>OZ021721.1:54471905-55130789 GCA_963978545.1 Linyphia triangularis
TTTCTCTTCCTATTACTATAATTTTCATCTCTGTGCTTAAAGAATACTTTTGTTTACATTTTGTACTATGTATGTATGAGGATCTTTCAAGGAAACATGGAATTCCCCTTTCAAAAAAATTCCTTATCTTTTTTCGGTATTTTGTATATTTCAATCGATCAACTTTTTATTGAGCTTTCCCATAATCAGGACTGATAACTTTTATTACCTATGACAGTGGCTGATGAAATAGGTGACTCAATGTTGTTTTTGTTTTGCAGTTTTTGTCATATATGTAATATTTTGATTTTTGGGTTATGTTTATATTTTTTGAACTTACTCTGTTGTTCAGAAGAGTTTAGTACAATTTTGTGATATTTTGTTTGTTAGGCTTGTTGAGGATCGTCTTGGTCTCAGCGAGCTAAACTTAGAAACTGCCCAAGTACAAGTAAAATTAAGGTAATTATTATTCCATTTTAATGATGTATGCCTTTTGTATTTATATTGAATAAATAGTTTTATATAAATTGACTTGTAAATATAAAGTTCAGTAATATTATATTATTGTTAATATCTTTTTTTTTCATTCTGTCTATATAGTTTGTAAAATTTTTACTTGTTTTTGTGAATTAACAAAGTAATTATTCATTCAAGCTTTTATATTATCATAATATATCAAACATAGTATTATCAAAAATTATACAACCGTTGATTTGGCAATAGTTTTTTGTCTGAAAATATTGAAAGGCACATTTACTTAAGAGACACGTTTTTGTTATTGTTATACCTCATGAGAATTAATCTGCATACAAATCGGCTATAAAACAATGTATAACAATAGCTGAAATGTTTAAGGATTTATTTTTGATGATTGATTTATCCTTTATAGGTATTCTGTTGAAGATGGACTTCTTCATGTTGGCATAGAAAGAGCCCGCAATCTAACTGCTTTATCAGTTCCTGAATACTATAAAGTGTGAGTTTTATGATATTAAGTTTTATAGTTTTTAATGATTCAAGTGATAATTTCTCTGCAACAGGGCATATTTTGAATGCTCAGAAAAAGTTGTTTGGAAAAATAAAACTTATTTTCAAGTAATTTATCAGGAAATTGTTTTATCCAGAGCAAAAAAAAAAATAAAAAAAAATGCCCCTATATGTGAATTTTGTATAGAGACAAATTTATATTAAGTATCTTTTTTGTTACTTCTAAGAAAGTAAAATTTGTAGCTGCAAGTATTGAACAGGGGGGGAGAAAAAGTTTACTGGGAGAAACAAGTATGTGCAGCTTTTTTTCTTCTGATATCCTGGATAAGTATAACTTTAAAACCAAGAGCATCGTTACAAATGTCGGCTGAATATTTAAGCTTGGAATCAGAATTCAGGAATTTGCTAAGTTTTATTTCGTTGCAACTGTGGAAAATTGTTTGTGTTTGGAGGCAGAGAAAAGACTGGGTGACCAGCAATTAAGAATATATGGGAATCTGGATTACCAGAGAGTGTGATTTTAGAAATGTCAAGGAATTTTTGTAGGAAATTCCCTGACATTTCTAAAATCAATAAACTCTAAAAAAATATAAAATTTAAATATTTGAGTGTTAAATTAAAAATAATAGTGCATCTCAGACAAAGAAAACGGCAAAACAACACCCTTCAACTCACCATTTTATATTAACCAATCCTTATAAAGGTAGTCTGGTGTAGATCTGATCAAGCTCTCTATTAGACTTAATTGATTGCGAAGAACATATGAAAAATTATTATTTTTCCCTTTGCACCATCTTTGGGTACAGATGATTTGGATATCATTGGATTATTGAAAGATTATAGTGAAAGTTAAATTTATTTTTTCTTTGTACCTGAAGGAACAAACATTTTTTTAGTATAAAAAATATTAGGTGTTTATGTAAAAATGAGCTGTACCAGAAGTTAGTAGGGACAGATTTGAATATGTATATATAACAGCTTTATATCAGTAGGATTACATTGCTTCTCAACGTCTTGCAAAATTGAGCGTTGCTCATCTGAGCTGTAGTTTCATTCTACTGCTTCTTGCTCTAGTGTGTTGAGGCAAAGCCAACTCTAAAAGATGTCCTCCGTATTCGCTGGAAAGTGAGCATCACATAGAGGAGCACAATGTGATGCCTTCAGCGTGCCAAATATAGTTTTGTTGTTTAGAATAAAATATTTGTAGAATTCGTATAATTGCAGGCGGCGGGATATTTTCATTTCGAATTTATGATCAATATTTCTTGCGATTTGTATTAAAATAAAACATGGTTAAAAAATGTATTGTTCCCATGCGTGATTTGAATTCTTTAAAAAATAAATAAATAAATTGTTATCAATTCCCAAGTGATAAAACACATGTCAGGTTTTCATAAAGAATATTGAAGGTAAGTTTAAATTCTTTTATTTTGAAATGTTTGAGAAATTATTTTTTAGTTTCATCTAGTTTAATTTGGTCATAAAATGAAGATTTTTTTTTTTTTATCTTTAAGTTATTGAATAGATTCGATTTTAATGTTTAGTTATAACTATTCAAATTGGAGAGTATATTTAAATGTACAATTCCATTTAAAATTACTTTAAGTCACCTTTCTTCAATTTAAGCACAAAAACATTAAATAAATTCAAATTGTTTTAATATTAAAAAAATAAACTGATGTGTTCAAAATTTACTAACTCATGTACTTGATATTTTGTTTTATATTGTTCAAATTGAATAGGGTTTTAAAGTATTGTTTTAGAGTTAAGTTAAATACATCTTGTTTACAGAAATTCCATGTTACACATGTATTTTGGAGTGATTGTAATGAACTGGTATTTGACATTCTCAAAATAAAATCAATGTATATTTTCAGGCAAAAAAGTAAAATCAAAGTGTTTGTTTTC
The DNA here is from genome assembly GCA_963978545.1 of Linyphia triangularis. Lineage (NCBI taxonomy): Eukaryota > Metazoa > Arthropoda > Arachnida > Araneae > Linyphiidae > Linyphia > Linyphia triangularis. Next base: position 54,474,780 of record OZ021721.1, read on the forward strand.
TTTCAAAAGTTTATAAATTTATGTTTATATGTTTCTTAATTTATAAAAACTCAAACTCTAATAAATAAATTAAAAAAAAAAAAAAAACCTTTTATTGAGTTAAAATAAAAAATAGATAGATTAATAAAATTTTAAAATAAAACATTTAAATAAATAGTATAAATAAATAGTATTACAAAACTAACTATATACATTCAAAAACTTTTTCAATAAAGCTAATTATCTTCTATCAATGAAAAGTAAATGCAAAACACATTCTTTCTACAAACAAAATATAGTGAAATGCTATTTAGTGTTCTAAAATAGTGTATTATTTTTTTGTCAACATTTTTGCCCAAGAACCAACTATTCATTCTTAATCTCTTGGTTTTTTTGTAATCTAAACTTTCGCACGCTCTTTAAAAAAGACATGCACAGTTAGCTGCTTCTGAGAACCAATAAAAATCTTTGTTTATACTTTTTGCGCTCAAATCTCCATCAGGCGGAGACACCTGTGGCGGTTTGGGGAAACATATCTGATGCCTCTGTTCTTAAGGGAAATTCTTAAAATCGGAGGGCGTTGTTTACTATAAGAGTCGGTTCTGGTTGAGGTTGTTGAAGTGGAAATAGGGGTATTCTAAATTTATATATATCATCCATTGTTACTTCTCTTCTTCTAAAACTATATGTGAAATAGCTTTTAATTTGATAGTACTTAAAGCTGCAAGTTAAAAATTGAAAATACTTTTTTTCCCTTTTTTAGTTGTATCAAAGTTGCATTGCTACCAATTTCATTTGATGACTTGAGCACATACACCACAAGTCCTCTAGAAAATTTAAATAAACCAACTATTGGTGAAACTTTTCGTTTCAATGTTCCCATGTCGAAATTATGTACAAAAACCCTTCAAATAAACATCTGGTCCATCTGCAGTAATGTAGAAGAGTGCTTGGTAAGTAAGCTGCGTAGATTCTTGGTATAAATTCATTGTTCACTTTTGCTTCTATTTGATGGAATTCTACTCATGATTTTATAAGCCATGTATAATTTATTTACATTTTTCTAATTTCTTAACTGTAAACTAGGTGGTTCTTATTAAAATTCAACTTTTCCTTTTTTTAAAAGTTCTTTAGGAACCCTTCCATTTTGTTACATGGCATGAAAAAATCTTTCTGTACTATTTTTATCCCATTTAATTTTTGATTGTATCACAGGGATTGACTCAATGTATCTAGAATTTCTTATTTTTGTAATATTTCTGTGTTGTAATATAATGAGTTATAATAAAATTATTTTGATATGCGATTGCTTGGGCCATAGTTGAAATTACATTTTGGAATGTATTACAAAACCTCTAAAAATCATGGGTGTAGAATATTGCACAACTTTCAATTACACTATAATATTGGTCATTGCATTAAAATTTGATATGGTGTTATTTACTTTTTCATATTTTCACTCATTTAACTAAAAATGGCCAGTTTGATGATATAATTGTTTTTTGGTAATAATTTTTTCATGGGCAAAAAAAACACTGCCTAAATCTTGAAATTGGCGATGTTATTCGATAACATTACATCGCCCTTTCTTGTGTGTGAAACAGAAAAAATCAATCAATCGTTGATTGGCAATGCTCAAGGACAGAGCTCAGTGTTTAAATAAACTTTTAACGCTTTTATCGCATTTCTACAAGAATTTTGGAGGTGGGGACGCTTAAAACACCTTAAGAGGCATTAGCACAGAGATTTTAATCGAAATTGTTCGAGCCATTTTTGAGCAGTTGCTAAAAAACCTGAATTTTTTATGATGTTTCTTAATTTCATCCTTGTGCATATGTATAATTTTAACAAAAATTTTAATGGTACAGGGTTTGTACGCCTCCTGAAAAACTCCTTAAATTTGCTTTTTTTTAATAAGGGCCCTTATAACTCCTGAAAATTGTAGATTGAGTATGAACTCTGATTGGTAGGTGTCATGACCACCACTAAACCGTTCACCAAATATGAACATCGTAGGTCATTTGAGGACTAGAAATGGAAAATGACCCAAATCCAAAAAAGAAAATTTTTCAGGAGAGCCAAAAAAGGAAAAACTCTCGCATTGGCACTTAAGGCTATGACTAAGAACCAGATTAAATTTGAACTATTGGTTAGGGCATATCGAAAAAATCGAAGTTTATCAAATCTTTTAGCGGTAGTGCGGAAAATTTGTGGACACTCATCAGTAATAAGTGTGTGAAATTTTAAAAGTCTGAGTTAATATCTTCTGTCGCCTCAATGGCCTCAAAGTTTCGAAAATTGGGTAAAAGTGTTTAAAATTCAAAAATTCCCATATTTCGTTTAACGATTGGGGGTAGTGGTTAAATGTTAGTATTGTTTAACAACAACAACTATAATTTTTTAAAAAATTATAGGTTAATATCTTCTGTCACCTCAGTGAACCAGAAATTTCGAAAATTTGAATAAAAAGGAATACAATTCAATATTTAATCAGCAGGTCTCAGATTTCATTGATCGTTTTGAGGTAGCGCGTAATAAAAATTACTTTTTTCAACAATAAAAAGTTTGCAAGAATTATTGGTTAATATCTTCTACCACACTGGGTTTGGCGTACTGCCAGAAAAGTAAAGTGGAACACCCCTATTTTCACCCCGAGAAATAAATCGGAGCGACCAATAAATCACGTGATCATTTTCATTTGTTTAGTATTTAGTCTAACTCTAGAATATTTTCTTTCAATTAGTTTCGATCTTCACATCAAACATATTTGCAGCAATGTAGTCGTTTCTTTTTAAGGAATTTTTTTTACTCGTAGCTTAGTGTCGTAGTCATTTGTTAGTTAAAGATATTGGTAAATATTAGAAATGCAAGAATCATCGCATTCAAAGTTTTCAAGTCGACAAATGCTGCAATGCCCTATTTTTGGAACACCGAAAGATTTTTCAAGCATGCTGCCAATACATGAAGACGTCATAAGATGTTGCACTCATGAGAGATGGCGTATTGGTAATGAAACTGATGGAAATAAAGAACAATGCTTCTCTGTTATTGCAAAAACTGTTGCTTTGAAAATTGAAAGTTTACATGTCGATTCATCCATTCCTTCTGTTTCACATAAGCGTGTTGGTGATATGATACACGCTTACCATAAAAAATATCATTCAATCATGAAAAATATAAAACGTGTGGGAAGAAGCAAGACTGCTCTTGAAAATGTTGAGCACTTTAAAACGGAAGCAAAGAAACTATTCGACATATCTCCCTGTAAATGCTCTATTTTTAAGGAGTGTGTCTGTCCAAAAGAGAGCAAAGTTCCGCCAAATGAGCAGGCGTTCCTCAAAGACCAAAGAACGGAAAGAAAATTTTTCATTGGAAATGTTGATGTACCCGAAACAAAACGACTTCAGAAACGTCAAATGCGAATACAACAAAATGCTGTGCAAAGTAAAAAAAAAGCCTCTCCTACTTCTGTTTCAAACTGTTTTTTCTGTTTTTTCACTCTGGAAAATGAAGATATGATGGAGGTGGAGGCGGAGGTGGATACCAAAGACGCTCCCTACACACCGTTTCTTCAGCAGGATTCAAGGAATCTTCAGATGCGTGTAAAATTGGACAACACAATTGTCAGTCAAAGATATGGTGTTTCTAACAGAGCCACGACTGCTATTACATCGAGTGTTATGAAAGATTTGGGTTTAATATTGGAATCAAATTCCAGTCTCGTCACAGACAAAAACAAAGTATGGAGGGAAAAATCAAGAGTTTACAAGCAAATGGTATCAAAATTAAATGAAAATCGTTCCAATCTATCTGGCCTTTATTTTGATGGCCGGCATGACAAAACTTTAACATCAGAAACACTCGAGGAAAAGCAGTTCCAAAGATCAATTGTAGAAGCTCATTACTGTATTGTATCGGAGCCTGGTTCTTCGTACGTGGGGCATGTTACACCTGAAAGTGGATATAGTCTTCATGTATCGAACATCATTTACGAATAATAACAAGTACTTTTTTGGATGATTTTAGCAAGCTCACTGTTGTCGGGTGTGACGGCACTGTGGTGAACACAGGAATGTTTACTGGTGTAATTCGCAGGCTTGAATTGAAACTTCAGAGACCACTCCAATGGATTGTCTGCTTACGACACTTATTCCAGTCAATAGACGGCAAGTCTTCTGGCCCTTCATCTTACACCGGAGACATTGGACGAAAACTTAAAGGATGTGAAAAACTTTCAGTCGTTGCTTTTAATAATATTAAATGCGAGTTGCCACACATTGATAGAAGATTACTCAGTTCAGATCATAAATACTTATTCGACATTTGCACCTCCATTAGTTATGGCATTTGTAGTTTAGATCTAGCTAACCGAGAACCTGGAACGTTGAATTTGGCCCGCTGGCTAACAACTGCAAATCGAATACTGAGGTTATATATATCTACATCAGACCCATCAAATGAGCTACTAATTTTAGTTGAATTCATTCTAAGAGTCTACGCACCCTCATGGTTCCGAATTAAGATGAATCTCTCCATAAAAGACGGTCCTAGACATCTGTGGCATTTCATAAGCTCATCTGGGTACTTGCTAAGAAGTATTGTGACGTAATCGATCCAGTTATTTCTCGAAACGCTTATTTTGCTGCTCCAGAAAACATGCTTTTGGTCATTAATTGATTAACTGATGAAAGATGTCATATCAGAATCATTGCAGCTCGAAGAATAATAAAGGCAAGAAAAATTAGGCTAGGTGTGCGCAGATTCGTTATTCCTGATATCAATTTTGAAGCTGAAGACTACATTGATCTCATTGTCTGGAAAAATTATTTTGTGACATCACCGCCAGTTCTCCGAGAGATAAGTTCTCAAGATCTTTTGAAAATGACAGAGGACGGTATACCGAAGGCCTGCTGGCACTTCATACAATTTCCTTTACATACACAAGCAGTCGAGTGAATTGTGAAACTTGTCACGGCAGCCTCCGAGAAAACAGTTGGGCCTGAAAACTGGGATAAATTCATAAGAGTTACTCTAGAATCCAGAAAACACATGTTGAAATTCGAGACAAAAAAGGATTACAAGTAGTAATACTATCGTCAATTGTATATTTGAAAGGCAATAAAATTTCTGATCCCTTTAAAATGAGTTAAGTGTGACGTGTATTTTTTATTTATTTTTTTGAAATTTAGCCTTTTATTTTCCAAAATTTGTTGTTGCTGAGGTAGCAGAAGATATTAACCTATAATTATAAAAAAAATTATAGTTGTTGTTGTCAAAACTAGTAACTAGTAAGCATCATCCTTAAACTTACAGCGAAATCTGGAATTTTTTATAAATTTTTGAATTTTAATCACTTTTAGCACAAATTTCGGAACTTTCGAGCTATTGAGGCGACAGAAGATATTAACCCAGAGTTTTAAAATTTTACACAGTATTAGTGATGGGTGTCCGCAAATTTTCCGCACTACCGCTAAAAGATTTGAAAAATTTCGACTTTTTCGATACGCCCTACTATTGGTGTGTTCTCCACTTAATTTAGATTGGTCTTGAGGAAATTTTTCCTTGAAAAAAAAGATTTTCAATTTTTTTGGTACTTAGGTCGTTTTCCACTTTTAGTCCTCAATTTGTTTGGGAGTAATGCTGACCACAGACACACATTTTTTCTAGACTACTTTTTTGAAATCGGGATGTTCCAAAACGTGGTGAAATGCAAATAAAAAAAAATTGACCAAATGCTATACCTTCATTACCCTTTGTAAACATATGGGTAATTGAGGGTAATGAACTAAATAAAAAAATATTATAACCTATTTTAAATGAGGGGGGGACACTATAGTTTTGTGGAATTAAAGTTTAAACAGCTCTTTGTCAGTTATATAACTGATGAAATTTTACATTTCATATATTTAGGTTTAAAATTAAAATTTATTGTATAAATAAGTACTTTCGAATTATTTTATAATATTTCAGCATTGCAAAGGTATTGGTAATACTTAAAATTTTTGATTGTGATATTTTAGGGCAGTTCGCAGGTGAGCTTAGCAGATTTCTGCCCTGAAAGCAGCATTACAAAGTGGTATAACGTATTGAGTTTCCGATTCATGCAACCAGATCCTGTACAAGAAAAATGTCAAAGGGTAAGTTTTATGTGCCTTTCTTTCTGTTCAATATAAAAAAGTTTAAATTAATTTAATATCATTAACACCTAGCTGATTCTACGTCATAATCCAATATTGGTTTCGCGCCGTTATTGAAGCTTCATGAATTTATTCGGATTGCTGTAGCACAGGTTTCGAATTTCTTTTAATCTTGTATCCTTTTAATCGCCATACAGTTTTCTTCTCAAATTCAGCATACAAGTATTGCCTCATGTAAGAATACTTCAATTTCCAAAACTGTTAAATTATTTATCATTGTTCTTAAACGTGCAGATATCCGCAAGAAGTGGTGTAAAGCCAAAAAAAGAGACGATGTTGCTGTAAAAAGTACCCTATAGGTTTGGGAAGATCATTTTGATCTGGCCAACCTGATAGCTGTGGAGTTAGTGCTCTGGCCTTGCATGCCAAAGGTGCCAGGTTCGAATTTTGGGTTAGGCATGGATGTTCGTTGTGGTTCGGATTCTACATTAAGCTGTAGGTCCTAGCCTGATTAGCCGTTATTGTTCACAAAAATTGTTCGTTGGGCATACAAAGAAACCAAACCATTTTGATTTGAGTATTTTACATTTATTACTTTTGTTTTTACATAATGACCTAATTATTTTGAAATTCTATAATTTATAGTAGCTCATGATATACAGTGGCTCCCAAAAGTTTTCATACAGCTTAAAGAAAATATGCTGTAGCCTGGAATTGAATTCGAATATTAATTCCTATATTTTTTTATAGAACCTCTTTATTTAATTCTGAATCAAACCTAATACTTAAAAAAAAGTATTGAATATTATTTATGAATTCATATTTTTATAATAATATAAATTCCTAAAACAAAAGAAAAAATATCACAAAGTTGTTAGTTCACCTTCGTTTTCTGATAATTTCCTTAACTGAATTATTTTCTGACTCTTTTTTTTTTTTTTTAAATTTCTATCCTGGAAACATGCAAAAAATCGATTGTCTATAATATTTGTTTTCTCCAATTCGTTATAATCCATTTTATATTTAAGATGACTTGTTGTTGTAAAGAAACAACAAGCAGCATTCTAAAATTTATTATATACTTCATTGTAATTGAGGTAAATGCATTCAGTGTATTGATAATATATTTATTTCATTCAATGATCCAGTTTGTAATAAAACGTTTTACGTCAAGTGTGAGGGCTGCACAGCTCTCACACTTTGGCAGAAGAACAATCTCCTCCTTGTTGCATTCTACAACCACGTTATACGGTTTGGGTTTTACTCGATGTTCTGGGATTACTTTCCCTTTCACTGTGCAAATTTCTTCCTCTTTTTTTAACTTGGGCGTAGCTCACAGCATAGTCGCCATATGTTTCCCTTGCCGATCTGTAAAAAAATGCAAATAAATATTAAAGATTTTAAACCATACCGGCATACATATTTTTTTTTTACCTAAACTATTCCAGGCTTTATGAAAATTACCAACAAATTTTAAAAATTATCCTTTTTTTTTGTATTACTAGGGGGCTCTACCCTCTTGCTCGCCAAACCCCTGAATTTTCAAATTCTAATTACAAAAACTAATTAAAAATTCACCATTTTGAAATAATACATGGTGAGATAGAAAGACAATCTGCTTGTGTTAAACATTTCACAGTTCTCCTTGCACCAGGAAAAGAGAGACATTAATGGCAATGCACCAGTTGCTTACTTTTTTTTTAATATGAAGAGATTATTATTCGGTATTAAAATAAATATAACATTAATTATGTAATGGCAGAAGTTATATTTACATAGCCATTAATACACGGCCATATACATTGTATTTTCATAGCCATTTACAAAAGTAAATACAGCATCATCCATAAGGTTGTCTATACTTGTGATTTTGACTATATATAATTTGTTAAAGTGTCTAATGCAAAATAAAAACACATCTTACAGGTACATAGCAAGAAATGAAATAAATATGAGAAAAAATAATAAAAAAAAAATAAAATAAAAAAATGCAAGCCTTTTAAGCTTTAAGAACTGTGTGCGAACATCGCTTGACTGTTCTTACTAAACTAAAATTATTTTAAAAAGTTGGTCAATGAAAATAGAACCAGCATTTTAATTGAATAGCAATATATATACAAAATTAAATTCTCATTGGTTTGTGTTCTGCCTTTACAATTTGAAAGAATTTATTGAAACAAAATTTCTTTTTCTTTTCTTGGCAATAAATGTCGCCAACTTTGTGGATGGTAGGTATGCACGTTGTACTATGACGTAACAAGTATTCTTGAAAACGGTAAAGTAAAATTTCTAGCGGAATATAAATTAATCTGAAATGGAAAAGAAATGCTTTCAATAAAAAAAATTGCTGTTTTGAAAATAATGACTAACTTTTTTTACTCTATTGGATTTTCATAGCACGCCATGTTACAGACATTTCACTTATTAGTAAAAAATGTTTTAACTTCTACTATTTGAATCTTTCAATTTGAAAATTTATGTTTAAAAATAATACTGGATACAGCTGCACTATGGAAAGCTAGTGTTTTTATAACTTTCTTGGGAGTAAAGAGATGTTGAAAAAAGGACTTAAAAGTTTTCAAAATAGCGCCAAAAAATTGATGAACAAGGAAAAAGTAATTTGGTTCTTGTACAAGAATCAAATGAACTTGTATAAGAATGACTTGTACAAAAATGGAATGAAGATTCTTGAACGTGAATTTTAATTGAACATACAATTTTTGGGTAAATATGAGTTGTTTCAAATAGTTTGTAAAGTATGTAACATTTTGAACTCCGAAAATATTGGTAAAAAAATGGCGAGTTGCCACTGCAATGTTCTTTATTTAACTGGATGGAATGATATTTGAAAATAAAAACATACAATTAAACTAAGTCATATTCAATCAAGTTAAAGGCAAATGTTAAATTGTTTTAAAATGGTTGCATAGTAATACCTTTCAGATTTTTCACCATGAATTTCAGCTCCTTTGAAATTGGGATTCGTTCCCAAGAAGTCAAACATCACTAGCAAACCTATTTGTGGTTATTGCCCTTTTACAAATCCAGGTAAAATAGGCATTAATTTCTATAAGAACAAATTATGCAAACGGTTTGGGTATAATGATAATACAGAATATAGTTATTGCACAAAGGTGGTGATCGTAGGTAAATAAACAAATGAAGGAGAAAAACTTTAATCGGAAAGTGACGTCAAATTTAAATAACCAATAATGGAACGTTTTGGGATTTTGTTATGATTTCATTGTTTTGATGAATTTTCTTCTTTTGATATTTAATTAAATACATTTTTATTCTCAATATAACTTACATATTTACTTACTTGATTGAAATTCATAGCTTTTTACCATTTTTAAAAAATATGCAACTACTCCATTATCACCATTTAGCTTTCTAAAAGAGACATGTAATTAAAACACCAAGTGATCAATTAAGTGATGGTTTTTTTAATCAAAATGGAAATATTGAATCTTGCTAGGGTCACACAGCAATATGAATAGAAAATTTTAAACATTATAGTTAATCCTGAAGTTTCTTTAATTGGTTAAGCTTTCTTTAATTGGTTATTGAAATGTTAAAATTATTTTACTTCTCTTTAGAAAAAAGAGAGTGATGTGCAGAATGAAGTTGCTGAACATCTGCACACTAAAACATATGTTTTTAAAGAAGAAAGTAGTGATGAGTCTACAATTATCTCTTCACAAACTTCTACTCTAACAAGAAATCAAGGTAGATCATTTTTATATCATTTATTTAATCAGGAATAGATATCTGGTGTGTAACTGTATTTTGTACTATTGTTTTTGTCATTTTTTTGCAGATTTTGTATAAAACCTAAACCAAACATTTATGTTTGATATAGTTTTAACAACCAACCATAACTAAGCATTTAACATAATCGACCATTTATGCAAACTAATGCTTGGGTTGCCACAAAATCTACACCCCAAGCAATTTTCACCATAACCCACTATAGATTTATAGCAAGCTGGTTCATTTATGTTATAGAGAAGAAAATGGGCCTAAAAATACCCCAACTTTCTAAGGTGTGAAAAGTTTTCAAAATTTAATTTTGATATATTATCAGCTATAACTTTTAGAGAATTAGTTTCAGTTTCTGGTGTATTTTTTTTTTTATTATAATGAATATTGACAGAGCAATTGTGTTTTAAACTTAGTGGAGTGTGGTACAAGATGGTTTGCGATGATTTCAATAAGTTCCTAACACTCTTACCTAAAGCCTCTATAACTATATTTCTCTGGTAGTTCAATGCTTGAAATTTCGAAAGTGATGCATTTATCCTATAGTAATATGTTATTATTTAAGATAATTTTAATGAATTTTTAAACATTTTATTACAAAAATTATTATATTAAAGTTATATTCAATTTTTAATTAAAAACATCATATATATAATTATTGACTTTTTTTATGGAAATTTCTTTTTTTTCTTGAAGAAAATATTGTTAAAAAGATAGGTTATGAGAGAACAAATTCTTAATATACAGGGTTTTCTTAATACATAATAACAGTACAAGAATCAACATTATGGCTGATAATTGATACACCTAGCCACCATCTTTAAATTAAATTTAGGAAACCTGCTTCTTCGAAAGTTGGGTACCCCTTTTTCATGAAATTTGTATGGACTAATAGTAAACAGAATAAAGTCTAGGTTTTGTGAGATAATCATATTTTTTTTAAAGAATTATTAACTGGAAGTAAAAATCCTGGTCAATTGCCAAAGAGTTGAAAATAGTCTTTTATTTTAAATAATAAAGCCCTTAACAGTGTCTCTTTTGCTATGATTCAGCAATTACAATTATTTATTGATATTTTTGATACTTCAGGGTTATAATACATTGTTCAGAGATAAAAAAATTGATATGCAAACTATGTATCAGGGACTTTGATAACTTTTTACTAAGCAAGAATGGATAAAACTTGCTTTTGTTCAAGAGATAAATTAAAAAAAAAAAAAATATTAATATAATTTTGGTAAGAGAAATGGTAAAAAAATAGAATAGTAGCATATTCTGTATTTTTGTTTTGTTTTAACGTAATCCAAACTTTTCACCTGTCTTCAAAAATTTACAGATACGTTCTTTGTATTTTGAAACTATTAACTCAACCTATACTCATACTTAAAAGTTGAGCTATTCATTAGGTGACTTTTCCTCCGAGTTCCCCTGCGGCTGTCACAAGTTCTAGTGATCTTTTATAAATAATGATAAGTAATGGCAGTGTGAATATATAAAAAGGATAGTGTGAGATTTACTTCCTTAGTTTTTTGTTTGTGATTGGATGTCTGATTTCTCTCAAATTTTATGTTCAGCCAGAAATTATTCTTTTCTTGTAGTATGCTTGATTTTCGTAAGTGTAGAATTAAAAGGATGGTATGGTTTGTTCATTGTCTGACTCTGGACATTTGATTTTCATTCTTTTGCAATTACTTGACTAATTTTAGTAAATGTGGCATCACAAAATATGGTTTAATTGGTATTGCTTTTACCCTACAACCATTTTGAATTCCTTCTTTTGCAATTAAATTTCCAAAATATGACAGAATATGACACAATATTGGCATCTTGCAAATAAATATTTTTTTTATTAAAGGATCTGAAATGGTAGAGTGTGGATTAGTTGGAGATGAGGATATTGAAAGTGGAGATGACGATGAGGAAGAAGATGAGGAAAATGAAGCAGATGATGTTTTAGATTTGGTGAGATTTTTTTTAATATGATTTTTTTTAAACTAAAACTTTAGATTTTTTTTTAACTATACTAAAATAATACACATTTTATGTTTAGAAATTATTAAAATCTGATCTGTAAAAGACTCAACGTAGAAATTCGGGTTAGATGTTACAATATCTAGTTGATTTTACTAGCAAAAAAATCAAATCAACCAAATATAAGTATTAAAACTACTCTATGTAGAGCTTGATTATTAGGCATGTATAATAATTTTTTTTTTGGTAATTAATCGAATTTCTAGGACAATTGAAGGTCAGTACATATTTTGTTTCAATTATAGTATCAATTGTATTTTCAACACAATTTTCTAGTTTCCATAGTTGTAATTTCGTATTTTATTTATTTCCACCATATTTGTGATTTTGTTGCACATAATTCTAAATTAAAATTTATTTGAAGGTAAATTGGAATCTATTTATATAATTCTCTTTCGTGCCGCCCAAATTCGGCTGTATTTCTGTGAGCAAAATGACAACCAATCACAAATCTTCTAAATGTGTTTTTTGCACGAGTTTCCAAATTCAGCAATCCAGTCAATCACAATATATCTTTTGAAAATTGACTTCTGGCAGTAGCCAACAGCTTGAATTCGTTATATTTTGTTTTCTTATTACTGATACAAATTATTGCCTATTTAAACCGTATCGATTTAATATTTACGTTGATGCTGGAGTAAATAGATGCAAGATGTGTACATTTCTTTTGGATTAAAATTCTATATAAACCAGGTTTTTCCGAAAAATTGTCGGCTAAAATTCTATGTCGGGTACGGATACTGCGCCAAGAATTACGGCAACAAAGTTCAGCCGACAACCCTTATTTTAATAACAAGTGAATTGCCTATGGTTGCCATATTTTGGTGCGGTTTTATTTAAGCAATTCTTGGTGCAGAATCCGAAACATACTTTAAAGTTTTATCCATATTTATTTGAGAACATTTTCCGATTATAAATACCAATTAAAACTAAGCACGGAATTTCCATTAAGAATATTAAAGTTTCTATGCTAAAAATTCACAGTAGATTGAATAAGAATTACAGCATATTCTTGATAAACCACAATTTTTAAAAAAATAACTTTTTATAATAATCTATTCATTCAGGTTAGGATTTACCATACAGTGCCTTTTGGCGACTTTTAAAAAAAGTCGCCAAAATGAAAATAAAGTTGAAAGGCTGTGTTGCTAAATCTAAAAGGGCGTTAAAACGACGTGTTGTCAAATAAAACGATCACTAGGGTTCCCGGAAAACCAAGTCGAGGGGTTGCCACATTTAGCACCAAATCACAAACTTTCAAAAAGTCACTAAGAGGCACCGAATAATAAATTTGGGCCTATATTTATTTCTAATCAGTGCAAATTCAGCCATTACGCAATTATATTACTTAAAAATTATCAAACTCAAGTATACCGCCCCCTTCTCCCCAACTTCAAAATCTCTTCAAATCTCAATCAAATTAAAATTATTCTTGCCAAACTTGATTTTCAAAAAATTACGGTCGATTGAGCTTACCGGTTGATTGAATGCCTGGTAATTGGCCTTTAAATGTATTATTTTTTAAGTATTGCAAAAAAGGGTATAGAAGCAGTATAGGACCCCATTGGTGACTTTTTGCTTGGTGATTACAAGAAAGCGCCAATGTTGTTTTGGTTGTCTATCGTACCCGTTCAAACACTCAATTGTTGGGCCAAAACAAATTATAACCGCCAAAATTGCAAGGATTGCCAGATTTATACCTACGAGACTTCGTGTAGAAAGGAGGGGTAGCCAGAAGTGTAAAAAAGCCCCCTAGTTTAATTATATTTCTGGATTAGTATTCTTTTGCATTCTAGTTGATTTAGATCACTAGTTAATTGTGAACTTACTATTTAAAAAATGTGATAACATAAAGATCTCTGTCAGTTAATACAGGGGTCACAGACGTCCTATATTGTCCTGTATTTTTTAATTGTCCTATAAATCCTATATTTCTACGTTGACTCGACCTATATTTTCTTCAAATGCAAAATAATGGCACTGTTCATTGTGATGTTTTATATTTCGGATTCTTTGCTGCGATCATAAGTGAAAGAGACCTGACTAAGTGATGTTTTTAAGTGTCTGCGTCTTATCTCTTTAGACGTCACATGCTGCACAACCTACAACTCAACTCTACTCAATTCAACTGGACTGGCAAAAGTTGTAAAGTGTAAACATGGGTACTTTTTCATTGTGTGTGGCGCTTGAATTTCTGATCTGTTTTCTCCTCCAATATAGTAAATTAATTGATAATAATGCAGAAAGATAGCCAAAAAGAAAGATATGCAGAAACAATACTCTGCTTCAGGAATAACGGATAAAACAACTTTCAGGACTAAAGAATGACATTTCGAGTGCTCAGTCAATAATTGATGGAGAAACAAAAGGGTTAAGATTTACTGTGCGGTGTCCAATGGCGATATTTTTAAAAAAGTCGCTAAAACTGAAAGTGACGTTAACATGTTGTGTTGTCCAAGTGCCGGAAAACCAAGTCAACGAGATGCCACATTCGGCGCTAAATCTCCCACTTTCCGCATCCCAATCCATCCGACACTGATTAGTATATCTGAACCAAAAAAAGACTGCAAAGCAAACAGGGGTTAAGATTTACTGTACGGTCCCCCTTGGCGATTTTTTGAAAGTAGGCGATTCAGCGCCGAATGGGGCAACACATTGTGTTTTGACACCATTTTGGATTTGGCGACACAGCCTTTTGAGGTCATTTTCAATTTATCGAAATTTTTTTAAAAGTTGCCAAGAGGCACCATACAGTAAATCTTAGCCCAAACAGGGATAAAAAGAAAATACTTAAAAGATATCGGGGCAGCTCTAAGCACTTATAGATGCTGGAAGCAAAAGACTCAAGATTGCAAATAATGTAATTAATAAAACTTGATTTATTGATGAGTACTAAGGATGGAATATTGAGGTAATAACAAATAAAGGATGACTTACTCAGAATCAGGCAATTTCTTTTTTTAATGGTGTGTTTTCTATTCTCTTAAATTCAATATTATGAGTTTGAAAGCGAATCAGTTATTTTCTAAGTACTTAATTATAGATATCCTCTCTTAAAAAGGAAAATTTATGTTAATTGGTACTGTGTAAAAGTCCATCTAATTTCGTGTTATATGTTCATTTCAATAACGTTTCATTTAAAATTTTAATTAATGAAATATATAACGAGTTAATTTTAAAGTTCAGTAGCAACTGCGTGCAGTTATTTTAAGTTTTTATGTTGTCCTATATTTAAAAAAAAAATTTAAAAAAATCCTATATAATCTTATTTTGTCATTTTGACCCCTGTTAATATAATTTTCCATTGTTTTATCAAGAGAATGAATGCAAGCTTTATGTTAGCAACCTACATAATAATGCTTGCATTCTTATCGACAAAACCTTTCAACTTTCCAGTCAACTGAATTCAGTTAAATTAATACGAAACCTTGTGGTGTACATAAAATTGCAACTTGGTAGTTAGTTTTTTAAATTCAATTTCATCAAAATTATATTGTCAAAATAAAAGTTATTAACAATATGCTAACTGAGAGTCTCTAGTTTAAAGTAATTAGATTTTAAATATTTATATAAGAGTACATAATTATTGTACGAGTATTTATTTAAAACAGTAAATTTTTTAATGTGATCTATTTAATGGTTTGAGGCATCTCAATACAAAAGTTAAATTAGTATATGCAATTTATAATGTACAGTACGCAAATAAAAAAATCTGAACAATGGCAATATCTTGTATTCTAATTGATGATTTAAAAAAAGTCAAGTACCGTTATAAATCGTGGAAGGATTTGAATATCTGTATATAGTTTTTTTTTCATAAGGGATCATCTACATATTTAAATTGGACCAAACTTTGAAAAGTTCAATGGCCCCATAACATTATTCCATATTTAAATTTATTATCCAAAAAAACGGCGAAACATAAATTTTCATTATTTTCCAATGAGTGGTTAAAAATTTACATGATTATCATAGAATTGTTAAATTAATGTTAAAGGAGAAAGTTACATTTTGGCCATAAATTCTTTAGTAATTAATTTATTTTTGTAATTTTTGTTTCAAATGATAGTTTGTTAAGGGGGTATTCTGGTTTAGAAATTCGAAAAAAATCGATTTTTTTTGTGTGCATATTTTCATAGTATAGCCCTTCAAGAAAATGTCCCTAAAAGGATTTTTCGAAATTCGAATTATTTTCGGAGTTACAGCTCATTTTGTGACGCACCGACAAAACAGTTTCGCAGACGGGTCGCGTGAGCAAACAATAGACAATCGGATAACTCTGGCATTCTGGCCGCCAAGGTCTTTTGTACTCGATGTATTTTCTTCACTCAATGTATATTTCTCAAAATTCACTACTCGGGAACTGGGTGATCGTTTTAACCAATTTAGTTCAAATATATTTATACTAAGTGCTCAGTTAAGTTCAGTTTTGTTTCGACTATCTCGCTGTACAAACGTAAGTATTCTGAAATCAGTGACGTGAAAAAATATATTTTTAGTGTAAAATTTAATTAATAACAAGTGAGTATAAAACGTCAGTAAACAACTCCGACTGCGCGCGATTAGTCCTCAAACTTTAAACTCGTTTTTCTCGTAACTACTTTTCTGGAAACGGTGTGCATGATATCTTTAATTCTACTCAACCGATTCACTTGAAATTTTACACAGAGCTTCTTTATACATTATAGTATCGCACTACGAAGAGTTAAAAATAATTTTTTTTTGTACATTTAAAAAATTCCGAACGACAAAAAAACAGGGAAAATACGAAACTTTTTTTTCAAACCATCGCCATTTTGTTAAAAAAATTTTCTTTTTCAAAAACGTTTCGTAGTGCGATAACTACACCCTTCCTCTTTACGAATTATTCATGGATTTCCATTTCAGGTCATGGGAAGGATTTATATCCTGCACACCAGGACAAGCCATTTTTCCATCAGTCCCCACTTCACCGACCTGCAGTTTTTTGAAATTTAATTTTTTTTTCTTATATTATTAATGTTTTGTATTCCTAAAATATCAATAAAAAGCTTATAAAAAAATGTATAGTAAAAATATTTTTTTTTTTATCGCGTCCGAAAAAATACCTAAAATTCGGGCTTCTAAACCAGAATACCCCCTTAAAGGCCAAACATAAATAGCTATCAACTTATGCACCAAACAGTTTTTTAATAATTATTAATTAATAAAACAAGTTTTTAAAATTTTTAAGTAGAAACATTTTTTTTTCTTTCATTAGATTCATCATGGTCAAAAACCCCTCCAAATTTTTTTTCGTTCTCTTGGTTCACAGTATTTTAGCTGAAGTGTAAAAAAGCTCACTTTAAGTTACTGTATTATAGATTACGTCTTAATGCACGCAAACATTTAATTTTTCCATTTTTTAAAGTAGGAACCCGAGATTTGCCCTGATGATCAGTCAAAACATTTTCGCTCATAAGTGGCATGTTTCTCAACATAATGAACTGAAATTCGATATTTAGGGTGAAAAAAGTATTCTAAATCGAATGAAAACATAAAAGTAGGGATTCATATTGAAATTTTCAAAGTTAGAGTTAAATTTACATAGTAAAGAGCCCCCTAAGATAAAAAAAAAAATTGTGTACTAGATATATAGAAAATCGTAAACAAAATATTGTGGTTCAAACCACAAGATTGTATGGTAATTAGAACCGAAGATATAGCTATCCTTCAGGCTTTTTTTTTGTGTTAAGTACATAGATTATTTAAATCACCTAAGTACTGCAGCACTATATAAATAAAAACTTGACATTCTTGCTTTGAAACAATTTTATACTAAGACTGGCAATATTATTAAAATATAGTATGCATATTTGTATGGCTAGGTTTTAAACTTAAATTGATAAATTACAAAATGTTCTTTTGTTTATTTGTGTGGTTTTAGCAAGCATGTGCTGCTTGTGAAGCTGAACGTTTGGCGAATGAGAATATTGAAACAGCTTCTGTGGAATTGTGTGACAAGGAAACTAATACTGAATGCGTTTTCCTCCCTGAGAAGGCATTGAAAAAGAGACCAGATGAAGCTACTAAGAGTGCAGTTATTAAAAGATCACAAACATTTTCACCAAGTGCAGCTGTTAATAAACATCAATACATTTGCAGGGTATGTTCAGCAGTTAATCTTTTAGTTTTGTGCTTTTTAATTTTAATAGTTTTAAAAATGTGGAAGGTATTTAAAACAAAATTGAACTTTTTTGAGGGAAGCTCTATAAAAGCACATTTTCAATCAAAGTAAATATTTATAAAAAAAAAAAAAAAATTTTGGTTCAAATTCTCAATGAAATTATTGCAGAGTATTCTAGAGTTTCCAAATTTTTTTGAAGAATGTTTTTCTATCTAATTGTATGTATACATTGCTAAAAAATCTGATGTTTTTTTTTTTCTTTCAAGTATCTTCTTTCAAATAGAAAAATTTGACCTAATGTCTTTTTATACAGATAAAAAGAGCATATTAATTTACTCAAGACAAAATAGTATAACTTTTTAAAGTAAAAGAAGAAATATTAGTAGTTTTTAAACACAAGTATAATAACAGTGAAGTGTTTTTTTTTTCATAAATGTAATATAAAGATTAAAAAAATCGCAAGAAAAGGTTGGTTAATTTTAGAAATATTTTTTAAAGTTTTCATTGTTTGAAAATTTGTGTTAAAAAGACTGGAGTTTTTGTTAAGTGAACCAAAAATCCCTAGTTGGTTCACTGAAATATTGCTGAGAGTCCGTATGCCATGATATTTCTCTGTTATTGTTTCCATAAATCTGTAAAGTAATGCAAAATTTATATTTATTTCTTCCTAATGTCCTTTTAAAGTAAATATCTAGCACTTATTAAGTATTTGTTTTCTGTTTTTACCGGTTTTAGCTGAATCGTAGCGACAGTGATAGTTCTATGCCTTTGTATCGAAGAGGAGGACCATTTCAAAGAAATTCTTTGGAAAGAAGAAGTTTAAGGTGGAAAAAGGTAAGCATAAATGTGAAACTTTGTTAAGGTTTGCGACTTATTTTGAACTTTTTTCCATTCTTTAGTTTTTTTTTTATTTGATAAAGAGGTAGTAGTTTGAAAGCTGATGACCATTTTTGGTAGGTATTTGGGCATTCTCAAGTTTTCTTTGCAATAATTTTTTTATTAACTTTATAACTGATCAAGGATCTCTCTGATGGGTAACAGTTGTTATTGCAGGAAAGCCGAATTTGAGAATTAAATTCAAGTTCAATCTAAATTGTTCATAATTTGCAGGTCTCATTTCTAAATGCTTATACCTAGTATGAATGAGGTCTTCAGTTTGAATCCTGTGGGGTACGCTGTTCAAAGTCAAGTGCTAGGCAGTATTTCTGTGAAAGACTTACCATAAAGCACATTGTCTCCTTTAGATCTACCTTAAGTTCTGACACAGATTAGCTTTCATGTAGTTCTTGTGCCAAAATATATCCAATACAACGAACCAACTCATAATAAATTTAAACTTAAAATGCAATTAATGCTTTTTCTTTTAAAATAGTTTAAAAAAATATTTCAATTATATTCTGATATGCAATAATAGTTAGAAATATTTTTTTGTAATCTGCTTTGGTTGAAATATTTAATTTTTTTAGCCACCTGTCGCTTGCTCTAAACATAGAACATCTAGTTTCATAAAGAGTGGCACTGTTCGAACATCTTTAGATCTTGCTTTGGATTTGCAAGCATTTCATAGGCGTCTCAGCCAACAACAAGAAGAAATAAATCGATTAAAAGAGCTCAAGCGTCGTTTAGAAGAATCCAAAACAAAAGGTATTTTGTCTGAATAGTCTTAATTAATGTGGAAAATTTTCCAATGTGGTTAAAGTGCTTCTTAAAGGTTAATCTGGAAATTCTTATAATTTTCATGTATGTGGTATATCTGAAGCCTCTTAAGACTCTACTTAAAAATATAAAGCAATATGTATAAACGCAAATGACAAATGTGCTTTATTTTACTGATATTTCAAACTATTGAAGAGTGAGATGCAAAAAAAACAAACTACAGATTTCCCATTTTCAGAAAATAGAGGGAAAACATTTTCAACTTTATTGATTTACATTGAATATCACTTGTATATTTTGTTAGTTAGTTTCTTTTATTTCAAATAATTTCATTTAAACTATTAAATTTTTATAGAGATCAAAAAGATAAATCTGATACTTATACCTGCATTAAATATATATATTGCTTGGCCTGGGTTTTGCATATCCATCCAACTAGAATATTTAATATTATAACTTAAAAAAATGTGAAACATTTAAATGGAAAAAAAGAGGGAAGAAAAACCCAGAAAATGTTGAAATTTTAATGAATGTTATTTCTAAATCTCTTGAAACAATAAATTGCTTTAAAATTTATCGAAATGCATTTTCTCAAATCATATTTGTAGATTTTAGACAGTGTTTTTTTTTTTTTTTTTTTTTTAATTATGCTCATGGAATCTTTTAGATTTTGATTATATCTTATACCCTAGGATTTTTTATTTGTCTAAATTTTAATAATTATTGAAAGATTTTTATTCAAATATTTAATTGTTATGCTTAAATTTTTATTACTTTTTTCTCATTTCAAACACTGGTATTTTTGTTCAACTTTGAAAAGTTATTGTTTTTCTATAAAAATCTTGTCTCATTGAATAATAAGACATGAAGTAAATACATACAAAAGGGTTTAAATACACTGAGTTGTCACAGAATGGACAACAAGGTTAGATTGGCTGGCCATCCAAGATGACCCAATGTATTGTAACCATTAATTTTCAGGTTAGTGCAGGGATGCCAGTTTACCTCCTTTTGGAGGATTTCCTCCTTTTTGGTTTTTTATGTAACATTTTCCTCCTATTTGTCCCTGTCTTGACGATCCACATTTTTCTGATCTGAACTAGTTTTTCCTGCAAAAAGTATACTTTTCCTCATATCTAAACAAAAGATTTTCCCTCTTGGCTCCCCTTTCCTCCCAGATTACTTCACTAACTCCTAATATTTGAAATGAAATTATTATATAGTATGAGAAATTTCATTGTATCTTTAAATTTATTGAATCATCCTTCCTGCATACTTTTTTTTGTTGAATTTTTGTGTATTCCTTCCTCGAGCTTTTTTAACTAATTTTTGGATTTCCTCCTTTTTGCTCTCTGATTACTCTCATCCCTGTTAGTGGCTCAGACTTTATAAGTTTCCTGAACTTTTTTATATTTAATGAATGGAATCATTTTACTTCGGCTTAGTTATAGAAAATTTAAATGTGTGCACAGTAATGATTTTTTTAAAATTAATTATAAATTGTCAGGTTTGAAATTTAAATAATTTTCAAAACTGCAAAAATTTAATTTTGCCATATTTTGCTACAGATTTTTCCATTTAGTGCAAAATTCAGGGTGGCAACAGAACCTGGAATTCAGGGAAATCGGGGAAATGTCATTGAATTTCGTAAAATTACCCTTTAATAAGGGAATTTTGAAAATTTTGAGTTTCCTTTCTCTCATGCCCCGTGCAGATATCTATCTCGGCTCGCATCACTTGAAGTAGATGCTGTGCCGTCATTGTGTTGAATACAGTTTTTTTTCATGTACTTTTTTAAGTCCGTCTAAAAAGCCCTCAATGTCTGGCTACTTGGCCGATTTGGGAGAATGACGATTCCAAACTATTTCTACTCTCAGCAACTAAGCCAAACCATCGATATCCCGCCCTCAACCGCCTGTTAATGTTCCGCTTTTTTTTATATTGTTTTCTGGGATCAATATTATGCCTGGAACAATTATTGTGGAAAATTTTATTTCTGTACATCTATGAGTAATTAATTTTATAAGAAGCTGTTAATTTCAGGCCTTTTCTTTCGTACATAATGTGTTGTTTATCTTTAGTCAAAAAATATCATTTTTCATGAAAGATATGTATCTAATAGTGATATTTGTGACAGAATAGCAAAATGCTGATTATTTAAGTTTTATGCTCATGTACATGCCCAAGTTCAGTAAATATTTAGGACAGTGTTTTAAATTTGCGCTATGAACTGGAAACAGTATGCAACATATATTAAAAAAAATATGTTTTATTTATGTTATTTTTGAAATTAAAAAGAAAAGTATTGTACTGGTTTTGCACCTTGAAATTAGCAAGTATAGCTGTAGTTGGTGAATTTTGTATTTTTTAATTAATGTTTTCCATTCTTTTTCATGCTTTACTAAATCTAAAGATGCTTGTTTTGATTTTTACCATAAATATATTAATGCGCAATTATAATTTGACTATTTTGGATTAAATTTACTTATTAAATTTTTGCATTTTTAAATTCTCCAATATTTAGTTTTTGGAATTATAGCACACATCAGGGATTTTTTGAAGAAATCTTCTGGAAATCAGGGAAATGTCAGGAAATTTTGTTTCTCAAATTCTGTAGCCACCCTAAAATTGAAATATCATTGATTATATCAAAAAGTTATGTACATATGTAACATTTGTAACAATATAAGAATGCTATAGAACTTTTTCAAAAACAAATTATGACCTAATTCTGCCTAAGGACAATCCCCCTACCCTTTAATTATGGCTTTTATAAATACCAGTAATTGCATTACTTTTAGATAGTTGAAACACTTGTAAAATAATAATTGTGTTGTCTTGTGTCTCAACACTGTTTTTCAAGATTTGAATTTGCTTTATGTTTCATGTCAACCACTGTAGTAGTTTATTCAGTTAACAGTAATTTTTCTTAAATAAAAAAAAAAAAACTTTTAGTTTGATTACCTTTTATGAAAACCTTTTGTTAATAAAGTAATTGCTTGAATCTGATTTTAGGTGACTCTGTACCTCAATGGGTGTCTGAAAATGAAAATTTGCAACATATCTTGGCTGGTGTGAGTAAAGGGGTAAGTAATTGTCCTGGTTTTCAATTGCATATATTAGTGTTTCACACACTGTGCTCTGTTAGGGTTTCTTAGGGTTAGCCTGATTCACCATTATTGTGCTCAAAAATAGGCCATTGAGCACACAACGACTGGTAAACCACACAACCTTGTTGAAACTTGCTTAAAACCACTATTAGTAGAGTGTATAGTGAACAAAGTATCTCCAGCTTACCATCAAATAACACAACTTAGTCATATCCAGTCTCTAACAAACAATATTAAAAATGCTGTAATTTCCTGTATCATTTAAATAACATTTTCACTACAACTTGACGATTGCACTGATTATTCCGGATTAGCTGTGCTGATGACACTTGTTTCTTTTCATGCAGTAGAGGTCGGCGATATATCGATACGACGATATTTTGTATCGATATTTAAAAAAAATATTGATAAATAAAATATCGATAGAAGTCACCGATATATCGATATTTACAAACATTTTTAGTTTTTTTATGATCGTTTAGTAGTTCCATTTGTTTTTTCGATTTTCTTTATTTCCTTTTCAAAAACTTAAAAATTAAAGTTTGGACTGGGCCAAGCGACAGTTAAAATGGCACCCTAACCAAAAAAAAAACATAATGTAATGGAAAGATAAGATCATTTATTAGTAGTCATTAACATAGCGCCATTTCTGTTGCCAATGTGTGCCTGGAATTTGCATCTAATTTTAAAAGTTAAAAACATCTCGATCAGCAAAATATGCGGTAAACTGTTTCAAAATTTCTTCTTTAAAAATAAATGTGAATTTATACATTGGCATCCAAATATATTTTATTTATTCTGATTGATAATAGAATTTATTTATTAAGACAATTTTTATAATTTATTTATTAAAACAATTTGAAATGAATTCATGAAAAGTAGAAATTTGGTCCGAAAAACTTCATTTCTGGCAAAATTGAAAAGGAAACAAATAATAATCATGTAATGATGTATCAATATTTTATCGATATTTTTTTCTATGCAACGATATAGTATCTATGTTTATTTTGATCAATATTTTTGACCTCTATCATGCAGTCATTCTATTCTGCAAGACACTTTTATTTTCTAAATGTGGTTGGGAAATTTTTTCTGTGCTTGATGACTTCATCTTTGAAAACTCAAAATCATGAGACTATTGCAATAGGGTGTACACAGATTGTATAAAGACCATGCTAAGTCATTTTGCTGGCATTGTTGCTAGAATAAAGTTAAAGAAACTGCATGACTTGGTTATTGAGTGCTACACCATCATGCCCTTGCAACAACAACAAAATGCCAGCATTATTAAAGCAGTTTTTAGACATTATCAAAACTATCAACTTTGTAAAGGTTCGATCTTTACAGTATAGGCAGCTAAAACTACTGTGTGAAGATATGGGAAGTATACATAAGCCATTGCTATTACACAGAGAAATGCGACGGTTGTCTTGAGGTACAGCATTGTCCCATTGAGCCTCTATTAGAATTTTCTTCGTTTTTGAGGGACAAAGTGTAGTTGGCCTTCACAAAATATGTATGGTTAAGAATGATTGTGCATATTATTTTACTTGGCAGACTTTTTTTTTAAATGAACGAATTCAGCACATGAATACATGGGAAATGGAAGATTAGGTACCATGCTAAACAGTATATAAAATATTTAATAAAAGTATATTCTTATGGCCGGACTCTAAAGATTCAACTGACATTCAGAAAAAAATCCTCGATTTCGACACTTAAACAACAAGACATAAAATAAAATAGTTTCCAATAATCTGGATTAGTCAAAATTTCTGTAGAAAAAAGTTCAAATTGATTAAGAAGTTCTCAAGTTATCGTACCACTTTTCACCCCTTCAGACAAGGATAATATACACAAGCACACTTTTTTTTATCTATATAAAGGTATGAAAAACCATAGCTTTGTATTAAATGTGAGGAATATTAATACATTTAAAATTTTTCAAGCATTAAAATTCAAATAATTATGATAATTATAATAATAAGAGTTATAAGCACTTTTAAGTAAATTTCCTGAGGTGTTATTTTTGAGTAAGTAATGTGGTTTTTATTAGTAAAAATTTATTTTCTTCCTTTGAAGTTCAAATTCACTTTAGTTAATTATCCTTCAGTGTATGTTATTTATAAAAAAAAAATGTGCTTATTATTTAACACTATCTCAACCAATGCATTTTGATCAGTCTTTTCTAATAGTTTTCTATATTTTTTATTTGAGTATAGCATTTTACATCTTGTATGTTATTCATTTATTGTTGGAAACATATTTTAATTTACTTTTAGTACACAGAAAAATCTCAATAATTACTCTCAGCAGCCCAGGTATAAAGCTTTTTACACTAGAGTTGTAGCATCATGAATGATCACATTTTCATGTCTGCAAGATATGATTTGACAGAAAAGTAAAAATCAATATTTAAAATTTTGTTTTATTTTTTCTTGAGAAAAAGCATGAAACTAACAGGAAAATTGAATATCCATTTAATCATACTCTTAAATAGTGATATATATTATTTACTTTTGGTTTTTATTTGTATTTTAATTTAAATTAGGTCTCAAAACCAAACTCTGAAGATAAGAAAATGGAAAAGTTACTAAAGAAAACATCCAGGGAGATTTATAAACTTAGAAAAAGTCGTAAAAAACAACCAGATATTACTTCTTTTAGGTGAGTTTTATATATTCTACAAAAAGATTTTTACTGATTGTTCTCAAACTCAAATTGTGGTGAAAAAGTATCCCTTCACCTGATTTCCATTGAAACTTTTTTAATGTCAATTAATAATTATTAAAATTTATCTGTAACCTAATTTACTAAATCTGTCTTCTGTAAAAAATTTTAGCACAATACAGTTCATTCTTGTAATTTAAAGGTTAAGGTGCTTGTTTCAACAAAAAAAAAAAAAAAAAAAAAAAAAGGAACTCTTGTTTCTCTAGGGGCACTTTTATTGCAAGTGGTAGAAATTTGTAACCACAATTTTCTGCCATAAATTCTACATATTTTTAGATTATGGATTTTTTTGAAAAATCAGCAATACTCAATAGAGCATGAATTAAAAAATAATTGCTCAGAAAATTAAAACTCAAAAGTAAAACTATATCAAAATGCTAAAACATCAATATAAATGCTACAGATCTCTTTCTGTTGGATTGAGACAGAAAATTATTAAAATTATAAAACCTTCTGCACTTAATAAAACGTTCATCAAATATTCATTGGTGTAAAAATAGCAATTTATAATACTATAAAATTTAGACAACAATTTTCTCAATTATTCACAGCTTACACCTTCCCAAAATGTTTTAAAATTTTAATGAATCAACCTGTAACTTCTCTTTTTATTCTTTACCATTGCTAGACAGGGGATAGTATTTCTCCAAAATTAACAGTATTCATTGTGGTCAACTAAAGTATGCCATATTCATGATATATGTAAAAAAAAAGGTGTATTTTTTTTTTTTTTAAAACCAGATCAAATTCTGTGTCAAAAGATTTTTTGCCCTACTTACTGATACTATATTCTTTATTTCCAATTTAAAAAAAATAATTGTTTTAATCGGGATTTTGATTACATTTGTTATTTTTTAATTTCAAATTTATTTATGTATGGATATAAAAAGAAATTAGTAAGCAACAGATAAAATACAAAAAACATTCCCTTAAATTTATTGAGAGGGCATTGCGATTACGCTTTCCCAAGTAAAAATATTTTTTTTAAGTGCTTAGTTAAAACATTCGATAGTTTTATACCTTTAACTAAATCAACTTTTTCCAATTATCTTCTCTATTTTGAGCAATAAGGTTTGGTAAAAACCCGGCGAAATACTAGTATCAAGGTGCATATGAAATGGCCATCCCTCCTAACACTCGAAATTTTGGAAACAATCTATTTACTAACGCACATGATATCAGCAGCTATTTCAGTTTTTTCAGTCCCTGGTCTGTGAAAGGTGCATTTAAACATGAATGTGCATGTGTGACTGGTGATATTAGTACGAGTGCATACTGTTGGGGGAAACTACACAAGTTTGAAGAATTCATGTGGAATAAATTTTTTTTTTAAAAGAAGAGCAGCAATAGTGCTATTTTCAAAGAAAAGGGTCTTGCATGAAAAATTTTTAAGAAAATGGGCAGAAAGGGTGCACCATCCCACGAAAAGCACTTAGGATGAACTCTGAAAATACATTCATTTTGTATTTTTATACACAAGCTTTTTAAATTTTTTAAAGAGTAATAAATAATCAAGAGAGTTGTGAGTGACGTGTATTTTGTCGCTAGCTAATCTAAATTAATGAGCCAAACTTTTTGAAGAATTGACTAAACACCAATTTTAATTTTTATTCATATTTATGGGCAATTCTCTGTTGTATGGCATTTTGGCACTTTTTTCTATTTACTGATTATAGTTCTAAAATTATGATGAATCTAGTAGTTATGTTTTTGTTTTTTAAATTATTAGTTTATTGCCAAGCTACATGGAAAAATAATTATTTTAACTATGTCAAATATGCCTCTCATAACACTGACTCCGAAGCACGTCTGTGTCCCATGCATTGGTTAAGTTTTTAAAAAAAATTTATATATGGCAATTTTTCATTGTATTTTATGCAAATTTGTATTTAGATTTTTTCATCAAACTTTCTTACAATCTTACTCTTTATCTTATTTTGTTTTGTATTTTTTCATTTTTATGTTTCGAATTCATTGAATTGATTCACTCATATTTCCTTGTTATCAGGGAGAAAATGGCTTTCTTTACTCGTGTGGATATGACTATACCCTTGTTACCTGCCGAAGTTAAAGTGAATGCAGCTCACACAAAAAAAGATAATCCTTTATTAAGGCCTTCTACAAGTCAAAGTAGCGATAAAGATAGCCAACAACGGTTTAATTATGTTGTGGACTCAGAATTAGGAGTCCAGGTTTGATTAAAAGAACAGTATTTTTATTATGCATCAATTCTTACATTGTAAGGCTACATTATGAAGTGCCTTAAGCTCTAGGACTTATATAAAGCCTTATTTTTAATGCCTTCATCTTATATTTTTCCATTTGTTCATGAAGTCATGAATATTTGAGTGCCAATTAGTGGAAAACATTTCGGTTACTCATGGTTTTAGACGTATTGTTGTGTTTTAAAATTGCTGACATGTTATTTATCATGTTCAAGAAGTTTTATATGTGCTTAAATGACTAGCTGCAAGCTATTTGGGTTCTTCACCAATGCCAAATGGTGTTTGTTATTTTCTGTAAATGTTCTCACTTGCTTTTTTTTTTAATTACATGCTTATACAAATAAAAAGCATTGACAATCAAAAGCCCCATTTTGGAGGGTATTTTGATAGGATTTTTCTTATCTAACATTTTTTATCATTACAAGGCTTTTTTTAAGCCTTTTTAAGTCATTTTGATTGAATAAATGCTTACCAAAACTTGGTATATACATATCTTAATTATTAAAATGTACAAAATACTTATATTTATAACTTTTTAAAATTTTCAAATGTAATGACCTTACAAAAGTTGACGACTGTTGTGACTATTTAATTTGCCATTATGTGCTTTATAATTCAGGAAATGAGTTTCTGTGATTTCTTTTTTAATAATATATCATTGTTAAAGAATATTGATATTAAAGTTATTGAATGAAGTCCAAGTTTGTCACTTAAGGTATCTTACTATGTCTGAAATATATCAATTAGAATATCTTTAAGTTAGAAGAAATATTATGGTTTATAATTTATTTAGTTTAAAAAAAATTTCTTTCAAACTTAAGATAATATTAAAATTTTCTTTCAAATTTAAGATATTTTTTACTACGGGAATTGGAATTTTTAAGTTTTAAATTTAATTTATTACAAGAAATTTTTTAAAAGACATACTTTTTACACAAATTTATGTTCAATGTTTTCCAATGAAGACAGATTTTTTTTAATCTCTGTAGATATTTGAAATATTATTTATCTAAATAGGGAGAGGGGTTATTCTTAAACATAGATTTTTGATGCCATAACTTGGAAATTACTTATATCCAAAAAGGAAAATTTTGGTGCATTTGCTACAAAACGGTATCTTAAAAACATTGACGGTAGCCTAAAACATAGCTTAAATTTTATTACTTTTGGGACAATTTTCTAAGATATTAGGCTATTTTTTAAGCCAAAATTTTAAGTTTAAATGTGTATTTTTAAGTGACATTTGGCTTTAAGTAACTACTGGGTTGCCTACTTTTACCCAAGCAGCATTTTCCTTGAAACATCAATTATCTTGGCCAAATTCAAAGTGTACCCTTTTTTTTAGTTCGAGGTATGTAAAGCCACTAATCCATCTTGATGCAGCTACTGTTACCTTGGCTTTCAAAGTTTCAGTTGTGATATTGAAACTTGAGTACGAGTTTAATATGCTGTGTCAAGTATAGAGAATACATAGCAAAAACTGGATTAACAACTTACTCACTGCAAGTTATAACTGCTCAGTAAATTTGTCTTAAGTAATTGTTCATAAAAATCTTCAGTGCTGCCCCTGCCATTTTCCCTGAATACCATGTATAAAACATTTGACTTGAGGTTACTTTGACCCACTTTAATTGGGTGCTAGTAACTAAATTTTTAGGTTATGGATACACTATTGATTATAAATTTACTGTGCTAAATAATTCTCCAGCTAAACTTATAGCTATTTTTTTAAGAGCTATATATAAAATTTAATATTTTTCTTTGCCTTTGCTGGTAACTGCAGTGTGCATAGAAGTGAAGGTGGCAGGTATGGGGTACCAAAAGTTAGTGTTTTTATCCCAAAATTGCATAATCTCAACTAAAAAAAAAATGAGAGTAGAAAGCAGGATTGTAGTTAAGTGCATTTAGCACTAGTTAGAACTGCTACCTATTGGGGAAATGTAGAATCATATTTATACTTTCAAGACTGTAGACCCAGGACTTATTTCAAATATTTTTTGGGTGGTTCAAGCAGCTCAAGTTACAGTATGTATTTAATTTCATCTCTTCTAAGATATAGTGAGATACCTTATGCTTCTTTATTTAGAGGCAAGAATGAACTTTTTTTTTTTTTTTTTTTTATAGACCTGGCTTATCATTTTAAGAGATGTATTCTGTGATTTATATATTTATTGTTCTTTATTGTAGCATATTATATATTGACACAATGTAATTTAATTACGTAAACTGGCATGCTGACTGAGTTGTTATTTTTCATAATTTGTAAATAGTACTAGGAAAAGGAATTATATAGGGGTCATCTTTTTTGTCAGATTCGTTAATATTCTTCAATTGAAATATTTTTTATATTTACCATTGACTCATTTTACTGGTGCTCGTTTGGATGATACATGTTTTTGATGCTGCACTAACTGCTTGTAAGATGTAACATATAGCTGCATAGGTACTGATTTTGTTTTTGCGCTATAGGTAACTTAGAAATATTTAAAAAATGAATTTTGCAAATTTTCCTTTAATATATTAAAATTTTTAATATTTTACATAGACTACACTAGCATATTTAAAATTCCCTGTTTTTCAATTTTTTTTTCATGAATAGTTTTTAGACTAATTTAGTAATAATAAACATTAATTTGTATTTTGAAAATGTACACTACTAAGTAAATTAGCTAAAAAAATATTCATAGTTATGTATATCTTTGTAATATATATGTGCCCTACCTGCCCTTGCTTTCCATTATAATTCAACATATTGAGACTATTTAATATTGAAATTTGGATTGTGTAATAAATTGACAATAACTTAAAAACTAATCAAAATATTAGCTATGTCTTATCATAGCCATACAGTGTTTTATATATCTAGATTGATATGATTTTTTTCTAGGAAGTTAAAACATAAAAAAGAAATTAATGCAACCATGTCCCACATTGCTAATTCCACAGAGTTGTCACTCCTATGTATTGCTAGATTCAGGATAATTGCTATAGATTTGGCAGAAGTATTGCAGCCTGATTCATATAAAAATTTAAATTATTTTACTACTAATTAATTTAGTTCTAGGTCAGGTTATGTACTTTTTCAGCAAACATTTTTGATAAACACAACATGTTTGTTTACACACTTAAGATTTGATTGCTTGTTTGTAATAGAAATTGTAGTCTTTTTTTTGGAGAAATTGGGTGTTAATTTGTAGATAGGGTAAACATTTTTTAAATTTAGGGTAAAATTTTTTTTTAATTTGTTTAAATTTTTTTTAACTGAAGTTAGTTAGCTATTACAGACTTCATTGTTAATTTGTTGGGTTGTTCATAGTTGATATATTGATGAGTTCTAACCCGTTTCATAAAACGTGTGCCCTATGGTAATTGTTCCCATTCCATTTCATGGTTTTCCTTTAAGAGGAAAACCAATGTTTTCTAAAATGACTGAAGTTGAATTTTCATTGTAGTATTTTTTTTTTTAGCTAGTTTAAACATTGATCTAAAAATTTGTTTTAACAGCAGCTATCCATTAACTTTTTATTTGTAGAATACAATTCCTACCCATTTATAAAATGTATTATTAGTATTATCTTCATCAAGTGCCTCAAAATCGTATTTATTACTAGTGTTAACTTTGCAGATATTGTAAATAAAGACTTTATATGTATTGCATATTTTGAAATTAATACCTTAAAGATGGATGTCCTTGTAAATATTATTTGAAATATATTGGGATGTATTTGCTGAATCTGGTGTTCTAATCAGGTGATGAGGGATTTACGAATGGGAGCTTTTCTTTAACGTCTTCCTCTTAACAATGTTGTAAAAGAATCCTCATGGAAAATGAAAAAAAAAAAAAAATGGTGTAATGATTTTAGAAGCTGTTTATTTGTATTGTTTCATTTCTTCATTACTTGTGTATTGTTTTATTTTTATTAGTTTTTATACCAAATTATTTTTTATTCTTCGAATGAAAGTGAAATCATACATAATGCAACTTATGTTTTTGCTTCATTTAACCTGCACGAATGCCGATTTTGTAGATTTACATTTTACCTTGTGTTTTCATTGTTTATATTATACTATATTTATTATTTTGTAGTGCAATAGTGTGTTATACAAATAAGTGCTTATGCCAAAATCTTTTTAAAAGCACAACTGTTTGTGTAATGTAAACACGAGCATTTATATAATGTAAAACTGCAAAAGATGATGCAAGAACAAAAGTTGTAATGTTTAGATTTTTAGACTTCTTTGGTTTTTAGTACTAAAAACAATGTCTTAGAATCAAGATCAGAATCTAAAGTGTTTCACTTTATTTAAATTTTGTGTTTTTGTACCATATATTCCAATTCTTGCAGCTCAAGAATTAATGTTTTACTACACTTTCAGTTGCACTGTATTGCAACCATATTTATTTGAAACCTGTCCATGTTCAGAAATCTGACTAATTAGTTATTGTAAAAATATATTATTTATTATTGTGGGACATAATAAGCATGATAACACTTATAATATAAAATGTTAGGTGATAAAAGTTTGTAATGTGGGATTTTTTTTATATTTGCTGAACATTACAACAAGAATTTTACTACACTTTCAGTTGCACTGTATTGCAACCTTATTTATTTGAGATCTGTCCAATTCTGGAAATCTGGCTAATTAGTTATTGTAAAAATACATTATTTATTATTGTGGGACATAACAAGCATGATAATTCTCATAATATAATATAAAATGCTGGCGATAAAAGTTTGTAATGTTTGAATTTTTTTTATTGACTTGCCTAATTGTGCATTTTAAAACACAAGCTGCTTATATATATTAATGTTATTGCTATTTGAACCTATTATAGACTTTTTATGTTTCACTTTTTAATAGTTTATTTTGCCGTTAGCTAATGTTATTCAAATATATTTTTTATCTAACTGAAATCATCAATCAAATATATTATTTATTAAAATATATGCAGAAGGTTATATTCAATATCTTCTTTTTGATAAAACTTTAAATAGTTGTCTCTTCAGGGACAAATCTTAAACAGTTTACTGTAAGAGAATTTGCATACTTTAATTAATCTAATTTCTTTAGTACAAAATTTTTTGTGAATTGAAATGTGGAAGCAGTGTATTTTATATTTTTTGTGAATTTTTGTATCATGCAAGTTGTAAGGTATAACTGAGCTGAGTGTTATTGTTTATTCATTTGATAAGGTTGAAAACCTATTTTTCAGCTTATTAGAGGTTTTGTTTGGCTCTTGTAGTAATGAACATTCAGCATTAATTAGTCGCTCTGTATTATATTTGTTATTTATAGGGAATGTTTTGGTTAGATTTAGCTAATAAGAAATGTATGTATGAAGAAAAAGTTAAATTATTAGATTTGATAATTAACTTCTAAGAGGATTGAATAAGTACACTAATATTTATTTCGGTGTCCTAAAGAATATTTGGAATAGTTAAAAATGCCTTGTGCATGTATTTTAGGAGTAAAAAAAAAAAATTCTAAGTAAATATTGAGGTTTTATTTTCATAAACTTTTGAAACAGATTCTTGTATGAAAGGACAATAAATTTATATATATATTTTTCAAATCCTTTAGGTTAGATATATTTTAGGGAAATACATAAAGTATTTATTGTTTTGCATCTCTGCTGTGATAGGCCTATAATGTGCTTTATAAAATGTATCTTGCTCATCTTTGAAATTAATGTTGATATTTCAAAATAAATCATGTTAAGTGATTGTTTTTGTTCAATACTCTTATATCAATATTTGTGAACTGAATTTTATACATATGGAATGTATTTATTGTTATCTTGTCAAAAATTTAAAGGCAAAAGTGAATTTTAAGAAAATGTTTTTCTTTGTAAATATTAAATTGTATGTCTGTTGTAATAAATTTTTACTGTTTTCTCACTATTTTGGATAATGTTATTTATTTTAATTTATATGTGTTCATTTAGAAACATTTTAAAATATTGGTCTCAGTTTTCAAAGTAAATTTTAAATAAGTATTTAACTGGCAATATTTCAAGATCTTAAATTGAAAGCATATAATAAGTGACATGACAACTTTGGTTTGACTTATAATATTACTATTATTATGGTGTATGACAAAGAAAGGAAAGCATCATTAAAAGATTGCAAGAGGGAAGACTTACAGTTTCAATTGGTTCCAATTTGGGTAAAAAAACTTAAATATTGTGAACCCCAAGTTATGAAGTTTTTTTTTTTTTTTTTTGTAATGCCAACTTATAATGTAAGTCAGTTTTATATGGTTATACAAGTATGACATTAAATTGTTTGGTTTTACTTGAGGGGTGAGATGGATGTCCTCATAATATGGCTGCTTGCCATGATGAATCTACAATTGATAAATTCTTTTATCTTACTCAGTAGTTTTAGAAATGATCATGTCATTTCTTACCACTAGCATGCTGTGGATTTGAAAAAGTCCTCGGCAGGTGGTATGCCACAAACTAATTATATTTCTTTTGGAAACAGATTTTTGTGGCCACCAAAAGGTGAAAATATCCTATTTATATTTTCTGCTTTTAATTAGTGAAAGTATTGATCAGCACACTTAGGGTTCACAGGAATATTTTGATTGAAGCTATGATTTCTCTTAAAAATTAGGCTGGATCAAAATAAAAATGAATTTGAGTATTGAATTTTTATTGTCAATCTTCAGCTTTCTCAAAAGGCATAATGTTGAAAAAATCATCAACTATTCCTATAACACTAGAAATTAGCAGGATGATTTTCATAGTGGGGATATCATTCATTTTAGTTGCCTGAAATGAGATTAGGGTGGCCTAATTAGCTGCTCTTACTTCTAAAATGTTTATTTTTACTAAAAACGATGACACCTGACAAGTTGTTCATTAAGGAAAAATTTAATATTTAATTATTGAAAATAAGACATGATATATTGTTGTAGAACAACCTACCCTGATAATTAAAAATATGCTGTAAAGAAATGTAAACTGGTTTTAATGTTCTCCGTTTGTATGCGGATGAATTCATTACCGTCGGTTGTCATTGAAGTGTGAGAAGAAAAGTTGTCCTTCTTGGCAGATTTTTGGCGTAAGTATGGCAATAAATAAACTTTTGGTGTAAGTATGACAAAAAAAAAAATTCCTGTCAAATTAAATAAACATGACTACAAAACTGGATTTTGGGGAGAAGTGCGAGTAGATGGAGTTTCTCACATTGCACTTTTGAATTCCAAAAATGTGTTTGTGGGGAAGAGAGATACTTTTTGGAAAGAAAAGTAGATCTTAATTATTGGTATTTTTTAAAGTTTTTTTTTTTTGTAAGATAAAAGAGTTTTTTCTTTCATAATGGTTTAACTAAACCTTATACACTGTAATACTTAAACTCTGAAAGACCCTCACACTATAATCACTTAATTTAATCTCCTTTTTTTCAATCCAATGTCAATTATCCCATCACATTGCATGTCTATTAAATCCACAAATATACTAACGACAGAATTCACTTAGGAATGCAAATTCATTTTTATGTACATTAATCATTAATGCCAGTACATGGAAAATGTTAATATTTTCCCGAGTCTTATATTGTAAGGGAGTTGTAATCAAAACAATATATTCTTAATTATCCTGGAGAGAACTGTAGAAAGATGGTTATCCCAAGAACTGTTGTAAATATGAAAAATGTGTATATATGCAAAATTGCAAGCAAGAATCCCCATCTTCTGTTTCAGATGTAGATGTGAATGTAAAAAAATAATAATTTCAGTTTGCAGTACACTAAAAATGTAAATGAGCAATGAAAATAAATTTTATTTTTAAGCAGCTTACATGTCAGTCAATATCCACGACACATAATACTTATTTGCTAGGTACTATTTCATAAGTAAGAGCAATGCAGCCATAGACTTATAATAAACACAAGACAGTTTTAATTATTGATAATTATAAAATTATTAAATAGATTTATAATTTTGTAAGGTTTACTTATAGTAATATTCTAATATTATTTTGAGGCACTTCTACACTTTGATCGTTGTTTTCACAAACAGAGAATGCAAATGTTGTAAATTTACCAAATATATTATTACAAGTATATATAAGTCATAAAAATTCTTCCATCATTTTATTAAACAAATACTTCAATTAATAGTAATTGTACAGAAAAGCAAATATTGTAGAATTACGAAGAATATTATATAAGTAAGTAATACAAATTTGTCTATCTTTTTATTAAAAAAATTGATAGCATCTTCATAATAGTACAAGAAGTAGCTCAGCAAAGTACAAGAAATTAAACCTAGGCACAATATGTGTTTTAATAAGATTCTTAGCACATCAGAATCCAAGAACGCAACCAAATTTTAAATTGAAACACCTTAGCAAAAGATAAAGAAATAAAAGACACTCGTAAAATAAAGCTGGATGGGTTTTTTTGGGGGAGGGGGGAGAAAGAGTTTGTCAACTATGTTACTGGGAACTTAGTGCTGCGTTTATTTAATTATTGTGAAACAAATTTAACTATTGTCTAAGAAATTATTAAACTTCTATAAATTCTAATTCTAGCAGTCCTACAACTAGTCTATTTGCCAATTTTCAGCTCGATTGGATGAAAGCAAGTGGGTTAATTATTCTTTCGAAGCTGTAATGTAGTAGCGTGTGTAAAAGAAGACTTTTAGTGACACCCCCAAAATTTGATAGAATGCCTTGTCTTCGACAATGACTATCTGCCAAGTTTCAGATCTATTCGATGACGGCAAATAGGTTAATTGGCTTTCCGTCAATTTGCCAGGCACAAACAAACACACAAAAACCAAATCGAAGTTAATAAAAAACTATTTTAACATTTATAAAATAACTTGTACTTCATGAGTACGCTTTAAAGAGATATTGACTTTTCTGATAACTGTAAAGGAAAAATCGTATTTATAATTCAAACCGAAAAAAAAACCTTAAATATTTATGTTTTATTACACAAAATATTCTATACCCACCCAATATTCTTGTTATGTTAAAGCCAAAAAACCCGTAAGTTTCATTTTAAAAAATTACAAGGTAAACCGATATGAAAGTATCAAAACAATATTAAAAACGTTCTTAATCATCAGTTTTGAAGATTTAAATTATTCATAAATGGGTAAAAAGAAAGAAAGATTAAGCATAAAGATCCTAACCTTGATAAACGTCAAAATGTATTTCTTCGCGTCAAACTACGCCAACTGTGCGGAATTTGCTAAGGATACTTTAAAGTGAAATTCAAATCCTTAAATAGCCACTAATTTCTTCAAAAAGCAGGTATAACCTTGGTCTGCTTTTCTATTTCAATATTAACTGCAATTTTCAGAATTTAGTTACAAAATAAAATCCGTAATAAACCAATTAAAGCTAGCTTTCTGAGAATGCTATACAAACATATTTATGAGTGTACGATAAATCCTTAATTATACAGAAAATTTAAAAAATAGCACTTACTTGTGAAAGAGCTCATTGAACCCCCTTTCTGAAATTTCTCTTTACAACCAAATGCAGAACAATATCGGACCATTTTTACTGGATTCAATGACTTTAAGTAGGACATCCGAAAGCGTTGCCATTGAAATGAATGTTTTTTTCCCCCTCCCTCGTTCCTCCTGTCACGTTGTTTTCAATTTCGTTACAGGAAGGGCCATCGCTAAGAATTTTAGTTGGGGGGGGGGGGGCGTAGACATCCTTTTGTTGACTGAAATCAAGGCATGTCCGGTGTAAATATAGAAAATATAAAATAAGGGGCTAATAAATTGTTAACTAATTTTTATTAATGTAAGATTAACGTATAAATAATTTTTAATTAATATGTGAATAATTAATGCATAATTAATTTTTAATTAATGTAAAACTAATTGTTAATGAATTTTTTTTGTATTTAATTGTGAATTGTTTTATTTAATGTGAAATTAGTTTGAACTATTTTTAAATTACCGTCTAAACAATTTTTAATATTTTATGGCATTTTATTAATACGTACTTAATGTCAAATTTTAAGTAAATTCCCATCACATTATAGTTAAGTTGCTTCAAATTCATTTAATTTTTCATTTCTTTTTAGTAAATTAACCCTTCCACTCCAAACAAAGGAGATTATTTTTGGAAGCATTTTCATTTGGGGGCAGGGGGGGGGGGGAGAGACCTTTATATCTTGTAGATAGATAGAATTTTCCCCCACAATCTTAAACCAATTCAGTAAACTGAAAAGTACAAGTGCTTCATTTCGATACAACTTTTTTTTAAATTTTCAAATTGCAGTTTCGAAAAAAAATAATTAAACGTGTAAAAGTGGTTGGAAAATAGCACTTTAATACGGAATTAAATATAGATGAAAATTATTGATCAAATAGGTGACTTTTGTATAATGAATTTTATTAAGGTTGATAAAAAAACAAATTCTGGAAAAATTCTTCTTTTTAAAATTCTTGCGGACTATTACTACTACAAAAAATTCCCTAAGCGAAGCACTGCAATTTTTATAATAGATACAATGTCAGGGACATAAGAAACATGCACTTGCACTCCTTCCCCTCTGGATTTCGAAAAATAAAGTAACGTGGAAAAAAAAAGTGGTAAAATTTACAAGAAAAAAACAAATAGATATTAATTAATCAATTTGAACAGAACATTAATGTACAATTATTAACTAACATCCAATTAGGTACTCCAATTCCCATTTTCAAAAAATCAAGGATTAAATTAAACAAAAACTTTTGTCGCCTTACATCTCCCTGCAAATAATCATGTAGGCGTTCATGGACACTATAATTGCATTGCAAAAGACAATTATTATTAAAAACGATTTGTTAATTATTTAATTTTTAAATACTTTTTAACACATTTTCCTAACTAAAAAAGAAAAGATTTTGATTTTTCTTGAAACGTGTGTTAATAGTGAAACTTAATTTTTTTTGTAACAATCCAATCCAGGAACCTACTTCTTAAAAGTAGTTACTTCGAGTATATATTTTTATCAAAATTGCTGGATTTAATTTAATGATTTTTTGTGTGTGGTTTTTCACTGATGTGGCATGGTTTTTCAGCAATAATTTCTGCAAATATTACTCGTTTTTTGAACAATAATCATTTGTTCAAGAAGGAAAGTATACTTGAAAATGCTAGTTTTTTTTTTCCTAAGCGGGATTAAAAATGAAATGGATTACTTTAGCATTAAACCAAATTATAATATTTATGTGCAAAAAGGTAAGCTATTCGCATCTAATTGAACTTCGAATTTAATAGTGAAAAAATACTCTATAAAAAAGCATGCCATAATTTTTAGCACAACATACCAAACTATATAAGGAATAGTAAGTGTGGGTTTTTTGGGAAAGGTGTGTGTGTGTGGGGGGGGGGGGGGGGGGAAGGCTGAGGTATTCATATCTACAGTGTTAATCCGATCTTGAGGAACAACAAGTTGCACATTTGATCTTCAAAGCAAGAGAAACGTCACTGCCACCATGAAATTTCCAATAACCCACACCCATTTTCCTTACCCACATGTAATGGTTATGATCCTAATTTGAGATTTATTGATCCATTTGAAATATTTTTAAAGTTATTTAGACTAAAAAATCTTAGTTTATCTGAAAGAAAATTTTTTCCCGGTGTTTCGAATATTAAAGTATTGAAATCCAGGATAGGTTGGTTGTTTGGTTGTTTTTCAAATTTATTAGGCGCAAGGGCAACACAAAGGCCAAACTGCGTTAGAAATCGAGGATAGGAGTGAAAGGATATTCACAATTTGCAATACACTGAACCTGGTTGTATTGGACAATGTCGGTCCACAGCTATTTGAGCACGGGGAGCATTAAGAATTTTAGATAGAATTATAATAAACCTTTCAACACTTTTCCAAAGATTATTTTTTAGAATAAATTCGATATCGCCTTCCAGTTTACATGTGGCATGCATTATTTTGGAATGCATTTTCAATATATGAAGTACAAGGTGATCATAAGGAAACTTTGCCGATATATGGGCCTCTAGCTTCCGTTCCGTTTAACAGATCGAGATGAGATTTCAGGTATAGTTCAGAGGTCATTCAGAGGTATGAGTTCGAGATTCTGTGAATTTCAACAAATGGCGCTCACGGTTATGGTTATAGTTACATGAACGAAATTTTCAAATGACAACGTCTACTTTTCCTGTCGCAAAATGCTCAGCGCATAAGGAAACCCTAAAGAGAGATGGAACGGTACGTGTACCACAAAAAACGGACGCATTATGCACGCACAAAAAAAAAGCTCTGCGAATGGCCAACAAAAACGCGATTGAGGCGCACGATGGAAATTTGCATTTGACAGAGGCCAAAGTTCACATGAGTGCCATCACAGGCAATTTAATCGGTTTTCTAAGCTGAATATTTGGTGAGCGGCCTCCATTGCTCCGATCGTGTTTTTGTTGGCAGTTCGCAGATCTGTATTTTGTGCGTCCGTTTTTTGTGATACACGTACCATTCCAACGCTCTTTAGGGTTTTCGCATGCGGTGATCATTTCTCGATAGGAAAAAGTAGGCGTTGCTATTCGTAACTATAACTGGGGTAATCGTGAGCGCCATTTTGCCGAAATTCACAGAATTCCGACCTCATACCTCTGAATAACTATACCTGAAATCTCATCTCGATCTGTTGAACGAGACTGCCTTTAGAGATCCATATATCGGCAAAGTTTCTTTATGACCATCCTGTACATAACATCATTTATGGAGTTCTACTTGACATTAATTGCAATAACTTTGTAAAATGCGGGTCAATTTTCGTATACAAAAATTTTGGTGTTTTGAAATTTTGTATAAAACCTTTAACTCATATGATGTACATTACATACTTTATGTAAATGACGTTTAATGTGTATGTCATGGTTTTTGAGGTGTAATCTGACGTAACACAAATACAAGTATATCATCTACTGTAACACATCAAAGTTATCTAATGTCAGTGAAGATATCAATGATTGGATTATTTTAATGTTCCTGTCAAAAAGGATATAGTTACTCCAATTCAAAATTGCCGACCGCAGGCTGCATTGTGATCACAATTTTATAATACTAATGATGAGTTTAATTATTTGTACTTTTTCCATTCAATAAGTTTTGAAACATCCGTCAGTAGGGATTTATAAAAGAAGGGATGAAATTTCAGAAATTTGCCGACTACCAGCCTTTCTAAAAACTTATGGCAATATTTGCGTTCGCAGT
The DNA here is from genome assembly GCA_963978545.1 of Linyphia triangularis. Taxonomy (NCBI): domain Eukaryota; kingdom Metazoa; phylum Arthropoda; class Arachnida; order Araneae; family Linyphiidae; genus Linyphia; species Linyphia triangularis. Next base: position 54,515,760 of record OZ021721.1, read on the forward strand.
CCCTCATTGTAGCCGGCAAAAAAGACACCGACTTCCCTGTAATAGACTTCTATTGTAAAAATGCCAATTCGTCAAACTCGGGTTACGCTGCATTCAGATATTTTTTATATTTTTGTTCTATTTTTTCCCTTTTTTTTTCTTCATTTAATTCGATTTTATTGTGGATCGATTTTAGAAAAAGAAAAATCTCGATAAAATTTTTGAAAATTTGCCGACTGTCCACTTTTTAAAACTTTTGGGAGGGGGGGGGGGGGGGCGAGTTGCCCCCTACGACCCCGTTCGCATCGTCCCTGGTTACAGGAGGTAATCCTAAACATGCCGTCTAGTTAGTATTAAGTCTATGAATGCAGCCAATCCCATTATTCTACAATTTATCAATGATAGTAATTCTACTTTCGTTAATTCCCTGTAAAATACAAAATTAGAGTGAATTATCTTTTCTCTAATGAATCCAATACTAAAAAAATTAGTTAAAGAAATTAAAAAATAGTTAGGTTATTAAAAATGAGTTTAAATTACCCTCAACCATAGGAGATAAATATGTAAAACACTTGCAAAACCAAAAATATTCTAAAAAAAACAGGGTTCGCACGGTCCTTAAAGTCGTTGGTAGGTCCTTAAAATCTTTATTTCAAGGATGACAGTTTTTCTCCTTTTGGATGATTTCCTCCTTTTTGGTTTTTTATGTAACATTTTCCTTCTCTTTGTCCCTGTTTAGAGGATCCGCATTTTTCTAATCTGAACCATTTTTCCTGCAAAAAGTATACTTTTCCTCATGTTTGAACAAAAGTTTTTCCCTCTTAACTCCCCTTTCCTCACAGATTACTTCAGTAACTCCTAATATTTGAAATGTAATTATTATATAGTATGAGAAATTTCATTGTATCTTTAAAATTATTGAATCATCCTTCCTGCATACTTTTTTTTGAATTTTTGTGTATTCCTTCCGATAGCTTTTTTAACGAATTTTTGGATTTCCTCCTTTTTCCTCTCTGATCACTTTCATCTCGAATTTGTTTTTCAAAGACCTACTTTTACCTTTTATCAGAATAGGGTATTTGACACCATCAACAAATAATTACCAAATGCGGCATATTTATAGTATTTAACGAAATAATAATAATGCAAACAGTTTTAAATCGAAATAATTGCTCAAATTTTTATAAATCAAATTTTAAAAATTGCTTTTCTGAGCGCCTCGTCACGTGATCAGAAACGCTCGGATAAACTCCTCTGCAGAGTGTGAAGTCGTTGTTGACCACATTTGTAAACAAACAGCTTCATTCTTTTATTTTAAAGCTTTGTTCATCTCTTTTCCTACTATATAATAAATTATGACTATTGAAGGTGACTTTTAGGAAATATTTATATAAAGAAGCGTTATTGGAACATTGAAAGACGGTTTTGTAAAGGCAAACAGTTCGAATTTACCCAAAATAAATGCTTTGATGGTGGGATTCTTTTTCAAGTCAAGCCCAGAATTTTATTCTGCAGAGTTTAGAAATGTTAAAACATTTGTGTAAGTATCAACAATTCTCACAGTTCTTATAATTAGAAAAGCAACAACAACACCCCTTTTTACAGTTATAATAATCATAAAAACATTAGGATAAAAAAAAATAGCAATTAATATAATCCGCTGAGTACTGTTAAAACGGAGTGAAAAGGGACAATTTTCAACTTTCAAAGTAAAAATAGAGTGTAATAATATCGTTAACGAACATATTTTTGACTTAGGAACGTGGGTCTTACCTTCTTCTATAATGATCAAGGCCCAAAATGTTGAAAAAAAACGTGACTTGCATTTATTTTGATTTTTTTCATGTTGTTCCGATTCACCCCGCAGAAAGGAATGAAACGGAACACTTGTTATAATTTATAGCTCATATTATTTAAAAAAGACAAGTAATTACTTGTCTTTTTCGCCTTTTTGTCATTCCATGTCAAATCAATACAAAAAAGTGACATTTTCACCCCGACCAAATCAGAATTTAATAAAATTTTGCTCACTTGTTGGGTTTATAGAGAAAAGAAAAAATGGCCAATATTAGGTTTGGATATCGTTTGGTTTCTGAAATACAGCGCTTCAAAAATGGGCCAAAAGGTCAAAATTTCACAATTCTTGCTTTATATATCTGGTTATAATTTTGTCTCTAATTATCATAAAACATTGATTTTGGTGTCAAAAAAAAGCTAAAGATTTGATCTTTCTAATAATGTATTATTTATGAATATTTTTTTAAATTTTCATTTTAAGGTCAAACGATTTGACCTTTGACCTTGAATATCTCAAAAAAGGGTATTTTTATTTTTTTTCAAAAAAATATATGTTATTCTTACATTAATTCTCTACACAAATACGTTAGTTTCATAATGGGACCGCAATGGGATACCAAAATTTAAATTCGAATGTAAACTCTTGTCCTTAATTTCACGCAATAATCGTCATCCTCAAAGTCCTTTTGAAATAGAAGCAGGTGTGTCAAACTTCAATCTTACTTTAGAAACTATTGGAGAAACTACAATAAAAAGAAAAGGCTTTCCGAAACGAAGTATTCAAAAATTAAATTCAATAAAATAAGCACCGCTTTGAAAAACAAAGAAATGAAAATTGTGGATAGTGACTCGTCTTCTATCTCGGCTGAATTGGATATTATAAATCAATTGAAGGAAAACTTCCATAGCACCAAGGATAAAAGTTTACAAATACTAACAGTTTTACCAAAGAACTGGTCAATCAAAAAAGTAGAAAAAGAATTTGGATCATCCAACTACTATTGGTAAGAAAAGCAAAATTACTTGTTAAAGAAAAACGTCCTGAAACAGCAAAATGTATAAAATCCTTTTATAATAGTGATCATATAAGTAGAATTATGCCAGGTAAAAAAAAAAAAACTTCTTATCAATGAAAATTGATGGGATAAGGAAACTTGTACAGAAAAGGCTGGTGTTGTGTAATCTCAAAGAAGCGTTTAAACAGTTCAAGGATGAGTTTCCACATTCTAAAATTGGATTTTCTAAATTTCCTGAGATGAGACCAAAAAACTGTGTTTTGGCAGGAGCAAGCGGAACACATTCCGTCTGTGTTTGTCATATCCATGAAAATGTGAAACTAATACGAATTGGATCTCATTTGGAGGAATTAAGTAAAGAAATTGAAACTGCATTGGATTCCTATAAAACCTGTATATCAAAAATTGTTTGTAATCCTCCCCAAACAATATGTTACTTGGGAGAGTGTAGCAATTGCCCAAAGTTCGAAGAATTTAGGAGGTGCATTGAAGACTTTTTTGATGAAAATGGGATTACAAGAATTACGTACAAGCAGTGGATTAATGTTGACAGATCTACCCTTGAAACTTGTCGAGCCCTTGTGATGACTTTATTGATTCATTTCTGGATAAACTTACCAATCTTATACGACATTCATTCATTGCTAAGGAACAAACATCTTTTTTTAGTGCTTGTAAACAAAATCTGAAATCAGATGAATTTGTGGTTTGTGATTTTTCTGAAAATTACTCCTTTATTCTTCAAGATGCAATTCAAGGATTAAACTGGAATAATTCGCAAGCGACTATACATCCATTTGTGGTTTATTATAGAAGAGACACTGACCAAGTCGTAGACAACTTTAATTTTGTAGTAGTTTCCGACTGTCTCTACCATGACGCAACAGCAGTTCCCTTATTCCAAAGGCATTTGATCGAATTCAACGGAAAAAAATTCAATGTGAAACCTAACAAAGTTTTGTACTTTTCTGATGGTGCAGCTTCTCACTACAAAAATCGAAAAAAACTATGTTTCCATAAAAAAGATTTTGGAATTCAAGCAGAATGGATTTTTTTTTGCCACTGCCCATGGTAAAGAAGTTTCAGATGGCATTGGAGGTACCATAAAAAGGCTAGCCGCTCGTGCCAGTTTGCAGCGCCCATATAAAGATCAGATAATGACTTCTCGACAGTTATTTGAATCTGCCAATATTGAAGGAATGCAGTTTGCATATGTAACTTCCTTACAGTATGAAAGAGAAAAAAATATTCATTCAGAAACGATTCTTAACCGCCCGAACTATTCCAGGTACTCAAAAATTTCATGCATTCAGACCTATTTCTATCAACCAACTTCTGTGCAAAATGTATTTTAATTCCATGGTCGAAAAAAAAATCAAACAAAAAAAGAAACTATAAAATCAATAGTTACATATGCAATGAATCAAGTGAAAAAGAGTCACAATAATTAATAGAAGTTACATATGTAAGGAAGTTACTTATGCATCTGATAAATTAGTTTCAACAATAGTTTAAAGATAATGTATCAATAGAAAAATTGTAAGTATTTTTGTTTTCTAATTTCGAAATATGATTTTTTCCAAATAATTTGTATGAAAAAATGTTTCTGATTGCATGCACCATTCCTTTTAAATAATTATCTCAAAAGTTCATTATTACTAATTATTTATTTCGTGTTTTTTAATTTTACAGCAAACGATGTTTGCATACTTAATGCAATGCTGAAAAATGCAATTTTTTCAATGTATAAGTAAACAATTAGTTTTGCTCTTAAAGTTAAAAAGTTATAACAAATCAAAGATAAATAATTATAATTTTTAGCTAATAGTTAAGGCATAAGTTTTATTTGCATTACATGTATGTAAAGAGATTTTAAAAGGAAAAGCTATTTACAAATAAACAGTATTTGTAGGATAAGAGTGGTACTACAATTACGATTGAAATTTATAACTTGGCATCCCATTGTAGTCCCAAAATGAGACTAATATATTTGTGTAGAGAATTGATGTAAGAATAATATATATTTTTTTGAAAAAAATAAAAATACCCTTTTTTGAGATATTCAAGGTCAAAGGTCAAATTGTATGACCTTAAAATGAAAATTTAAAAAAATACACGCAAATAATACATCATTTATAAAGATCAAATCTTTTTCTTTCTTTTGACACCAAAATCAATATTTTATGATAATTAGGGAAAAAATTATACCCAAATATGTAAAGCAAGAAATACGAAATTTTGCACTATTGGTCCATTTTTGAAACACTATATTTTGAAAACCAAACGAGATTCAAACCTAATATTTGGCATTTTTTCTTTTCTTTATGAATCTAATAAGTGAACCAAATTTTATGAAATTCTAAAAGGGTCGGGTTGGAAGCCGTGTTGATTTGACATGGAATGACCCTAATAATGCATTGAGGTGAATAGAAACACAAGATTATCATAAACAAAATCCTGTAACCCTTTATCTACTGACGGTACTTATAAGTCCAGTCATTGTATTGCATTTCTCATGGTACTGTACTGATTTAAAAGCTTTGAAACACATAGGGACTTTGAAGTCCACTTCTATGAAGTTTATTCTTCACCTATTGAATGACAGCACAAGATTGCTTCTTTTTGGAAACATTAAGTATTTAAAAGAGTTAGTACAAATTAAAAAAAAATCAGTAAATAAAGGTTTAACTGCTGTGATTGGGTGGTTTGATCTTTTTTGGCGCAAGGGCAACACGTGGTTCATACTGCTCCAAAAAATTTGGTGAAGATCAATTTAAAATTTCAGTAACAAAGAATTGGAAAAATTAATTTAGTCAAAGATTAAATATTTTAGGGGGTTGGAAGCATTCTACAAAAAATGACTCGTGGTCTGTCAGACCGCATACAGTAATTAAAGGTTAATATGACAGACAAAAAATGTTTTTATCAAAACAATTCATGTAAAAAAAACAAATATTTTGGTTTCAAATTTACCAAAAAAAAAATCAAAAATCAATATTTCAATAGTGCATCAGTACTTAAACTTAATATTGTGTAGTTAAAACATTTAAAAGAATTAAATAAAGTATTACTTGCATCAAAATGATCTTCACAGAAGTGAATCGTAGTCTGTGAAAACTAAGTTGATTCTCTTGCAAGATTTATCCACTTTTTTTGTATGTCTGCTTTCCTGGGAACATGTGTAAACAACTTTTCTGGAGTTTTAATTGAAGTACTTGTACAGTGGGGTACTGCATAATACCGATACCGGTGAGACATTTCTTGGAACGAAATCAAAAGAAAAACACATTTCGCGCTGGAAACTCACTTGCGATTGCGATGTTGTTTATGCAAGATTGACGTCACACAGTCAGATGGGTTTTTGAGCAGCGTTTTAGGGGCGGGGCTTCTATTTGCATTTTAAAATGCAATTTTTAGCGTTTTGCGACATTATTTTGAAAAAAGAAAAAATATGTGTCTTTGATTTTGTGCATACCTTTTATTTAAAACATATTTTGAAAATTTATCAAATACCCTATTGCTTGAAATCGCTGCTTTTCAGGAACACTTCACTTCTTTTTAGTTCAAGTGTGTTTGCCTTTGGTGGATTGATGTGTTTGCCAAGTCCTAGTTCGTCGATGTTACACACGCATTAAAGTTTATTATGGTTCGTTTGAGAAAGACTTTGACTACGAAAATGAGCGGCGTTTTTTTTCTTCAAGGCTATGAGATTGAGTAAGGACATACAAAAGAATGGCTTTTATAAAAAATTCTGATTCACTAACTTTGAACAAGTTTTCTAACATAAAATGTTATAAGTATTTATTGGTCAATGAGATACAACTGAGCATTCTTTATTCGGCTTCAAGCTTTTATTAGTAAATAATTGCGTGGCCACGCGTTTGGGTGGTCCGTCTATGTGTCAATGTCTTTCTAAAACGTTCACTGTTTCACAAACGATTCTCCTCAGTCGTGAATTTTTCTAACACTTTTTTTTCTCGTTAATACAAATCTCCCATGAGAAAAGCTATATATATATATATATATATATATATATATATATATATATATATATATATATATATATATATATATATATATATATATATATATATATATATATATATATATATATATATATATATATATATATATATATATATATATATATATATATATCAAAGGAGAAAGAAGTTCTATTTCAAAAGAATCTGTTAGAGATCTGAGGAAGGCGTCCAATGAATTATCTGAAAGAGACGAAACTTCAAAAGACATTATCTGTTAAATAACAATTTAAGAAAATGTACTTAAGAGAAAAGTAAGGAAGGTGAGCACATTCGTCCTAAAATTCTTAAAATTTTGTTTTTCCTTGAAATTCTTAAAATTTTTGTTTCTCCTTAAAGTACCTAAAAATTTTGTTTCTTCCTTGAAATTCCTAATATTGTTCATTAATTATTAAAAAAAAAAAAAAAAAAAAAAAAAAAACTGAATTTTTTTCTCTCCATTGATCTCCATAGGGTTGTTGGATTGAACTTTCCTTGTTTTTCCTTCATGCGCATCAGCTGAAAAATTGATTGTATGACGACGGTTAGTGAAAATAGAAAACAATCGCCAAAGAATTTAAAGGGTATAAACACATCAGCTTAAATAAACGCCAATCTGAGCGAAGCCTAACCCATTTTTGGTACATTTCTCTTCACTCACTTTGAATTAAATCTTTTTACCACATTTTTAAGTTCTGGGATTGGGACTTGTTGCTAAAAACATGACTTTCCGTTGTTTGTCAAGTGTCCTTACTTGTGCAAAAGTAAATGGTATATATTTTCAATCAGCAACGTTACTTTTTTTTCTCCCAAAAATATTATGCTTTTACTAGCATCTTCTACTTTTGACTTGAAATCCAACTTCAAAACCAACCAGAATTATTTCCGATATGTTTGTATCTTTATCGATTGGATGATCAGCTTTGTTTCTCAGCTGTTCGTAATATGGTGAGCCGTCATTGCCTGTGAACAATGTTAATTAGTCTGCCAGTTAAAAGTAAAATGTAATTCCTTTTGTTTTGAAATACTAGGGAAAGAGGACTCCGTCCCCTGTTCGCCAAACCCTGTGGAATACTACCGTATGACTCTGAACTGCAATTCAATCCAAATAAACATCATTCTGCAGAGAAATGGTTGCTAGTTGCAGTTTTAAAAATCGAAGCGTCAATGAAAATCGAAAACACTCACTTGCAACTAAATGAAAATAATATTCTTAAAGAAATAAATTTTTTTAATCCAGACTCCTTTTTTTTTTAAATACAGAGAGAGATATTCGAAAGGGTTAGTATTTTTTCGACCAATTGAAGTATTTAGATTGTTTAGTCCAAATGTTACTGTTGCTCAACTGTTTTTTTCGATCCCATAGTTCATTAAGAACAACTTCCCCACACTCACGGATTGTACCTTTTCTTGTCATGCGATGAGTTAGCGCAGGAACCTATGAGAGGACTGAATCAAAGCAATATAATTATCACTAAAAAAATTTTACAATTTAATTTTCAATCATCTATAGATAATTTTTGTATCATTACAAAGAGCAAAATTCAAATAATATGACCATATTTTTTTCATTGTAAAGAAATATATATTTCAAGCATTTCCTCTCTTACATGAGAATCAGTGTGGGGGGAAGCTTCAGTGATCATCGCATTGAAATAATGCGATAACTTGGTTAAGCTTAAATAAGAAAATAATAGAATTTTTAACATTTTGACTGGCCAATGGTAAATTAGAGGTAAAAAACTGCTTATGTTAAAAATTTCAGAAATTTTCGAATGATATTTTAACGGTTTAAACGCCTTCGAATTTTTACTTCCATAGAAATAGCATTACGCCAATGTGGAAAATTTGGAAAAAGTTATTAAAAAAAACCTAATTAAAATCTTAAAATTTTGGCTATAATACGCACAAAAAGAAGGAAAAAACTACTTATATTTAAAACTTCAGAGTTGTCCACTTATTAGACGTCACTTTCTATAGAGCTACTATGAGGCTCTTTCACACACTCCCATACATTTTACATTACGGCCGAAATTAGCGAAGTCCGCCACCATTTGACCAAAGTTCAGAGGGGAAAACTAATTGAGTGTAAAATTTCAGAACTGTACGTGAAGAAACGGCGGTCATTGGCGTGCGTGGGGGGGGGGGGGGAGAGATTTACAGACGCGGACGATGTAGGTATCATTTAGTGTATAAAAAAATAATGCAATACAAACATTAAAAAACACATCTATTTAGAAAAAAATATATTTAAATGCTTATGGAAGTTTCTTTAACGTTTATTTTTGCCAGTGTATGTTTGACATATTTCAAAGGGCCTGCCACTGATCCGAACTTTGGTCTGACGGTGTCAGACTTAAATTTGTAGTTTATTTTTTTATTGAGCTTAGAAATTCTGCCGTAATGTAAAGATGCAGTGAAGGAATTGGGTGAGTTGACAGATTTCATTTGATGAAAATTGTAAATATGGAGGCTAAAAACTACTCACCTCAAACATAGTAAAGTAAAAGGTAGCAATATAGTTTGATGTAATTTATATATATCCATAAAAAGATAACGGTATAGGCGAAGCTGTAGCGCGTCAGCTCAATACGCTACTACTTCGCTACTAGGCTTTGAAAACAAAAACAAAGAGAATATTATTTACCTTGTCTCTTCTATCCTCATAACTGAATTTCACCAAGTATCGCGTCTGCGATACGTTCTCCTTCAACGATTCAACATGGCGTCCATAAACAAGCGTCAACAAGCATTGGCATCTGCCAATTTGTTGCGCGCTACAATATTAATGGGTTATTGCTGGTAACTCACTGTTAGTTCGTTGACGTATGGCTGCAAATAAATAGAATGATGGCAAGCCAGAAATGGGGCTACATTTTGCCATTGTTAGCAAAACGCTATCTACTCTTATCCACCACTGCCAGCATCCAACCGTAAAGCGGCCAGCATTAGTGTTTTTACTGGGTTAGGTCAGAACGTTGTTCGTTTGCTAATATTCGTGAATGATTGCAAGTTTACCATTGACGCGATAATATAACTTTTCAATGAGGACATAAAAATACATCTTAGAATTGAATATGTTAATTGAATAAATCGAAAATTGGAGTTTTGCATAAACACTAAGTCTAATAGAACTGGACATATGTTTTGTATGTTATCAATTATTTACTTTCTTTCAATTTATATTTTCAAACGCTCCCGAATGTTGAAAAGAAAAATCGCAGTAGTGATTTCTAATCTCCATCATCAAATTACCATTGTATCATTAGTAGCATTAAACTTCATGAACCTAGTAATATAATAAAAATTATCAATGTGTAAAATTAATATTGGGTATATGGTTTACTGAGATCGACTTATAATTTTGGGAGGGGATATATCTTTTTATCCCACCCCTTGGCTAAGCGCCTAGAACTATTATATCGGACTACGATTTTTTTTCAAAAATATTATGAAAAGAATAGAGCTAATCTACTGCACCCTGTAACACGTCAGAATCTATATTATAAGTATTCGTAAGTCAATTTGAAGTTTTGATTGCAGCAGTATATTTACCGAACACCCCTCTCAGTATCCTATTTTTGAAAAAAATGCTTTGGAGGGTAGAGTTCCAAGATGGGCGCCCCTAGGATTATTTGCAGGGGGATGCAGATCCATTTCATTTGGTGCTAGACAACTTTTCATCGTTCATATATGACAACATAAATTACTTAATCTTTTTTATTTTCTTATTTTTAATCATTTACATTTTTCACTCATTTTAATCAAATTCATTTACATATTAATTGCTTAAAAACTAATTTTTAAAAATTAAAATGAATACTAATTAAAATTTTTTAAATTAAAAGTCACAGAATGAATTTCTTGCAATTAGTTCAAATATTGAACCAAAATTATTACATTTAAAGAGTATCTTGGATGTTATTGTAGAACAAAATTGGAAAATTTCAGATCTAAATTTATATTGTTTGCGATTTGCAGAACATATTTGCATGGATAAGCATTGAAAATTGTAAAATAGTGCTTTTTATTTCGGAAATGACAAAATTAAAGCTAACCTCTGTTTTCCTAAATAGTTTCTTTCTTTTTTGGTCTTTTGAAATTTCATGCAGAATATATTTGTGGAAGTGGAGTTGAACCAAAGAGAAATAAGCCTGGGGTGTGAAACGGAATCGAGGTGTGTGATTGTCCGTATCGGGGAAATTCGTGGTACAAAAATTTTTAGTATTCGGTTGCTCTCTTTTATAAAGTAACGAAATCTACTCATGTTAAGTCATATAATTAAACACGAGGAACAACAACTAGTTCTCAACCATTTACGTTGCATATGTGTTCTGGTAAAATATGCAAAAAGGCACAAAATATTAGTGGTTTTTTTTCTGCAATGAAAGAAACATGTATATACAAAAATAAAACAAAAACTTTAGTCCATTCTACTAAATACTCAACGTAAATCTAAAATAGAATTCAGTATCTCAATCAGTTCCAAAAGCAATAAATTTCTAAGAATTTAACACCGGAAATAATTCAGACCATCCACTTTTACCTCTCAACTGAAGTTTTCAAATGCTGCTAACTGATTTTTTTCTCATATTTTTTCTAATAAATCCCATGTCACCGAAAAAGAAAAACCGATTCTTTCTCTCTCTCTCTCTCTATTTCTCTCTCTCTCTCTCTCAAAAAAAAAAAAAAATCAAATTCAAGAAAAAGTAAAAATATGCCAAGTATAAAAAATAATATTACAAAACTAGAGTGAAAGTTTACATTTGATCGATTCGATTTCTTTATTAAAAAAGGAAGTAGAAAATTTTAGTTTCCTTAAACGAAATGATATATGAGACCTTACTCTACAAACAAAATTTAAATCATAAAAAAGCAAATTGATATATTTCGTTTTGTTGCGCGGCTGCTTTCTAATAAATTGTTACTTTAGAGCATTGCACAAAAGATGCATTTCTTAACTTAGTGTCTTTGTGTGTCATTTTTTAAGTGAAATAGAAAGTAATCGAGACAGCGAGTGTAAAAATGAACGATATTAGAAGTTTTTTCTGTAAAAAACGCAAAACATGATTAGGATACCATTACGGATCATCAAAACGAGTCGATCATTAATAAAAAAACTATAGTTGAAGAATTTCCTAAACAATTCGATTTAAGTGCTAATCGTTTGGATATTGGATTGTATTTAGATTCAAAATATCATGCTGAACTTCGTCTGAAATTAATAAGAGAGGCTTCGACTCCTGATGAAGCGTACAATTTTAAAAAGGATATAATCCATGGCGCTAAGCGATCATTTCGTAATTTTTAGAATTTGACACTTGCAATACCTACAGAAATGTTCCTCAATATTTATATATAACTTTTCTTTTCAAATTTAAATCTGTATTACACACCACGTTGATTTTCCCTCTTAATTTTGCCACTTTACTTTTATTTGCAATTTTCAAAACTGAGTTACACTCTGCTGGCGGAACACATGAGCATACTTTGAAATTGCGTGATAAAAAAGGGGAAGTTTTGTTTTCACCATTACACAGGTAAATAGGTCTCATGGTATCTGATGTGTAATAATTCAAAAGCTAAACACTTTCAGGGAATTGTGAGATCAATACAGAGCGCGCAACTAAAGATAAAAGTATAACTTCTGCTATTGAATTCAAAATATTTCCTCCTCAATAATCCACCAAGCGCCATATTGTCGCCAACAAAGGTGCAATATTCAATAATAAAAAAATAAATTAAAAAAGAAAACTTAAATAGAAGCAATTACTAATGCACATCAAAACAACAAAAAATATTTTAAAAATAACATTTGATTATTTCCTGTGAATTTATAGCTTTTAAAAGAGTTTTATTATCAAAATCCAGGGGGGGGGGGGTGCAAGTACACCCCTTTGCACCCTCCTGGGGATCCCATGAGTTCCAACCAATATCGTTACGTCACTGGTATTAGGTCATTATGTTGAATTGCAAAATTACACTAAGATAAATTTGCAAAATTCAAACTTAATGAGCTTTATGCTTAAAAAAACACTGACGGCTACTTTGATGAAGTCTGCACAAGGCATTTCGTAATAAACATATTTAATTGCTGTTACATTGTACTTTACAACCAGAAAGTTTTAATGTATGCGATCACTTCAATTTTGGCATAAAAATATGCTTTATTTATATTTAACTTACAGGAGTCAAACTTAAAAAAAAATACTACTTTAATTAAAAAATACTAAAATAAAGGTAACTGTGATAATTATAATATCAGTATACTGAAGTAAACGATGGTCACTAATATAATTTCGAATTCATTTGGCTATTTTACTATGGTGAATAACACAAAATTTTGATGGTCACAGCTCAGATGTGGTGACATTTTGGTGATTTTTAGATAACTAATTATTAAGCTTTATAAATTGAAATTATACTACTGTGGCATCTGAGAATTCGGTTTCGTTGACAATCAATTGCCAACAAAAGCGAAGACTTTACTATGCTAGTGAAGAAGACAATGTGTTTTTAGGTTTAGTGAATTGAACCAAAGATGTTATTTGATAAAATGAAAAAGTGGTGTACTATAAATATTATTTAACACCCATAATGGTTAAATTTATAAGTAACACTTTTTATATGCCAAGTTCCTTACAATAGTAACCCTTTTAATAAAAGACCTTAAAACGCAAATAAATTTCATAACACTATAATAAAATAAATAACAAAGCATTTATTATTAAAAATCATTTCAATTTATGATTTCTACTTTTTTAAGAACTCAGAGCTGAATTTATTGAATATAGATTTTAATGGAGTTGAAAGTTTTCAATTGAAAGGGCTTTGTGAAGATGTTTTGTAATATTTATGACCAACTGTTTTGAGTTGGGGTTTATCAAATGCAGTATTCTCCAATATAGTTCAGTAAAATATTTCCAGTGGTTGTTGAAGAGTTTCAAGTAACGAACGTTCTTTTAATAATAGTAAAAAAGATAACATTTCCTAAATACGAATACTTGAGTAGAGTGTTTATCCCAGTGGATTTGAGGACCTTTCCCGTTCACACTCGTGAAGAGAAAAGGGGGTTGGGGGAGGGGTGTGATTCTGTGACGTCACTATAGCAGCTGGAAGTCTACCTGTGACTCATTATATCGATCGTTATGGAGTTGGTAGTTTATACCTGGTAGCCAGAGTGTAACAGCAAAGGCGATGAGCGGCAAACACAAGAACGGTAAGTAAACTATGATTTATCAGTAATTTCAATTGTTATTTTGCGAAATCAGGCAGTGTATTGTTGTTGTTTCATTATTTCTCTACTGATGTAGAATTTCGTGAACTCTAAATTACTTCTTTTGGACTTATGGGGTTTTTCGTTTGGTTTTTGTGTTCGTTGAAGTTGTGTTAGAAACCCTTTCGTTGGTTGCTGGATTGGAGGATGGGAGGAGCTTGAGAAAATGATGCGCTTCCTCGATGCTCAGTGAAGTTCGATACATGTTTTTCTATTGTTTTATTAAATATAAAACCAAGATTCAAATGCAGAGTATTTTACTATGTGACTTTTGTATTGAAGTCTTGGTATTGAGTCTGTCAGAGAAACTTTTTATTGTTTGTTTCTTTCTCTTGATTGATTCCTAATTTTACTGTAAAATATAGTTTCGAGAGCGATGAATTTGTTTAAGAAGTTATCTTTGAATTTTAAAATATAATTAAAAAAATTAAATTGCTTCTTTTGATTGAAATCGCATATTCTTCATTAAGATAATCTTTTGTACTTAATGGTTTCCAGGAAACTATTTTGAAAGAAAAAGAAAATCGAAATATTATCCTTATTTGTTTTTAATTTGTTTAAAATATTTATTTAAACAAAATGTACGAAAAGAAATAACGTAGTTCCTAGATTCAAAAACATCATGACCGCAAATGAAAGATAAAAAAAAAATTCAATAACTTTATAGGTGAATTTTCTGGATTTTGTAGGTATTGCCACATTCTAATTCTCCTCATAGACATAAATTTTTTATTTTGAATACAAAGAATAGACTAAAAAGGTTATTTTTTCAAACAATTTTGGTAGTACGAGTGTAATACTGCGATATCACAAATTTGTTGCCTTTCTATAAAATTATAGATAATAATAAAATTTTATTGAATCATTTTAATATTGTTATTTATAAGTTATTATTTAGTTGATAAATTTGAAAAAAGACTGAATTCTATTGTGGGAATGCATGAAAAATATTAAACAATTCTTACTCATGCGAAAGTTTCGCAACAACACTTTTTTTAGTATGCTTTTAGACCTTGTAAAGTAGGATTACTAGGTTAACCATTATGTTCTCCCTGAGAAAAATGTTTAAAAATTAGTAACATTCAAGATTTGATTTATTTCCATATTAAAAAAAAATTAAGTTTCAGATTAAATTGTTGAATAAAAAGGGAAGCTTCACCTTTTGTTGGTTTTCAATCAAGTACTTGCGCAAAGAAGTAGTTTGGTTTTTAAAGCTTTGTGCACCAAAGGAGTGGGAGTGAGGGGAATGGAAAAATTATAAAATATAAATTCCATGTCTCTGTATGTTCGTCTAAAATATAAATAGTTGAAAAACGAGGGAACAAGGTGAAAGAAATTTTGGAAAAATTAAAAAATCCTCATTTTCTTCAATTTTGTTGTATGAATAAAATAAAAGCTACTGATGAGATAAATATTATCAAAATCTATCAATATAATAAAGTAAGTGGTACTCCTACTGCACTACCCCCTGGCGTTTAAGGAATAAAATTTTAAATTGGTGAAAAGAAGTCTTTGAACAAAGAAAAAGAGCTATTTGTTTTCCAATTGTTATTGTTATTGTAATTACAATTATTACTTTATCGATTAAATATCGAGTTACACAGAATAATTAGTTATTTAAAAAAATGAACTATTTTGTTTAAAAATAAAGAATATTCATTTGAAATGTTCAACAAAAATCACTTTTTTTTTAAAGCCAGGCATACCTTCTATTACGGCTTGTTATGTATCATGATGATAATAAAAACGAAATCATATAATTATAATTAAATACAAAAGTAAAATAATTCTTTTAATGGCTAATAGAAGCATCCTAATACTTGTTCAATTAAATTAACTACTTTTATTATTAATTATTTGAATAAATTATTCTTTTAAACTGTTTTTTCTGTTTGTATATATAAAATGATTGGCTTAAGTAAAAAAATTTATAGACTGCCAGAAGAAATATTTATAAATTAAAAATTACGATAATTATAAAGACATAAATAATCAAGCTAAAATGCAAGGTATCCATACTTTTAATAAAAACACCACACATGTTTCGGTAGTTGTAATTTTTAGAAAAACACTAGCAGGGCATTAACAGTGCTTCAATGCCTGAAAAAACATGTTATTTGAAATCTATAATTAGATTTTAGCTACATATAACTTATCTAATATTCATTGCTGGCTATATTGTCAATAGAATATCAGTTGTTTCGAAATGGATTAAAAATTTGCTAATAAAGCAAATAAACATGTTTTGGTAAAATGCACAAATCTGCGTAGTCTTCTCAAGTCGGGCAGAATTACGCTTACAACAGACAAAAATAAATAAATTATGCGATGTTTTTTTGTTGTGAAACCTTTAAATTTAACCACCAAGTGAAACCTAAAAGTGCTGTAAAGAAGCCAATGAAAAGCCCCATAATTACTTTAGAGAACCTTCAAATATGGTGACATTGTACACTGTTAAAAAAAATTGTTCACCATGCACCAAAATTTGGTTCCCATTTAGCTGCCACCAACATTTGGTGCTTAGTTTCGCGATTTAATGGTGCTTACGGTCCGAGGTTGCACCATTAAATCGTGAAACTAAGCACCAAATGTTGGTGGCAGCTAAATGGGAACCAATTTTTGGTGCAAGGTGGAACAAAATTTTTAACAGTGTAGTCAGTCTTGTTCACATTACTTTTGTGGAACTTTGAATCTCTGTTACCCTCATGGTTGCTAAATTATCTTTGACAATACTGCCGAAATTCAACCATCAATTTATAGTGAAAGCGAAAAAGTAATATTAAGTAAGAAAGAAATATTGTGTCAATAAATAGGAAAGGATCACTTTAATATTCCCTACGGAAAAGATCAAGGTACTACTAACAAAGCTAAATATCAGTTACTTCTCTGATACTAGAAATGTAAGAGGTTGCTATGAATCATGTCACACCGTTTCTCTATTTTTTGACTACCTCCTTCCCATATGTCACATTGCACCATACACCTCCTCCTCTACGGTTAGGCTGCTTGAAGCACTTTTCTAATAAATAAAATTTGAAGTATAATAAATGGGTAATGAACAATGAAAAAGCAATAACTATAGAAATACAATATCGATGACTACCAAGCACAAGACCACCAAGGTTGCATTTATTTCTCGATTCAGTAGAATAATTAAAAATCATGGATTAACGTATTAGTACATCTAGTAATAAGTATTATCATACCGGCAATAAGACTTAAATACAATTTGATGTTTAGTTTGTAGGTATTAGCTGTCTATATTTACCTTTTGTACAAAAAATATCATTTACCAAAATGAATGTAAAATATATACTGGTGAACTAGTTTACTTGATGCAGTAAATTCGCGATAACCCGAACATCAAGGGACCGGCCAAATTCTTTGAGTTATCCGAAGGTCGAGTTATCGGAAGTCGCTAGGAAGTTATTCTCTATTCAAGGCACATTTTATCAGAGACATCTTTTGCTTGTTCATGCTGAGTTTGGAGGACAATATTGTGTCTAACTTTAAACTTTTCTAGCCATCCTGCACTAGCTACAAATCTTTCAACTTTTAGTAAACAAGCAAAGTCCTTCACCTTTTCCCAAGACGTTTTTCGGAATTCTGGTTTCAATACGTCTCCAACCATTTTATTAAAACAGCTTCTACTCCAAGAAAGGCACATACCTTCACTCATTTACACGATGGATCGAGTATCGATGCTTGTCTTCTCAAAATCGTCTTTGTTTTTCTAAATGGTTGAAAGAGTATTCGGAGGAATTCTGTACTTTAAAGCGACGTCTTTCTTCTTGTATCACAGATTTTGTTCAGTTTAATTGATCAATTTGACTAAAAAGTTAATTAAAGCGAGTTAGACTACGCGTATTTAACTTACATTTTAACATTATTCAAAACCAACTTAAACCAACACCATTGACTCATACTTTAAATATGGAATGGAATGTAAAAGTAAAAGCACGTTTACTTTCTGTACTCGTCAATGCCCGGTAACAAGTTAAAATATAAAACACGATGTAAAGAGGAAAAAATAAAAAATCGTTATTTTTTATTAGTATTTTGTGGTTTTTTTGTGTGTGTTTGTAAGGATAATAAAATTAACTTAGTGGAGATAACTGAGTGTTGAAAAACATTAAATTGTCTTGGGACCTAATGAAAACTTCGATTTGAAATAAGAATTACGGAAATATATTTATTATTTAACAATTTATGGTTAAAAATACAATTTTTTAACATTAGTTAGACATTCCCTTGTTGTTATATAAATTGAAGACCTGAGAAACAAAGGGATTCAAGTGACTTTTCTTAACTTTTGAGAATATACGCTTTAAAGTTTCTTATTGTATGAATATTATTTGCTGTTCAAATACTAACCTCTGGTATGAAGATATCACTAGTTTTCATAGAATTTAACATAAATAAGAAAATTTAAAGTGCATTTTCTCAAAAGTTAAGAAAAATCACTTAGACCTTTTTGCTTCTCAGTTCCTCAATTACTAACCATTTGCTCGGAAAATTAAGAAATTTTGCATTTTGCCACTTTTTTGGTTGCTAAATCTAAGTATGTCATAATAATATTGAACTTTTTGAAGTTTGGTTTAGTAGATGACCACTCACAATAAAAAAAATATATATACAATTATTTAAGACCTTCCATGATTTTCAGCGGTACTTGACTTTTTTATTTCATTAGTTAGAATACAAGATTACCATTATATCATTATTCGGATTTTTTTTTGCGTACTGTACTTGAATTAGAATGAAGGGTACAGGAGATAAATAAATTCTCACGCCATCATAGGAGCATACATAGAGAACTATTAGTTTGTAGTACCATTTTAGGTATAAAGGTATATTATATAAAATGAAACTAATTGAAAGTTTTGTTACTTGGCGGGGGAAAGGTGCTTTATTAGAATGAATGCACTTGTTTTTGGAATCGTTTACTTTCATTGATATAGTGTCTATTCCTGCCTGTATACCCATGAAATGTATAAAATAAATAGAACTGTGATTAATGGCATTGCAAGGGAGTGCTATGTTTTCAGTATTATCAAAAGTATTCTAAATGAAAAAATTTCTGTAGAGAGCAAGCTTAGTTTAGCCAATATATAAACGATTGCGGTAAGAAAAATAACATTCCGTTAAACGGAATTATAAAACTAATTTGAATAATTTATTATTTATTATTTATAGCATTACTTAAAAATATTAATAAATGTTATCACTATCTATATGTAATCATGAGGATCAGTTAATAAATTATTATATTCCAGCGTATCATACGTTTAAAGAAAAAGAACAGTACAAAATTGGGTTCAAATTGATCAATAGGCATAGGAACAAGTAGCGGGTTAGCAAACCAACAACCTTTTTTTTCATACAGTATGTCCCCAAAACATTGAAACACGCTTTAATTAAAGTTGGTTAAAATTTAATTTAAATTCAAATTTATCTTATACCATACCGTTTGCCCCTTTTTGCGTATATTCAGGTCACATTTGCCCACTTGATTGCTGTAGGGTTAGCGCTCTGGCCTCGCATGCAAAGGTGCCGGGTTCGAATCCAGAGTTATTCATGGATGTATATTGTGGTTAGAAAGCCGCTTTAAGCTGTAGTCCCGGCCTGATTAGCCGCTATTCTTCATTAAATTAGGTCGTTGACCAACAAACCAGGTCACATTTCAGGTTATTCTTACCAGCTGTTCTTTTTTTACAGCTGTTTGAAAGTTTAACTTTAATTACTATTACCATGCATGTATAGAAGTATCATATAGGAGTTCTGTCATATTCTCTGCACTTGGGATGTTATCTTAATTTCATATCTATGCAGACAACTTTTTATTTACCACTATTTTCATAATTAAAGTTTATATAAATATGTTTTTAATTTTCAGTCGAATAGTCTGTTGTACTCATGGGTATTGTTTATGGTCTTTAAGGATGTGTGTGTAAAAAAACAACAACAAAAAAACACGGAATATACACTGGTTGACAAAACTTAAGGACGAGATGATTTATCCTTAATAACTTCTCAGCGACACAGCATAGACACATGAAATTCTCATCAAAGAGCTATCTTTATGTAACATAACGATAAGTGAAACAACATAGTCGTAAAATGAAATACAAAGTGTACGTGGGGGTATATGTAAAAGAATGGAGTACCATTTGTCTGCTCCATTACAGATGCATCCCTATTAAAAACATCACACGACTCAAAGAATTGACTTTTAGTATGAGATATGATCTTTCCTGTCATCAATGTTTACTTTGCACTGTATTCTCATACCTAACATGAGGATTTTTATGAGATACAGTTGTAAAATTGCTGGTCCCACCTTTAGAACTGTTTTGAAGGGATGGAAAGTTCCCAATACACTGAATGTTCAAACAAATCGTCTTATGGAAGCGCCCTACACATGTTTGATAAAATTTGGCTTGTTTGGTGATAGAAACGATGTTCGTATTTTTAATTCGTTTTTCTAATGCAACAATGATATAAAATATGTCATAAATATCAATAAACATGAGTTAGAAATCATTATTTCCCCATTATAGACTTGTCTAGAACTAGGTAACGTAATTATAGTAAAAAAGTCGACTGAAGCTATTTTTTGCTTTTCTGGGAAGCTCATTACTGCAATCTAAGATATTGTATCCAAAGGCTAAAAATTTTTAACATCAGGTAGTTTTTACCGAAAGGAATGTATTTAGTCTCATGAGTAATATTGAAAGTCAGAAAACCTCCAGCAAGGTGGGAGCATGATATTACGAGGTAAATGCAAATTCCAGATAACGATTTGATGGCAAGGAGTTTTGGTCTTAGTTTGCTATATGTTAGATTGCTTTATACAGCTTCCCAGTAACATAAAAAATAATTAAATTCGATTTTTTACTGTAATTAAATCTAGACAAGTCTATAATGGGGAACTACTGATTTCTAACTCATGTTTATCGAAATTTATGGCATATTTTATACTACTGTCGCACTAGAAAAACGATTAAAAAATACGAACATCGCTTCTATACTTAAGCCAGATCGCTCCTCTAACCCAAATTTTATCAAACATGTGTGGGACGCTTCCATGAGACAATTTGTTTAAACATTCGGTGTATTGGGAACTTTCCATCTCTTAAAAACAGTTCTAAAGGTGGGACCAGTAATTTAACCACTATGCCTCATAAAAATCCTCATGTTAGGTATGCGAATACAGTGCAAAGTAAACATTGATGAAAAAAAGATCATATCTCGCACTAAAAGTCAAATCTTAGAGTTCTGTGATTTTTAATAGGGATGCATCTGTAGTGGAGCAGACTAATGGTCTTTCATTCTTTTACATATACCCCCACGTACACTTTGTATTTCATTTTACGACTATGTTGTTTTACTTATCGTTATGTTACATAAAGATGGCTCTTTGAAGAGAATTTCATGTGTCTTTGCTGTGCCGCTGAGAAGTTATTAAGGATAAATCATCTTATCCTTAAGTTTAGTCAATCAGTGTATGTAAGGTTGCTTTTTTCGTGTACTTACCTGCTACTAACATAAAGCCATTTTAATAACATTACTTTTATGGATAATTGTCAATAAATTTGGGAAACTGACTTTTGTCTTTTCAAATAATAAGTCCCATTGACGTTGTTCTAGATATTTTTATCACATTATTGGTTGGTTGGAGTTTAATGGAGCCAGGGCAACCACGTGGGCCATACTGTGCCATTATCACATTCTTGAGCATCATTTTAAATTTCCTGCTTATCAAAGATTGAATTTGCATTTCATAATTCATTATTTGAAATTTATCGATAATTTAAAAGGGTATTTATTGTTTTTATTTTTAGTTTAATATTTACAACTTTTTAACGACTATTGCTATTTATTTTAACAAAATATAACATTTGGTATTTTGATTCTGAATGAACTTACTTTCTAAATATTGATTATAATTATTTTTTAAGACTTTTAGGACTATTAACGATTTATCAATAAATAACATTAACAAGTTTTTACTTACTAGCTTATATATTTATTAAATTATTATTAGTTTTTTACTATCAACAATTATGATTATTATATTTACTATTGTTTAATTTTATTACTATACATTTTTTTAATAACCATGATTTATATAATTTTACCCGTTATTATTCATTATTCATTAAATTTTATTTTGCGAAATAATTAGTTATTAAACAAATAATAATCATTTTTCGTTTCAAATTCCTTAATTTTAATTTAAACCGGAAATTTTAAACATAATGTTTTTTTTTTACACACCTCATTTTTTAAAGTTGCACTTCCAAAGGCAACGCCTCGGGCCATTCCACTAGTAACTTATAAAATAGTCACGAACTCATTTATAATACTACTGTAATTCTACTTTGTTCTTCTTATTCGAGCTGATTCTTTATACGTTAGAGATAATTGGACAATGTACATTGAAAAATGTTCAAAATAAGGCAAGAAAGAAGACTACGTTAAGAAAGAAAACTCCAGTTAATTTTTAAAAAGATACATTTGAAAATTTTTTATGCCCCCTCCTATACAAATTTGGTTGGTCAGAAAGTTTTTATTTTTTGGAATACCACTGATATATAATAAATCGTGTTTCCCTGTAGATATTATGCAAGAGTGGATCGATAGAATACTTGAAACGGATCTTGCGGTATAGCGTAAAATTATGAAAATTAGGTTGTTATAGCAACATGCATTAATTGAACAAACATAGATTTCTCTTTTGAAGCAAATACGTTTTGACATGGCATTCCATCAATGTAGAAAGTCTACTAAACATTTCTTTTAAAGAGATGCTCAACAGTATTTAACAGCGCATTATTTTCCCACGTTATAAATACATTATCTATAATAGTAATAAAACATAGATCTGTATGTCTATGGTTCTATCCTAGTGACTTTATAAGAAGTGACTTCCAATATGTGTAGCACTTTGAAATTTTAAACATAAGTATAGTTTTGGCCTATTGTGCTTTTGACAAACAGAATGTTACAATTTTATTTATTTTTTAGTTTTGGCCGCCTTCCAATTGTACTTATAATATAGATAATGTTAAAATTTTATTACTTTTTTTTTTACTAATATTTTTAATTTTGTTAACTTTCTTTAGAAAGGGACTTCCAATAAACGTGTATAACACAATAGTTGTTCTTGTTTAATTTTAAGTTTCACAAACAGAATGTTAAAATATTCTGAGAGGGGTGAGGGGGATTGTAATATTATATAAACGGGGAATTCTTTTCTCTACCTGATGGGGAAGGGGGGGGGGGAGAGTTAAAGCGGTGTTTTTAATAATAAGGGTTTACGTAGAAGTTAACCTTTTAGGGAGCGGTGAGGATTTACGCTTGCGCAGCAATGAATCTTTCGAATCGAGCTTGGTTTGCGAAATGTGAAAAGCTGGGAAGTATACACAATGACGGTTCTCCACAACGCAGGGGAATGCAACTAGTGTTTAAAATTTCCTTATTTCTTATATTTTCGTCTGGTATTTTTACTTTTTTGGATGGAAGGACAAAACTTTAATTGAGACTGGCAAACTTATATTCGAAGTTACACTTATTGACAAATTAATTGCTATATTTGTTAACATATCGTATTTTTATATATTTATATGCAATCTATTCCAATATATGATAGCGTATGTTACTGCTAGGGTGTGGTCTCATCTGATGGCCGAGTGGTTAGAGTTCTGGCCTTGCAGTCAAAAGTACCGGGTTTGAATTCTGGGTTAAGCATGGGTGTTCGTATGTGTATGTACGGAATTCACAGTTTAAGATATAGTTACTGAACAGACCAGTAATTATTGTGCATTAAAATAGGTTGGTGAGCATGTAAACCAAGAAATGCGAGGGTGTGACTAAATTATGTGGTTTACAATTAAAAAGTGGTGTTTTACATTTATAAAACATCTTATACAATATTGTACAAAACTAAAAAATTTTAAATAGTAAGCAATAGATACTAAAGATATGTTGAATGGTAGCCAGATTTTTCAATGGCAGTAAAATTTTAATATCAAAACCACTCACGTATACTGCCCTTATGAAATAAAAGGCCCCAGATAATGCTCTCCGTACTTGAAACTCTTGCACATCTGATACATCTATTTTAGTACTGCCTCTGCGCATAAGCTGCTGTATTTTTGTCCATCACGGTGTTACATATTTTACTGTATTGCATTTATTCAAAACACGTGTAACAGTTAAAGCTGAAGCTTTCTTAATCAAAACCTCTTCAGTTCTCCGAACAGGTGTAATTTGCTCGCAGAAAAGTTCATTGAAAGTTTGTAGTTACAGCAAATAAAAATACCGTTTGTATATTGCTCATCGGAAGTTCTTTTCTGCGCTAGTCTATGATTCTGTTCACACTTTAGTAAAATATGAAGAATTTTAAGGGGAGTTGGTACCCTATATACCGGTAATGTTAATTTGGCATATTTTTTGTACCTTTTCCTCAGAAAGTATTTGACATGGAAGCCTAACTTTTTTTTTCAGTGCATTTAGCAGACACTTGTTATTCTACAAAAGTTAGCTTTTGATTGTGATTCATTTACTTTTTTTTTAAATGAATTTTTGTGAAAGTTACTCAAATTTGCTAAATATCGCAATTTTTTTTTTTGCCAATAAAAGCCCAAACAAAAAATATTTTTAAAATAACAGCAAAGCCTCACTTCAGTATATACAGATACATAAAAGTAAAATGTAGTACAAATTTCAGGAAGATAGTTTGCGCGGTTTCTGAGAAAAAGGTACATGAATAATGAAAAATGTAGTGTTAAGAAAAACGCATCGTAAAGAAACCTTTACTTACACTAATAGTTGCCAATTTTGGCTTCAAAAAATTATTAAAAATACTTCTAGTTGAGAAATTATTATAAATGAGGTATCCTTTTCAAGGGGAGAATTTAAATTTTGATAAACAATAATAAACTCAAAATTGATTATTCATAAATTTTTGGGTACCAACTCCTCTTAAACTGAGTCATTTGTGTAGTAAGTACTTTTGTAGCTAGGGTGCGATGTGTTAAAGTCAT
Organism: Linyphia triangularis; assembly: GCA_963978545.1. NCBI lineage: Eukaryota > Metazoa > Arthropoda > Arachnida > Araneae > Linyphiidae > Linyphia > Linyphia triangularis. Next base: position 54,540,901 of record OZ021721.1, read on the forward strand.
CCCAATTTCTTCTTTTTATAATCCCCATAGAGTTTAATAGAACACGACAGACACTAAATCCAAAATTAAAAAAAAAAGTAACACATTTCCGTTACGTTATTTAATGGCCATTGGGTAAAGGGTCCTTTTTTTCCTCTTTTTTTTCAGTGCCTTTGGATCAGCTGGAATCACGCAATGACTGAGAGTCTATTGTGTTCTTTCAGGGGTGGAGGAAGGGAGCTGAGGGAGTGATGTGGATTTGGCTTCTGCTCGCACTTCTACCATCCACGAGAGGTAAGTTAGACATCTGCTTCTTCCGATACAGCATAGCATAAAGTTAATTATTAAGTAAAAGTTTATAATTATATGATAATCATGCCGTTAAGGAAAGTGAATACGAATAATAATCAGAAAAAAAGTTAATAGGATACCTGATTTCCTAACGAATTTTTGAATTTCCATTTATTTTGGATCGCTGTTATCGTATACAATAACAGTGATGCACGATCGTGATTTCACGTATCAGAGCTGAAATATGGTTTTTAAATGCTTACTAAAAACACTTGATGGTTATAAACTTTAAACTAACTTTTTACACTATGCCGTTCGGGGACACCACGTTGATGTCCCGTGAAAATATTGGACAAATGCCTGAAAATTTTGAAATTTGGTACTTAGACTTTTTTAGGATTTTAAATCTAAATGTGATATAATACTATGGGGTTGCCATTGAACTTTTCAAAGCTTGGTTTTGTTTGATATGTAGATGACCTCTCATGATAAAAAATATTATATACAATTAATAAAGACCTTCCACAATTTACAACGGTACTTGACTTTTGCTATTTCATCAATTAGATATAGCCATCGTTCGGTGTTTTTTTTTTTTTTTTTTTTGCCTACTGTACCATCTTCCAAAACATATACAGGCAATCAGTCAATATTTCTTAATCCAAAAAATTTTGCAGACGTTTGTCTTCCCAATGAAGGACTTGAAGACAGTTAGATTTGAAGATTCGAATTTACCCATTGCTGACCAGGATATTTTTTTCAAGCTTTTTTTTCTTGATCCCTTTTGAAAGAGGAAACGTTTGCGGATCATGTTTCAAAGCTGCGACTACTGGAACTATCAAACGAAGTGCTTCACGATCAGATATTTTGTTAATGGTGCTTTTATAATGTTAATGTTGCCAGTTGCAGTAGATCAAACAACTGTTGTCAAATTAAATTACATGTATTAAAAAAACCATAATTTTATTTTTTTTTAAATTTAGACATGTGTTCTCATCAGCAAAAAACTCAAAAATTATGTGAAATTTCAAAAAAGTGTGAAAAATGAAGGGTCATTGAGCACCATCTTCTTGTCTTGTAGAAGCAGAAAGCTGAAATTTTAGGAGAGTAATATTCTGGGTAAATGAAAAAAAAAAAAAAAATAGGGGTGTCTTCTCTCAGTCTTAATCAGCTTTGTGTTTATTACCATATGTAACACCATTTAAATTTGTAACAATTTTATATCCCTATTTTTGATCTAATAATAAAATTATTAAAATTAACTTATACCTTTTCGTTTAATTGATATTATTAAAAAATAAAATTTGAAATTTCTGCACCTCAAAGCCAAATTTGTTGATTCTTGTTTCACGTTACAGATTATGTGAAAATAAAGTTCGTTCGCCATCGAAAAATTGGATCGTTACTCACAAAAAATATAAACTATAGCTATAGCAGAGCATTATATCGAGTCTAATGGGAGTTGGAGATTAAATTTTTTACTCTTCTGCAAAGATTGTGACTACGGTTCGTTTGCTTCTGATGTACAAATTTGAATAAGTTTTTGTTGAAAGGGCGTAAGTCACAAATTAAAAAATTTTCAAGAAATAAAAAACCTTTATATTAAAAAACAATAAAAAAAAATAAAAAATCAGAAAATTAATTTGAAAGTAAAAGTTACTGTTTTATAATATGGTTTAAATTTCATAAAGTTTTGAATAGTACTTTGTAAGTAACTAAATACAAAAATACCTAAGAAATCTCCCTTTTAGCAAAAATTTAAAAATGAATAAAGTAAATCATTTGAATGCAAATAATAAATAAGTTTTTAAGGTTAATAGTAGTTTTATTCATGAGTGCAACACAGATTGAACATATGTAGTAAATATTTCAAGGCAAAAAATAGCAAACGAAACATTAAAAATAATTATAATTACTAATCATCATCACCCAACTCTGGATCCATGTCGCTATCAGCAATTTTGGCTTCAGTTGTTGGCCAACTCCTAATAGTTGTAGTACTCTTGATGTTGAACTGGGATGTAGTTCATCTTCTCAATGTCCATTATTTTCACTTTTTTTATCGGTACTTTCTCTGCAAGATAGGCTGGAGCAGTGGGTGGTTGGTTGAACAGCCTGTGTCTTAGACATGAAAAAGGTGGAGGGGGGAACCAGACTGTTTATGGTAGAATATCCTTCAACACATCTTTTGTTTTGTTTTCTATATACAAATTGAAATAATGTACTTATTTGGAAATATATCTTGTCTTTTTTTCTCAACCTTTTTACCTTTGGTCTCTTGGGAAATGCAAGACTTTTTGTAGTAGGCTTTCATCCATATTTGTAGTCTGAATGTCTGAGGAAGAGATTTCACAAACTGTAAACTTGTTAAATTTTGTTTTGCTTGATTTAATGTAGTCTGAGACTTCATTCACAGTGTATATGCTGTCATGTCTTCTAAGATATATCGATATGAGACCAAAGTCTCGATCTCAAGGGAGAAAACTATGCCCTCGCACAGGCAGTACTGAAACCAAGAATTGACTTACACCCCTTTAGCAGAAACTGCGATGTTTGCTAGTTTATTGTGTCGTTATGGATATAGTTAGAAACACACTTTTTACACAAATCATTGTGTCTACCTTCAAACAATATAAAACCATATCAAACTCCTTTTGTTAAAAAATTTAACTTACGCCCTTTTAACAAAAAGCGATTCATTTGAGCCTTTAACAAAATTTTTCTTTCAAAAGTGGCCTCGCAAGAATGTTATGAAGACAAAAGACGCTATGCATGTATTTCAGACCTCTCATTTCATAAAGCTTTTGAGCCATATACCCTATAAAACACAAAAGTTTGAGAAAAAAATATGTTTAGTTGAAAAGGGGGGGGGGGGGGGACGTGAATAATCATGAGTTGATAAAAAGAATTCTAACTAAGCATGGAATTAAAAATAATACTTAGATATCCCAATTTTATTATTCAAGAATTTTGTTTTTGTTTTTAGGTACTGGACCTCCTAAAATTATTTAATTTTTATATTTTTAGTATTAGCAGAATACTGGCTCTCGACTGAAGAGATTCACACTGGTCTCTCTGGAGATATTGAAGTGTTGTATGGTATTCCCTCCTCTGGCCCAAACTTGCGATTACAATTGGTGGAACTCGGTAAAGATGGTGAAAAGCCAGTTGCAAAGCGGGATGTACCACAGCGGATTTCAAAAGGCAAAATTGTCTTCCCTTGCGGAACATTCGAGCGAGCGGGACATTTTGTTTTCAAGCTACTTACAGTTAAACAGGTACATTAGACATTATTAGCTTTATTACATTAATTAATTAGCTAAGTTATTTCAAACGCCTTGAGTTGATGTGATGTAATGTGTGTTCAACCCCCCCAACCTAAACCTTTATAAAACACTTCAAGCAAAAGACCCTTTGAATACCTAATTACTTCATTCATAATGTGAATGTAAATTTTTTTTCCTAGGAAAAAGAAGTGGCACGAACTAAACTCATCGATGTGCGATGGCCGGAAGTGACAGTTCATGTTCCTTTAATGGTGGAGACCTACAGTTCAAATGTTATAGTTCAACTTTATGTTCAATCCCTTAAATGCAAATCTCATGAAACCTATATAACGTATGCGGATCTGGTGTACGAAGGCTCAGCCCAATCGACGTGGCAAGAGCCAACTGTTCTGACGAGCAAGGAATTAACAGACTGGAGGTGGCAATCTTCTTTTGATGTAGTTCTTGACTGCGAGTTCTTTGATCGAGCTGGAAACTACACTGTAAGTAGATAATTTTTAAATTAACAATCTTTTGGCAATTCAAAAGGCAGATTTAAACCTTTTTACTGATGAATGCGCATTAATAAATAGTGTGCACTATAGGGCCTTGTATTCTGAATACGTATGTGTTGTATAAAAGACAACTGTTATTTTACTACTAAGAATGATTGAAAGTTAAAATGCATATTTAAAATTTGCTAAGCACTAAAATCAAATGGTGAAAGTCCTCAGTAGTGATTGCATTGAAGCTATTAGTTATTAGAAAGCCAACAGTAATTTAAAAGTTTTTTAATGTAAAATTGAAATGATAATCTTGTTTGGTAATTCCTTTTTTATGGCATTATACAAAATCAAAACAAGAAAAAGATTCGTAATTATGTATAAAAGGTCAAAACTTTGTTCTCCTTTTTTTATTTTTATTTTGTGCTTAGCTCCTTTAAATTTTATCAAGTTTCTATAGAATTTGACGAAATAAATGCAGCAATATCAATAATTAAAAAAAAAACTAATTCAATCTTTTTCATATCACTGTCTATTTATCTCTGCTGAAAACTTCATATTACAAGACAAACAAGTTTACCTTAAGTTTTAATTATATTTCTAGAACTAATTATCCTTGATTCGGTACGAGGTTTTGTCCTTTAAAAGTGTTCGTTCATTCTATTTTCTTTAAAAATGTGTTGCAGTTTATTATGCATCATTTTTTAAACACTAAAGCTTTTTTTTAATTAGATTTAAGGCCCAATTTGATGCATTTTTAGCATACATACCACACAGGAACAGGTGACAATCGATAAAGATGCAAGGCATCAACCATGCTAATCCTGAAACTATAACTGTTAGGCAAAAGAGAGCACTATTTACAGGGATCAGTTTCGGTTTTTTAAAGTGACAGTCATGCACAGTGATGTTGAATGGTATAGAGCTATCCAAAAAAAGCCTAAAATTGTTTATTTTCTTCTTTTACACCCTTTAGAGTTTGTTAGTGGGAAGAGGGGCTAGTTATTTTTTTCTAGGGCATCGAAGAATATTCACCTAAATTTGGTGCAAATAAAAACTGCAATTTAAATCCTTTTAAAGTATGAGAGCTTAAGACAAAAAGGTTAAGTGTTTGAAATTTTCTAAAGTTAACTGATTTTATACATATTTTACATTGTGTCGGAGATGTCTATTATTTCTTTACTGCATTTTTTTCTGAATTAATATTTTTCTCATTCTAAATAAAGTTGAAAGGTAAAATAAAAATTTGCATTGATTATTTCTATTAATTAATGGTATTGTAATCTGGTGGTTGCAATGTAATATCTGAATAATTCAAAAACTCTTATAAACAAATATATGAATATATTTTTCAGCAAAAAATATAATAATAAAAACTATGTGTAATTTAACTAACTATTTTCAGGTATTGAGCCTAATGCTTCTTACTTTGTTCCCCCATCATAAACCCTTGGTTAGGCGAGAGACCTTTTGTCTCGCGGTTAGTCGTATGGGGGACAAATGTTCCCCAAATTCAAATTTTTGTGCATACCATTAAATTCGTGACCAAATATCAAAGTAAGTGAGTATTTTCAAATAAAAAATCAATCAGTAATATCAAAGTAAAAACACAACATTATTGAACAGAATAAAGTAAAAATAAAAAAGCTGTTTTCAAAATTACTTAAAAAAAAAGAAAAGAAACTGTAAGATGTTTGATCATGGGCTACCATCTATTGAGAAATTGACAAAGCAATTTGTGTGTGTATGTGGGGGGGGGGGGGGGAGGGGCATTTGTCAACCACGCTACTAACCCAGAGTTATTAACTGCATATGAGATATTTAACGGCACCAAATTTGAAGTACAGGGTGGTTATAATAAAAGTTACCCTGTTTAGACCTACGTAGAGTTCGTTCTAATGAACAGATTTTGATGAAACTTGGTATATACTCTATATGGACCATGGGGAAAGAAATTTGCAATAAAAAAAAAAATTGTAGTTCCAATTTTGATCATCAGATGAAAAAATGGCGCACAAAGAACAAATTTTTATTTAATTACAGTATATGTTCAATGTGCATTCCATTTACGTCAAGCCCATTCGCGAAGCAAGTTCAACAGTAGCTCGAAGGGTTTCTCGATCAATTGCAGCACATCGCGTGTTATGCTTGCTTTCATTCATGCTCCCTCCATATACACAATCTTTCATAAATCCCCACAATCAGAAATCACAGGGATTTAAGTCTGGAGAACGAGGAGTCCAGGCAGTCGAAAAACTTTTAAAAATTACCCGATCATCTCCAAAGAGGGCATGCATTAATGCCATCACAGGTCGGTTTTTATACCCCTCTAAATTTGCATACCGTTCTTTCTCGCACATGAAAATTGCCATCTATCGGTTGAAATTTGAACTATTATTTTTGAGAAGGGACGGTATGCAAATTTGGGGTGGTTTAAAGAGCTACTAGTTCCTGCAGTAAAATCAGTCTGCATCATGCCATTAGAAAAGAAAGAACGAGCGTTACTGGTGAAGTTATTTTATCAGAATGGTGGTAATTTGTCAACTGCGCTGCGAGACTATCGATGCTTGAATAGACTACGAAAAGGGCCTGTGTCGAGGCAAGCTTTGAAGAAGATGATTATTAAATTTGGAGCGACTGGAGAGTTGGGTGTGCTGAAAGGAAGAGGACGGCAACGGGTTTCAAATGAAACTGTGGAACAAGTCACTCTTGCCGTGGTAAAAAGAACCTCCGGTAACTAATGTTCTTCTACAAGTGCTCGAGCGGTGTCACGTGATTTGTCTATCCCTTGGTCTACAGTTAGAAAGATTCTTCGATCCATTGTAAAATGGTATCCATATAAGATCCATGTTGTGCAACATCTGAAACCTGCTGACTCTGGTAAGCGCACTCAATTTTGTAGAATTTTTTTGGCCAGAATAATCGTTGGTAATGCATGGCCTTGGAACATTTTATGGTCGGACGAGGAGCATTTTACACTAGATGGAGCCGTGAATACTCAGAACTGTCGAATATGGGGTACGGCTAAACCTAATGTTGTGCATGAACAGTCTTTACATCCTGATTACATTGCTGTATGGTGTGGTTTTACTGCTGAATTTATTCTTGGCCCCTTTTTCTTTGAGGAGAGCATGCTTTATGGCCCTCAAAGGTGTTCGATTACTGGGACCCGCTACTGCCAGTTTCTTCGACAGCAAGTGATTCCTGTTCTACAAGAACGAGAATGTTCAGAGACTATTGTCTTTATGCAAGATGGTGCACTACCTCACTTTGCACGATTAGTGACAGCACTACTTCGTGCCCACTTTGGAGATGATCAGGTTATTTCGAGAAGTTTTTCGACTGCCTGGCCTCCTCGTTCTCCGGACTTAAATCCCTATGATTTCTGGCTGTGGGGATTTCTGAAAGATCGTGTGTATGGAGGGAGCATATGGATTCTACCTGAATTGAATGCATAATACGTCATGTTGCTGCAATTGATCGAGAAACCATTCGCGCTACTGTTGAACACGCTATAACATGCTTCGAGCATGTGCTTGACGTAAATGGAATGCATATTGAACATATGCTGTAATTAAATAAAAATTTATGTTTTCAATTTGTGGTTTTTGTTCTTTATGTGCTACTTTTTTGCCTTGTGGTCAAAATTTGAACTATAATCTTTTATTGCAGATTTCTTTTCCCCATGGTCCATATAGCGTATATACCAAGTTTCATCAAAATCTGTTCATTAGAACGAACTCTACGTAGGTCTAAACAGGGTAACTTTAATTACAACCACCCTGTACTAAGAAAGTTATAATAATCATCTTTGTTAAATAAATACATTGAATTTTGATTTTCTTCAATATATCATCCAGAAAACAAATTCACACCCTTAATAACTTCATAAATTTCAATTTTATAGGTTCGAATTCGAACAAACATTGAAGATGCTCCAGAAGTGGCAGTCAGTGACACCATCCTTGTGATGTGGAGCCATCGCTACTCTGTCAGTGTACCTAAAAGTTCAGTGCAGCCATGTGATGGAAGTATCTCAGTTATATACCACTATCCACGATGCATTCTTGATCAGGACAGAATACGTGTGTATGGAAAGGCTCCGAGGGGACCGCTCAAGTACATTCGAGAAAGCAGGATTGAAAACGGGAAGCATTCTACTAAACTATCTTGTGATATTTTCGAAGAGGAGTATCAAGAGTATTGTTTTAGTTTTGTCAGTATAGCTCGGAATGGCGCGGTGTTTGATCTAAAGACACATTGTCTTCCATCGCTTACAGACAGTAGTAAGTTTCCTACCAGTATTTTCTGAACACATTGCCTTTATATTATGTATCTTGGCAGGTTTGTGCTAATAAACTTTGTATGGTGCATTCAGACGTAACAATTGAATCTTTCGGATATGAAGTTGTTACGACTGTGAGAAATAACTTCAAAATTTTTGTTTGGCATTATCTTTACACTCAAAACGTATTATTGGCTTAGAGCGAAAAGTTGCAAAATCCAATTTGTCTGAGTTTTCACGAAGCTAAAGAAATTTCTAAAGTGCTAGTTCAACATGAGCTTAGCAAATTTATTTCAGTGACTTCATTGCAGCTTCTTCTAATCGATGAGGTTTCTCTTCCTGCTTACAGATATACTAAAAAGTTATTTGAGACCAAAAATTAGAATTAGTACTTTTTTATCAAGCTACTAAAATTTATTGAAAAAACTGAGGGAGCATTTATAATATTCCCAACATATTGAAATGCAGGGCAATTTCTTTTCAATTATTAACGAAGACGAGAAAGCAGAAAAGATTTATTTTGGAAGGGAATGCTTCCAGGGAATCATTTTTGAGGTTGGCCTTTTTATTAAGATGCATATATCTATTAAACAAAATATGCATTGACATATTTTTAGAAAATATTCTTTGGCTTTGTTGTTTTGGAACATCTTTTAGAGCTGAAAAAATTTATCTTAGAGTTAAGTTTTAAACCTAGTTATAGGGGAATACGGTAGATTTTCTCTGTATGATGCAAGTCTTAGAAATAGCTAACCCTTTGCGGACGACGACTTTTTCAGCTGAGTGAGGCAACAAGACGAGGTGAATATTTTCTAGCGTTTTGTATCTATAAATTTGAGATAGTTTATTTTAAATCTACTTTCCTCTTATTAAGGGCTCAACCGCAGCTCCATAGTCAAATTGAAGCTTTTTACTTCTGGTTCGAACTTCAGTTTCGTCAAGAAATTCTGAACTACATTGAAGACTTTCTGAAATCTCATTAACAGAAATTTTCATTTCATCATATGTATATTATCTATAACATTCCACTTTTTGTATGGTTTCCGATTAAATCCTTTCACAATTTGATAAATTTATAGTTGCAAATTGCAATAGCTTTGAGTTTAAAATTATTTCAAATAAAATATCATAACAATGATTTACGCCACATTTAAACTTGTAATTTTTCACATTTTTGGCTAGTCTTTAACTTTAGTTTCTGCATCCCTATTGACATCTTCTGTCATTTGAATACTGTATCATAGAATCGTAAAAGTTTTAACGCATAAATGCTTGATCATCGAGTAGATTTTTAGAGTTAATTGCAAAACAAATTTATTCAGCACTTCTCAACGCTTTGTTCAACAGGAAAAAGAAAAGAAAAAAAAAAAAAAAAACGTGTAAAGCTCTTCACAATAGAAAAAAAGTTATTTCTGTTCATCATTCACAACTAGGTTTAAAGAATGACATGAGTAGGGGACATAAAATGCCATATATATTTTTCCAAGGAGAAAACTCTTGGCACGGTCCTGCTTTGTTATTGTAGTCCGTGATGCTATGTGAAGACAAATAATTATAAATGCTGTGTTTAATGATCTCGTAAAAAGTACTCGATGGGTGAATACCTACTTCTGCCAGATTCTTATTATAAACTCATGTAGAAGTTATTAAATATTTAGTTATTAAATGTTGTGCTATGTCTTTCAGAAGGTCGCGTTGCGACTTGGAATGATTGGGGACCCTGGAGTGAATGCTCATCCACTTGTGGTACTGGAGTGCAAAGCCGCTTTAGACTTTGTGTTTCATCTACGAATAGCTCTGATTGTATTGGCAAAGCAGTACAGTCTCAATTATGCAAAACAGAAACATGCACAGGTATTATCAATGTCCTGATTTTTATCATAAAATAATTCCATTTCATAGTTTGAGACGGTTAAAAGAAAATTACAAAAATCACATTGGACAGTTAATTAAACGTTTGCAAACTGCTCTAAATTATAATTTTTCTGTTTTGACACATATCTACATTGTTTTTAAAAGTAGCTCAAAATGATCATACCAAATGCAAAATATATTGAAAATGTCTAGATGAACGTTATATAAAACACTGGAAGTCGTCTACCGTCTTCTACCTTTAGAGAAGAATTTGGTAGGGCATGTTTTGGTGCTTCGTAACACTCACCTATAACAGTATTACTTTATACCAATTCTCATTATTCACCTTAAACTTCTAATACTTTATAAACACTCAGTATAGAATGCGGAACCATCAATGTTTCTGATACCCCTTTACGTTTTCATGACTCTTTTATATGTTTAGCATAAGTAACATAAAATTTATTTTATATTTTCAGACATCCTACAAACAACTACAGAAAAGCCATTACTTCTGGATTGTCCTTGTGGGTGTGAAAGGAACATCAGTGATAAGCTTCTTCTACAAATATCGATTTCCGAATGCGAAGCAGATGCCACGTGGATCATTCAAGCATGGCCTAGTGGACATGTAATTGTTGAGATACAAAGCATTAATTTTCCATCTCCAGACTATTGGCTAACAATTCGAGATGGAAGATCCAACCTGGGACCCGTACTCGCTGTTATAGGACCGTATACAACTCCCCAACCTATTCATTCATTATCAGACATTGTCCGATTAGAAGTACATGTCAGTAACGCATCTTTAATTCAAGGTGTGGAAATCACATATCTAGCAACACGCTCTGGTAAGAAAAGAATATTAAATTTATGTTACACCTAAAATCCGCATCTTTTTTGGTTTTTAAAGGAAGTTTATTTAATTTATAACTTAACATAATATTGCATGTGTCATGTGTGTATTGCACATGCAATATTTACTTAGGGTTTAAACATCTATGAAGAGTCATGGTATATGGTTATTTCATTTAAGGCCATATTTGCAACTTAGGCGTCTTGATCAATATCCGGTGTACAAATTAATTTTCAAATTAATAAAAGATGAGAACATTGTTTTTCAAATACAAAAATTATGATTTTCGAGCTATTATAAGTACTGAAGTTAATTGGCAATTAATAGATGCTGATTATTTATAAGTACTTAAACTGAGCGCAGTACCTATGTGAGGTGATTAAAGTAATAAATGTATTCCTGTATGCAATGAAGGATGTTTTGTCTTAAAAAGGTATTTCGAGTATCGATTGGAGAACAGATTTTCTAACAACCAAAAGAATTCCGAAAAAAGATTTTAATAAGAAGATACATAAAGTTTATTTTCTGAATGAGAAATCATTAACAATAAAAAAACACTATCTCCCAAAAAGCAACTAGACGTAGTAAGAAAATTCGTCAAGTAAAATGGTCAGCCAGAAAAAGTTATGAAATCTAACGTTTGATGCCAAGCGGCCCCATATAATTTCCTTAGGTTACTTGTACACAATGAACTAAATTGAGATTATTGGAAAGAACCCATAGGCAATCAGAACTTTTCAGTCTAGAGTTCTTTCGGAATAATCTCATTTCATATGCTTGAGCTACTTATAAAAACTCTAGCCTGCCAAGTACTCATTACCTATGGGTTCTTTCCAATAATCTCAATTTAGTTCATTGTGTACAAGTAACCCAAGGAAATTATATGGGGCCGCTTGTCAACAAACGTTAGATTTCATAACTTTTTCTGGCTGACCATTTTACTTGACGGATTTTTTCAACGTTAATTTTTTTTTTTGGGGGGGGGGAGATATAAATTCTTTTTGCTGTGTTTGTTATGTTCTAAATTAATAAGATACGGTCGATTGATATTTTATCATGGCTAACCAAATTGTCGTTCTAAGAGCAAAATCGCGTAAACAATAACACCATTAGATTCACATACTACTCTTTGTATTGAGAGCGACTTTAAATATCATGATTAAATATTGTAGAGAGATTTAGGTTTGCAATCCAAATCCTTTTCGTCTCTTTTAAGTAGAAATCCGCCTCGTGACAGCTTTTATTTTTATAATAATAATTTCTCATGCTAACATGACAGTTTCGTTTTTGTTTTTCTCATGCTCCCCATCCTCAAGAGGGATGCTCATCCCAATTTTCATTTAGAAAAGTTGAATGAAATTTTGAGGGAATGTTATCTTGTATGTTGATAGCTTATTGCATTTTTTCTGTTGCATTAATTTTTAAATAAAAAAGGTGCTTTTTCGGGAATCGTCAAAGATGCCATACCAAAGGACTCCATTTGAGAATTTGCAATTGATTTACAACATTTAATTAATTCAACTGATATAAAACATGTGAATTTGATATTTGGGCTCTGAATTGCTTCGTCTTGACAAGTGCCATGTCTTAAAATACCCTGATAAGATTGTATATTTGACAGATGACTTTGTAAAGAAGTGTGCCCATCTCTGTTAGCATGATATGACATTTTCATTGTGTTGGAATTTTGATTATTTTTATAGAGATGGTGGCAGGTTTTTTATCCCACAAAGGGTCATCGAATGACACATGATAATTTTTTTTTCTTTTCTTTCTTCTCTTCCGTAGTTAGTATGGAGATGTTCATTCCTAATTTTTTAAATGAAGCTACAAACAAGTATTGCAGATTTTTGTATTGTTAATTTATAGTTGAAATTTGTTATGTAGTATTTTCTTTTATAAAGACACTTTCCTAATTTTCAAAACCATCTGAAAATTGTTCGTTTGTGAGTTCCCGTGAGAAGTGATCATGATGTGTGGAATTTTATTGGTGCTATTAATTAATATTAATGAATTGATTTATTTTATTTGTAATTCGCTTGACCCAGATTTTGTCAGCCCCGAAACAGCAATAAAAGATCAGACTTTGTAAATAATCGTGACTATCGGCTGCAAAAAAAAAAAAAAAAACTTTTTCTGTAGCGCTATTGTTGGTCCCAATTTTTTTTTTTTTTTGTATTTCTCTATAATTTTATATTCTTGGAATTAGAATTTTGATAACTTTTAGTGAGGTGACAGAATTGTTTTTGTTTCCTAATATTATCCTTTTGCAGAAGGATGCTGATCTCTATATATTTTTATTAATTTATGTTATTCTTTGCTTTTGCTTCTGTTTAATGCGTGAGCCGAACAAACGGTATAGTGGTCAGTGTTCTGGCTTCTAGACCGCAAGGTTGCAGGTCCGAGTCCTGTATAAGGCATGGATGTTTGTAAATGTATGTTGGCTTGTCAAATGACGAATGTTTCTACGCATTATAGCCCTCGTGTTGCTGACGGCTCCAGATAATCTGAAAACAAACAATCAACTCGTCCTTTGAAATTACATTTTCTTATGATTGTATGACCTAATAACTTGAACCATTCAATGAAATAAAAATATTATTTTCTACGGATTAATCAGAAAGTATCAAAGTATAGATATATATGGACAATTCATGTTTTTTTATTTATGGCTTTTTAACTTATGATGAAAGAATTAAGCTTATTCACTGGCAAACAATTCTTGTTATAATTGATTTATGCCGATATTTTGTACCTCAATGGAGCGAATAAGCTTTAAATTTGTAAAATTTAAGCGCACTTATTACGATTTCTATTGAGGCGATTTCTTATAAGAATTGGAGAACTTCAGGGCAAGGCCCATATCGGCCGTTGTGTAAATACGGTACAGAGTTGGAGGCGGAGTATCTTCTTGATAGCAGACCGCGAGGTTGCTGGTTTGAGTCCCGTGTTAGGCATGGGTGTTTGTAAAAGTATGTTGGCTTGTCTAATGACGAATGTTTCGGCGCATTATAGTCCTCGTGTTGCTGACCGCGCCAGATAATCTGAAAACAACCAACTTCTTGATAGCATACATTAGTTTTAAAAAATTTCTATCTGTTAATGCTACGTAATATATATTATTACTATTTGAAATATTAGACAAAAAACTTCGCATTTTCCCCTTTAACCCATAGTTATATAGTCTAAAAACATCTCATTTAACGATAAGCTGAGTTTTGTTAAAGAATGAGGTATCAATCTACCAGTTATTTTAAAATATTTTAATTTATTTATAACGAACTGTGTAAGTGGAAATATTACTTTTTAATATGCAACGATAACTTAAAATTACAAATATACATTTTTTTCTAAATTTTAGAGACACCACGTGAAAGTCTTGCTATGGTTCGACAAAAGGTCGACAGCATCAATCTGTCTAGCAATTTATCCGCCGTCCATGTCACTCTCATCATGCTAGCAACCGTCCTTTGCTCAACAACTGCCTTTTTAGCCGTATTCCACTACTGTCGACAATCCAGGCTGAAAGCAGCCAGTGAAAGCGTCCCTACTTTAGCTTGTCCTGAACTTATGACGTCCACATCCGAATTATCCATCAAGACTCCGTCCGTTTGTCCCGAAGATTACCTTTACAACAGTTTTATTTTCCGTTCATCTACATCACTACAGCCTAAGATCAAGTGGGACAAACTTCCTGGGAAAGTGGATGTTTCAAGTACAGCTTCTCCAGTAAGGCGGCGTGGTAGACCAGCAATTAAGAATGTTCAACGAGAAAGTGCTACACCCCTAACTGCCTCACTGTCAGAATTATCCACAGGTTCTGATGATGGATTTGAATATGATTACTATGATTATGGCTGCCATCAAGAGCCTGGGTCGTTCTTTTGCCCAGATCCTGTTCTGATGGGATGGCCGCCTTTCATCCCCTTACCTCCTCAAGGCATGGAAGAGTTCGGAGATTATCCATTGCAACATTTTACACCATCTCCGGAACCTTCCTAGAACTTAAATTCGATTTATTGAACATTTTTTTATGGTTACAGAATCCTGTTAATTGCATTCATCCTCAACGTATCTGATGTGATTTGGCAGTGACCTAATCTCATATTTTATACGCATCCTCTACAGAAGATTCCAAAATCGCAACTTTATATTTTTAACGTCATTGAAATATTCACAAGATATTTTCTCCAATCTTTACAATCACTGCAGTAAGAGTAATGCGATAGCTGGCTGCTTTTTATTTTAAACTTTAAGAATAGAAGATCTGTATTGTCAATTGAAAATTCGTTTTACATCTCATCTACAAGTCTTCAGAAATACGTCTCAATCAAAAAGCATAGCATTTTAATTCTTCATTATTCAACAACCTCAAGCACAAGCATAAATTATATTCGTTTTATTATTCAATGTCTAAAGTACAGAAAAGTGCACACTGTCGTCCTTTGTATGTTTACTTCGAAATAGAAAATTGGTATGATATTTACGTGATCGGACTGATAAAGAAATATTGTGATTATATTTATCTTCATTATCTTTTTTTAATTTTTTTTTTCGTGAATGAAGTTCTCTATATCTGCTTTAGAATCTTTTGAGTCGAATGGAATTTCAGCTTTCGAATGAGAGAATAGACAGTTTTAGTCTAGTCATAACTTAGTGAAACAGACATATCGATAAGTCATATCATTATGAATATCGAGTATGTTACTCAGATAAGTGAATGTAAATTCACCGCACCACCTTCTCAAAGTTTCACTACCTTTTATAAAATTTGAGTATGCACTTGAAAATGATTTGTTTTTATGTTTAATTTTGTATCTTAGTAGAAAATTCTGATGTATAAATGGTCAGTTTGGGCTCTGTTCATACTTAAAAAAGTATATAAAATGTTTACATTATAATTATTTAATTTTGAAATGGTAAAAAGGACTTCAAATTGTTCAGTTGTGCCTTGGTTGTTTTTTATGCAAAGGTACAAAAAGGTTTATTAATTTTATATGCGTTAATTTTACCACATTAGTAGTCGTAAAATGCAAAACAAATTCTAGTCATTGCCGAATATTTTAAAATTTACTTTTTGCAATCTTGTCTATTGTGAAATAAATGCGTGTATTTAAACAAAAACTACATTCTGCTTATTGACATGGATTAATGAGTTTGTTTGAATCTATTTAGCGACGATGTGATTGTATTTTTTTTTTTTAGATTTAAAAAAACTTTATTATATTTGATAATATGTGCATGATTTTAAATTGATATTTTGTGCAATTTTACTGTTGTTGAGTTTATAGTGTTTGTAAGGTATTGAATAAAACCAAAAAAATTTTTCTTCCAAAATACTTGTTGAATTTTATTGCATATATTTCACATATATATTGCAGATGGGAATCAATAGTTGAAACATCATCTTTTTGAATGCTGAGTACCGTCTAATACAATCTAATGAAATAAATAATAGTCATGTAAATGTAAAATTCTCAAGCTTCTTCTTGGTCACTTGATGGAAATTCTTGGTTGATGACTTCTCCACTTATCAATTTAATAGTTCTGAAAATTTGGATAGTTAATTATGTTTAACTTACTAAAAATTACATAAACTTTTTATTTTATATAATAAAACTTTTTAAACGTATCAAGAGAAATAAAATTTGCAAAGGTCACGTCACTGGGAGTGCGTCACTGCATGAATATTATAAAATAATCCCATTGGCTTGGGAAAGAGAATGGGCGGCTAACTTGTAAGGAATCTCGCTATAGAGCTTCGTCAGCGTTCTTCAGTTTCTCTTCAAAGTGTGTAGACACGACGCGACGGCGATCGTGACAGATAACCTCGTATCTGTTATCTGGGGGAATATTCCCGTGGGGTTTTAATTTTTAGTAGGCAAATGAGTTTCTGTTTGAAAGACCCATAGAAAGGTATATCTCCCTTCAAAAAAATAATAGCTAAATATGTTTTTGCAGTGCATAGCCCTCGGGTTGGTTTTGCCCCAAACCATCTTTGTTATAAAGTTACACCATGGAGTGGTGGTCATAAAACTATATGATTCATATCATATTAATAACTTGTGATGTTTACGAGATTCTAGCGGGTGTATTTTTTGAAAGGTTATCATGTAATTTGAGACATTTTAATAAGGATTTGTTAGATTTTACCAAAAAAAAAAAAAAAAAAAAAAAAAAATGGTTCCTGATTTCAAGATTCGGCAGCAGATAATGAAGATTAGAAATTCCAATTTTGATTTGTATTGCGAAAAGGTAACATGCGATTAATGTTTCACTCTATCTTGAAAATGAGTTTTTTAAATAGCAAGTACAATATCAATGAAAATTTGCAGAATCACTTTATGAAGATGCAGTGACAAAATGAACTGTTTATTCTGCTTTGAAACTGAGTATTGAAAATCGTAATTTTGAATACAAAAATTCAATATGTTAAACATATTAACAAGTAAGAATTATCATCTGTGAAAAACATCTGTTGTAATACTATTCAGCAATAAAATAGATTTATGGCGTTAAACATACTGACCATAAAGTTACTCATAGAGTACGAGTTAAACATATGTGAAAAGCATCTGCTGTAGCACCCATAGTAGTAAAATAGACTTATGATGTACGGTACGATAGGAATGTAAAGTAACCTTTTGCATCCGCGTTAATCCATAATATGAATGATATAAAATATAACATAACGAATTGTGATAGAGAAGGAGGGCGGAGATAATTATCTTTTGAGTAGTAATAAATAATATGTTAAAAATAAACAGGACAATATAAAATAGTACATTTGTTGACTTGAACATAATCTAAGGGTCTTAAATATGAAATATTTATGTATTAGATCATTCCAGTGTGCCATTGGTAATGTAGTTTACAATCCATTTTGGAAATAGAATGAAACTATATATTTTTTTCTTGATAGCTTTTGTTTTCTTTGATTTTCCATGAAAGAAAATTATAATCTTATAATGTAACCGTGAAAATTAGAGTATTTTTTTTTTTTTTTTGTAAAAATTTAGAGCTAAATGAATTTCAAGATCAAAGTTTAAAATTTCTTCAATCTTTGAAAGTACTGCCGATAATCATCTATGCTTCAAATGATCTATTCCGATTTTCGAAATAAAAAAACATAACCTTTTGTCAGTTTGCTACAAGTTTGAAAATATTGACTTATTAGTTATCCATATTAAATTCTTAAAAAACAATGAATTAAGACAAATCATAAGTTGAATTAAGAATAAAAATTTTTGATATAAAAGGTCAATCTAAAAATATAAGTATTTTATCTCATAAAACTAATATTTTGCTATGAATTATACACATACCTGCCATGGAAGTTTGCGAGTGGATGATTACTGAAAATTAAAACTGTGCTGTCTGGAAAGAATTGTATTATTATTTCAGGTGTTTCAAATCCTTCAATAATGATAACTTTTGGTTTCTCTAGGACACAACGGACCACAGCAAAATAGTGCAGTTCTGCAGAGCTAGAATATAATTATTTATGTGAAAAGTACAATCACTATGTGGAATGTGCATTATGCATTTACTATACTTGTATCTTGGGAGTTTAATCTGGTTGAGTAAAGTTTCATTCACCACTTATGTACATTAAAATAAAAGAAGTCATAATAGTTTGCTCGTCAATGTTACACAAATATTTTAGTATTTGGAAATAGATGGTCTACAAAACTATACTAATCCGTTTTGGACATATTCCTCTATCAAGGCAGATACACAGGGTGTCTCAAAAAGGGCTGACACATCTGAAAAATGAATTAAAAAAAGTAAAAGACAATAGAATTGTACCATTGGCTGCATTAAACTTGGGGAATTAGAGAATTTTATTCCAGTTATTTTAAAAATTGTCTCAAATTTCAACAATAGGTGGTGCTGTTGATCGAACTGTCTGACCATGTTGTCCAAACTACAAAACGATGTTTTCAAAACAAACACAATTCCCAGCAATAACATGGTGCATCATCGTTGGTAGTTTAGTAGTTTTTGCAACATGTTAAGATAGTTCTTTTTTCATTCAACAAGGTAATCCGTTCGTGAACTTTTTAACTATTTTTGAAAATTAATGAATAAAATTTCCTAGTTGTCCAAATGAATGCAGCAAACGGCACATTTTTATGGTAGTCCGTTGGTTTTTTTTTAATTCATTTTTCAAATGTTTTAGTTCTTTTTGTGACACCCTGTATATAAACTCTAAATGTCTAGCAGTTAAAGTTAATTAATTAATTAATTTGAAAAAGAATTGGAGATACACGTACTTGCAAGTTTCAATAGAAGAATCAAGATTCGTAATACAATTTTTCAAACCTACTACTTCTAAAGCTGACCATATCTCGTCATCTTTATGTATATTCCAAGGATCCAAATTGCCTCTAACTGTGCCTTTAAATGTAAAGATATCCTGGAAATATAGAAGTTATACAAATCATTTCTCTTACTGATACAAAAATTGATCCAACAATATTATCAAAACAACTAATACCTGTGGAATAATCGCTAGTCTAGATCGAAGATCTCTAAGGCCTAGTTTACTGATATCTAGATTGTCAATGACAATACTTCCTTCTTGTGGTTCAATTAATCGGAATAGAGAATATAAAAGAGAAGCGGTGCCGGATTCTTCTTTACCGACTATTTCCACCTAAAAATATAATAAATTATATTAATTTCAGTAAGTATGAAATTTAATTTTATACAGTTTTTTCAAATCGATTCTACAGGATTTATTTCTTTAAATATTCTATATAAGGAGTAAGTAGCAAAATTGCTCAAAATGAGGTATGGGATCATTAGAAGGTAATGCGATATTCATTAGTTATCTGTTTTAAAAATTGCAGAATTTTAATTTTCATACAGCCTTAGTAAGAAAACAGTTTAATTAGAAAAGTGTTCCTAAGATCAAATATCTCATTAAACATGGGCGCCGCACAGTAGGGCAGAAGGGGTGAAACTTGGCCAAAATTTGGAAGTGTATTTATTGAAACCAAATGTAGATAGTAACGTTTTTAATGAGTTTATAAAAGTAAACTACCACCTAATTCTGGTTTTATCGACACATTTTAACCATTTTTAGGTAAAAATTACTATTTACATTGCGATATCTGAATTTTTTTCACCTAAAATGACTTTCCAAAATGTAACTTTTAGTTAAAGTTTTCTGTTAAAATTAATATATTATGTGTATTAAATAGAAAATATCTTTATATCTTATAAAAAAAATTATTATATTTTTTCAGCAATTTATAAACAAAACGTAACATAATAGTTTATAAAAATTGCAAATATTGACACTAAAATCAACTTCAAATTGCATTGTTATTTTCCGTTAAGCAGATTTTTATTGATTAAATTTTAATGCATCACTTAAAAATTCCCAATTCTAATTTTTAACAATAAAAATTGTGGATACAATTTATATAGTAATTAATTTTACACAAAACTTCAAATAAGAAAACAAACACTACAATCTGTTAAAACACCACAAACAGTTCTCCTGTAATCGTTCCAATAGGTATAAGTAAATTTTCTACTATTTCCGGTCCATGAACTAATATTTTCTGTACGATTGATGGCATGTAGAACCACGAATAGAGTTCCATATACAATTTTGCCGTTTCCAAACAATATGCCCTAAATCTTTCCTTGTGAACGTCATAGTCACTCGAAATTGTTTGCAGTATGATAGGAAAATGTACCATCATTTTCTAGTTTATGCCAGTGAAATCAGCAGAAAATTTGCTATTTGAAAAGAACTGATGAGCAGTATTGCCATTAGAATTCCCGTAAGCAAGTTATGGTCTATCGATGATTATTTCTATTTCACTTCTAAACTTCACTTTGATAGATTTCTTGTTTTCATGGAACTTCTTTTTGTCATCTCCCCAACGAACCTGCCATTTACAGGTATTCAGTTAGTAAGATATGTGAAGTAAGCATTCGAAAAATCTAATTCAGGTATGAAGTGGTGATAGACCAAATGGTCTTAATTAACTTCTTTCTTTACAACTTCCGAATATTTATTAAACTGTTTAGAAGTTAATCCACAAACATAGCACTTCTGTTTTGAAGTAGTAGATGTGACAGCATAGCAAACTTTTGCCATTGACCATTGTGAATACAGCTGTATGAGAAATATTAATCTTTGCATTGCTGGCTATTATTATTGTTGGAGCAAGGTTTTTAATTTGATTTTCGATGTTTTCTTCAATGTTTTTTGTCGTTTCCTCCGATTCAGGAACACATTGCAACAGAAGTGAGGAGATATGGTCTAGGATTTTCCATATGACATTTTTTGTATGGTCCTCATTAACATTTCGAGTGGAACATATGCTACAAGGCAGATATGAGAGTCAAAGGAGATACTGGATTAAAACCCCTGCTTCTATTCACTTTGGCCTAAACTTCCGTCACAATCCAATTTGGTTAAACATTATAATTTATACAATTGCTCATTAAAATAATTTTTCACATCATTTTGTTTACTTTCGATAATGCATTGAGTTGAGTAATTCAGTAAAGATTGAACCAACCTCTACTTTGAGCTCATCGCATTGTAAGGAACTATTTTGTGGGTAGCAGCTATTTGTTCGGATTTGTAAAAAGGGAAAGGGTTTTCACAGTGACTTGGAATTATATCATATTGAAGTCGGGATAATTTTGTTTCAACAATCACCGACAATGCTACATCTACTGGGACTCGATCACCAACATGTTTTTCGCCTTTGAAAACAATTTTATGTATTTTGAAGCTCGTGATGGATAAGTGAATGTTCATCTTTGACGACTTTGGACGTATCTATTCTTTCACTAGCCCTGAGAGTCATTTGTGCTGCATATAACAACACTTCTGGAGTTGCTTCTGAACGTATGAATTCGGTTTTTCTATGTTTTGATCTTTCGCTGCTTTCCAGAAAGTCTAAAGACGGTCAACCATCTTCTGTTTAAATACAATGTAAAGTTAATACCTTCATTTCGCCACTCTTTATATTTACTTTGAAAAGTACTTCGCCTCTCTTGCAGACTTCCTATTTTTTCTTCAAATAGTTCGAAAATTGTACAAAAATATCTTGGATTCAAGAAATTTTTTTATCCGGACAGTTCAATTTTTTTTTATTTTTTTTTAAGTTCCAAGTTTTTTACTATAGTTTTAAAGCTCAAAGAAGCTGGCTTGTAGGAAATTATATGAAACAATTTCCTTCTCCTTATAAATTTTCAATTTTATTCTGAACCTTTAAACAAAAAATTACTTTAAAAATCTAAAAGATTTTTAGCATTTTATCATATTTATTTCTTAACTTAATTGTATGTAATGTTTATAACTTATTGGTATGTTAAAAAAACTATTTTTTATAGTTTTATACACGTTTCTCATGACTATTCAAATGTAAAATCCTCATATATTTTTTCGAGTAAATTGAATTTGATTTATAGTTTATTAATGAATTGGAGTTCAACTTTGCATATTTCAATAACTAACTTATAAATAGTTTTATTATGTTCATTAAATTTGTTTACAACGCGCCTAATTTGTCCTTTAGATTATCTCCCTAATGCAGTTATTAATAAGTTAATTAATATTTGTGTTTTGTTTGGAATGGATTTACAGTCAAATCGGAAAATTTCGTCAAAATGTGAAAACAGTTAAATGCTCTTCAAACTGTGTAAAAAGTGGGATTATCGAAGGTGACTTTATCAAACTTTTTTACTAATATATGTATGTATACGGTCATAAAAAAATGCAACAAATATTGGAAGGTTTTTTTCTAAAATAAAAAATACTAAAATTAACCCAAAAATTAAGAAAAAAAAATCTGCTACGTTCTACTAACCACTTTCTATAAGCATTATATAAAAGTTTTACTTCTTAGATAAAAACAAAAGTTGAAATGAGTTTTGAAAAAGCAGCCGCTCTGAAAAATTTTGCGCATTGCTGAAAACGTTTCTGCAAGTTCCAACTTTCACTCCTAACAGCTGCTCCGAAAACCCGAAAAACTAATAAAGTAACTAAAAAGGGTGACACCAGATGCTCAAGATACTGTTTAACAAAACCATGTAGTTCGATATAAAAATTAAAAAAAAATAATATATATATATATATATATATATATATATATATATATACTTTTGACCAGCCTTTTCGTCATTCTGACCCACTGCGCCGGTAGGATTATTTGCAGATCGTATACAGGGAAATCCAAGGTGGCTAAAACTTTGTTCAAAACTTGATTTTTCAAAAAGATAATTGGATTTCCTACTGAAATATTAATTAATAGCTATGTATTAATTTTCAAATATTAATGAAAATTTTTGAACTCATTCTTCTCTTTTCCTTTAAATTTTCTCACTTTCCTATGTTTTTAATCTTCCTGGCGGGCCCATGTCATTGAAGCAAAAGTTAATCTAGATGTTTAAAATCGATCCAAGTTGGGCCCATTCAAAAGTGTTTAAGACAGATCCCATTTTTGAAAAGCTATGCGACTATAAACAAATTGATTATTTCAATTTCCAGATCTCAGGTATCAAACACAATTTTGTAATTGGCCATTTACCAAGAAAGTGGATGAATAATTTTTAAAACTCGATTAGTTTTGAAATAAAGTACCCTTGAAAGTCATACTACTCTTTATGACATAAAATCTGTTTTTGAGCAATTTTGAGATTTGCACTTATGCCCGATCTCTGATAGTTAAAGAAATAACCCCTTTAAAATCTTTTTGTAACAATGTATAATTTTCAAGCAAAGTTAGAATAATTGTATAAAATTATTTTTGTTGTACTTGTCTTAAGCACAACTTAATTTTTTTTAATACATGCAATATATAAAACTATACATATTTTAATATGTAAACGAACTTAAATTACATAAGTTAATTAATTTTAAATTCTCTATTATAATGCCGTAGTGTCTTCGTTTAATGATTTTTACGTTCAATTACCCTTACGTTAACATAGAGTAATGAAAGTATTATTTTCGGTAAAAAATATTTTTTGATTTTTTTGCATTTCTCCACGTTTTGGAAAACATCCTGATTTCATGAAAGTGGGGGGGGGGGGGTCTCGAAAAAATTTCTGTCTGTACGAAT
The DNA here is from genome assembly GCA_963978545.1 of Linyphia triangularis. Lineage (NCBI taxonomy): Eukaryota > Metazoa > Arthropoda > Arachnida > Araneae > Linyphiidae > Linyphia > Linyphia triangularis. Next base: position 54,565,035 of record OZ021721.1, read on the forward strand.
GTCTCCCGAACGAATACTACGTCATTCAAATTTTGTGTAAGGGGTGGCCATGGGACTTACCATTAAGGTTTTCGTCAAAATTGCGCATGCGCATAAAGGTGAAATCATGAAAAAAAATCATCAGGGTTTTCAGCAATTGCTTAAAAACGGCTCAAATGATTTTGATTAAAATCGCCGTGCTAATGCCTCTTAAGGTGTTCTAAACGTTCCCACCTCTGAAATTCCCTTAGAAATGAGAGTAATAAGTGGAAAAACGAATGCCTTTAACAAAGAGTTCTGTGGCCTTGAGCATCACCCATCAACGATTGATTTTCCTCTGTTTGACGTACACGAAAGGATAATGTAATGTTTATCGAATAACTTCGCCAAATTTTCCGTGGTTTTCTTTTGCCCGTGTAAAAATTATTGTCAGAAATATCGCCAAATCGGCCATTTTTAATTAAATGAGTGAAAATATGAAAACGGTAAATAGCATAATTCCATATCAAATTTAAATGCAATGACCAGTATTATTGTGTAATTGAAAGTTGTGAGATGTTCCACACCCTTAGTTTTAGGTACGTTTTTGTTGATTTTGAAGTGTAATCAAGTTTATAACTCTATTACCGAAAGCATATTTATTTTCCGTCAAGTCACTCAGTCTGATGAAGGAGTATTTCAATCTTGTAACTCAATTTTGACCCACTTTATTAAATCCTATCGATTAATAATATGGCATGTTAAAATAAAACGATGAAAATGCCATATTACATCATAATAATCATTCAAAATTGAAATTAATTATTAGCAATAAAATACTGATCTATTTAAATCCCAATTAAACGGATACTGACCCATTTAAACCGAGGTATAGATATAGCGATTTCAAGATCTTCTATCGGCATTTAAGGCATTTCAAGATCGCTTAAATTTTTTTTAAACTGAATTAATTTACAATGTGTGGTGTATTCATATGAAGTTGGAATTTAAAAGTAAATTCAACACTATGCAACAATAAATAACACTCTTGAAAGGAAAATTTTAGTTTTGAATTCAAGTAAAATAATTTTGCTGTGCTCTGTTTTAAGTAAAATAATGACTTAAAATATTTTTACCTTTTCTCCGGGCTGTATACAAAAGTTGATATTGTGTAAAACTGGATACATGCCTTCTCCGTATGCTGTACTCAGATTTTGAACTAAAATGGAACCAGACTCCGGCCAATTTGGCGGTGGACTATTTGCAGGATCATCCCATTCTGACTAAATTGAAACTAAATTTGAGTGAATATCCTATTCGATAGCGTAAAATTTAAAAATATTATTAAGTGAATACGTGTTTTCTTTATTAATCAGCATTTGGATGACATAATTAAAATTTAAATAACTGTACTTCGGAAAAAAAAAAACCTTGCTAAATATAATTAAATTACTTTATTAAAAAATAGCGTGTAAACAATAAAAATTTTATTAGTGGAAAGCAAGTACTCAGCAACAGCCTTTTTTCTACGAATGTATTCATATATTACACCACAGCCGAAAATATTTCCAGTTGGGCTTGTAACTTTAAATAATTCATGCTCATAAAATATTTTTAATAGCTTCATACATCAGTTTCGCAATTTTTGTTGTTCATTTTTAATATATAAGGCCAAATTTATATAAGACAGAAAAGATAATTTTCAAAAAGTAATTTTAGTTGAAAATGTAAGATTTAGGTGAAATGAAAATATAAAAGATGAAATAAAATTTTGTTAAACACACTTTAAAAGTACACTCGTCCTTTTGCATTACTGGGTTGAGCATTTAACTATAAAAAATAGACTTATGTTCAAAATCATTATTAACGTGGGGAAGGTTGGACAAATGACACAAACGTCTTTGTAATGTGTATATTACACTTTTCTATATGGGATGTTTCAGTTTATGATATATTTATTACAGTTTCTAGAATGTTTAATTATTAAAAGGAACTTATTTACCTCTTGCTTTATTTCCGATAGTGATTTTAGACGTTCAAGAGAAGTTAAGTCATTGTTGAGTAAAGAACTCATATAGACCGCATTTGTCAACGTTTCTGCCATCTGAAATACAGATATCGGAGATTATAATTTAGTTAATTTCATTGAAATATAGAGTTTTTGACTAGTTATATGTATATATGTATAATATACCTGCATAGAAAATACTATTGCCAAACCAAGGAAACCATCGCCCTGGTCTCTTTCATAAAACCCCATAATAGTTGTCCATAATACAAGAAAGGCAGTTACAATATCTACGCTGCTGCTTAGCCACCTAAAAACATAAAAGGAAAACATAGCAGGATTGTTATTAGAAAACAAAGTTACTAAGTTCACACAAAGTAATGCACAAAGAATACACAATAAATAGTGATTGGACTCTGGACACACGAATCCTCATTTAACGCCTATTCAATACAAAGGATCATAATTAAAAACACAAACCAAAAGGCCAGGAATTTGGATGTTAGCAAATCCATGTCCATGATTTTTTACTTTCAATTACCCATATGTATGCATAGGGTATAGTATTCGGTCAAAAATTCGTTTTTTTGCATTTCTTCACGTTTTGGAGCATCCTGATTTAAAAAAAGCAATCTAGAAAAAGTCTCTGTCTGTGTGTACGTGGTCAGCATAACTCCCGAACAAATTGATCTACGATGTACAAATTTGGTGTACGGGTTGGTGGTGGCCCAAGGACCTACCATTAAGATTTTCGTCAAAATCGCGCATGCGCATAAAGGCCAATGGAAAAAAATCATATTTTTCAATAATTTATAAAAAAAACGGTTCTGACGATTTTGTTCAAAATCGCTGTGGTAATGCACCTGAAGGTGTTCTAAACATTCCCATCTCTGAAATTCTCATAAAAATGCGAAAAAAGCGTAAAAAATTGAAAAAAGAGTGCCTTTAATACTGAGCACTCTGTCCTTGAGCATAGTCCATCAATGATTGATTTTTTTTTATTTTTTTTGCATTTCACGCACTAGCAAGGACAATATAATGTCCATCGAATAAAACCACCAATTTTGCCATTTTGGTGTGATTTTTTTTTTGTTCATATAAAATTATTGTCTAACTGGATTTTTAACTGGAACTTTTATTTAGATGAGTGAAAATAAGAAAATGGTAAGTAACACCATGTTAAATTTTACTGTAATCACCAATATTATACATAGTGTAATTGAAAATTGTGCTCTACTTTACTCTACGCTAATGCAGTCAAATGTATTCAAAGAAGCTATAAAAAAAAAAAAAAAAAAAAAAAAAAACTTTCTGCTGTCTGTTTACTCCTCAGGTTGACATTTCCAGACAAATCTACAAATTCTATTGACACGAGAGATATGCCAAATAAACAGTTTCTTTGAGATGAGTTCTCATTTCAAAATTCAAATTACAATCGGATTGATAGGAAATAGCAACAAGAAGTTTCATTTCGTTGAACCTAAACTATAACTGTTACAGACATGTGTCATACATCAGTTTGAAGGTATCAATGAAATTGGTAAGATTACATAAAATTCAACCGGAAGTGCTTTGAAATTCGACCACAAAAGTGCTTTCATAGTACCTCTATGGGAAGTTCACTTCTTGGCTTCAAATAGAGATATTGTATAAGAATTGGAATATTCAATAATATTTTTTTCGATAAAAGATTGTTGCCAAAGTCCCTAACTTGATTACTTTTTTAATAAAAAAATAACATCTAAATTACAAGAATTTTACATTGATATCTTGTCAATTTTAAGAAAGAGAGTTTAAGAATTCAGTCATTAAAAGTTATCGTATTGTGCACGCTCGGTATGTATCTGAGGTTCAGAAAAAGAAACGTGTGTAGAAGCGGTCTTTAAAAAACAGTGACTGTCATCGCAATCTAACTTGTTTGTTTCAAACTAGTGATAGGACCGTCGTTTAACTGGATTCGACTTAAAAAATATTGTGGCGTTTCAGATCAAGCTGCTTTTAGGATAACATTCAAGTGGAATCAACACCATTTTGTATGTTTATCCATTATATTTGATATGGATTAAAGAGCAACTAAGCAAAATGTGCATCGAATTAATGAAAGAGCAAAGGTATTCTTATAAAAGAGCACAACAAAACCTATAAAATTCCTCTATTACTGTTCAGAATGAGGAGCACCAAACTCATTAAATTTAACATGAACTACTACTTTTAGATACAAGAGTATTAATTGATCAAAGAGCAAAGGAATATATAAGAAGCGATCATACCAATAAGCTTCATTTTTTACTGTTCTGATTGAGAAACTCCAGAGTCATTAAATATAAAATAAACTACTTGGAGGGGTAATGGTTCTAATTGGTCAAAAAGTATAAGAATTTATAAGAATAAACCAAACTAATAAGATTCTTCCTTTACTATTCAGATTGATAAATTCCCAACTCATTAAAATTAACATGGACTACTACTTGAAGACTTTTGACCCACTTTTAACAAAAAACACTGAGAACACTCCATTAGCTGTAACTCAGATTCAAGTGGACTGAACAATTCAAGTGATTGACCTGCAAACCTATGCTGTGAACAAAATTTAGAGCGTACATTATTTTATGTTAATGTCCAATCCCTTTCTCTTCTGCAAATTCTCATTTTATTACCTTGATACTAATAGAAATAGTAGGGAACAATTATGATGTGTATCAACTTTCATTTGAAAGCGGTCAATAAAATGTTGATAGGATCGAGTGGCTCTTATGCTTGAAGCTCCTCTTAGAGTATCATCTAGCAAACTTGATAAAGGACAACTCGTTGCAATTGTTAAACGTTGCATTTGTTGCCATGTGTTGAGATATAATTTCTGAAAGAAAAGAAAATTGAAAGAGAAATTATTTGAAATATTACAATACAATATATCATTTTAGACATATTCTGTCTAAAAATAACTTGGCAGTATGATAATATGCGGTAAACATTTTGTTTCAATTGTAATACATGTATAGTTGAAACAAAATACTTCATGTGTAATACATGTTATTCACATATGTATTTCATGTGTGTTTCCTACTGGGAACAGTAGAAACATGTTTTCCTTTGAAAGGTATATTAAGTTTTTATGTTAATAAACTAGGTACAAAACTAACAATTATTTAGCATCATGTTACGTATTTGTAATTTTAATGCAGTTTCAAATGGCACATGTAAATCCTGTTAAGTTATGAATGAAGTTTTAAAACAGAAATAAAACAAGCCAATTAAGTTTTAAATATCTATCACATAATACTTGTATTTGAAGCGTTATCTGGAAAAATTTGAGGAATGTTTTTAAAGTTTTAAAATTTTAATATATTAATATTTAAAAGTTTGAATTTTTTAAGGTAATTTTGTGTTTCTTATGTCGTTTACATTATTTTATCATGTTTACATTATGAGTAAAATGGTTCAATTAGGATATGTTGATTTCTACATACCCTTGACTGCTTTAAACATCGTCAGTTTAACCATGGCTATCCTCATGTAAAATGATTAGTACAATTTATTTTAAAGTTACAATAATGCAATAGTTTTATTTATTTTAATTTCATCGTTCATTCTAGAAAGACCAAAGTAATACTTCGTTTCTAATTTGCTTCAGTTTCAGAAGAAGAAAAAAAAAGAGTGAAAGAGACATTATTTACTTGTATCACAAGAAACGCAAAAACTAATGTTGTTGACATAATTCCTGCAAAAGGAGAAACGACGAAGATGACCACAAGCAGTGAAGGGGCTCTCATGCACGCCATCAACCACACATAAAACGTTTCAGGTATTTGTTCATCCATGTGATGAAAATCAGCATTGAAGCTAGAAAAAATTATTCCCAATCAAAAAGACTTTATGAAATAGATTAATATTTCATATATGAATAGATTATTGCGAATTAGTGCTCATTGAAAAGTTTTGCCTTCTAAAAATAGGTGAATAGTGTATTTCTTTATAAGGCCGTAACTAAATTTTCATTTCCGAATTTGAAAAAAATATTTTTATTCATCTATACAAAAAAATTGAAAAGTTTTGAAAAAGCAACCAATTAGTTTCTATTGTTTCTACTAAGAATTTCGAAATTATGTGTCCGTCCGTGTAGTTTGATGTAAAGGGTGATCATAAAGAAACCTTGCCTAAATATGAACCTCTAGAGGTCATTCCGACTGATTGAATGATTTCAGGTATAGTTATTCAGTTAAGTTATCAGCTCAAGATTCTGTGAATGGCAACAAAATGGTGCTCACGGTTACGGTTATAGATACAGAAACTCGAAATTTTCGAATAGCAACGCCTACTTCTTCCTTTCATAAAATATCGGTCAAAACATTTTCGCTCATAAGTGACGTTTTTCTCAACACAATGAACTGAAATTTGGTATCTAGGGTAAACGAAGTATTCTAAATTGAATAAAAACATAAAAAATAGGGGTTTGTATCGAAATTCCGCAATATTCTACGCTAATTAGAACCTAAGATATAGCCATCGTTCGGATTTTTTTTTTTTTGCTTACTGTACCTAATATCGAAAGCAGTAATGCTAAAATTTTCTTTGAACATATAAAGTTTTGCAAAGAAATTTATACTTGTCGCAGTTCTACTACCAAACGGATGCCAATATTCGAACTACAAACCAATCCTTTTTCGACTATCTTCGACAATTATTTGAATTACATTATTCTGAAATCGCGGCTATTTACGAAGACTAAGATATGAAATAAACGTTTTGGCATTAATATATAATGAAAATTAAAGTATGAATTTGAAGCCGTTTATAGTCCAGTTCTGAACCCAATTGAGGAATTATAGAAGGACAATAACTTTGAACCCTTATTAAGGTTTAATTGAAAACGTCGATTGAGAATCAACACCACAAACTAGAATGAGATTTATAGTAGGAATGGGTGAACATTTTATTTGACCTAAACTAAAAATTATTCTAAAGTCTTTTTAAGAAGGTTTTCTTGCCATCCAATCTACAAGCATGAAATTGGACCTTCTTCCTTATTAGAAAAAAAAATATTTTTATATTCATTTTTCACAAACGTTCAACTATTAGAAGGTAGTATATCAACGTAATGTGGTATGCGTTCAGTTATACTTTGCTGAATATGCCTGGAAATTATTTACTGTTTACAAACTGTACCTTTGTATTATTTTCTTACAAGGAGTCATTTCAAAAGCAGTCTGAGAAGCTCTAATAATTCGGACGAGTAGCCATGTATGAAGTTTTTCAGCTGCTCGTGTTGATGTTGCAAAAAAAGACACTCCACATACAATGGTTAGGAATACTATAAATATATATTGTTTTTCAGTTATATTATTCTAAAGTTAATCATTCATTAGTAATCTAATAACGCAAACATCATATGTTGGTATATTTTATTTGTTATTATCGATAGGATGTTCATAATTAAATTTAGGCTGTTTAGAGGCAATTAGGAGAATGTTGTTCTAAACACATCTTCATACAACTTTGTATATGTACTAAAGATATGATGGAGAAATAATCCTTAAAAAACTAAAATTTATTTTTAAAAAATAGCTCAAACTCCCGCAACTGATGCTATTAAATGTATAAAACTTTAACTTCCTGATAAGGCTCAGCCTATTAATTTCCCCTTATGTCCTTAAATTGCCACATTTCTATCTGGTAACGGAAACTTGTGTTACTTTTTCATACTTCTGTTTGAATTTTCTCATGTACGTAACAACATTTTATAAAGATTAGTTGAGATAATTTACATCATAAAGATGTCTCTAAACTGAATTATTTTTATTAAAAACATCCTATGTATTATTTTTTTTATTTATACATATATAAGTAAATCTTTGATAAAAAATTTTATGGATATATATGAATTTTAGAAGTCAGTTTTTAAAATTTCAAGAACTTACCTTGAGACAAAATAAAACCAGAGTATATTAAAAGGTTATGAAGTGGCTCTTGTCCTTCTCCATTTCCATCTGTCCATTCACTCAACCATACACCGCTGGCTGCCTTAACAAATATAAAAGCTTACTTAACCTACAAGCAACTGTCACCAAGATATACGAAAATAAATTTGATAGATACATTTATTTCATTGATAGAGAACGATACAATTATTATTTTCGTATGAATAAAAACACATTATGTTTATGTAACTCGAAATACAGTAACTTATGAATGCTGGAAAGTTAAATAAATTTTTTTATTTGGAAGCACAAAAACTTTGTTTTTCTTAATCTTACCTCACAAGCACATGCCAGCCCTGCTATTAATATCGAGATCGTTGCCAATACAAACCCTACAGTTTTCAGTAAATCCATTAACTTATGACCAAATCCCTAAAATGTAAATTTCAGTCATTTTTAAAAAAAAATAAAATGAAATAAAAATGTAGACAAAATATTTTTTTATAAATACTTGGGCAGTTACAAAAGTTCCGTTTGTTTCGCAGTTCTCTAGCTTCATTTTACAAGGCTCAATGGCAGTGGAGTACCATATATCAGATTGTTTCCCAAAGTTAGATTCATAAGCATTTCTGAAAATTTAAAGAATGTATAGCAAACAATATATTGACAATCTCTATGCTTTTAAAAGTGCAGCTTTTATTCAGGCAGATTCACTCTAAAGCTAAATTGAAACACATACTTATATGGATAAAAGTGAGTTTATTTTTTCATGTGGTTGAATTCGATAAACTTTGTCAGCTTAGATTATACATTGTATTGCTCCAGTAGGCTTCTGTGAACTTAATTAATTCTGTAAATTTTGAATAATGTATTGTATTATTCAGATTTATTTTTAGTCGTATGCTGTGACAACTTTGTATATTGTATTGTATTGTATTGATCTGTAAACTTTATTCCTTTTTCTGACTGATTATTTTACATGATGGGCTTTTTTTTACAACGTCTAATTGTTTTTTGGGAGATTACTATAGTGAATTTACAATGATTTGCTATAACCACTTTCAATGGTTTATGGATTTATGCAATGAATATTTTACGCAATGAACATAGCCTGAATTATCAGAAACGGTAAATTGCAAATTATAGATTAGAATACCATAGAATATACTTAATTCTAATAATACCACATAAGCACTCCACCAAATTGAAAGTATGTTCTGAACTTGGAAGAACTCTAAAACATGACAAAACATTCGTAAAAATGACATGGAACAATACACCAATACCTAATTCTACAATAATTTAGACCAGTCTACGCATTGTCCATAGGAAAATTGAAAAAATTAAGGTTTTGTAACTTGACAGTCTTATTATTTTCTGCATATGTGTATACTCTACATTTTGACAAGAGAGATTTTTTAGCAGACATCCGGTAATGGAGCACGTGCTCAGCTTTTCGGAACACCCTATTTTTTAGTTGTAATTTTCAATTTATTTAGATTTTTTTTTTCATTACATACAAATGCCCTTATACCTTATTTACTATATTGATAATAATAAATAGAAGCAAATTTAGAATAAGATACAAAGGTATTTGGAGACAGTACATCAAAATGTTCCTGGCTATCCTCAAAGTGAGATGAAACCTTATCTTAGGCACATTTGAAGCTTAGCGGGATAATATTGAAGATATACATAAAAAAAACCCATCAAGTTAACTATTTAGTTTTTGCCTGATCGTTTGGTTAAAAAAATTGGATACCATTGGAAATCTGTTTAAGAAATATATATAAAAAATTTATGTCTTTGTTTTAAATTATAAATTGATTTTATTTTTAAAACTAATACTTTGATATGAATTGTGCAGTTTAGCTTATGATTTGATATGAATTGTGCAGTTTAGCTTATGATTTAAAATGAAAGGAGTTAACGTTATATTAAATGGGAGTCTTTTATTATGGAAATAAGAAAAATAAAAGTGAGATAATCACCCTATAATAAGGACAAATGGTAAAAAAATATAATAAAAAAAAGGGTCATTAATTGCCGTTCAGGAGACCATTTGAGTGACGTCAATATTAGGACATTAAAAGCGTCATCTTAACAGTGGCATAGTGATTCGGGCGTCATTGAATCACTTCATTTTTAGCATTGTTAATGACGTCTAGATGTCGTTTCCAAAATGGACAAAGTGACTAATTTTATGACGTGATTTTATGACCTTCAGATGATGTCATTTATCACGTCATGCTACTACTTGGGACAGCACGTTTTAACAAATATTAAGTAATAAAATTATAGAAGATTTCCAAATTGTGTGTGAATATTTTAATTTGTGTCTCGAACATAACGAAGCGATGATGAATGAATGTAAACGCAGAAAAACTTAAGTTGTACTTTTTAGTTTTGAATTAAACTTTAAATACTGTTCAAAAATCAACTTTTAATAAAAAGATTAGTAAAAAAGTTTCCCAAACAAAGAAGTAATATGAATAAAAGGAATAAGAAATTAAAAATATTAAAAACAATATAATATTTTTTAAACTAGGCGGATACAATTTTATAAAGATATAAGTTAAAAAAAAATATTAACAATAATTTTTCCCTATGAGGATATGATTTCTTCCTCTGTGTATAAACATTTCCATAATTTACAATATTTACTTTAGATTCGTACAGAAATACAAAGCATTTCAACCTGCTTTGAACAATCTGTATATTTTTGCAAAAATGAAAAATAGACCTAAACTACAAGTTTTCTTATACTTACACAAAATTTTGTTTCCCACATTTTGAAGTTGTTGAGTTTTTTAAAGGGGTTTGGGCAATTGGCAATGTTCTTAAATACTCGTTCAAATGACCATCTTTATCTTTCAATTGAGAATAAGTTCCTTTTTCTAAAATGCGTCCGTTTTTCATAACTAAAATAAAGTCAACAAGTGGAAGAAATTCTTCTTTTGTTGCAACAAGAATCCTAGTCTGAAATTATCAATACCAAACATAATAATTGAACTTTAAAAATAAATAAGTAGCAAAATTACATTAACAACTAGTGTACTATACGAAACATTGACATATCTCTAGGTATTTAAATGCTTAAAATTCCATATGTAATGTATAAATTTGACAAATAACACAATTATTCACAGACTGTATAATTAGCAAAATGTTTAGTTAGATAATTTTTTGTTAATTATGAAAATTTTGCACTTGATTTTCAGCATTATTATCTTTTGAAAATTCTATTACAATTTATAATATACTTCAGAGCAAGTTTTTTAATTTCGGAAACAAGAAAAAGCCTGTGGTTGCTAAGTTAAGAGAGAATGGAGAATGATTTATCACTACCATCTCATGCTGGTTGCAATGTGAGCCTGAGATAGTCGCGCAAAAGAAGCCAACTCTTTTCTGTAGAAAACAAAATCTTACTCTGCGAATTCTTTGCAAAGTTGTGCAAGAACTTTTTGCGTAAAATTGCCCTGTGACAGTCTTGCCAGGTGGAACAAATTCATTCCATGTGGAAAAAGTTTGACGATGTCGAAGACATTAAGAAAATCATGACTTCAGAGTTAAACAGCATTCCGAAAAAGAAATTTAAAAGTTTTTCTGAAACTTTTACAGCCGAGCATAGACGTACATTAATTTAAAACTCATTAAATGGGAATGTAATTCTCATAATATTTTTCGGAGTTATTAGGTCTGTCCTGGAAATGAATAGCCGCACCTTGTAATATATAATTTATAAACTTTAACAGTCGTTTTTAAAGTAATTTATATTTAATTACTTATTTAAGCGTTAAATTGCCTATTGTTTAGTTAAACATTTATAGTTCCAATTTAGATTTCTTTTCTCAAGTCACTACTGTAAACAAATTGTAGATATTAAAATATAATAGCCTATCTTTAGTATAATTTATTTGTTATTACGTAATTTAGCGCAGCATGAAGCGGCTTTTTACTTAGTTAAAATGCATTTGATAATAAAAATGGTCAAAAATATTTGAAATTAAATAAAAATTACACATAGTTAACACCTTTTGATAGAGTTTGAATTAGCAACAAATCTTCATGAAATCGAAGATTCAATAAATTGGTAACATACCTTTGACATATTGTATCTCTGACATATTGAGAGTTGTTAAAAGGTCACCGTTTCACAAAAATCTCTAGAAATTAAGCTATAAATGTCTAAGTGAAGCATCCATCCTAAAAAAGGGACAAATTTGTACTAACTTTTTCTTTCAAGAGGCCACTTCGACCAATAACTCTGTGAAATATGTGTTCAGCTAAAGAAGATTCCAAGTGTTGAAGAGGGTTATCTAGTAGATATACATCTGCATTTTGATAAACAGTTCTTGCTAACTCGACTTTTAGCTTCTGGTCCCGAGTCAAATGCACACCCTTTTAAGAAGAAATAAATATTAGAGTGTCTCAAAAAGATACTCATTCTATCAACAAGTTTATAAACTGAAATATTTAACTTACCATCTCACCAATTTCAGTTTCATCACCTGCTGGTAAAGACTCAATATCCTCATGTAAATCACATGCTTCTAATACACGGCGGTAGACTTTTTCCACTTTTGGTTTCAAAAATAGGATATTTTTCTCTAGTGTGGTGTTCTGTATCCAGGGTTCATCACTCACAAGAGCTAACTGACCCTGCATTACAAAATAACAATTAAAATTCGTAATTTGAGTACAACGACATTTAAATAGCTTGATTTTGATAAGGAACTTTTGCGTCTTCCCGAAATTTTATCTTCTTTTTTGATTTAATACAAAGGCAGAGGTACAAATAGAAATAGAAAACAGATTTCTTTGTCTTTATTAGCAGGGTGACAGCCTTATAAAGTTTTCATTTGATGCTGGCATCTACTAGAAGCTGGAAAATTCTTTCCTTCACCAGTAAAATTTGAAATCTGTCAAAAGTCCTCTTTTAACATCAATCGACTCATTTAATAGGTTTTCACTGGTGCTCTAAATTCTAGTCTGTGTAGAAATCAAGCTCGATATGGATAGTGTTATATTTAATATAATATAACGATTAAACTAATTATAGCATGCAATGGAAATTTGGAAACGTAAGTATGTTTCATTTCAATTCAATTCAAAAGTTAACAATGGGCACCAATAGAAAATATGAGCTAAATGTTGAAAAATTCTTGGTTTTCTTAAAGCTAAATTTTTTTAGGTGATTCTGCCAATTATTGAGAAACCATAAACTGTCTAGTTGTCTACATTCTTGATATCATGAGTTAGGACTGAAAATAGGCGTAAATGTAAAATCATTTGAGTTAATGATTACAAAAAAATCAATAAAAATATTAAAAAGATTCTGTAGCTTTAACCATTATTATTTGTTCATTGAAATTAACAATTAATGAAATGTCATTCCTCACAACCGAAATGTAATATTTTCATATTGAGATTCAATATGTACTTATACTTATTTCTAGTTGTGCTTGAAATTACTTACTCGAACGCTTCCTGAACCCCCTTCCTGTATTTGTAGCTCACCTAAAAGTGATCTCAATAAAGACGATTTACCGCAACCATTTTCGCCCACGATTGCAATCAAAGAACCCTTTGGAATGTGAAGATGGAGGTTCTTCAGACAGGGAATGTCCATTCCATCCCACGTAAAAGACGCATTTGTCAGAAGCACGCTGTTCTCTGCAAAAAATAACAATTAATTAATAGTACAGTATGCATTAACTGGAGCTATTTATCTTTAGAAGTGTTTCACGAGTTGTTGGTGTTGTTGTTGTGAATTATTTGACTCAAATATAAAGCAAAACACCATCCTAAAACAGTCTACGTAGAATTAGTTTGAATTAAACTTTTCGATATTAGTCGCGAGTGGAGTGTCAATTTTTAGGATTTTTTGTGTGTGTGTGTTGAATCGAATGGAATTACTTTAAAATAGATTGGATCACATATTTTTAAGATATAATGGATTTTGTGGGTAGAAGTACTCGAAAATCATCAAAAATACAAAAAAAAAGTGCTATTGCTCAAAAAGGATTGAATTTACTTAGAATTATCAATTGTCATCTTCTTGATCACATAGACTATCTACAGGGTGGTTATAATTAAAGTTACCCTGTTTAGAGCCACGTAGACTCCGTTCTAATGAGCAGATTTTGATGAAACTTGGCATATACGCTATATGGACAATGGGGAAAAGAAATCTGCAATAAAAAATTGTAGTTAAAATTTTTACCACCAGGTGAAAAAGTGGCACATGACGAACAAAAACCACAAATTGAAAACACACATTTTTATTTAATTACAGCATATGTTCAATGTGCATTCCATTTATGTCAACCACATGCTCGAAGCGTGTAATAGCGTGTTTAAGTTCTTCTACAAAGTGCTCTAGCGGTGTCACGTGATTTGTCTATGCCTTGGTATACAGTTAGAAAGATTCTTCGATCCATTGTAAAATGGTATCCATATCAGATCCATGTTGTGCAACAACTGAAACCTGCTGACTCTGGTAAGCGCACTCAATTTTGTAGAATATTTTTGGCCAGAATAATCGTTGATAATGCATGTCCTTGGAACACTTTATGGTCGGACGAGGCGCATTTTACACTAGATGGAGCCGTGAATACTCAGAACTGTCGAATATGGGGAGCGGCAAAACGGAATGTTGTGTATTAACAGTCTCTGCATCCTGATTACATTACTGTATGGTGTGGTTTTATGGCTGAATTTACTCTTGGTCCCTTTTTCTTTGAGGGGAGCACGCTTCGTGGCCTTCGAAGGTGTTCGATTACGGTGACCCGCTACTGCGAGCTTCTTCGGCAGCAAGTCCTTCCTGCTCTACAAGAACGATAATGTTTAGTTGGTTGGTTGGTTGTATTCAGATTATCTGGCGCCGTCAGCAACACGAAGGCTATAATGCGCCGAAACATTTCGTCATTAGACAAGCCAACATACATTTACAAACACCCATGCCAACACGGGACTCGAACCCGCAACCTCGCGGTCTAGAAGCTAACACGCTAACCACTATACCGTTTGGTCGGCACGATAATGTTTAGAGACTACTGTCTTTATGCAAGATGGTGCACCACCTCACATTGCACGACCAGTGACAGCACTACTTCGTGCCCACTTTGGAGATGATCGGGTAATTTCGAGAAGTTTTTCAACTGTCTGGCCTCCTCGTTCTCCGGACTTAAATTCCTATGATTTCTGGTTGTGGGGATTTCTGAAAGATCGTGTGTATGGAGGGAACATACGGACTCTTTCTGAAATGAAAGCAAGCATAACACGTCATGTTGCTGCAATTGATCGAGAAACCATTCGCGCTACTGTTGAACATGCTATAATACGCTTTGAATATGTGGTTGATGTAAATGGAATGCACATTGAACATATGCTGTAAATAAATAAAAAATTGTGTTTTTAATTTGTGGTTTTTGTTCTTTATGCGCCACTTTTTCACCTGGTGGTAAAAATTTGAACTACAATTTCTTTTATTGCAGATTACTTTTCCCCATTGTCCATATAGTGTATATGCCAAGTTTCATCAAAATCTGCTCATTAGAACGAACTCTACATGGCTCTAAACAGGTTAACTTTAATTATAACCACCCTGTACATGAGAGTCAGTTCTGAGTTCATTTCGTCATAAGTTTGAAACTGTCTCAAATCATCATTGTTCGGTCATTATGATTTCAGTGTTGCTTCAGATCACTTATTCACAATTTCTAAGTTCCTACCAGATTCAGAGTACCACAAACCACTTTTTATACAAGTTCACTGTTAGGATAAGTAGATTCCCCTTCGCATGTGCATAAAATAAGCTTGCTTCATGGACAGATTCCAAAGTCGATTTAATAGGTTGAGTTCCACCGCCTCGACGAATCCAACCCCAATTTTTTGGACGTAAGTAGTTGCTGAACCATTGTTGTATTTGGTAGTACACTCTGTATGAGTGCTTAGTTGCACTTGAGGAAGTTGGTTCTACTTTGTCTGTATACTTGGGCAGTGACTTTTGGAAGAAGCTATAGTGAAGTTAGTCAATGTTATTATTCTTTGCTCCATTCAAGAAGATAAATCACTCCCAAGCACATCTGATACCGTCTTAGAGGGCATTCGATTTGGAGACTGTTCTGATGTAGTATTTTTATGTGCTTTCTATTTATAGTAACCTAAAATTTTTTTGTTGTTGTTTCTGTTGATTATGCAGTCTTCTGTTTATGCATCCACTGAATGTATGAGTAAGAAGAATGCAGTATTTCACATTAGGGTGTTGTTGCTGCGGGTTTTTTAATGAAGTATTTTTTTAATGCGTCCTATATTTGGCATTGAAAACTATTTTGATATTTCTAGTGTAGCAAGTGCAATCATAATGATGAAGACATCAACGTCTTGGGTGACAATAGTTGGCAGGAAAAACGCAGATTTTTTTTATGCCTGTTCCAACGATGAGAACATCTACATCCCCACCAACCTGTTTCCCCTCAATATTGTTGCTTTGTCAAACTAGTGTTGCTATCATTATTAACATTAAAAAATTTTTTTTTTAGTTTCAATTGGAAAAATCTTATCTTAGTTGTAATAAATTGAGGTATTTCCAACTATTTGAAACTGTGCAGGGAAATGGTTTTTTATTTATTCACCTTGGTGATTTTTTTATGTCGTCTGGATCATCAATTCTACCAAACATCGCTACTAATTTTTGCTCTTTATACTGATCTGTAAAATTTTGTACATATAAATTACACTTGGCAGCATTAGAACGATTGTTTTTATTCAATTTAATTCCCTTCAATAATAAAAAAAAATCATTGTTTATGAAATAACCCGTTCCCATCATGCCATCTTCATGATTTCAACCTAAATTGAATTTCTCACACTGATTGAATTTTATGTTCTTTCTCATCTCCGAATAAGGAAAAAGCTATAGAGAACATTGGGGAATCTCGCAAATATTTTTAATAATCTTGTAAATCTTCTGATGTGCTCCTCTGAAGAGGCATTTTTTAATGCAGTGTCATTGATTCAATGTTGATAACTTTTTCATTTACCCTGAAAAAGGAATTCACTCCAAAAAGAGATAAAATATCTCTTTTCTTCATTTTTATATCCCCAAATTTTTCCCACTGAAATAAGCTATAATCTTCTGACACATATTACAATTTTTTAAGTTGGTTCCAATGATACCTGTCCCAAGAAAAACTACAACTATTAGAATTTTTTTTTTTTTTTTTTTTTTTTTTTTTTAAATTTCAACCGGTTTTGTATTTTTGTAATGTTACTTGGTTTCTCTCTCTTACTCTCAAAAACCTACGTAACGTTCGGATGTAAAAAAAATTATTGCCTGAAAATCTTCTAGTTCCCCAGTAATGTGTGACAATGACAGTTTAATTGAAACATAATAACTCAAGACATCTTTCTTTGTACAGTATCACCCATAACTTTTAACTTTTAACTATCATTTTTTTTTTCAATGAATATATCCGGGGAAGTACAGCTAGAAATGTGTTTATTATCCCGATAGTGAAGTATTCCGTTGTAAACATTTGAAAGTCAGATTATGAGATATTTTTTTGCAACCGAGACACTTGCTGCAGACATATAATGCATAATGAATGTGTTCTCTCTTTTAATAAAGTATGGAACCATGCGTTTTACAGTGATCAAATGCAGCCACCAGTTATACGTCCTTCCTGCTTCTATGTATTTTCTTATCAGTGTTACCATTTCAAGGTACTGTATGCACAACTTGGAACTGGCTTTTATTAATAAGTTCCAAGATTTCCTTCGTATTTTTGTCATATTTAAAATGTTGAATGCCGGGGAAATTGTTTATTTAGTTGATATAGTGGAGTATTTGAAATCATTTTTCACAACTTTTAATGGCCATATCTCCTCTTCACCAACGTCTTCAATGGCCTTCAGAAATACATTTTACCGAGCTGTAGCTAATAAGTTATGTGCTCCGGTAGCATGGAGGATGTAGTTATATGATTTATCATATATTTTTCCTCATAACAAGCTAAAGACATTTCATTAAATAACTAAATGAAATTTTAAGCAATTACTTGTTTAAGAATTTCTAATTTCATAATATGTTAGGATTTCTTACTTCAAATGGTGTGATTTTTGAATTTTTCCCAAAATAAACCCATTATTCTATCTGGAATTTTTCCATTTGATTGAACACAAAACACCCTACTTATTTAGTTGCAATTCGATGATTTTCGCATATTTTTACCAACAAAACCAATTATAGCTTATAAATGAGTATTCTAATTTACCAGAAAGTTATTCTACTCGATTCAGCACAAAAATGCATAAAAATTGACACCTAATTCGACCATTATCGAACAGTTTCTATTTTGGGGGAAATTACAGCCTCCCCTAAATCAAAAGTGTGCTCCTCTACTTTAAATTTTGGGGATTCTTTTGATCTCGAATTCTACTGCATAACCACAATTTTGTAATTGAATGAATTTTGTAATCAACTAGCACTATAATTGCATTCTTTTTAATCCTCTAACTGATAAAAGAAGAGTTTTTTTTAATAAAGCAACTAAGAAACCGTAAACTTAATGAATGGATTATATGGCATTTAAAACGCACAAAGAATACTTTAATATTGGTGCTGTAACTTTTCAAATTAGTTATGTAATTGGAAAGTATTAAGGTGCCATCTATTAGTGATTTAGAGAATTATTTCACATTGGTAATTAATGTGAATTACATGCGTTGGTTTTTTGCTTCATCGTTATACCTTATTAGCATCGATACATCCCAAAGTACAATTGCGTAAAATTCTGTTTTTATCTATCAGAGAGCAAACGAATGTATAGAAGGATAGTAATCAAACAACTAACTATATTAATATATTGATAATAATATATAACAAGTACTTACCACCAGTATTGTCTTCTATTGAGATGTTTGTATGTTCTTGAGTTTCTAGAAATTTTTGAATTTGTGACATTGACGCCAAACCCTACGAAAAGAAGTAAGAAATAATTTACATACTATATTCATCAATTTTGTATTGAGAAAGGATGTTTTATTAAATAATCTCACCTGTACAAAATGCGCCAGTAGAAGAAGTATACTTCTAATTGGGGGTTTCAACAAAAATATAAGTAGCAATGAAACGAACATTGTTTTTACATCAACGGAATTCCCCATTAGAACATGTGCAGAAACAGATGTTAGCATCACCTACAAGAAAGATTATTCAAAAGCAAATAAAATATCTATCTATCTATCTGTTTGTCTAACTGTCTATCTATCTCTATCTATTAAAAAAATTTAATAAAATTTTATAGTTCTATGTTAGGAGTTAAATTTCTAGTGAAAAGAGATTAAAAACGCTTTACTTACTATGGAAGTAGCTGACAGATAAAGAAATTTAAACGTCACTTTTAAATATCCTGCTTTTCTCAAGTCGGATAATTCGGAACTCCTAATTGACATGAGCTTCTTAAGAAATATTTCTTCCCAAGCATAGAGTTTCAATATCTTGAAAACGGGAGAAAAAAAAATTAGTATTAAAGTTCAAACTTTTCTCGGACATACATGATCTTTTTTACAAATTCTTACTTTCATTCCTTCCAAGCATTCTATCAGCACGCTTATTCGTTCTCTTCTTTTATCGAGAGCTTTATTCTGAAAAATGATGTAGATAAGGAAATAAGTCCCGTATTTAAAAAAATAATTTTAACTACATTTTAAAAACCATCAAAATTTTATGATTCTGTACTGCCGACTTATAAAGATAACACATTATAACATGTTCATAAATCGGTAGTATTTATTCGTTCAATATCATCTCAAAAATAGTCTAATCTCTGGGAAAGATTCTAGGATTTCTAATATTAGCCAAATAGTAGCTAGAAAAATCGAAGTTATTTGGATATGAGCATCATCAGTATCTCATGAATGAACGTGTTTTAAATCTGATTATTGAAAAACTGATGTGAGTTTTTTTTAAATTCTGAAAATAAATTTTTAAGCTGAAGACTAACACCGACTTAATATATTGGGATGTGTGTGTTGGTCCCTTAGCCACCGAGCCGGGAAAATATTCCAAATGATTAACTAAAAAAAATTAAAAATAGTGGAAGAAACTCAAGACATTCCTTTGTATCCCTGTCATATTTAAGCTGTAGAACTTTATAATAAATTAATGACTGAAGCTTCAGTTTCTGTTATTAGAACTGAAAATCGTGATGGATTTTTCAGAGGATCTATGAAGCTCTGCAAAAATTTGACAGCAAAAAAATTCAATGTTGCATAATTTTTAATTCCTTTCAATTATTTTCTCAAAGTAATGTTTTAACATTGTAAAATTTTAGTTAATTTTAATTATTTTATCGGTGTGGTCATAAAATTTCATTCACTAAAACTCCACAAAATCCCATTGGAAATATTCGATTCCTCCATCTTTATTCTTCCATTTTAATTCTTCAAAGTTAGATATTATTTCATTTGTGTTAAAGAGGAGTTGTGTTTTATCGTTGTGGCTTTAAAATTTTCTTTACTTAATTATTATAGGAATCATTGAAAACCAAATTGAAAATATTCAATTTCTACATCTTTAATCCCCATTTCCAGTGCTATTTGTTTTAACCGTAAAAGTTATATATATTTTTTATTTGTGTTGAAGAGTAACAACTTTTGAGGGCTATTGCTTTTTGTAAAAATAAAATATTTTTTTACGCATTATGACGGCCCATACTTTAACTATACGCATTTACACATTGCACTCTTAGCTGATTTATGGCAATTTTTTTTTTGTATGTGTGCTATTTTTAAATTGTGCTTTTTAATATTGAGACATTCTGAGAATACATTTTTGTCCATACGTAACCTGTTTTTCCACATACAGTAGAGAAATTTCAGCATTAAGGAAAATTATGTAAAAACGTTAATACGAATAAAACTAAATAGAATGAAGTGGTAAGGGGTAAGTGTTTCTGTGTTGAAATTTCCAGAGTTGTGACAAACTGGAATAATAGACGGGACCTTAAGAAATACTTTTTATAAAGAACCATAGAGAGAACAACGTAAATAAAACATAGGTGCAAACTGTTTTATCTCATACTTTTAGAACCGAAAATAAATTTTCATCTCTTTTAAGACTTTCGTGTGATTCAAAAAATATACCGGGTGATCCAGAAGTCAGGACCAACTTTAAAAATGAATAATTCGAAATCGAAGCAAGATACAAAGGTTTGCACCAACGCATGAAAAATAAACCGGGTTTTGTGTCGCAACATAATAAAAAATAGTTTTTTTGCCGACCAACAGATGGCGCTGTAGTGTGTTATGTCACAAAAAGCTGATTTAGAAAAAAAAATGAGATTCTTTACAATTCAGCTTTATTACAGTTAATTAATTACAGTAAATGTTCAATGTGCTGTCTATCATTCAGAAGTACAGCTGTGAGACGAGTGATCACACCATTCACAGCATTTAGGAGCATTTCGTGCGCTATGGCAGACACATGTTGCCGGATGGCATCTTTAAGTGCAGCTAATGATGCCGGTCGGTCGCGGTACGCCTTTGACTTCAAGAATCCCCACAGCCAAAAGTCACAGGGTGTGAGATCGGGAGATCGTGGAGGCCATGCTTGCTTAAAGGCGCGACTGATAATGCGATCCTCCCCAAATGTTGAACGTAGCAGGCGTTGCACAGGCAGAAAAATATGAGGTGGTGCTCCATCCTGCTGAAAGGTGACTCTTTGGAGTGCCTGTCTCGCTTGCAGTTCAGGAATAATGTTGTTCTGTAACAGTGCAGCATATCGCGGACCAGTGACGGAAACTGTTTTGAAACCCGTTTGTGACTTCTTCGAAAAAAAAAGGGACCAATTATGAAATCAGCAGTGAAGCCACACCAAACGGTCACTTTAGGCTGATGCAAGGGTACCTCCACAAATGCATGTGGATTGTCCGTGGCCCACACACGACAGTTGTGGGTGTTAACAGCGCCAGACAGTGTGAAATGCGCTTCATCTGTCCAAAGCACGTTGTGAAGCCAATCGTGCTGCTCTTCCATCTTATTGAATACAAAATTCGCAAAATCTCGGAGACATTCAAAGTCAACAGGTTTCAGTTTTTTGGTTATGTTGCAATTTGTAAGGATATCTTTTCAGAGTTATTCGCAGCGCTCACCAGACACTTCCGTACGACACTCCTGTCTGCATCGAAACTTCTCGAACCCTACACTCTCCGTGTGCAGTAACCACAGACATGGCTTGCACCATCTTCTCCACTGTCGTTGCAGCAGCAGCGGCTGTTGAGAGACGTCCACTTCTTGGCCGTGAAGTCAACGAACCTGTAGTTTCAAATTTCTTAATCAGTTTGTTCAATGCAGACGGCGTTATTGGTCCCTTGCTGTCTCGCATACCTTTCATGTAGCGATATCCTCGCAATGCTCCACTGGCACTTTCCGAATTCTTATAAAACAGTTAGACAAGTTTCCTCCTTTTATATCGGTTGTTGCTTTGCATAATCCTACAGTTGAACTCCTCCAGCGCCATCTGTTGGTCGGCAAAAAAACTATTTTTTATTATTTTGCGACACAAAACCCGGTTTATTTTTTATGCGTTTGGTGCAAACCATATCTTTGTATCTTGCTTCGTTTTCGAATTATTCATTTTTAAAGTTTGTCCTGACTTTTGGATCACCCGGTATATCAATTGAATTTTTACAAGTGTATATGTACATGGCGTCATAAGGTTGTTACGGGGTTTATTTATTTTAACTATTAGATATAGGAAATCATTGTTAACTGCAATTATGCTCCAAATAAAGAGTAATTAAAATATAGTGGAATTTTCATGGGTAATTTATATTAAAAGTTATAGAATTTTCGTTTTTTATTCCATGTAAAAGAACAAAGTAAGTTACAAAAGTGTTTAAGAGGTCAGATCTCATATTAGGCAAATCATAACTTTCTTTCACACAACAAAGCATAACATTCTAACTTCGAAATTAACCGAAATAGAATGGATTCAAAAACATAACTTATACTATTAAATTTATATACTTATAAGGTCTCATTTCTATTACATGACTATTCTAAAATGGTTTAAGTGTCATTTTTGTTCACACACGTATTTAAAATTAATCATTGATGTAAGTCAAACAATCTTTTCATGGTACCCTACATCAAAAAAAAAAAAAAAAAAAAAAACCTTTCCAAATTTGTTTGCTTTGTACAATTAATTTAATAATACATATAATTTTACTAGTTACAGAAATAATAATTTACAATTAATGTATTAATTTAATTTTGTAATACATTACATAGTATTACTGTAAGAACTTTTGGGCACCCTGTATAGATACCACTTCAAGAATATTTCAAACCTGATAATAACTCGTCCCGTATTCAACAATTACATTGACAGGAATAAATAGCATAGCTGTGACGACTCCAACAAAGCAAGACATTCCAAAGAAGCTCCAGAAAATATATACTCCGATTATTAAACGAATGGAAGATCCCCATACTTCACTCATCAGGCAGATCATTTTGAAAACGTTGTCAGAATGAATAGTGAGGAGAGATTTGACAGTCTTTGAAAGCTGAGAGACTTTTAATGCCTAGGAAGACACAAAAATATGTACATATACTGACATAGTTACAAAGTATTACTAAGAGATAATGATTTTGGTTGTATTGGCTTTTCTAAAAAAAATGTACTTAAATAAAAAACAGTTAAATATAAATTCAAAATTAAAATGTATGTTTTACTCACTATATTAAAGTACCGTCTGTCTACTGGTAAACTTCTGGTGGTGGTATTCGATATAGAAACAAGACTCATGTATTTGATTTAGTGGTGATGTATGCAGGAAATGGACACAAAACGGAAAATATTGTTGTCTTTATCCTGGAATCTCTTGTGAAAAATGTGACTAGTCTTGTTTCCATAGAAACATACAAAGATAGACATCGTGGAGGTGAACTATGCTTGTTATAGACCGACAGTAACGTTTAAATTGTTTATTGGTTAAGGTACTTGACCTCTAAGTATCTTAAGTTACTGTATTTTGCTTTGTGTCTAGAATAAGATATGGTAGAGTTTGTCTTACGTAATTTTACATAATGTTTTAAGCTTCGGAATATAATTTAAACTATCAGGTACGATTAACTAAGCTCTTTTATTTAGAGAGAGGACTGGAAGTAGGTTCCATATTTCTAGGCGGAGTGTAACATATGGTTCAAAATTGCACGTAACATGTAGTCAGTAAACGCGAATGACGCCATGATCCTAGATCTATTTATGGTTTATGTACCATATTCCTATAACTAAAATTGGTTTTTGACTTTTGGTCCCCTTTTAAAAACTGCTGGCAATGGCGATAAAAAGCAACTGTCTGTAGGGTCAGGAGTCCAATATTTATATAACTCTAAGCTCCAATTGGTTGTATTGGATATTTTGTGATGAAATATAGATGGCTGCATGAAGGTTATAGTGCACGAGAACGTTGTTAACATAAGGTACAGTACACAAAAAAAATCAAAAAAATCCGAACGACGGGGCTAAATTTTACAGTAACCCCCCCCCCCCATACTAAATTTAATAGTCATCCTTGTCTCATTTAACAATAAATTAAATAATTTTATTAACTATCTCATTATCAAATTTATTAATTATCCTTTTCAAATTTATTGATTATCCGCACCAAATCATTATTAAGTTTATCACTAATCCTTATGAAATTATATATAGTCTCTATCAAATTGAATGTATTAAAATTATCTAGAACACCTTTTCAAAAACTGCATTCATCAGAGCTGTTTTTATCCGCATAGCACTCATTAGTCCGTAATACTTTCGCTGGGAGTCAGCAAACGCAGAGAGAAGCAGTGTAATGAAAAGAGCCGAAGCATAAAGGTAATTGTGCCAATCTATCTTTTCGTTATCCAAAAGTAGACTGCAATGGAAGAAACAATTATTTATAGAGGGTTGGGAGGGGACACTAAATTACTTTTCCAATTAAGTAAATGATCGTAGGCTGCAATAAAAAGAAAGAGGCATGGAAATGAAATCTTACCTGAGTACATACGCAGGTACAAAATACAGAAGCGTATATACTATTTCCGAAATTGAAGCAATAGCCAAAAATTTTCTTGATATTTTAAGTGAAATAATGTACAGGGATTTCCCATTTGGATAACTGGAAGTGAAAGTTGCTTCATTTCCAATAGCAGTTTCAAAATTACTTCCGTCGTCAGTAAGATCCCTCGTATCTGTTAAAGACGAAGGTTCTCCCCTATAAGTATAATAATTTATCAGTTTAATTAGTTATGATAATAAATTTGTTTGTTGATTGTATACATGAAAATATACTGAAAGTTAAAGCTTAAGGGAAGGTAAAATGACATAATTAGTTATAATAACATTTTGTCATTGCCAATTCATTTTAATACCACTGTTTAGTCGTATAATCTAATATATAAAGTAGGATAAGGACGTAATTAGTAAAAAATTTAATATGTTTCTATTACACCAAATTCTCTGATGATATTTGCCAGTTACGTATTATTTTCAATGACCCATATGTTTATACAGAGTAATGAAAGTATAGCATTCGGTCAAATAAAAACATTTCGATTCCCCCCCCCCCCTACCCCTTTTTCACTCTTTGGAACATCCTTATTTCAAAAAAGTGGTCTAGAAAAAATGTGTGTCTGTGTCTACGTGGTTACGATGGTGGCTTACGATGTTCAAATTTGGTATGCAGGTTGGTGGTGGCCATGGGACCTACCATTAAGGTTTTCGTTTAAATCGCTCATGCGCATAAGGTTGAAATCAGGAAAAATTATAAAATAATCATGTTTTTCAGCAATTGCTTAAAAACGCTTCCAACGTTTTGATTAAAATGTATGTGCTAATGCTTCTTAGGGTGTTCTAATCGTCCCCATCTTTGAAATTCCAGTAGAAGTGCAATAAAAGAGTAAAAAGTTGAAAAACGAGTGCCTTAAACACAGAGCTCTCTGCCCTTGAGCATCACCCAGCAACGATTAATTTTGTTCTGTTTCACGCACAAGAAAGATCAATGTAATGTTTACTAAATAACATCACCATCGCCAATTTTGCCTTCTTGGTGGTTTTTTTTTTTTTTTTTTTTTTTTTTTTTTTTTTGCTTATGAAAAAATTATTGCCAAAAGTATCGTCAAACTAGCTATTTTTATTTAAATTAGTGAAAATATGAAAACGGTAAATAACACCATAAATTTTCATGCAATGACCGATATTTAGTGTAATTGAAAGTTGTACGATGCTCCAAATCCCTAGTTTTTTATAAATTTTAGTCGCTAAACTGCTCATCCCATTTTTTTAAAACTGTTTTCAAGTGATGGGAAGTTCCCAATACTTTAAATCTTTCCACAATGAATATCGTGGAAGCATCCCACACATGTTTGATAAAACTTGGATTAGAGGAGGGATCTGGAATAGATATAGGGGTGATAATTGTATTTTTTAATCGGCTTGTCCAAGGTAAAGGAGGATAAAATATGCCATAAGTATCAATAAACACTATTTAGAAACCTATATTTCACCATTAAAGACTTGTCTAGATAGTTAACGTAATTACAGTAAAAAAGTTGCATTTAATTTTATTTTGCGCTTCTGAGAAGCTAAACAAAGCAATCTAATATATTGCGTCCCAAGACCAATTCTCTTTTCCCACCATATCATTACCACGTAATATCATGTTCCCATCTTTCTACAGATCCTCTGAAGAAATTTTGGTCTGCTTTGGGTGGAATATGTTGGTTTGCCGTATTGAGCTCTCCAGGAGAGCGGAAGAAACCAAACTAGACTTTTTTACAGTAATTTCGTTTCATAGCTCTAGAAAAGCTTATAATAATAAAATATTGGTTTCTAAATTGTGTTTGCTGACATTTAAGGCATATTTCATACCACTACTACATTGTATAAACAATAAAAAAAATATGAAGGTTTTTCCAAGGATCCTTCCATATCACTCTTCTAATCCAAATTTCATGAAACACGTTTGGGATGATTTCACTAGATACGCTTTGAAAAAAATTTATGTATTGGGAACTTTTCATCGCTTGAAAACAGTTCTTTAGGTAGAACAAGCAATTTAGCCTTGAGAAATCGTAAAAATCCTCATGTTAAGTATAAGAATACAGTGCTGACAAAACTCTGAGTTGCGTGATTTTTTATATGGATTGCACACTAATGGTAGTTCATTCTTTCGCATATGCCCCCACTGAACACTTTGGATTTTATTTTCAACAGTGTTGTTTTACTTATACTTGTTACATTACATTAAAATGCCCCTTTGAGGAGAATTCCATGTATGTATGACGCTCCACCAAGAAAATCTGGAATTCGTTTAATTTTTTTTGCCAATGTACGAACATTTATTTTTACTATAACAGATGAAACACCGTAAGGAAGATTTCACAGCCCATGCAGTCTGCTTCTTGAAAGAATATGAATTACTTACCAAATATTGAGAGAAATCTTTTTTCTTACCTGTATTCAATAGTCGAGATATTATTACACAATATCTGTTTATGCTAAGCTCAATAAAAAATAATATCTTATATACATACTATACTCCTTAGTGTTAAAAATTACACTATTGTGTTTATACTCTTAAGTTTAAAGAATATGTGAGGGGTGAAATAGACTGAATTGTAAAAAATAATTTATTTTTCTAATAATTGCCATCTAATTTCCTAAGCGATTATAACAAACCAACGAATACAGCAAGGGGTTGTAAGATTTTTACTATGTTTTTAATTGGAAGCTTAAAATCACACACCTTTCTTCTTCTAAAGCCTTATAAAAGCTTTTGATTACAAAGGAGCTCCGCAGCTCAGAACACAATGGTATTAAATAGTCTTGATGCAAACTATTTTGAATGCTCTTCGTAAGAAGCCTGTAACACAAATAAATAGTTAAGTATCACAAAAAAAAAAAAATACCAATAAGAGAACCAAATCTATTAGAATAAAGTATAAAACTGAGCTTCAAAGTGAGATTAGTAGCTTATGGAATTTAAATCTGAAAACTGTTGTTATAAAACTGGAAAGATAAAGTGCTTTCATTATTTATGACGGACCAAAAGTCCTTAACGCATTTAAGTTTTAATATAATATCAAGTAAGTAGAGTAAGAGATTGCGGTTTGTACAGGGTGTCCCAAGAAGGGCTGGCACATTTGAAAAATGAATTAAAAAGTGGAAGGTTGATAAAGATATATGTATTTCTGTCAGGAGAATTTCTCCCTCCAGTATATCTGGTTGATGACAGTTGCTGTAGAAACAGGACTTATCACTTTAGCATAAAGGTGTGCATACTTCAAAATTGACGTCAAAGTTTAAAAAGAGTAGATATCAATCTCCTGAAATCCCAAAAGGATTACGCCGACCAAACAGGATAGTAGTTAGCGTGCTAGCTTCTAGACGCGAATAATGTAAATGTATGTTGGCTTGTCAAATGACGAATGTTTCGGCGCATTATAATCCTCGTGTTGCTGACTGTGCCAGATAATCTGAAAACAACCAACCAACCAACCCAAAAGGATTACCCTAGATACGAAATTTCAGTTCGTTGTGTTGAGAAGCACGTCACTTACGAGTGAACATTTTTAAACGATAATAAGGCCAAATTTCTCTAAAGCGGGGAAGAATCAAATGTTTTTGTGCTTCAAGGCGTAATCTATTTACACGGTCCCATAATGGAATATAAAAAATTCTGGAGGGGTTTCGACCATGGTAATTGAAATGAAAGCAAAAAAAAAAAAAAAAAAAAAAATAATAATAATAATAATAAAAAAAAAATACATGTTTCTAGTTAAAAAAAAAATAATCAAAACTTGTTTTATTAATTAATTATTAAAAAACTGTTTGATACAAAAGTTGCATGTTATTTATGTCTGGTCTTTTATAAACTATCATTTGAAACAAAAATTGCTGCAATATATTGACTATTT
Source organism: Linyphia triangularis (assembly GCA_963978545.1). NCBI lineage: Eukaryota > Metazoa > Arthropoda > Arachnida > Araneae > Linyphiidae > Linyphia > Linyphia triangularis. The sequence goes on from OZ021721.1 coordinate 54,593,892, forward strand.
AAAAATTTATGACTAAAAAAATGAATCTTCTTTTTAACATTAATTTGCAATTTTCTTGACATCATTTAAATTATTAACCACTCATTGGTAAATTAGGAAATTTGGTATTTAGACTTTTTTTGGATTCTAAATCTAATTATGGTATATTATTATGGGGTTGCTATTGAACTAATTAAAGTTTGATTTTGTTTTAAATTGTAGACGACCCTCATGATAAAAAAAAAATGTATATACAATTAATAAAGACCTTCCAAGATTTACAACGGTACTTGACTTTTGCTATTTCAACAATTATAATACAAAATATAGCCATAGTTCGGATTTTTTTTTTAAATTTTTTTTTTGCGTACTGTACACCTCTACAATCCACACTGAGTCAGATTGTAAGAGACAATTTGAATGACAGTTTCCTACCGATGGATTCGCAATGTTCAACTGTTATGATGTCCAAATTTTAAGGAATAGTAATAGTACTAGGTGATCCAAACGCAATATGACATTTAAAAAATTTAATTCATAAAATATGGTTATAAGAAGATAAAAATGTTGCAGAAATGCTCATAAAAAGCAATTCATTTTCCATACGAAGTAAAAAAAATAGTGTTTTTTTGTCAATAGAAGGCCTTTTACACAGCACATGACACTTTAAAACCTCGATGGTAAGAAGTATATCCCTACTTTTCACGTACATCACATTCGACAGTGACCTATAGATACTTACAGCGTCATCTATTTATGATAAATCGGACTAATATATTTTTTGTTGTACAAAAATCTAATTTTTTCTAAGCATTTCTCTACAAACCACATTTTCCTTCTCTCAAATGTATGCATATAAAATTAACAAAATGTTTGTAATTTTGAAGTAATCATGGACAAATTTTCATTTATCAGGTTAGGATATTTGCCCTTTTACAAAGGTATGTTTTTAATTTCTTACCTTAGTAACCAACTGAATGTCAAACGAGAGGGCAGGGACACGCCTTCAAGGGGACATTTTTCCTGCAAAATTTTATCTTCATTATTCATCACAGCTCACAAATAAAACCTGTATCTTCATATTTTGTCCAACGAAGATTGTATTGAATATCAGTTATTTAAAAAAATTTATTGTATACTCATGAAAAACGGTTGGATATAAGAAAAAATTACATTACTCCATAAATTACTGTGGCATAGTAATAATCTATTACTTTATGGATGATGCATATCATAGTGGAGAAAAACAAGAGAATTGGCAATTTAAAAGGCGAATGGTGTTAGCGAAGCACACTTTAATTTAGATTACAGATTTTACAAGAAGGTTTTTCTTATTCTTCCGAGTTATTTCAGCTTATTTATTGGGTGGTGCGTAAAGGAAAGTAATAAACTTCCCGAAACTCACAATTTACTTTTCATTAATTTATTATTTTACCAAGTAATGAGTAAAAAAAAATATTGTTATATAGTTATTCTTACCTTCCTCAGTTATGTCACAATCATACATTTCTTATGTTCTTACAAGTCGTATTCTCCGCAATTAATTTATAAACATATTTACATTCTTTGTCTTTCGCCCTTTCTACACGGTAGTTAGAGAACTAAAGTCATGTTAAATCAAAGTGTTGAAGCTTTGATTACTTCATTATGTATTTCAACGTCGATCATTATCAAATTTCTAAAGCAAATTTTTTTTCACTTTTTCATTGCGACAGGATATTTCTAAAATATTTGGCAAAAATATAAAGACAGGCAGAGGGGACCAAAATAAGCACATTATTTAATGAAATGCATGTGCGGAAATGGTGAGTGTAAGTGCTGGCGTAAAATAAAAATGACCATTGCACATAAAAACGATGTAAACAACAAGTAAATGAGAAAGATAGTTGAAATCAAAATATACAAGCATTTTAATGATTAAGCTTTATATAATAGGTGTTCGCAAGGGAAACCATCAACAATATTATACGATTCAAAGTAGCGTTTCGTGGATTGGCGGACATTGGCAAACAACCCAGGCTTCCCGCATATTTCCAGCACCAACTAATAGGCTACAAGATCTATATTGGATTCAATGGGACTTTCTTGGACCATGCTTTTAATGTGTCCCTAGAAGAAGATATCCATACATGTCAAATCAATAGAAAGAAAATGAGTGTTCTGTACCATGAGGTGATGCGAGATGCAAGAAAGCATAGCGGGGTGGTGGTTAATTAACGGATCATTGATAGCTGTGCGTTTACTTTTATGACAGTGATGAGGGTGATGATTCGGAGCGGACCGCTTCCAGCTACGATCTAAACATGTATTCTAATTACTCAATGTTTTTTGTTTTTTTTGCAAACACTCACATTTACCGTTGTTAAATTTGCTTATTTAAGTTCCCTCTACCTGTTGTTACAAGTTTGTTACATATTTTAGCGACACTCTGAATATATTTTGAACGAATATTTCTTTCTTGACAATTTCCATTCGTGTGATAGTTTTTATAATAAAAATTGCATTTTTCTCATTCATTTCGTATACTTTTTGATTTTATGAAAACTACTTTGTCACACAAGCTTCCAAGGCGAAGAGCATAAAAACGCATAGGTAAGTCAATTGCTATGAAAGTTCAAGACGATGGAAAACAATGTTTTTGTTACCCTCGAGTTTTAATTGAAGTTTTAGGAATTTTAGGACAACATGGTTGTTCCTAATCATCACAAATATCTGTTAAAATCTTTAAAAAAAAAAAATTATATTTTTTGCAATATTTATTTATAAACACTAAAACAATAAAGAACACATCGCGAAAATTTCATTAACAAATACCTGTGTTTCTCTACCACGAGAGGGTGCACTTTTATCTGCGACATTGGATAGAATGAGTTGAATAATTGAAATAAAAAATGTAAGGCAGTCATCCACCAAACTTGTTACTTTTGTCCAATCATTCTAAAAATTGAAAACTCTCTTAAGAAAAGTATTGTGAATAATTTAAAATTTAGTCAATGGCTATTAAGAGTTTACTTATAAACATCCTTAAGAGAAATAACTGTTTATTTTGAAGGACAATATTTGAATAATAAGAATTCACAAAACCTGTTTGAAATTAACAGCATTATGTAATGTTAATGTAACCTTATAGTATTTGTCTGAGAATATGATTGGTATGGCACATTCAATAATATTTTCAGACATTATTTCCAGTTTATATGCGCAAAACAAAATACTGACGATTTTGATGAGTTTTTCAAAAATATACTTGACCATTTTGAACAAAACTCCCCATTAATGCTTGAAACTGTTCTTCGCCTTCGGCTAATATAGAACACATTGTCTTCGACTAATATAGAACACATTGTCTTCGACTAATATAGAACACATTGTCTTCGACTAATATAGAACACATTGTCTTCGGCTAGCATAGAAAACATTAAAAAAGTCTGCATTTAAACGATTATAGTGTTTGATAAATTAAATGTAGTCAAAAATACTATCCACAGTACAAGACATTGTACTCTTAATACACTTGTTTTAGTAGGTGAAAACTACAGCAGTACTAAGCTTAATGCTTCACCATGGCGTGCGAAAGGAATGCAGATGGTAAGATTAGAGGCTGCATGAATAAAAATTACATGAGTTGAAATTTTAACTAGATGTATGATAGCAATACTCTTTTATGTAAATGTATCTATCACTGGTAGTAATAATTCTACTAAATTTAAAACTTAAATAAACCACTACAATAAAAGACTGTAAGTTGTTGTTTCGGATCCATTTCTAGATATTTAACTCCTTTTAAAATTAAGAATTACTGCGTACATAAAATTTATTCGTTACCACACTCCATAAGCAAGGGTGTTTTTATTTCTCAAACAAATTATATTTAAGTAAACTACCTACATATTGTCACTCACTAGATCAAAATATTGTATGTCATTGTAAATACATATGAGTGTAGAGAGAGTAGAAAGCATCCAAAAGGATGGCAAAGCAAGAGAAACTCGTAACCCTCGACTTTTGCATAGTAAGGTGATGATTACGGTGAGAACCTGAAAAAAAATCAATTTTATTAATCTTTTAAAATTATATTCTTTAGAAAATCTCTTATTAAATTTAATGAGCATTTGTTTGAATTTTCTTACTTAAATTTAATTAAAATTATAAATGATTTTGTCCACTTACTTTAGTCATAAGCAACATTTTTTTCATTACTTTCCAAGTATGGATTATTAATTCTATTGGGAATAGTTATAATTTAAGAAAACACTCTGAACGGTTAATTTGCAGACTAATTTTTTAGATAAAATAAGTATTTTTGTAAAGTTACTATTTTTGTAGAATGAAAAACAATAAAAAATGTATACTTAACATGAATTTTATATTCAAAATAAGATTAAGTTCTTAAAATATTGACAGAACGAGTATTTCATAGTCTATCAAAAAATATTTCAAAATAAATGAGTTAAGGACATCAAAACTTTAGTATTATGTTTTTGTAATTGAGATGCATGATATTTAATAAAAAGGTATATTTCATAATAAACATTATATTTTATACAGTATCCATCTACCCATTGCACTTGAAAGAAAAAAAATTGTGAAAAGGAACAATGGATGGTAATGATAATTCAATATTAATTATGTGATTTTCAGAAAAATAAATGAAAACAAACATTTCAAAAGCATTCATTTATCGACTGACATCCACTAAAGATACATAAAAATGTGTGCTTCAAAAAACTTTTTTATGTGTTTCGGAGATGAGGGAAAGCAAAGTTGATGTTTCGGGAGAATTGCCCCATGGATAGATTTACAGTAAAAGTTAATTACAACACGGTTGTTCAGTAACAAGAATACTTACAATTGTAAGAAAATAAGCTCCTGTAGATAATAATCCATCAAGCCCATAGTCTGGATAGTTTAAGTATGAATAAATTGATCTTCCTAGATCAATTGAGCATATTATCAGGAGAAAAACTTTTAAAGTCTGTAAGAATGGAAAGTTAAACAATATATTATCAAATTTTAAAATTCCGCTATGTTTTGTTAAAAAAATAATTATTTTTCATATCTATACAGCAAAATCACTTGCACAATAAGCAAAAAAAAAAAAAAAAAAAAAAAAAAAAGCGAACGATGGCTATATCTTCGATACTAATTATAGTAGAATCTTGCGGTTTGCAAGACGTTTACGATTTTCAATATGTCTGGTGCAAAAGGGGGCTGTTTACTAAGTGAATTTAACTCTATCTTTGAAAATTTCAATACGAACCCCAAATTTTTTTATGTGTTCATTCGGTTTAGAATACAGAAGAGTCCTGATTATCCGAGTTAAGGTGGACCAAGACCAACTCGGATAACCTAAAAACTCGGTTAAAGCGAAAATTAAAAATAAAATAAATCGTATCGGTTTAAATATATGTTTTGACAAGTACAAATGTTATACTATAGGTAAACCACATGCAATTAATAATATATAGTAATGCTTAAAGAGTTCTCTTAACCTTAAGACCTTGAGCGACGCGATAGGAGGATCAGTGTCATACAATGAAAAGGAATGTAAACATTTTTTTTTCTTGAGTATCAGGGGTAAAAAAAAAATAAAGAAATATTATCTGGCTCGGTTAAAGCGGAAACTCGGATAACAGGGGCTCGGATAATCGGGGTTTTACTATACTTCGTTTACCCTAATTACCAAATTTCAGTTCATTATGTTCAGAAACACGTCACTTATGGGCATAAATGTTTTGGCCGACCTTCAGTGCATTTTTCTTTAAAGCGCGGAAGAATCAAACTTTTGCGTGCTTCAAGACGTAATCTATTACACGGTACCTTAAAGTGAGATTTTGTTTTTGTTGCATTTTTGCTAAAATATTGAGAACTAAAAATCAAAATGGAATGAAAAAAATTCTGGAGGGGTTTTTGATCATGATAAATCTAATGAAAGCAAAAAAATACACGTTTCTATTTTTAAAAAATTAAAACTTTTTTCTTTAATTAATAATTAATTATTGAAACCTCTCCAAATCTGTTCTTTTGTGTTCAAATCTGTCGATTGATATGGTGTTTTTAGATTTTGTGGGTAATTATAGAGGCAACGGAGGCGATCATTAATTGATGTGTGCTCGTATCATTATATCTTGAAAAAAAATGAATTTATTTGCAATACCCAAAATTTGGATCGAAAAATTTATTTCATCATTCAAAATATTTAATTAGAGTTCATGATTCATTATTCTCTCATTAAACACCAAACTACCAAGTCCTGATGCTGACAAGCACCCACATACAAGGACACCTTCCACCTCCAAGCTTTACAGTTCCAACAAAGTTCTTGGGATTAAGTTCATAATTTTTTCTTTTCCACACAATAATGCCCTTATCGAAACCAAAAACGTTAATTTTTTTTCAATCTTCAAATAAGACATTATTGCAATATACGTTTCTGGCTTATTTATCATTGATTTTGTAAAGGAAAGGTGAAACTTGCTATCTCTTCTGGCTGGTTTTGAATTCTATTTTCTTGTCTAAAACGTTTTATTACATACTAAACCGTTGAATGGAATAAATTTAATACATTAACTATACATTGAATGGATTTACTATTTTTACGATTAAATATGATTAATTTTAGTCTGCTGTTTGTTGTTTCTTTACGGCTACGAGAAATACGGCTACGAAAGAATAAATAATAATAAATAGAGAAAGAAAATATTAGAGGCAATCGATTTTTTATATGTCACCATCTGGCTATATGAATCTATATTTTATAAAAACAAACGATTCAATATTTTTTTAAAAACATTGTTTCATTTAGAATTAGAAACTCTACAAAACAATTAAAACATTGGACTTAAAATTTGAATTCCATTCCAAACTACAGCACTTTCTCTACAAATGTTTAAATTATCCGAAGACTTTTCGGAGCCACTGTATATATACATCATGAAGTACAGTATTACGGAAAAATAAAAATAAATATAAATAATAAAAAAATCCGAATGATGGCTATATCTTCGGTCTAATTGTCGTAGAATCTCGCGGTTTGCACCAAAATGTTTTGCTTACAATTTTCTACAAATCTAGTGCAAAGTTTTTTTCTTAGGGGGTTGTATACTATATAAATTTAACTCTATCCTTGAAAATTTTAATGCAAACCCCTATTTTTTATGTTTTCATTCTATTTAGAATACTTAGTTTACCCTATTTACCATATTTCATTTCATTATGTTGAGAAACACGTCACTTATGACCAAAAATGTTTTGATCGATCTTGAGGGCAAATCTCTTGAGCATTGGAAGAAGCAAACGTTTTGCGTGCTTCAAGACATAATGTATTACACGATCCCTTAAAGTGAACTTTTTTACATTTTTGCTTAAATATTGAGAAACAAAAATCAAAATGGAATGAAAAAAATTCTGGAGGGGTTTTCGGCCATGATAATTCTAATGGAAGCAAAAAAAAAAAAAAAATACATGTTTCAATTTTAAAAAAATTGAAAACTTGTTTTATTAACTAATAATTAATTATTGAAAAACCGTTTAATACAAAAGTTGCATATTATTTATGTTTGGTCTTTAATAAACTATCTTGTGAAACAAAAATTACTATAATATATTAACTATTTAAGAATTTATGGCTATAAAAACAAATGTTCTTTTTAACATTAGTTTGCCATTTTTTTGACATCAATTAAATTGCTAACCACTCATTGGAAAATTATGAAATTTGGTATTTAGGCATTTTTCTTAGATTCTAAATCTAAATATGGTATAATATTATGGGGTTGCCATTGAACTTTTTAAAATTCGGTTTAGTTTTAATATGTAGATGACCCTTCATGATAAAAAAAAATACATATACATTTAATTAAGACCTTCTACGATTTACAACGGTACTTTTCGTTTTAAATTTCATCAATTAGAATACAAGATATAGCCATAGTTCGGATTTTTTTTTTTTCGTACTGTACAAAATGAGATTATAGACACAAAACTAGTCTGTCTTCTTTAAGATAATCTGTGCTATATTAAGAATATTTATTGTTCTAAAATTCATTTTCAAGCCTTGGTTCCTTAAATTCTTAATTTCTAAAGCCTTACATTTTGTTAGAATCAAGACTAAACTTATTGACAACTGACATAACTTCTACTGATACGAATCTCAGTGGCGAATTCCAGACTTAGTAGACTGTGGTTGTTGCAATGCAATAGTTTGAGTGCTTGCAATGTCTAGTGAAAGGGTGATATAACACAGGTAAATACTATATTATGCATTTTTAAAACATATATAGATAATTACAAAATATTCCAAGTATCATTTTTTGTTAAAAATAATGTGTGTGTTTTTTTTGTAAAATGGACACTAACGTTATATCTTAATTTTTTGAAAAAGAAAAAAAAATGCTTTTATTCATTTGGTTCACTTTTTTCTCGAGCTTTTTATCCCAGTGATGCACTTTAAAGGAAACTTTTGCAGAAAACTCGGGCATTATGGATTTTAAAACACGGTGTCCTAACATCTTTGGCGTCAGCACTACTCACTTTTTATGTTGTCTCTACACAAGCGTTCCACAGATTGTGAGTGACAAGGAAACAAGTTGAAGTCTGATTTCAGTGGTCGTCAGTAGCTCATAAACGCTGGCCAAATTTGCCAGACATTGGCCAATCCAAGGCCAATCCTGATGTTTAACATTGTGATTCGGTCGTTGAAAACAATATTGGCCATCTCGCCCAATTCTGGATAAAATATAGAAGAGGTTTTGAAATGTCGATGCACAGTTTTAAAATTGGGATATTGTATTTATGAGAAAGGTCGGAAGAGAACAAATATATGTGGCGGTTTTTAGATGTTTGTTAAAAAGTCGTGTATTTTGGAACTATGTTCGGCCAGAATTGGCCAATCTCCCAGTCTTCCCTATTTTCTCCAATACAACTGTGCTATCTCGAGTATTTACTAATAAATGTTCGTTTGTTACTTTCTTTAACAAAGGAGGAGTCCTATTACAGGCATTCCAATTAATTATGTCCACGTAATCAGTAGCGATAAAGTTAAGTTTGGTTGCCTTGAAATGCCTGATTGTCTTTCTCTAGGAAAGTTCTCGAGATTTCAGAACCCGACGCCCCACTTCTCTTACATTTCCCCTGTCATCCAAAATCATTGCCAAATCAAATTTTTTGGTTGAGGGAAGGAAGCATTTCGTTCAATAACCGTGTTTAAAACTTCCAGTAAATATTCAGGGAGGTATCGAGACAATCAAATTGCCTCGTTTATGATCTTAGGTCTCTCAGAAAATGGACTTATTTTTTAAAAATGAAATCAATGTGGCATGTAACAATTAAAATAAAAAATACTACTTGCTAGTTCATCTGATGGTTTTTATTCACTCATATATAGTCGAAGTACTCTGTTTTCTGTTATTAGCTATCTGGAGAGTGAAATGGGATTGGGTCTGCGAACTGCCAAGTCACTGGCTTGATCTAATTGCTGCAAAAATATCAAGAAGACATAACTGATCTGTGCTCAGTACTTTCATCTCAACTTGAGGAATTGAACATTCAACACGTACAAATTCATTTAGTTGAAATTTTTTACAGTTATTCAATTTTTTTTATCTTTGTTCCCACTGAAAGATGTTGGTCCTATTGTAGTACTATCTACGTGTTTAAATAAGCGCCTGAATGGTATAGAAGGCATTATTCCACTGGAGTGGTCTCTCAACGTGCAATTTGATCTGTCAGATTATTTCCAGCCAGTATTAATGGCAGTCCCAATCACACACATGTGCGCCAATCACTTCCAATCATAGCCATGTGTGCTATGATCCAATGAATAAGTAAGTTTATGAGATTCAATGGTTGAGAAGGCTTCATGAGAAAGGCCACCCAGATTGAAACCCACCAAAACACAGTTTTTATCAATGTTTCAAAGGTTATGAGCGAACGATTATTATGGAATAATTACTAATTTGATTTTTTCCCAAGTTCTATCTACTTCATTCCACACAATACAAACTAATGCACCTCGATAATTTAGAGATTGGTGTATTCTACAATTTGATCGAAAAAAGGTATTTTTGTATTTAATCAAAACCTTTATGTGAATGCTTGAAGTAAATAATACAATTTTAACAAAAATATGTAACAAATAACGTTAGTATCCATTTTACAGAAAAACCCTTTTTTTAAACAAAAATATGTATTTTGAATATTTTGAATTATTAATATATGTTTTGAAAATGAATAGAATAGTATTTTCTAGTGTTATACCACCCTTTCACAACACATTGCAAAATATTGCCTTTTAAGTATATAACGTTTAGAAATTAAAAAAAATTTAGGAAAAATAGTTATTTTTTTGTATTTTCGAGGTGAATGCGCGATCGGAAGATATTATTATTATTATTTTTTCGATTTTTTTTTACAGTTTTTCTTGTCTTGATATGTGATAACTTTTTTCACCCAATGCATTTCAAAAATACAAAAATATATTTTTTTGAAGCACCCTACTCCTTATTGCCTATTCCTACTTCAAATGTAAACTTTCATACAACCACTCTAAATGTTCAAATACATTTTTTAACCATCTAAAATCTCAATTCCTTAGTGTATTTATTTGAAACTAACCCTCTCAAAACGTTATTTAGAATTCCGGTACAGTTTAGAAAAATTTGCAGTTAGCAAATTTTAAAAAAGCTTTAAATTAATCACTATTTCAGTAAAAATATGGAATTTAATACATATACATACAATACTATTTATAAAAGAGAAAATATTCGCAGTATCTTAACTCACTATTTTAGTAATTGAGAGTTTAGTCCATGGTGAAGGCTGAGCAGGAAATGTGCAGATTTTATAAAATTCAAACGGCGCGACAACCCACAAAACTCCACATGAACCAAGAACCAGAACCAGATTTTGGAAACATTGACTTAGAAACGGAGCTTCTACATCCCAAGATACACTGGAGTTCTAAAGAGAAGCGAATTAATTAAACAGTCATTAAACAAAACAATATAAACATAACCAAATACCGTTTTTTCAGCTCACCCAAAATGGAGTTCCGCAAATTTGATCCATATCCGTTTTGGTTCTGTTTCATGGTTCTATTGTGACAGCATTTATTGTAGTCCGAACAGACAGTTTATTTATCTGCTGCAGTGAAGTTTATCATATGTTTCTATTCATTTATTTATCACACCTGATAGTATTTGTTAATCTCTAGTATCATGCGACATCTTGCTTTTTAAAGGCAATCTTTTTGTATTTATTATTTTACCTAAAACATTATTTTGGTCTCAAATGAACTGTTTCTTTAGTCTTGACTTAAATTACAAATGCATAAAAAAAAGGTTTTGAATCGAGTTATATGTTGCATGTTTGTTGTATTTTTTTATTTTAACAACCATGCGATATATTAGTCAATAATAAATGCATTTCTAATACACACACAAAAAAAAAGCAACAAAAAAAAAAAAAAGCCGCAAACGTGTAATATGAATAATAAAATAAAATTATTTTTATCGTCACATTTAACTGTTTTAAATACTAACTTTTAAAGTAGCATGATGTAAATATTTAAATTTGTAAACTAATATTAGCATGGTAAAATTATGTTTCAAAAATTGGTTGAAAATAATTTTTTATGTAACCAAACAATAAAATAGTATTTTACTTATAAGGTGATACTTAATATTAAAGATTTTATCATTATAGTTATAAAAATATCATGTTGTTTATTTGATTGCATTTTTATATCAATCATGGATAAAATGTTTAAGTCCAAGTCTAAATTAGCGAAATTAAAAATAAATAAGAGAAATATCTAAATTTTTGGGTAATCATGTGAACAATTATAACTGAAACCAATCTCTCTCAGATGAAGGGTACAGGGGATAAAGTTAAAAAAGGTGGAATGTTAAGTTTTGTCAAAACTCTAATTCTTATGTCCTCTAGTAGCATAAGAAGGAAACTATCAGTCTGTATTTCATCCATACTAATATTGACGCGTAGAATATCGCGTATGCTATCGAAGGAAACGAATGAAAAATCCGCAAGTAAAAATCAAGACTTTATTCCCTCAACTCAGGGAACATTAACTTATACACATTTTAAGGATCTTCCAAACAGGAAGTATAAGAATCAAAACAATAGAATTTGCATATATACAATAGACGAACTTCCTAGAATCTTTTTAGAAAGTTCTAGAAATAATAAAAAAAATAAAGGAAATAAACTTAAGATTTCGGCGTCAGTGGATTTCGATCTCGCAACCCCCTGCTTTGTTTACCGATGCTCTATCAACCGAACCACGATGGCTCGACAGAACGAGTTTCGCTACAATATAAAATGAATTTTAATTCTAATAGTACTGATGTACAGTTTACCCTGGGTCTTAAGTCATTACAAAGTTTTTTTATTTGAGTTTTATAAAACATCTATACATCAATACAACTGAACAACATCAGCATACATCTCTTTTTTACAAGCAGTTGGAGCAGGCGCAAGCCCACACGAATGCCTTTCCTGCGCATACCTAAACATTATAAGAGGAAGTCCTAGTAAGGATCATTCTCTATACTCGTTATGTTGCAATCATCTAGTCCAGTGCATTTAGAAACTACTTGCCATAAGTATAGGGAACGATCCTTACTAGGACTTCCTTTTAAGTGTGAACGGACATCGGACCACATTTTTGATCAATTGAAAACAATTCCCTTGGGCTTAAGGCCTAAGGTAAAAAGTGAAAGTCTTTTGGTTTATGGGTGTATATGTTTCATCTCTAAAATGGCTATGCATATTTTAATAAAATCTTCAGGTTTTTTTCCTGGATTCCACAAAGTAAAGACTGTACTTTAGTATTTCAATTGAGGTTTTATGAATATAATCATTGCATTAAAAGTAGATTCCATGATTATTATTTTTTTAATCAATTTCAGCATTTGTAGTACGAGATAGAAAGATTTCTTTAAAGTTCTTAAAAACCAACACTACTATCAATTATAATGGTGTATCTATGTAATCAATGCATCAATGTAAAAGCAGTTATTTTGTTAGTATTAACAGGCTTTCCTCTTTAATGATTTTAACAACTTTTAGAGTCATACCTAAAAGTATCTAAGCTTTTCTCAAAGCCAGAAGAGGTTCAACACGATATTGTATGAAGGAGGAGTGTTCATAATATTTTGAATTCTCAGTGTATATGGGAATGTAGAGCTTTCGAAAGACATTAATAAATCATGTATCCAAATTTTGGCAATTGATCTAAACTTTTTTCTCAACACTTTACTGAATTCAATACGTGCAACTTATAGAAATTTCCCCAAACGTTAATTTTATTGTTTTATAATATTACATATAGTTAAGAATTGATTTGCAAATTATATTCTTATTTAAAATAGAATTAATCTTTTCCAACAGATGGCACCACAGACTATATTAAGCTCTATTAAGCACACGGCTGTGTGGAAATTATAAAATTAAAATATGGTTTCAAGAAATAAGAAACGCTCAAATGATTTTTCGACAGTTTTTTAACATTTTAGCGAATTTAAAAAAAAAAAAAAATATTTAAAATTTCATTAATCTAGATAGATATTGAAAATACGTTTCTTTATTAACTTTTTTAAATTTGCCACTAAAGACATAGAAAATGTGAAAGGAAGAGGCCTGATTTTAAACTCTAAATTTACATTTAGTGCTGTGCTATTGATTCCATAAAAGTAATGCTCATAGAGCGTATAATTTATGAGAAAACTACCTGTTTTTGCCCAACTACGATGCAAAATAAATTCTAATTCTGGATATATTATTTACAAGTGCAAAGCAAATTTTAATTTAAAAGAATGTATTTCTTCCAATAGATGGCACCACAGAATATATTAAACTTCATAATTATAAGAATTCTTAAGAAATCAAAATTACATTTTTTAAAGTATTGTAAATTACTCATTTCGTATAATTTATTATTTTTTATGGGATTTTTTTTTTTAATTTTTCAGTTTCTGTAGGATTTGTGTTTTGTCTATTCTAAATTAAATATAATTTTTTTAAGCTTTTAAATTAAATGATGTATGTGTATTGCATTATATATACTGATTCTCACAATTTTAGGACTGCATGTAAGTATTTTTCTAAATTCTCACTTTAAAGCAAAGTAACGAAGCTAATAATATTTAAACTACTATGATTTAGAGTCACAGAAAGGAATGTTTAAAAAGCTCATAAAAAAAGCGGCAGTTCAGAGTAATATGTCGTTTTAAAGAGCCTTAATACTCCTCTACGAAGCATTCACACATATTTAGCATACTCTACTCTCAAACAATTTTTCTTGCAATTGATGTGATCACTATCATCTCATGTAATACAAACACATTAAGCTCTTCAAAATTAAACCAGTAATTACCATTTGCATTATCGCGTCAAGATTTGGGGGGAGGGGGGTTTGCAGATGGCACCCAACGTAATACATGATTATTTGTTTTTTTGTTTTTTTAAAGCTTCAAGCTTCTATTTCCAATAAATCGTACCACTTTTCTTCACATTATTCTTAGTTTTCAAAATCCAGGGAGGGTCAAAGTGCACCCTCTTGCACCTCCCTGGCGGCGCCCATGGAAACCTATTTATCTCTTCATTTGGAATGATATTCGTGACATTGCAATGTGTTAAAATATAATATTGTTTGTACTTTAAGATGACCAAAAATTGTTTTACTTTTCAGGAAATTTCTGTATTTTGATTTGGTATACAAGGTTAAGTCAGCATTTCCTCAAGCAGAAGTTGCACTGTGAAACATCATAGAACAACACTTCAAACATTTGTTTAATCATATGCATTTTTTACTATTAGTGATGGAAGATTGGGGATTAAACAGTATCGTGCCTGTCCAGAATGAGATGTTTTTCATTGGACGATATAAAACCTTCAAAAATGTTGCTACCTTTCGTCTATCTCAGCACGGCATGCAATCCATAATCTGAAGTCCCTTAGTTAAAAAAGAGGTTTATTCCCCCATTAATTTCAATAAATTTATTTATTTTATTGATTGAGGGTTTGTACACTCTACATGTATAACCAATATGTGACACTTTTTTAAGTGTTAACTTATGACCTGACTGCTGATGGTACGTTCTTGGGCAACTGCGATTGAATTGTGTAAGTAATAGAATTGGGATTGTGAGTTGAATATATCCAACCTGTCCAGATGGTTATAGGTTATACAATATCCAAAAACCTCCCGACATAAAAATGGCTACGGGGAATTCATGTTTGAGCAAGGAATTGATCAGCAATTCTCTAGCGCAGATGGAAAGTTATAATAAACATTTAATTACTAATTTTTCAAATTGATTCTCAAAATTATTCACCAGGACCCATAAAATTGCCCATCTTGACCCACAAAACTGGGCTCCTTCATACATTTGCTATGTTAATTGCTGAATATTTTTTCAGAAATGGAACTGAAGAAAGAGCGCAAAAATATTTCAGTATTGCACAAAAGACTTATACAGGGTGCCCCAAATGTCTTCGACACATTTTAAATTTCAATAAAAATTTTAATAATCGGCTTACAAGGTCGCAATTTGCACTAAAATGATTTTCACGATGGAAAGTTTTTTTTTATTATCAAATAAAATATATAGTTTCAAATAGTGTACATAGAGAAAGCTGTAAATTAAAAACAGCTAACTATACCTTAAAAAGTCAAGATAATCAGTTACAAATAACTTTATTATTCACTTGCAAATACAGAGCATTTATTTCGTACAATCCGTTACCATATTTCCCTATGTTTCACCCATATCCAAACAGTTGCGAGGCCTGAACCATTTCCAAACGGTGCTCTAGTTCTATCCACGTATTCGTTAGCAATGATTGCGGAATAAACTGTATTGTATGTGTGTTGTTCTTGTCTTTAACATTATGTTAGCTATAGAGGAAGAATACATTCTGTCCTTGACAAAGCCCCACAAGAAGAAATCCAGAGGGGGTTGAATCAGGGAAACTATGTGGCCACAATACAGGGACATCTCTCCGATCCATCGGACAGGAATGGTGGAAATCCCCCATCTTGATACCAAATTTTCTAATGCAAATGCTAAATTTTAAAGATTTCGCATCATATTCAAATAAATCCCTTTTGTAACTGTATGTTCAATAAAAAAAAATAACGATCCAATGATTAGACATGGAGACGCACCTCATGTTAACTTTCGGACTGTTGCGGATTACTTTAGCAACTTTAGATGGATTTTCCGTCCCCCATAATCTCATGTTGTACATGTTGACCTTTCCAGACATATGAAAAGTTTCTTCTTTTGTAAAGATAATGCGTTATAAGATTCCAACTATTGAATGTAATGTCAACCAAAGAATATCATGAGTTTTTGATGCATTGTTTGTGTTTAAGCTGATCCATCTATGTGTAACATATGAAACTATATATTTTATTCATTTAAAAAAATTAACATTATGAGAAGCATTTTAGTATAAACCACAATTTCATAGGGTGATTACTTGATTTTTATTTGAAATTTAAAATGTAATGAAGAATTTTGGGGAATCCTGTATAACTCAGCATAAGCAAAAAAATTTACATTCTCATTTTTCAAGTGCCGTTCTTAGAAATATTACCACATTCAAACTTTTTAGAGTTCGAAGGTAGCTGAAATAATCTAAATGAGTGTTATCTCAGGTTTTTATTGCACCCATTATTTTTCGATTCCTATTTTACAAAAACACACTGCACTTCAAATGAATTGTGCAATTTCCAAGTTTCAAAAGAGCGTTTAACAATCAAAAACGTAATGGAGCTTATTTTTATTATCATAAATACAATTTGCTGGCTTTTTATTAATTTATCACTCAGTTAAAATGAACAGGTGAAACTGATTTCAATTAATTTTTCTTTTATATCATTCAAATCAAGTATTAAGATAACCTTATATGAGGCGTTGAGCGCCAGTTTGGACCATTCGAAATTGCGGGATGGTACATTCTGGTGCTCAGAGTTTCATGTATAAATGAGTTTAGTACCCGTGTTTTGAAACTGGATTTTACCATGTCTTCAATGATCTGTGAGCATAATAGAAGTGCTGTCAAATCACGGCTAATTTACAATAACAGTTACCATAAAACATTCCTAAAAATGGACAGATTTTTCTGATTAATTCATATTTGTCACAAATACCAATTAATTTAAACAATTACAAGTTGCTCATTTTATTCCCCTCCTGTGAGCTTCACACTCACTACGGTAAATTTTAAAGTATTGGCCATTTTTGTAACCAATTTTTTATTTTTGCACTGTTCATTTTCTCATGGATCATTAAATGACTCTTTAGAAGAATGATTTTGTACGCATTTAACGAACCACTAATTTGTTTATTTTTATAAACAATATCCTCGAACTAAACGATGCTTTCTTTTTTTTCCCCTACATCATTTTGAACTCGCAATATTACCAATTCCACATAGGGATATTTGATTGAAAAACCTTATTTAGAAATCATGATTAAAAAAAATTTGTTGGTGTACTAAGTTAAACATTTGTTTCATCGTAAGGTTGTACTTTTAGGTCACTTTGTTAATTATTTTAGTCGTAAGATCAGTTCGAATTCTATCAACGTCAGCTCTTTGATGTGTTGAATTTTTTTAAAAAATGCAGTTTTATGGCAATGCTTATTTGAAATTTTTACTATGTGTTTGATATTCAAGATATCTTGATAGATAATCAATATTTTTCTTTAAAATTTATGTAAAACTTGAATTCTATTTATTTACACAAACACAGTGCCATTCATATGAAACTTTGATATTTTAGTATTATTGCACACCGTTAACCAGAAAATCAGTTTACAGTTGTTTATGCAATATTTATGGGCAGTCTTTTACTTTTAAAACTTTGCCTCCTACTTTCACAATTTTTAAAAAATTTCAAATTAATGACGATTGATCAGGCGAATAAAAATAAAAATGTAGTTACTAGCTCATATTTGCGAATGAAGTATTACACTTAAATACAAATCTACATTTAAGTATCAGGGTCTACTTCAAGGTTTTCATATTTTTTTTTTTTTTTTTTCATAAACCATGTACAATTATGTACTTATGAGACTGCCTGCAGTAAGTTATGATTAGCAAATTTCAATCTGCAATGAGAAAATAAATTATCATATAAATTTATCATAATTACCTACTTTTAAAAATCAATAGCAAAATTTCCCAAGAAATGTATATGTAAACTTTTAGATTTTAAAATAGAATCAGATTTAAAACCACTTGCGAAATGCGTAAAACTTGTTTTGGGCAAGTACTTTAAAGACATTAATAAGAACAATTCCTCTAAAATATAAAGAAGATAAATTCTATTTTCAACATCTATACTAACAAGTAAAACGTTTGAGTGTCTGCCGGTCTATAGAACCAAACTTCTACTATTCGGAAAACTCTGTATTTTTTTAAATAAATAGTGAATTTTTTAAAGTTTTAACTTTACTACTCATCACACTTCCATATACTCCCGGCATATAGTAGCATATAGCATAGTATTTCCTCTAATTTGTTGCATTTTATTAAACAGCCTCGTATTTTTTCCCCCAAAATGTGGTGGTGGGTTGCATTAACGGGGACAATTTTTGTTTCTTAAAAGGAGAAGGGAGTGTGTATTTATAGGGAAAATGTTAAAATCATTATGTATGGTTTCCGTAGTAATGAATCTTTTAGCGAGCCTGTGCTTGGAAAGCAATAAACATTTTAGCGATCGATGATAATCTGGGTTTGCACAGCAACGAACCTTTTAGTGAGCGAAGCGAGCATGGTTCACCTGGTCAAAAGCTAGGTTCTGTATATATTTAATGATCTCCACAAAGTGAGGCAACAAAGCTAGTATATCGTATGATCTTTTTATTGTCTGTTTGATATAGATAGTAAAATTTAATTTTTTTTTATAATTTCTTTGGTTAACTAATAGAGTAGAAATTCTGGATTTTGCAAAATACGCTTAGTTTTATTTTATTCGTGTTACGTTTAATGTTAATGGGAAAACAATTAATTGAACATCGTTCTAGAAGCAAACCCTTTTTTAAAATTAACCCTCTTAGCTGCTCATCCCTCGATTTCCTCAGGCAACGTAAAAGTAGCAAAATTTGCGCATCCCGCGATTTCCGCGGGGGTGCCTTTTTGCCGTCTATTTAATTGTGCAACCGGCTCTTTCCCCGTTCATGGTTTCATTTTGGCTTTTCTGTAATGTTTAATTGTTTATTCAAATCTGGTTTAACTGAGGGCGTTAGATGTCCACATTTCTTTGAAATATAGAAGCATTTTTTGCATTTTACGCACTCTTTTCAAAGGTCAAAGATACCTGGCAAGAATCTTTTCGCGCAGCGAGAAGGTTAAATCTACTCATGTATTGGAGAAATTATGTCTATTTACATACTTGAACTGTGAGTTCCATTTCTTTTTATTAAAAAACACAGAGTGCTTAAAATTATACTGACGGTACTCAGATGCTCGTAGCTCCGGTTCTACTGAACGGATCCCAATGAAACTTGAAATATATGTTATGTAAATTATGCTGCTAATGTTTAAGTCGGAAAAAATAGTTAAAATTTTTACCAACAGATGGTGCTGTAATTAAGTAAAAGGAATTATAACAATTAAAAACCCAAAGAATAGCAGAATATTTTTTTTTATTTATTTACACACCTGTATGCTTTATTTACATACCTTGTCGATCAACAATACGTTGAAAGCGTACCACCGCGTTATCAAAGGCTACATTCAACATATCTATAGAAATGAGGGAGACATGGTGGACGATGCTGTTTTTCAAATTTGCTTAATTAGTTACATGTCCTTGATAAACGCGATCCTTGAGAAAACCCCACAGCCAGAAGTTACAAAAGTTCATACCCACGGAATGTCCAGTACTCATGATATTGAATGACCACTTACAGTAGCATTTGAAGAGCTTGCAAATGCTTCTAGATGTTGCAATTACAACCTCCTACACAATTGCCGGCTCTGTTGGATGTAGTCTTCTTCACTGTGCAACATCCAAAGAATCGGTTTCTTAAAACTTATGAATCATACCTTTAACTACATTTAAGGACATGGATCCTGTAGTTTTTCATCCGTTGATAAGCACGGAGAGATGGTGTTGCAGTTTTCTCATTCTGATAAAAAAAAATTTACAATTAATATGCGCTATTTCTTGTTCAAAGGCATATTCAGTGCGCACAATTGATTTCGTCGACCCATACCTTTCGCTTTTACAGCGAAATTACATGAACTATTAATTTACATATGGTTTTACCAATACAGAGACATCTATTGACAACATTTCAGACTAATTTTTTTCCGACGAAACCTCGACAGCATGATTATATAACATACATTACAAATTTCATTCGGATACGTTCAGTAGAACTGGAGCTACAAACTTCTTAGTACCGACAGTTTCATTTTAAAACACCTTGTAGTGCGCAATTAAAGCAAAATTGTGAAACCTTAGAAAATCTGTCATCCTATTTGCAAACGCCCTTCTATATTATTACATTATTTCACTTAAATAATATTAAAATTTTTTACCATAGTTTAAAATTCAGAAGGAACTTTGCTTACAAAGTTTCTCCAGACATTCTTTTCAAAAGTACGCGTGCTTAATCGATAAGAAAGGTATTTATTTTATGCTGTTCACTCCACATAAAATGTTATTTTATTTTTGAGAATACGTTGGTGAATGTTAACTTGAGGCTGCGGGAAGTATTATTTCGTAATACAAATTATTTCTTTTATCTTACACTTGCTGAACACAAGCATTGCATTCTTGAGAAAAATGCCAAACAAAGTATTTACTCTGTTTTATAAACTTTGGTCAATAGTTTAAATAAAATTATTGATCTAATTTAGATCCACTCCAGTAGCATTCATTTAATTACCCACACATTATAATTGAAGAATTTTACTTTGAAACTTTAAATAGTACGAAGTATTGAAATTTGAATTCTTTCAACAACAACAAAAAAAAAATTCTTTGGTTAATAAACTTTTAATAATTTGGGCGGACAGATACAGGCATTCAGGCAAGTATAAAAACTATTTTGCAATTTGCCTTTCCCCTCCCGACCCCTTAAGATTACAGAACACTAAAAATGCTGGGGTAAAATACATTACAAAACTAGTTGAGTAAAAATTGTCACAAAAATTGTTTTGTCCAGATTTATCGGTCAAATACCTATGCTTTCTAATTTGTGCTTACGTACTGCAAAAGTCACTCAGTTACGAATACTCACTTTCCCAGTTTCATGTACGGAACACTCTGTGTGGTAATATTGGCACTTGACACGTATTTAAGATTCTTTATGGAGATGGATATACGTCCCACTTATTTACTTTTTTAAAATGTATGTAGACTGTTTCTTATTAATGAATAATTATTTTAAGAATGAAGTAACTATGTATTCTGACTGTCATCATATACTAATATTTTACCTACTATTTTTATTTTTAATGTTATCACAAAGTTTGGTCTGTTTTGTTTACGAAATTATGTCCTAGAATGAAAAATCGTGAAAAGAAATATCATTAGAAAAAGTCACATTTATTTACAACGTAGAAAAGTGCCGCACTCCATTAATCAATACACAGCTTTCACATTTGATAAAAATTATTTCAATAGTGTGGCCGCACTCCGTCTCATGAGTAAGTCCTTGTCACTAGTTTTTCGAAATTCCTGAGTAAATGCTGTACTAGGGTCATCTCTTGGCTAGTAAAAGGTATTTAGACTAGAAGACACAAGAACAGCTCTCTCAAGGTATCCAAAGCCAATCACTTAAGATGTCTTTCGAAGACCTAAAAAGATAAACGCAAGAAAGATTTCGATAAATACTCAAGAATACTTTGATTTACAGAAAAAAAAAGTTGAATGTTTTCAAGGGCCTTTATATTCATTTTACTAAAACTTACGCCTTGGAATATATTGATTCACAAAAAAATAAAAAAAAATAAAAAATAATATATATATATATATATAGGTTTTGGTAAAAGTTTTTCTGTCGAAACTGATTGCAGAAAGGGATTTTAATTGTGTATCTTTATAATTTATTTCTAAAACACTAATTGATTAAAATTGAGCTGCAAGCGAAATGTACTCCAAAATTTGTTTCTTTAAATTTAAAATAAATCATCATTTAAATTGTTTTACAAATTTACACAAACTCAATAAATTACACTTAAATAACCCATGAGAAGATTACGTAAAATAAAATTTAAGACGTACAACCAATGTTTAAAATTTAAAACCTACTTAAACTGAAGTTAAAGTTAAAAAAAAAAAGAAAATCTAAAAGAATATCACTTTTTTTATATCCTAAAACTATCTTTTACATTCTTAAAATTACCTAAACAAATTTTTTAAATTACTTCAATAAAATCTTAATTTTTAGCTAAAAAATTATAAACTAATAGTATTTAGAGAAAACAGTTTTACAAGGTTGTTAGCAGAACTTATTTTTCAGGAATTTAGATCAAAATATTTTCTTGGTAGGGTCATAAATTTGTAAAAAAAAAAAAAAAGTTTAAAATTCAAACAAATTTACTGAAATGAGATGAAGCACTTTAGTTCAAAATTAATTGTCACGTCATTGATTTAAAAAAAAAACACTGTGCGTGCAGGTGTTCGTGCAACATTTAGAATTTATGTTAAAATTTATACCTATGATCCGCTTTCTAAACTGCTAGAAGGGCAAAGAATATTAAAGCGTCACATCACGTAACAGTTAAAACGGGATTTAATGACTGGGAATAAAAACAAAATAGCATAAATAAGGTATAATATGTGAAAATGGTTTAAATATTTTAAAAAGTAGACCACGACTTTAAATCAGGCTAAAAATTATTATTAAATCTAATTTTCTTTTAGTTTGTCGGAAGCGGGCACATGTAAGTATAATAAATGAAACATATGGAAATCATCAACTATATATTTTCAATTATAATCTACTAAAGTTTAAAAAATATGTATAAAAATTACTCGAGGTTAAAACAATAACTACGATAATAAAAAAATAATATTAATAATTATAATTACAATAGGAACGATAGTAACGATATTAATGATACTAACAAGAATAGACTACTAATGATAAATAGCTATGATTGACAACAATCTATTCCAAAAATTAACAACTAAAATAATAATAAAAACAGTAAGAACAGAAATAATAACAAACAAAATAATAATAATAATAAGTATTATTATTATTATTAATAATATTATAACAGTAATAACGGCTAATTCATAACACTAATTAATAAAACTAATTACAATAATTATTAACACTAATTGCCTTATTTAATAACACTAATTAAAAAATTAATATTAAATTAAAAAATCTATTTTCTTATACTCACTGTCATGCAATGATTATGAGTCGAATGTATTTCTATTACTTTTTGCATTTACCTTCATGGTGCTTCGTATTACGAATAATGTCAAAAGAATATACTGACGACGCTTCCAAGAAGTGAGTATGTAAGCACTCTTTACAACTCTAGCCAAGATCAAAGGTATAATTATTGCGTGCTCTGGAAGGAAATAGCACATTTCCTTACTTAATAGCTCCATTATTTTTATCAGGGTATTTTCATATAAGTGACAATCTGCACTCGAGGTTATGGCTATTTTTGACAACTATGAAACATGGCAATATTTTTGAAGCACGGACAGCAGCTCTTTCACCGAGTTGACTTACTGAAGGAGTTATTTGACTTAAAAAGTGCACTTGACTTACCTCGAATGTCCAAACGAAAAATTGCATGTGAATATAAACATCAATTCTGTTTTTTATTTGGTAATTTATTGAAATTATTAAAAAGTCATAAATTTTCTTGCAAGAAAGTTTTTTTTTATTTTCAAAACCAAAAGAGTAAAATTGGGTAGAAAATAAAAAGTGAGGAGAATTTTATTTTGTGAGATTATTCTGTCTTCACATAATAGGGAAACATTGCTTCTACTGAAAAATGTGAATTATAAAATTAAATTTAAAATGTAGCAACTAACCTTTAGCATGTACTTAAAAAACTGAATGAAAAACTCTTAAAAAGTACAATAAAACTTTGTTTAAATAAATTTAATGCCTCTTATATTAAATGCATCTAGATGGTCTTAAAATGCATTTGCCATACAGAAAATTTAATTTCATGATTCTTTTTGCCTTTAATTAACTACAACTTCAGAAAAACAATAGCACTACTTTTTACGAAACTTTTAAAGGTGCAACCACAAAAGCCGAGAAAATAGTGGAATTAACTTTGGTCAGACATGGAAGTTTCGGTCTTAAGTTTATGTACTTGCAACTTCTTAATTAGAAATAAATTTCAAAAAGACGGCATTTTAAACTCACTTTGACCTGAAGAAAGTAAACTTAATAAGGCTCCAGAATAATTTATGTCAGTAGCAGTATTCCTTTTATTTAAAACATTTAGTTCAAAAACATCAAAATTTAAGCAAGATAAAGGCGGTTTTGTCTTTGGAAGTGTAATTGGTAGTTTTTTAATCTTATATGTTATATTTGAAATTTTTCTCCCAACTATATATATGAAAATAATCAAAAAAATTCTGAGCTTGAAATATTTATAAAAATTATGCGCTAATTCTTCGTAAGTTTGATATTAGAATGTTAGTTCTAATTCAAAATTGTAATGCAAGATATTTACAATCGTTTAAATCAGTGTTACCTAAACTGTAAGGGCCCCTATACACTCGGGTGTCATGAGTCTGTCATACAGGCGCAGTGAAAAATATTTTTTGTGTGAAATAATATTTAATAATAAGGGTTTTTTCTTCAAAAAGTTCCTTTTTGGTTCAAAAAACCTCTTTAAAAAAACGTGTTGTTCGTTTCTGAAAAAAAATCAATTCCCGAGTAAAGGATGCTATAGATTCTGTTTTTAAAAAGTGGGACTAACTGTTAAAAATTTAGGAGTCCCTGGTTTAAATTGATATCCAAGACAAAAAAAAAAAAATGTGTCCAATCAACAAATCCTTCAAAGGTTGGGGAGTTTTGAGTCATATTTGGTTTCTTTTTTAACATTGGTCAATTTTTGTCGAAACAAATATATTAATATGTAGAATAATCATTTCAGTTACATTTATACCTAAATATAGAAATGGATTTCGGACTTCCTCCTTTAAATCTCGAGAATGGAAGACTATCTGAAGACGAGATTTGTAAACGTCGTTTAATATTGTGAATAGTACTAATGTTAAATTTCTTCCGAGAAATGACAGAGTTATTAAATCTTTAAATCTTCTTTATTTTATTAAATACATTGTGGAGAAGTAATTGCAGTTATAAAATCAAATACAAATTAATATAAAGAATGATCCTAATTAAAATATGCTATCTAGAGCAATCTGTAGCTTTTACCAATCAAGAGATATTCATAGAACTTTTATACATGATACTTTGACTGTAAGAAATGATCGCTAAAATATAAAAAGGGCAATTCTCTGGATGAAGCATGGGGCATTTTCACTCTTCTTGCTTCTTGTAAATGCGTTAGAATTGAAAGAGTATAATGAATCTATAGATGTCATGTTTTTTTTTTTTACATGAAATTAGTTTGTGGCAAAGTTACATCGAAAAATAATTAATTTAACTAGGTCAAATACACATTTATAAGCCACCGACGCATGGGATACGGACATGTCCAATGCATCGATGTTATAAAATGTATATTTGACCTAGTTAAAGTAATTATTTCTCCATGTCACTTAGCAGAAAGCTAATATTATATAAAACAAAAACATAGCTACTATATTCATCATAACTTTAAAATTATAATATGTTTACAAGTAAAAAAAAGAGCCAAAATGTCCCATGTGTCAGCAGAAAATTGCCCAAAACATAACAAGTTTTAAAAAATCTAGTTCAAATTTTTGTAAATAACACTTCACGAACAAGAACTACGTAAAAGATATTCAAAACTGTACTGGAAAATTTTCCTTTTAAACTAACATTTCAATAGCCTTCCGTCTGGCCTAAAATGTGGAGCGTTGCGTTTGGATTCAATGTGCTTGATATTGTCGCATTCAAAGAACATAGTAAACACATTATTAAGTTCTTTTATACAACAATCAACTAATGAACGTCATTATAAAGGGTGTCAAAAGATGAACAAATAAATAAAAAATTCCAGAAAAATGTATATTTGACACATAACTATTCAGCGACTCGAGGCGGTAAAACTTGCCGCACTGCACAGTGGGTCGAAACAGCCATAAGTCACGACATTGGCCTAAATCAAAATTTTCTTTTATCATACAATAAACTTAATACACTTGTGTTATACTTTCTGGAGGAGTGAGAAATCGGCAAATGATGCAAAAATAAAACACGTCCTTTCAATAGAACAGATGAAAGGATAATTATCGTGTGAAATTAGTCATGGTTGGTTGGTTGTTTTCAGATTATCTGGCGCCGTCAACAACACGAGGGCTATAATGCACCAAAAAATTCGTCATAACATACATTTACAAACACCCATGCCTTACACGGGACTTGAACCCGCAACCTCGCGGTCTAGAAGCTAGCACGCTAACCACTATACCTTTTGATCGGCTGAAATTAGTCATGGTTCTGAGGTTTTGTCAAATTGGGTTGGTTGCTTCGGTTTATTTTTTAATTAATTATTTATTATCACTAGACATATTATCACTTATAAAATGTGTTTTTTGTTGCGGTTTTTTCCAATTTGCTTAAAAAAACATGTTTTTTAAACGCGTTTATAGTTTTTTTAGGCATTTTTTTGATAAAGACAGCAATTTAAAAAAAGCTCAAGATTGTTCCAGAAAATGGACTCGAACCCTTTTCTCTTTAGCTATTGGCTGAAAGAAATTCATAATCATTACATTCGGCGCGATCCGGCTTGGGTCGGTACACGTGGTAATGTTAGAACAAATAACTCTGATCTCGAAACACTGAATTACATTCTAATGCAATGAAAATGTAACTAAACACAACAAATAACACATTATGCAAAATCTTATGTTCTCAATCTTTCTCTGACTTGTGAGTAGCCAATTTAGTGCTATTATTGCGAGTACGGCACTAGGGTGTGAAACATCGCACAACTTTCAATTACACTTAATACTGGGGACTGATAATGGTGACTGATAATGGTGACTGAATACTGGTGACTGAATACTGGTACTTAGCCTTGAATTTGTGTAATTTACCGTTTTCGTTTCCATTAATTTTAGAAAAATTATCGAAAGCTCTATGCTTTCAATAAATATTGCATTATCCTTTCTTGTAAGTGAAACAGAGGAAAAACAGTCGTTGATGAACGAAGTTCAAGGAAAGAGAACTCTGTGTTATAGATATTTGTTTTTCAACTTTTTGTGCCGTTATCGCATTTCCACGGGAATTTCGGAGGTGGGGATGTTTAGAACACTTTAAAAAGCATTATCTTAGAGATTTTGATGGCAGCTACCTTCTGCGCATACTTTTTACGCACCGAAATTTTTTCTAGACAGTATGTTCCAAAACATGTTGAAATGCTAAAAAAAGTCATTTTTTTAATATAACACCCATACTTTAATACTCTAGAAAAAACCATGTGTCCCCGAAAATGCGCGGATTCTTTAAGGTTGGTTGGTTTGTACGATCAATGATCTTATTTTTATGCACAATGAAGGCTAATAAAGCCGGGTCAGATAGAGCTTAATGTGGATTCCGAACCTTAACGAACATCCGTGCCAAACACGGTAATACGAACCTGCCACCTTTGACATGCGAAGCCAGAGCGCTAACCGCACAGTCATCTGATGGGCTGGATTCTTTAAGATTTAATCTTGTGTGCAATACAGTGCACAAAGTCATTATTAATGAAGAAAAAATAATGGAGAACTTTAGAATTCATTTAAGGAAATCCTCCGAATAAGCCCAAGAGACTTTACATAAAATCTTTTGACTTGCACGAGAATTCTGATCTAGAAAAATACATAGGAATTCAATTATCGAAGATATCTTTCATAATATCATTATTGGTTATGACTCACTAATTTATAATTTGGTACCTTGAAGTTTCCAAAACTTAACATATTAACCTTTGTTCAAATCCAAGAAACTTGGAAACCGTTCAAAGTTCCACTTATTTTAAAAATCAGGAAGAGTTTTCAAAAGACATTAAGAAGTATTTTTTATTGTTTATTTAATGTTTTTTAATTATTTAAACAAAAAATGACTTTAATATAGAAATATAGGAACCATTAGAACATTTTATTAAAATAATGTGTAATTAAGAATTACAAAACGTCCTCATTAGTTTCGAGGTTAATTTTGCCAAACTTCAAAATACCAGACGTAAGCAGACTTTTTTTTTATTTTCGCAATTTTTTGTGGAAATTTTATTATTTTGAGATCATATTCATATTTTACAATCTTGAAAACATAAGGTTACTAAATTTCGCGTAGTTCTGATATTTTTTCCTAATTCTATTAATTCTTTTTAACATGGAACATATATAACGATAAATCATAAATGAATGATAGGTCAAGTACAGAATGGTTTAGCATAAAATTACACATTAATATTATACAATGATAATAATATTAATGTAATAAAAAAAAGTTTATTCTTAATAATTTTTTTTTTTTCATCTAACGAAAAAAGTTCTCTATTTTATTCTATAAATTTAAGTATTATCGCATTTAAACACTATTTTAGCACGAAAATAATTTTGGCCAACTTTTCGATGCAAATATCCCAGTGTGCATCGGAAGGTAAACACGTTACCCAATAAGGTTAAGTCTGTAATTTTTCTTTCCATATAAGACCTTAAAGTGCAACAATCCCATGTTTTAGTAAATAATTTCAATGACAATTATTTAATTTATTTATAGATAATTTTTTTTATGATCTAAATATTACCTATACTGTATTTATGAAGATGTACATTCTTTTGAGCAGGTTCTATGTAGCTCTAAACAGATACGGTTTAGTTAAGAACACCATGTATATGTGTTCATTTATTTCAAGACGATTTTTCCGAGCGAGCCACATTTTTTTTAATGAACCACTGTACTTCAGTCTATTAGTTAATAGCCTTCTTTGCAAAGAACGAATATTTAAACATGCAAAGAAGTTTGACTGAACAACTTACCTTAAAATAGCACTCAGCCTGTTGTTGGATGTTCTCTTATTAATGCCTTTGAAAGATATTCACAGTGAATGTCTGGTCGTACCTTTATCAAAATAGAGGTGCTAAACCACAGAGATTGAGCTGGTAGGGAGTTTGAGGAACAGTTCTTCAGGAACATTCTTTTCCGAAAAGATGACTATTCATTGAACAGCCTTCGTCACGGATGCCGCGTCCATTTCCTGGCTTAAAATATGAATGAAATTGCCTCGTGTGAATAGAAATAGAAAATTATAGAAGTACGGTTGAATAGCAATATTCTAGAAAGAAACTCCTAAAAATGTTTTGTATATATACATATATACATAAACTTAGGATTTTGAATTTTTGCACACTTCAGTTAACAGTTTGTAAAACTTATGCTCAAGTAATACATATAAAGTATTTTGAAAATGACTCCCTAACTTTGAAACGATACAACTGCGGAACAGTGGGACACTGAAAAAAGAGACAAGAGGTATGTTGATTGCTTTGTTCGCACAACGACCTATTTTTGTGAACAATAATGGCTAATCAGTCTCACACCTACAGCTTAACGAACCTCAGTAAACACCCATGCCTAAGCTCTGGATTCGAACTCGACACCTTTGGCATGCAAGATCAAAGCGCTCACCACTCAGCCGTCAGGTGGGCCAAGAGCAAAATTGGATTGCAAAACTAGTTTGTTAAACTTGAATTGCTGTAAAAAAAAAGAAATTGAAAAATCTTAATGTGCTGAAATGAATTCTTCGTTTATCTGATGAGAAAGGGCTTTATAATCCCTTTACTGGATAGTGAAGCCCAAACGGTCACTTTTGCAGAACACAGTGTCTTTGCAAGACGCATAGACGAGTTTTTAGTACACATATTCACTAGTTTTGTTATGGATAAATCCCTCCAAATGAAAATTGTCTCATTGGCAAATCATAAGCAGCCATCATCAATTTTTTCCCTCAATCAATTTTGCAAAAAGGTACATTTAAATTTCCATTCCTGTCTATCCAACATACCACTTATTTTTCTTTCTGTATTTCACTGTTTCGCAGTAATGTCATTTCAAAGTTAGGTATAGCTTTTTAAAAGAACCCGTAGTTTGATATAAACATTAATTTCAATTCACACTGGTTTAGTGGCTAAAATTTTTTATAAAGGTCTAATAATATTTTTAACTAAACCTTGATTAAAAGCGCTAATTTCTCAAACTAATCGTTTAGAATTTGTCCAATATTGAATTAAAAATAATAAAACTTGACAAATAGATGCGTCTTTTTGTACAGTTATTGTTATGAAGAGGACAATACAGCGACGTAAGTTTGTTTTATTATAAACTGGTGAACAAAATTTTATTGTGCATTTAAGTATAGAATTGATAAAAAAAAGGTTATAAGTGGAAAAGCTACATATTTCTCTAAAGATAAAGCCTTACAAAAAATGCAAAAGTTGTATCACAGGCACTCTAGAAAACGTTTCATCATGGAATAGGTCCACCTCGAAGTCCAATGCAACTTTCCAAGCGTTGGGGTAAGTTACCTCACTCCTCTTTCAGTTCACGGATGAGGGTATCCTGGTTTGTTGGAGGGTATCAACGAGCAGCAATACATTGCCCCATGACTTCCCAAACATTTTCAATCGGATTTGGATCCGGAGAACGTAATGGCTAGACACGATGAATATATTCACTGTCAAGATAGTCCTGCACAGAGATTGTGCTGTGACATGGGGCATTATCATCCATGAAACGAAATGCCGGACCGTAAGCATCACGAAAAAGACGAATATGAGGTAACAGAACTTTAGTAATATATCGGGCACCGATCGTAGCAGGGCCGTAGACAGGGGGGGACCCCCGGGACACCCCCCCCCCAAAAAAAAATTGTGTGAAATCTTGTTTTACCACTTTCCCTTCTCTTTTTTTTTTTGAGTAACTTGTTATATGTATTTAATCAAATTTTCGACAATACCCCCCCCTTCGAGAAAAAATACTGGCTACTGTCTTGGATCGTAGTCCCTATCTGAAGCACGTGTAGTGGCGTGCGGCCATTGACCATAATGCCAGCCCATACCATCACACTACCTTGATGATATCAGTCATTTTTGATGATATTTTCTGGACGATAATCAGCACCAGACTCACGCCAAATGAGTTGTCGTTGACTATCAGAAGAGAGACTAAACCTACTCTCATCTGCTAATTGACCAACTGTAGTGTGCAGGCTCCTTTTCATTATTACGACAATGTACCTGTCTTCAGCGGTCGTCGTACTTCTAAGATGACTTTCGTTAATACTTCTGCTGCACATTCCATGCATCCCAAAGACAGGAAACAACACTGACTAATATTAAAGCACCTGGCAAGATGCGGTATTTTTCACTTTTTTTCCATCTTTCCGATAATACGACCACGTGTAAAATCATCTAGATGATGCTTGTTTGGCATTCGTAAAATTTTGCAATCGCCAATTAATTTTTCAAGTTTAAATTTACCTCAAACAAAGCCCACCTGCGAAAGCGAAACACCTACAATCTCTTATCGGAGCAGTCACGTGACTGACACGTGAGGTTTACAAAATTTGCGTACGTACCATGCTTCTTATTGCATCAAAAACCTAGGCAAATTTTTATATACTGCTGGGTTTTATTTTGTGGCTTTTATTCTGAGAAATACAAACCGTCCTTAAGTTTTGTCCACCAGTGTATATCACAATTTTTGTTACAGCAGTATAACATACATAGCTCATCTTGTTTTTTACCAAAGAATAGTTTAATATTTGAAGAAAAAAGTTAATTTTTAGGTTTTTTAATTTAAAATATAAGGTACCATTTTCCAAAATTATATTTGAGTTTTTCAAAGATACTAAGAGTATGACATAAAGCAATAAACTGAAAAAAATTGAAAAATTTGCACATTCAAGTATATAATTAACAAAACGTTTTCTTTGAGTAGTGAGTAATGCTTTATTTATATCTATTGAAACGAGTTTGACCCTGAATCACTTAGTGAAATATTTTTTAATTCATTCTTGCCCTAAATAAAGAACCAAAAAATCATACACTAAAACTTTTGCATTAAAGATTTCATGAACTTTATCTATAAGCATAATATTCTTTGAAATAGGCAAGTTAAATTAATTACAGTCAGTAATTAGAAAATTATTTAAATTAAAACCTCCCATTTAAACAATAAGAAAACTACAATTTTTTTTCACATTTAAGTCATTGCTGTAAGGTGTTGTTGAAAAAAATCAATAATGTCACATGAAATAAAATTTTATTGAGCAAGAATTAACCACAGTGTGTACATGTTGATTTTACTTACTGAACTTGTGGTGAGGATTATTCAAGTTACTTAAACACATAAACATAAACAATGTAAACTAAAAATGCCATCCACTTTACGCTAAAGAGGCCAATAACACTTAAGCACACATTGAAGCCTTTCCACGCAGTTTTAAGGCAATTTAAAACAGCTTTTAGAAAAAAGTACTACTTGATTACAAACAAAACATTTATTTCTTTATCTATTATTACATACGCGGTGTAGAAAAAATGTATTCTACTGTCAATAAGAGTAGAATGGAGCAATTACTTCTCAAATAGTAAAGTGCTCCGAACAAGGACATTGTTTTTGAAATTTCTGCCCCACTACCATTTCACTCACTTAATTAGATGTGACGATAATGGGCTTTCGAGAACACGAACGCTGCGAGGGTTAATTTAAAAAGCACAGGGGACATTTGTTTAAATTGATTTGGAGTTCCCTTCTAATAAAGGCTCCCTTAGTTGATGGATTTTCGTTCGCAAATCGCTTTATTTGTGAACATCGTTAGGCCTCGGAACGATCTCATCGTTCACACACTTTTAAAAGAGGAAAAACTACGATTTTAAATAATGAATTATTTTGAGAGTTCGATTTGCAACTCTTTATGACAGCAGGTTTTTTTCTTCTTTTTTTTGACCGCCACTTTTCTTTTTTTTTTAAATCAAAGTGCCTTACCTTTGTAGTGCATGTCGGGATGCATCGTCGGACATTTCTTATCCTGAAAAATAAGTTAGGTTTAGGTATTACGAAGAATTATAATTATAATAGTTAAGATCAGGTCAAGCATGTATAATTTTGGAATCATCTGTGCTAATGAACTCTAGTACGTATGTTTATGCACAATACATCAACAAAGTCATACAAGTACTAAAATACATGGAAAGCAGTATTTTTTTTTCAGCCTTAATAAATAGAAAGATTTGGAAAGTAAATATCTGTTATTGTTTTTTTTTTTAAATGTATTTTTTAATTTTAACAAATCGCTCACCTGCTATTAAAACGGAAAAAAAACCCTCTTACACTTTTTTTTAAGACTTGAAGCTGGCAGAATGGCAAACATTAATTTGAACTTGAAACTGACTTGTGCCATTCGTTTAGCTTTGAATCGATGTATTCTGTGACTGTGTGCACACTTTAACTTAAAAGTAACGAATTTTTAGTTGTGTCACTTTTCTAGTAAATGTGTGAAATCCTTCTAAAGAAAAATTTACAACTAAAATCTTGTAAAACACAATTTAAAATGTTAGAGTTACTCTGAATACATGGAAATTTCTTACTTATTATTCACAGACGGTATGGTGATTGATTTAATTTGACGTGAATTACTTTGATTTTCAGCAACACTTGACACAAACAATAATACCACATTTCCACAATCTCGTATCACTAAACATATTTGATATATATAAAGGTAGATTTTATTTGGTATGTATGAACATATTTTATATAAATTGTATTAAAATATAATTTTTATTTTTCTCAGATTCGATACTTTTGTTAAAGTAAACACAATGACTTTGCTCATGTTAATTATTACCGTAGTAATCTTATACTTAGAATAGCAAACTCAACAAAAATGCAATACTTAAAAGTTGTGAAATCTACTATTTATTTTTTGTGAATATAATTGTGTGTGCAACTCATAGAATCAGAAGTTAATATATTTTCTTAATGAAGTAAATGGCTAAATTAAAAAAATATTTTACTAACTTATCTAATTAATAAAGATACAATTTAACTTTATAAATATTATTCCTCTTAGAATACAAATTTTTATAACAAGTGAGTGCTCGTAGATAGCTTTGCTTCCCCTGAATGTTTCCACAGTTAAATTATGTGAAGTATTTCTTTCGTTTAACAATATTGCATTCAGCACCTTTACCCTTTGGTGGTAAATGTTTGAAATAGTTTATTTACTCTTTTTTAATTAATTTACTTTAGTTTTTTATTTAAAATAAAATCCCATGATCACTTGTAAACTTTTACTAAGTTTGGTAACATTTTGTTCATTAGTTTTTCTTTTGTTGACATTTCAAAACAAAACTTTTATTATAAAGATCCTGTATTATAAATTATACTATTTTGAAGAATATACGACGAATTTTTAGTATATGACGAACTAAATGAAACTTCGCAGGAAAATAATTTATGAGTACCCCTGAGCAGTTGCAAAGAATAAATCTAAGAAATTTCAGAAATTTTTTTAATTTTTTTTCTTTCAAGTTTTGGAATTTTTATTTAAAACGTTTCATTATTATTTTTGAAATAACTTGTTATTCAATAATTTCTTATAAATGGCATAAAATGCATTCTATTTATAAGATTTAAAAAAGTAGGGTTAAAGATAAATATAACAAGTTAAAATAGAAAATTTAAATAAACTTAGAGATGTATAATTTTTTTTTTTTTTTTAATTCAGAAACATACCAGTTATATAATTTGAAACAAACAGAGAGGATAGAATATAAATAGTTTTGCTTCAATGCAATTTTAACTGGATTAATTTGCTTCTATGAGAAAGATTTACTTTAAATATATATTTCATTGACAATCCTTAGTGAAATGAAACTAGCGGCGGCTTTTGAGCGAAATATATGTAAATGACGAATAACTTAGAATAGTAGGCATAGTTAATCAAAAGCGGGAACTTATGAATAACTATGCCTACGTTTACTAAGTTATTTTCGACTCAAATATTTATAGAACAGGTACGAAATACTCATCATAAGCTTTACACGGCACACTTGACTGATTTAATATTAGCTATAAGGCATGGTGTTGACTAGAGAAATTAAACTTTATAAAAGTCAATACACTTATACAGATGGTTAAAACTAAACTAACGGTACTCAGAGGCTCGTAGCTCTGTTTATATTGAATGGATCCGAATGAAACTTCAAATATATGTTATGTGAATTATGCGACCGAGGTTTACTTCATAAAAAAAGTTCAACATTTTACCAAGAAATGGATCTGTAACAATATAAAAATAATTAAAAAAGTTAAAAAACCAAAGAATAACAGATTATTTTATGTATTTACACACCTGGATGATTTATGTGCATACCTTGTCGGTCAACAATATGTTGAAAAGGTACCACCGCGTTATCAAAGGCTACATACAACATGTTCATAGAAATGAGCGCGACATGCGCGGACGATGCTGGTTTTCAAATCCGCTTATCACGTCCTTGATAACGCGATCTTTGAAAAAAAAAAAAAAACATAGTCAGAAGTCACAAGGGTTCATGCTCACTGAATGTCCAGTGTTCATGCTATTGAATGACTATTAATAGCATTTGAGGAGCTTGCAAATGTTTCCAGATGTTGCAATTACAAGAATCGCCGGCACAGTTTCATGTAGTCTTCTTCACTGTACAACATCCAAATAATCGGTTTCTTCAAACTTATGAATCATGCCTTTAACTGCATTTAGAGACATGAATCCTCTAGTTTTTCATGAGTCGATAAACATGGAGTTCTGCTGAAGCATTGTTCTCATTGTGATAAAATAAGTTTTACAATTCAGCGGCATATTCACAGCTGGCAATTAATTTCTTTGACCCATATCTATCGCTTTTATAGCAAAATTACATGAACTACTAATTTGCATGTAGTATTACCAGTGCAGCGACATCTATTGGCAATATTTCAAACTTACTTTTTCCGACTGAAACCTCGACCGTATGGTCTACACAACATACATTTCAAGTTTCATTCGGATCCGTTCAGTTGAACTGGATCTACAAGCCTCTGAGTACCGTCAGTTTAATTTAAACCACCCTGTATATCGTGTCATCATACTCTTATTCGCCAAATCATCAATTAAATACATTTTAGAAAAATGTTTACAAGTTACTTGACAGTAATAATTCGAATTCTAAAGTATTGATTTGACAAATCAAAATACAAAACATTTCACAGGGTATAATATTATAAAAATAGAAATACAAACATGGCGACCAACTACAGATACAAGACCCATCTAGATTGGTCCAATTTAACTTTTCTGAACAATCCCCTATTGTATAGATCCAGCTGTCGTTTCAAACTGTTGCCTGCGGTTCAATTGACGATGTGGTCCGGCAGATTGTGTCCCTTATCGATCACTATATTGGTAAAGTAATGTTCTTCCCTTTTCTCCTAGTTAAAATGTGATGACGAAATGTTTCGGCGCATTATAGCCCTCGTGTTGCTGACGGCGCCAGATAATCTGAATACAACCAACCTAGTTAAAATGTGGTTTAAATAGCTTATATGCATGACCTCTTATCCTGTTCCCTGTAATGAACACTAAACCCTTAAATTCACCATTTTTGATATACCGTAAAATGGGGTGAATCGGAACACTTTTCAACTTTCAAAGTAATAATCGGTTGAAATAAGATCGTTAAGGAACATATTTTTGACATAGACACTTGGGTCTTGCTTTCTTCTTTGAGAATCAACCCAAAATTTTTTGTAAAAACTAGGACTTTAATTTATTTTGAATTTTTTCATGGTGTTCCGATTCACCCAGCAGAAAGGGGTGAATCGGAACACTCGTTACAATTTATGTCTGATCTTATTTAAATGTTTACAGGGTGGCAAAAAGCAAATAATAATGCATTGTGGGGAATAGGAACACAAAATTATCATAAAAAAATCATTTAATATGACGGATAAAATTTGTGTTTGTCAATTATTGTCAAAACAAATCATATGTTTGAAAACGTATCAACTCTTATATAAGTCTCCTATAACTCATCCTAATAGTCTTTAAAATTAAAAATACTTTTTAATCTACTTTATGTTTTCATGTTGTATGACTGCAAATTCTTTAAAATATCTTGAGAAAGGAGAAAAAAAATTTCATTTGTTTCAGAAAATCTCTTCGTTTATAAGCGCTTTTTGTAAAACACACTGATATAGAAATAACCTTGTGGGTATAAAACTTTGCTCACATAGAGTCTTCATACATTTTTTCATATAAACTTAAAGATAACGAAGTCATTTAGAGAAAAAACCACTGGAACAATCGGGTTTTCTGCCATGCGGAAACTAGGCTCCTCTTCTGACATTTATTCAAGCCTGCAATCTTGATTACTATCTTGAAGGGAGTAATTAGACTCTTATTCAGTCGTTGAATCTTGTGTGGAACATAATCTTGCCAAAAACAGCTTTTTAATATCACTTTTCAAGTGTTCCGATTCACCCCGCAAATCTCAAAATCGATACGAGGCAAAACATAAAAATTCGTAAAATAAAAAGTTTTTAAAACCAAGTTAAATTAAGTATGGCATGCTGTTGTGGATATTTATACTTATCTAAAAATATATTGGTTAAGTTTATAACTGATACATGTTATTAATTACCGGATAAGTTTTGGAGAGGTTAAAACTCATTGGATTGTATGCACGCTGTTTCAGAATTTTTTTTAAAAAAAGGACAGTGTTGAAAACCCCACAAAACATGTTCCAAGATTAAAAACATGTTGACCAAATGAAAAATAAATATATAATTAATAAAACTGCTTTATTTGTGTAAAATAATAATTTCTTTGTAATTTCATGAAGTTTCGTTCCGATTCACCCCGCTGTTCCTATTCACCCCATTTTATGGTATTTAAGCAATTAAATTAAATCCCGTCAAAACATTCTTTCTTCAAATGTATTATACATATTAAGGTTACTCAATCTACAACCATAATCAAATATTCAGTTTTAATGTATCATTTTTGTTGTTCTACTTTGAATTTTTTTCCGACAAATCAATATCCTTCCAGAGATGAGGAATATGCAGTATATAATCCTTCCAGAATTACACTGCATATTCAAGATGCAGCCTAACCAGTCCCATATAAGGTGCAAAATAGTATCACTAGATTTAGATGAGATAGTCTTTCTGATGAATCTTATCCTATTTGCTTTTTTTACTTGCTATCTCACAATGACATCCAAACTTAAAAGCTTCTTTTACTGACACACCTAGGCCGACCAAACGGTATAGTGGTTAGCGTGCTAGCTTCTAGAGCGCGAGGTTGCGGGTTCGAGTCCCTTGTTAGGCATGGGTGTTTGTAAATGTATGTTGGCTTGTCTAATGACGAATGTTTCGGCGCATTATAACCCTCGTGTTGCTGACGGCCGCCAGATAATCTGAATACAACCAACCAACCGCCGACCAAACGGTATAGTGGTTAGCGTGCTGGCTTCTAGACCGCGAGGTTGCGGGTTCGAGTCTCGTGTTGGCATGGGTGTTTGTAAATGTATGTTGGCTTGTCTAATGACGAAATGTTTCGGCGCATTATAGCCCTCGTGTTGCTGACGGCGCCAGATAATCTGAATACAACCAACAACCAACCAACCACACCTAGAGCATGCTGCCTTGAAAATGTGTATAAGATTGTACGAGGCATTGCGATGATGATGAACTCAATATGAACTCGAAAAAAATTCTCCATCCGAATCTAGATTCTTCACAGATTGTACAGGTATATTTTTCATGTTGGGTTCGCCCATCTTTCCTTCTCAAAATACACAGTGAATGATACCAAGCTGCATAGAAACTGCGTTATGGAAAACTTTTTAAACTAGTTTTCCTGAGAACCACCTTTGTTCAGTTCGTCCTTCGTATTCGCAACGCCTCTATATCAAGCAACTATATAAATTCTAAATAAGTTATAGCAAGTAATAAGTTATTAGAGTTTCTAAAATTCATAAATTGGTGGTCAGACACATTTTTGAAGTTGTTGACTTTTTAGAACACACACACTCTTTTGTGCCTATGTATACTGTAAATTAGTAAACTGATTAAACTAAAAAATAATAAAAATCAATACGATAACCTCTTAAATTAAAGACTGAATATTCTAAAATTCAAATTTAAAATGTTGTTATACATTAAAAATCAAATTACTGCATGCGTATTCTACAGTATTACCCAAGGACAACTGCATTGTAACTTTTTTTGCCGGTGAGCCAATATAAAGTCAGTTTTCAAAAATATTCAACACTGGTTCATAATGCATTATTGATTAGATTATTGTTTGCAATTTTCCATCAAAACTTCATTACATTATGTATTGGTGTTAAAGGGGGTGTTTGGGGGGGGGGGGGTGTTTGCGGGTATTTTTTTATTTGTGTTACGTAGTAAAGATCTCGGGGGAAAAAAAGAAGAAAAAAGAGCGTCATAGGCAAATTTCTTTTTGTTCAACAAAACATCATCAGAAAAATCATTCCCTCGTGCTCATATGGGGCGTAGTAGAAAGAGATTACGGTAGAACGGCATACCACTGCCTTTTTCTAGGAAATTGGAAATTTAGTTGCCAACTGAGATAATTTCTTATCTAACCAGGGTATTCGTTAATATCTAATTAGTTTTGTTAATTTAGTGTTAATAATAATTATTTTACACCTCTATTACTTAATATTTTCCCCTTTTTTATGTTTCTTCAGAACTACAAGAGAAATAATGCACTATTTTAAATTTTTAATAATGCACTATTTTTACAGCAATTTTTCGCGGAAAAATCGCAAACAAGTGACAGTGGAAAATTGAAGACAAAGAATTGAAATAAAAAAATTTCGTTTAATACACAAATTTTGAAGATTGGTAATAATTATTTTTTAAGCTTAACTATGAACATCAATAGCCTGTCGTTTCTAGTACATTGAAATGCAAACATTTCAAGGAAGAAACAAGGATTTTATAAAAATATTCGTTTGTTGGCCTGAAAGGGTATTTTTTTTACTACCCCAATTTATTTTCTTTCATAAAGTCGCAAAGTACATATTTTTTTTGATGATTGTAGCAAAATGAGAAGACCTTATGTTATCATATTCTTGATTGACTATAATATGAATATCAACCAACTGTCCAACTATTTCAATAACAAATATTACTATTGCCCTCCCATAGCACAATTAGCTAGAGCAGAACTTTTGACATGTGTTATTTAAGAATCGAATACAATTATACCTTCAATAGAAAATTTTAATATCATTGTTTTAGTTTTATTAAGACCAATATATTAACTTTTATTCCAGATGAGATGATGGCTTCAAATTTCAATTTTTATTTTTACTACTTGGTTATTGAATACAACGCTACTTTCGAAGAAATTTTTTAATATCATTACTTTAATTTTTCAAAAACCAATATATTCTCCTAGTTTCTTTTATTCCAGATGAAATGATTGCGTGAAACTTTTCTTTTTTATCTGGATCTCGCATCTAAAAACAATACAAGGACATCACTGCAAATCCAACCAATGTGTTCCGCTATCCCTAGAACATTCCAACAACAAACAAAAAGTATCCCTTTTCAAAACTAACTCATTGAAAATTCCGCACGGCAGATTCTACCAAATCCCCTTTTCTAAAGTTGAATGAATAGACGGGCAATGTAAAGCATATGCGAAACACCTGCTTTCTTCATCGATTTCAATTATTGATTTCAAGGCTGCAAGTGCCCAACTCTTATTTCACCTCATTTATCTCTCTTCTTGTGTTCTAAGGGGTGCTAATTGAATAAAAGATTATGAGGGCTCACAAGAGGAAAAGCAGTGTATGGGACAGCAACGCCGAATCGATTTGAGTTCGACTCTGAAATTCGGAGATTACCTGTGTGAAAATGGGATTCCGATTCTCAAGAGGTAGCATATTACAGAATATAGAATTAGCTTACCTCTGTGCGTCGGAAGTCGATATTCGTTCTGACGACCCTTTGGTTCAGCGGTAACGGGGGCCGGAAATTATTCCCGAGAGGAGCTTTCGGGCTATTTTCAGCCCCCTGCATTAACTTCCGCAGAATATACAGCTGAAAGTAAAGTAGAGACAGCTAAGGAAAAGGCAAGCACAAAACAGATACTTCACAGAGATTGGAATGCTTTTTGGATAATTACGAGTGGCGGAATATCAATTATTAAATACAAATGTTTTCCTGCAATGAAAGATATTCGTCTTTCTTATTCATAGAGAAATTATTGAGTCTCGGGTTAAAAAAAAAATCAAGAAAAAGCACAAAGACTACTGAGGAAAAATTACGCGATACAAAATCAGAGACCAAGTTTGACGAATGGTTTAAGTCACTTGTATGAAATTAAAAAAAAAAAAAAAAAAAAAAGCATTTGAAAATTTTAAAAACTTTCAAAAGCACATTAAAACGTTATTGTTTTTTCTGTGAGCTGCAGAGTTCTTCCTCCTTGATGACTTACCATCGTTTATTACCGTTATTGTGCTAACAGACAAATCTCTAGAATTAAATTAAAAAAAAAAAAAAAAGTGGACATATACAGCTCAAAATTCTAGTGTTCATTCGTTCATCTTATATTGGATGTGCGCTTGGTATTAAAACATTGGAAAACCAGTTGAGTCTTTTTATATGATTTGTTATTGATTCTAAATGTTTCAATTCTCTTGCATTAATGTCAACAGATTACACTGGCAAAAGTAAAATATAAAAACTTTTCCACTGTGAGGAATTTAATTTCGGTTAAAGACAACGATAAAAACTCTAAGTATATCCATACTGCCCTCACAATTTTAAAGGTTCTAAATAAAAGTATTTCTGAAATGCATGTTTTTACTCTATCTGATTTATCATTAAAAATACATGTTTTAATCCCTTTGAAATAAATTGAAAAGTGCAGCATTTAGAACCTATTAATGTCAAAAAAATTATTTGTTATGAATTAAATATATTGCAAAATAGGTTTTAATAAGTTTATTTTGTAAATATAGATGTAACAAATTACTTTAAGCAATAAATAATTTCACACGATTGTACTCGTAGTAGGAATATGAAGTTATAATTTTGTTCATTGTGCATTGTGTCCAACTACGAGAATACTCAGTTCAAAACCTAAGTGTTAATGTAGAAATTGACCTCCACTCAATGGGTGATTTGAAGTATGAATGAAGTAAACTAAAAAACTACGTAAAAGATATGTCATTATTCTGAGATTGGAAAAGTTATTTGTATGAATAATGTATCATAAATATATGAGTGGTCTTATCAATTATCGATTCAAATGTTCATTTATTTCACTGGTAAACCCTAGTCTAGATTATTGGATAAATTTTTATGCGGTTTTAAAGTATTAATCACAAGAAATTAAATTAAGGCGTTAACTTAAATTTATGCATTTAAAGAAATAAAACATTATGTAAAGTTTATATCAACTGAGAACACACCAATATTTAACAAAAATCTTTGAAACTTCTACTGGTAAACGAGTATTCAAGTATTGAATAGCTAAAAATTAAAATTACTAACGGTAAATAGGCAGACAACAGGTCATACCTGTTGTTTGGTGATGTATATTGGTCGGTTCATTACTATCCACGTTACTGTTTCATGACATCCAGGCATCGTAAGTGATCCTTCATAGGTCATGAAAAAATGAGTATCTGGCAGAAGGTCACGAACTGAAAGGTGCTGCAAATGAGCTTCTTGACCTGAAGCAAAACGTTTGACCTAAGTACAGCTTCATACAAGACAGTTGAACAGTTTTATGAAAATAAAGGGAAAGTTAGTTGCAAAGCTTTTATCGATGGAAGTGCACTGGAAAGTAATTTAATAACTTTCCAATGCATTTTCTTAACAATCAGACAATTGTCCTTTACCTGGTATTTGGGTAAAGCTTCCATCTTTCCCATCTCCATAGACCTGATGCAACACATTTCAAAATACAATAGGTAAAATATACTCCCTCAAAAATTACGACTTTTTTTTTACAATAGCATCAGAAATGTAACTGATGTTCTTAGTAATTCAATGAAAATAAAATAAAATTAACTTTAAAAAACCATTGAATAATTCAAGATTTTGCAATTTTTCTAGTTAAAGAGTTATATTCTAATTAAAGAATTTGAAAATATGGTATATCTATAGATCACATTTGGCATATGAATGGTTTTAACAAAACAGGGTACAAAGAGCCTTCAACTAGAAAAATAAACATTGTGGGATGGTCCGTTCTGGCGTTCAACGCCTCAATTTAACTGACGCTGTTGAGGTATCCGCAAATACGTTGAA
This sequence comes from Linyphia triangularis, assembly GCA_963978545.1. NCBI lineage: Eukaryota > Metazoa > Arthropoda > Arachnida > Araneae > Linyphiidae > Linyphia > Linyphia triangularis. The sequence goes on from OZ021721.1 coordinate 54,637,376, forward strand.
AACATGAATTTCGTTCAAACTACACATTTTTATGTTACTACAATTATGCAATAATATCTTAGCTTTATAAATTGGAAATTGTTTTGCATCTATGTTAATTATAAACGAAGTTACAGCTGTTTGAAAACGTTCACTTCCATATGATTTAACCGATTTTGTTTATTGTAATCGTGTCTGAAAAATATGTTTTTTGAAAAAGTTTAATATGATCAAACTGATATTCCAAAAAGTTATTTAAATATTTCAAGGACATTTACCAAGCATATTTGTAGGAGTGTTATCTAAAGAATGAACAAAACCAAGGCATTTAAATTAATTTCATGAAATTACAAGCATTTATAACTGGAAATTACTGATTGAAAATGCCTAAAAAGCCTGTGAACACATATAATTTGATCATAACTCTACATAGCTATTGTATATGGCTCAGATTATGGTTCATTCCCTGGATAATAAACCAATAAACATATTGTTAAGAAAAAAATTAAAAAATTAAATAATTTTTTTCAGTTATGAAATTTACCAAAAAACGTAACATTTTATTCAAATTCACTAAATAACTTCAAATTTAAAAAAATTACTGATATTTAGTCTTTAAATTTACCTTTATAATATTAATGATTCATTTAGAGGATATAAAAAAATGCAAAAGTATTATGGAATGTTAATGTTTTTTTTAAAAGAATGTTCCGAACGTAGTCGGATACATTAAAAAAGATTACACAAAAAAATAACTTTGTGTACAGTCTACTGTTACATGGAAGAAATAATTTCTAATAATAAAAAACTTATTTTTAAGGAAAATTGTACAAATTATATATAAATCAAATGCTCTTAAATAAAGCTTCAAATGGAGCATTTTCTTTTCTTTTTTAAATTATTTTAACTTTTTTCTTATGGATTATTTTTATTTTAGTCGAAAACTTCATTCATAACTTCCCCTAAAAAAGATTCACCACGTTAACTTTTAAATAAGCCATTAAAGTCCATATGATAATGAGAATATGAAAACACGTTCTTTTCCTTTAGATATCATTTTCCCCCGGTCTAAGTAGTATGATCACCAAATTTTACCAATATATATTAATTAGAACAGATGTGATACGGAAGATGCGTTTTAATTATTGTCACCCTGTACTTACCTCTATAAACTATCCGGTGAAGTTGACTGGTAAGAACTCTGAGCTCAGCGTTTGATAAATCTCCCATCTGTAATAAAGCATTATTTTATAAACGCATTTACTGTGTTTTATTTCACACGAAAAAATCTGAGCGATGGCTAAATATTAGGTTTCAAAGTTTGAGGATAAAGCTATTTCAACTCACACACATATCTCTTCTTCATTTTTCTATAATTCTGCATAAGAAATTCATTTTTAATGGAATATCTAAGAGTAATTTTTTTTAAATTTTATTTCTGAAAACTTCAATGCATACCCCTAATTTTCACCATATCATTCGCTTTGTAATACTTCATATACCCTAAATTCAAAATTTCGTTATTCTATGTTAAAAAGTGTGTCCTATATAAGCAAAAACGTATTTGCGTTTTGAATCATTACTGAAAAGCACTTTTTATAGACCAAGGGTAAAAAGAATAACTGATCACTTAATTCGCTTCGACTCTACTGTTTGTAATAGATGAACGTCACCCAAAGGTAGATATTTTTACATATTTGCTAATATTTTGGGAAGTTATTGCCAGAAAAAAGAGAAACCAAATTCTGGAGAAATTTTTTAACATGTTAAATCTAAAGGCAATAACGATAGTAGTTTCATTTAAGATAATTGTAAATTACAGAGAGAGAAGGAGAGAGGCCTCAAAGTTTAAAGAAAATACAAAAAATAACTATTTTTCCTAATTTTTTTTTTAATTTCTAAATGTTATATATTTGAAAGGCAATAGTTTGCAATGTGTAGTAAAAAGGTGGTATAACACAGGAAAACACTATTCTATGCATTTTTAAAACATATATTAATAATTAAAAATACTCTAAAGTAAAAAATTTTGTAAAAAATAATGACTTTTCTGTAAAATGGGTACTAATGTTATATCTTGAATTTTTTTCTTTTAAAAAACATGCTTTTATTCATTGGGTTCACTTTTTTCTCGAGCTTTTTATCCCAATGATGCACTTTGAAAGAAACTTTAGTAGAAAAGTGGGCATTATGGATCTTTAAAAAAAAAGATGTTGCCTTAACGTCTTTGCCTCAGCGCCAACCGCTTTTTGACGTGTATCTCTACACAAGCGTTCCACAGATTGTGAGTGACAAGGAAACAATTTGAAGTCTGATTTCAGTGGTTCCCAGTAGAGCAGAAACTCTGGCCAATTTCGCCAGACATAAGTAAATCCCGGTGTGGAAGGTTGTGAATCGGTCGTTGGAAAAAATATTGTCTAATCTCGACCAATTCTGGATAAAATAAAGAAGAGGTTTTAAAATGTCGGTGCATAAATTAAAATTGGGATATTGTATTTATGAGAAAAGAAACTATGTGAAGGTTTTGACATGCTTGTTTGTTAAGAAATCGTGTATTTTGGAACTATGCTCGGCCAGAATTAGCCAATCTTCCTGTTTTCTCCAATACAGCTGTGCTACCTCGGGTGCTCCAGTCTTTACTAATAAATGTTCGTTTGTTACTTTCCTTAACAAAGGAGAAGTCCTATTACAAGCATTTCAATTAATTATGTCTACGTAAAAAGTTGCAATAAACTTAACTTTTTTTGTTTGTTTTTTGCCCTGAAATGCCTGATTGTCTTTCTCTAGGAAAGTTCTTGAGATTTCAGAACCCGACGCCCTATTTCTCTTACATCTCTCCTTTCGTACAAAATCATTGCTGAAATCAATTTTTTTGGGTGAGGAAAGGAAGCATTTCGTTCAATAACAGAGTTTAAAACTTCCAGTAAATATTCAAGGAGGTATCGAGATAATCGAATTGCCTCATTTATGATCTTAGGTCCTTCAGAAAAGTAATTTTCTTTTTTAATTCGCAATCAATGTGGTACGTAATAATTTAAAATAAAGAATACCGCTTGCTTGAGTTCATCCGATGGTTTACATTCACTCACATATAGTCTTAGCACTCTTTTTTTTTTTTCGTTTGCCATCTGGAGATTGAAAGTGAAAGGGGATTGGGTTTGCTAGCTGCCAAGTCATTGACCTGATCTAATCGCTGCAAAAAATTCAAGAAGATATAACTGATCTGTGCTCAGTACTTTCATCTCAACTTGAGAAATTGAACATTCCACTCGTAAGAAATCAATCAGTGAAAGTTTTCCACAGTTCTTCAATTTTTTTACCTATGTTTCCACTGCAAGATGTTGATCTTGTTGTAGTACTATCCACGTGTTTAAATAGGCGTCTGAATTCCAGTTCATTGAAGAATAGGAGGCAAATATCCCACTGAAGTGGTCTCCCACTGATCTGTCAGATTATTTCCAGCCAGTATTTATGGCAGTTCCAATCACAGCTATATGCGCTATGATCCAATGAATAAGCAAGTAAATTATGAGCTTCAAAGGAAGAGAAGGCGCATATGAGAAAGGCCACCCAGATCGAAACCCGCCAAAACACAATTTTTATCAATGATTCTAAGGTTATGCGCTTATATATATATATATATATATATATATATATATATATATATATATATATATATATATATATATATATATATATATATATATATATATATATATATATATATATATGGCAGGACCAAAACAACACTATTCCCATTTCATAAAAAAAAATCTGGAATTGAAGGAATTGTAACAGCCTTTTTTCATTACGATAAAAGATAGCGCCCGTGGTCGGATTATTTTTTTGCGTAATATATTCGTTATAACTTTAAAATGCGACAGATGAAACATAACATTTGTATGCAATTTATATATGTATCGAATTTGTAAAAATGTATATCTAAACTTTCTGAGTGTAATTCTGAAACTGTCTTACTTGTAAAAGCACAGCTATTCCAACCACTCCTTCGCTTCTTCTTACTGCAAGTGCTTCCGAAATGTTATTGTACAAATCTGAGTTGTATCCGAATATCTGTAACTGAATTTATGAGACATGTACTGATTATATAAATTAAATATATCTGAAGCTTTGTTATTGGAATTATCTCTAAAATGAACCGTTAAAGTTCCTACTCACTTTTAAACGCATCACAGCTATTAAAACACATTTTATAACTTAGACCAGTTGTATAAAAATTAATATCTTAACCTTATTTTATAACTAGACCAGTTATAAAATAAGGTTGAAATATTAATTTTTATAATCTTGAAATAAGAGATAAAATGTAGCTTTGGAGATTGGCTATTCAATCAAGGTATATACAGGGTGTTCCAAAATATACTTACTATGAACAACCGTCATTTTCTTGGACAATAATAAATGTAGTGGTTTGATTATTTAGGGATATGTTCTTGACATTTAGGATTTTTCTTAAACATTTCTGTTTCTAGTTTTCGTAGACAGTTTGGGGGGAATTTTATTTCACTAAGGTACACAAAGCCCTATGAATGGGGCTTAGACTGGCCAGTTATTCCCAAGACCTCCCCCTTATGCGAACAAACCTTATAATTTTGTCTGACCTAGATATGAGCATGAGTCTGAAATATTGGTCATTTTCATAAAGGTGGTGACCAATTTCGCTGTCCTTTAAAAAAGAATCATTGAGGTGGATGACGAACTCATTGAAAATAATATGTAAATAGCATGTCATCTACACTGTAATTCTCTTATTATAACCTGCTATTCTTCCACATACTTGTTCAATAAAGCCTTATTTATGGTGGATATGTTTTGGGACACTCTGCACATAAATATTTCATTTTCAATAAATAATTAAAGGAAATAAATACTAAATAGGAAAGAGTTCAATACATCTTACGTCAATTTGACAGAGTGATTATATTGAAAGTTCAACTTTCAAAATTCTGAAAAAGAGAACCACTGGTGAAAATGACTTGAATTTCGACCAGAATATACATTAAAAAGGATTAACTATTTTGAACTCATGTTATACCATTTCCCCCTTCTTCGCGTGTATTCAGGATTCAGGACAAATTTCAGGTCATTGTGGAATAGCGTGTTTTTTTTTTTTTTTTTTTTTTTTTTTTTCAAAGTTGAAATTTAGTATAATCACCCTGTATATTTTACTTTAAAAAATAACTTTAAATGAAAATTTTCAACTAAAGATTGCAAGTTTTTTAACACTTCAACACACTTTGTTACTTCTAACCTTCACGATTATCCTATTTAAAAATTTCATTTCTACAATTTATCGAAACTCATCAAAGTACCAGATATTTATAGTATTATAAAATAACAATAATAAGTTCTTACTTCTTAGACCCATTCTCGACTACAAAAAATTTCAGAATAAACAATACCTGAAATTCTAAACAATCCTCATCTCTGAGCATTTTTCATTTCTTATCCACTTTCACCGCTCTCTCGGTTGAGATAGTATCCATTAGTAGTGGAATAATTTGTCGTCAGGAGTTCTCGTAATGATATACGACTTCTGGCCGTGACAGAAGCAAGAAGTCTACATACAATATGCATTAGATTCAACCACAATTCATCAGGCTAGGCTTCCAAAGCATCTTTAGCTAAAGAATGCTCAATTACATCGCAATTGGGGGCGGGAAGTTGACTGCTTGTGTTCCCCATGATCGTAAACTTCAAAGCAAAATCAATAAGAATCACAAAGGAAAAAAGTGTGTGATGAAGATAAGAGATCTGGCTGTAAATGGTGATTTTTTGTGTGTTTCTATCTTAGTAATCAAATAGGGTTTTTATGGCTTAAAAACTACACTGTGCCATTTACTAGTACAGAAATTAAGATCATAGACTATGCTAATGTTATATCGTTAATAAGCTTTGAAGTGCTTGCCGTTACTTCGTCATTGCAGTTAGTTTCTTAAGGAGTGGGGGATACGAAAGTAAAAGAGAATAAGGCGCTCTAGAGCAAAGAACATGTAAAGGGGCCAAGGTAAAGCGGCTACTCGTATTAATGTAGCGCACAAGGCAGAACATTAAAAAATGGGGTACATATGTCGTGGCTGTGTCAATCAAATAAAAGAAATTTTTATAAATACAAATACATTATAAGGTTAAAAATACACAGAAACATACTTGTAGGGCCTATGAAACAAGTTACAGACAGTATAAATTATTTAACAAAAATGCAATCATGAAATTTTGTAACCGTTGTTCGGCGAGTTTATGTACTTAATGAAATTTATGTACTATTTTAAACCTCTGGCCATTACAATGTATCGTTTTTAATGTTGTTGTTTTTTAATGGTAAGCTAATTGGTAGAGAAAAACTCTGTTCTATTGCCCTTTAGGTAATTCAAAGACTTTTTTTCAAGAATTTAATCGCTTTATGGGGATTTTTTTGTGAATATTTGTTGAAAACTTTTTTAATTTTATAGTGCTTCTTTCATATCAGATGATTTCACAATGTTTTTTAAGGTAAAATTTATCTTTTTTTTTTTTTTTTTGAAACTAAACATCTGGAATTTTCACAGACATTTATTATTAAATAAACAACTTTTGATTATTTTCTAGTTTTTTTTTTTTTTTTTTTTTTTTTTTTTTTTTTTTAATACTTTACTTGCATCATATAAGAAAAAGTAAACAACAATCAAATGGTTTAAAGACTTTTTCGCAACTTGTTCCTCTGAAAAGCGATCCATTCCACTAAATATTCATTGGTTTTTATCTTTGTTTAACTATCCTCATTCGTTAAAAAAAATAATGCCTATATCCTTACGTATTTCACTTTTAAGATAAGCATTTGAAGTACTTTGTTAACTGTTTCTATGGAGAATATTTTATTTGAAAATTATGTACGATAACTTCATTTTTGTTAAGATTATTTAAAAACACTAGATAATTAATAAAACTTATACATCAATGTCGTAATTTACAGATATAAATATTGTGATTGTCGAAACGCAATTTTTTTTTTTATTTATTTTGCACCACACACCTGTAAAAATATATTATTATTTTTAATTTTTTATTTAACATCAGTATTTGAAGATAGTTTTGGATAGAAAAATTATTAGTATAAATTGACATTAAAATGAGGGGTTGAGCGTCAGAATAAATCATTCAACAATGTTTATTTTCTAGGTGAAGGTTGTTTTTTCCCCGTTTTTCAAAACTATTTATGCCAAATAGAGTTTACTAGTGGCTAACTTAGGTGACTGTTAGATAAACCACATTGGCATGAATGGTTTTAACAAAACGAGGTAGAGACAGCCTTCACCTAGAAAATAAACATTGTTGAATGGTCCATTCTGACGCTCAACGTCTCGAATATGGACATGTTCCTTTTTTCTTGGACTGGATGGATATGTTTTTTTTCTGCCTGGCTACTATATTCTTTTTGTTTCTTTGTCATACTCGGTATTTTGAGATTGGAATGTAAGTAAATTTGCTTAGACTTTTTGTGATTGTAGTTGCTTTCTTGAGCTCTCAGTTTTCACAAAAATTCTCGAACTGCAACTTTTTTCCCCGTCGGATTGTTGCTGGTACAATCTTCACCAAGAGCCTCTCTTAGGCTTTTATTTTCCATTATATATTTAGCTATATTATCGAATCTAGTTGCTTTTATTCTAGTTGGTGCATAAAAAAAGTTTGCAGGCAGGAATCGCTTTTCCATTACCGTTGAAAATGCTATAGTTTAATATTAAATTCATGTTGTTTAAACAGGATTATTGACTTGAGGTTGACGCGATTCGGTCTTCTACTCTACGCTACTAAAACTCAAGTATGAAGTTATTTTCCAATTTGTTCGTAATTACCTGAAATTTTATTGATAGAATTTTTTAATGTAGCTACATTTATGTCTTTGTAACATTTAAACAGTTTATTGTTGTGTTGACATGGCGTGAAGAGTTGCATCCCAAAGAAGCACGGTATTTTTGTATTTTTTCTTTGAGCTTTGTACTTCAACAGTTTTAGGTTTCTTTCTAGATCCACCATTGCCTTATTTTACACTTATCAAATTCTCTTTGGCCATTTTTTTCAATTTTTTACTCAATTATAAAACTGAAATACACTGTTTAATAAATGTGAACTAATAAGCAACACTTTAACATCAAAATCCCTGTTCCAATTTATATCCTTTTTTTGTACAGATCATCAATTTTCAAAGCTAAAAATTTTTGGATCCGTATTTTTTTAGTGAAAATGACTATTACTGTTGATAGGAAAGAGGCCCAAAAAATAAAAATAAAATAATAATCCATATTAAAGGAAACAATGAATTTTTGTGGAGTTGTTTACTTTTGTATGGCATATCTTCTATTACACCTCGTAATTTTGAACTTGGTAAGTTAAAGATGCGTTGACACCTGAGCTAGCACCACTCTTTCTACATCCACGTCATACTAAAATGTTGCGAAGTAAAAAGATCTTAAATGTCAACAAGAAAAACCATTTTTAAGAGATTTTAAACTTTATGAATATTTTGGAACCATCGCTGGTCAGGAGAGCAAGACAACGAGCTTGTGGTTGATACAAATTGTTCATCCATGGATGGTTGGTTTATACTCTCAACGACCTATTTTTATGCACAATAACGGCTAATCAGGCCGAGACCTACAGCTTAATGTGGATTCTGAACCACCACGAGCATCCACGCCTAATCTGGGATTCGAACCCGGCACCTTTGGCATGCATGGCTAGATCGCTAACCATTCAGCCATCAGATGAGTCCATTGTTCATCAATACACTGATATATATGAAGTCCATCGAGGTTACAATGTCCTCACTTTGGAGTAATGTGGATGCGGAGAATGAGATGTTATCTCAAGCGACATCTCGTCATCTAGTCTAGTTATCGGTATGATATTGCTTTAAAAATGTTTCGGACTTGTACAGTTTTCATGTAGCTCTACTCTTCCGCCAGAAAATATCCAACAAACCAATTCCTATTAATGCTTTTATGGTATCTCATATTAATAGTCATATTTTTATAAGTATCTTTTGTGTTTGACGGTGAAATATTAACTGTTTTTATTTCGTTTGACAGAAACGAATTTCAAAGTTATCTTATCTAGTATAATATAACATTTTATACGCTAATAGAGTTAAGAATTTTAAACAAATTGATAGATAAACAGAAACATAACAATTTCCTTGACAATATATTAAACCCACCATTAGAAAATACCTTATAAATAATCAGTATCCAAAACAATCTCATCTAGTTTTCCGAATACTTAGTACAGTGTAGTTAAAATTAAACTGACGGTACTCAGAGTCTCGTAGCTCCGGTTCTACTGAACGGATGTGAATGAAATTTTAAATCTATGTTACTTAGATCATGCGGCGAGGTTTCCCTAAAAAAAATAGGTTTACATTTTGTCAACAGTGGGCGCTGTACTGCTAAAACCATATGCAGATGAGTAATCTCGCTTTAATTCGATGCGTATGGTTCGAAACCGGTTCTTTGGATGTTGCACGGGGAAGAGAACGACATGTAACTGAGCCAGCGAATGTGGAGACAGTTGCAATTGCAACATCTGGAAGCATTTACAACTCAATAGCATGAGCACTAGATATTCCGTGGACAAACGTGTGTATGATTTTACGCGAAATTTTGAAGTGGTACACTTACAAGTTGCATTTCGTGCTACATTTGAAGCCGTAAGAGTAATCTGCACTACTTGATTTCGCCTTGAGTTTTTTGGCGAGGATACAAGTGGATTAGTTTTTGCCTTCATCTTTCTCATTAACAGAAAATCATTTCGACGATTTGACTTCATTTTCACTTAGATGGTGCTGTGGACACACAGAACACCATATCCTCATGTCGTGCAACAATAGTCGCTACATTCCCCTTACGTCATGGCATGATGTAGATGCACGTCGAATTTCATTTTGATCAGTAACCGTACTTCTCGAGAAAGTCACAGTAATAAATGACTGATATTGCAGATTCTTGGAAGATCATGCTGTACCGCGTTAAGGCAAAGAGGCTCTTTAGTCACACACTGTTAATGCAAGATGGAACAACTGTTCATACGGCAAGACGTGTAAAGAATGGGATTCCAGGAAATTTCTCAAGTGAATGTGTTATCCAACGTACTTTCCCAGATGCCTGGCCAGGAAGGTCACCAAATGATCACCACCCTGTGACTTCTAACTGTTGGGTTTTAGCAAAGTTTTCGCTTATCAAAGACGTATACTTAATGAAACAAACTTTAAAACCAGCATTATCCGCCTTGCCTTGTCTCCTTCATTCTTACTGATATGTTGCATGCGACCATTGATAACGCAATGATACGCATTTAGAATATTGTTGACCGATAAGTTATGCTCATAGAACAAACAGGTATGTAAATAAATAAAATATATTATTCTTTAATTTTTGAACTGTTTACTTTCGTTACAGCTCCACCTATTGCCGAAATTTCAAATTATTTTTTTCTGATGGAACCTCGACCGCATGATCGACATAATATAAAGTTTTCATTTGGATCCATTCAGTAGAACCAGAGCTACAAGCCTCCGAGTACCGTCATTTTAATTTTAACCACCCTGTATTAGTATAAAGCCACCAATATTACACCTCTCTTATTTAGTTTTCACTTATTTCATTTCATGATATACATTATCAAGTGCCGAAAATAAAGGTATTCTTTTAATTAAATAAAAACTTACTTCTGCTGGGAACGAATATCCAGCAAGTGTATGCTCAGATCCTTTGTCATCTGTTCTCCCATAGTGCAAATGAATTTCTTCAAAGCGATATCGATATGACAAAGGCCCTTCTGTGATATTCACTACAGTTTCAGGATCCAAAGATTCAGATTTAAAGATAATGCTGTGACCAGTATTCATAATTGTTCCACTTACCTGAAATATTAAATAATTATTCCAAAGAATCTTAATATTTATATGATTGTTTTACGTCAAAAGTATATTAGCTTTTAACGGTAAACGGTGAATATATGCATTCCTTCTATCTATCTTAAAATATCAGAGAAAAAGTCATAATATAATGGATTTTTAACTATTTAATATCCTTTATTCAACACTTACTTCGAAACACACAAATTCCAACAAAATTTACAATCTAATGTCGTGTTACTTATTAAGTAAATTTTAGATATAACTTTATTAATCTAGATTCCTCTTAAATCTGTTTGCCCATTGGACAGTTTTCAATATTAAGCGGTAATGAAATATTGTGCAGTACTTAAGAGGTTTAAGGTACTTGCCTACGCTCGAAGGAATTTTTTAAAAATACTTTATGTAGGAATGTTTAAAGTACTATTTTAGATTTATTGTTTCTTTATATTAGTAACAGAATGAAAAAATTTAATACATTGTCATTATTTCACAAAAACTGCCAATTCACATAAAATTTTGATAAAACATTTCAAAAACTCGAAATGGTGTAAATGAAAAACTATTAAGTTTTTTAGAGAATAAATTATGTATAAATAAACAACATATTTATACCTAAGGGATATACAACAATAACAAATATATTCATAAAAACTTTTTATGGATAATCGAAATAATGGGTTCATGATATTTGACAGTTTTGCTTAGTTTGTATTCAAATCATAAACTGTAACTCATAAAATAATCCTCTAACCTCAATTTTTTTTAGTGCATGTCTTAGATAACAATCAACAAAATCAGTTCAGAAAATTTTCTTAGTAATTTTCATCCATAATTGTTCGAGTTATCAAATTTCAAGTTAGCAATGTTTGCGTGAAAATGAATTCTGAAAAAAATATATCTTTTAAACTTTGTTACTTAAAATTAAAGCCAGTTTTAGATCAATTCAAATTCTCTTAACTTTTTTTATAATTAACTCAGTCTTAAAATGAAGACAGTTTTAAAAACTTAAAAGATTTGAGCAAGAGTGTCATGAATAATATTAGTAAGGGGAACTAAGGGATTCAGAATTGAGAAGGTTTTATAGGTTGGAAGTGGTATCACTTCTTGCCATTCAGTTAGCTAACTACATGAACAACCGAATCTCTGCATCAGATTTTAAACCATAAGACAAGTTAAATTTTCATGTTCCAAAAGTAATATCTTTGCGTTATAAATGCTGATGTGAAAAGAGTTTTCGTTTAAAAGTAAGACTTTTTTTAATTTTTTTTTTTGCATACTTTTTGCAACAATTACATATATAATAGTGTTTATTCACTTACTTGCAAATGGTTGTATTTCAGGGTTATGTAGTAAATGTATAATTAGGGATACTTGATCCAAGACGTACATAGGGATACTTGACCCAAGATAGGGATATTATTCGAATGTATTTGGCAGGTTTTATTGATTTTTTTTTATTCTTCTTTTACCATTTTGTTATGTATGTAAGATGTTCAATCGATAAAAAGGTATTGTTACGGATGGATATTCTTGAAAGTTGTATGTCGTTGCCTCCCATTGATGTTACATGAGTTATCATAATTCCCTCCATTTTTTTCACAGACTACAACCATTAGGTGTATCAGTTTACTCACCTTTCAAAAGATTTTATAATGGTCAATGCACAAATCACCTGAAGATACACAAACATGACTAAGTTCAAGCTATTCTTCATCCACCTGAATTTTCAATGAAAAATTATAGAATAACAAATTTGGGATTTTAATGTGAGTTTACATTTGCAGTTAAATAAATAGTTATTTTCTTTTTCTTGAACTTGTGTAAAGAACAGAAATAGCTTTCAAAGTGCTAATATTTTTAGTTTTCTACAATAAAAATTAAAAGTGGACACCATATTAATATTATGTAGCTAATAAAAAGTATTGACCTCATTGAACAAGTATAAGAAAGTATTAACATTGGACTTATTAATGGGAATTATGTTATTAGTTATTACTGTGTAAAAGTATTACATTTATAATTTTAAATTGTATACTCTTAAATATAGGACTTGGGTCAAGGGGTGAGTCAAGTATCTCTATACAATGGAGTACTTGACCCAAGTTGAAGGTTTTTTTTTTTTATTTCATATTTTACCACCTTTACAATTAATACTTCAGAAAGATATTCATAAATATTGTGTAATACTTAATGAAGTATAAATGGACCTCATTTATACACCCATAAGTAATGTAAAGTAGAAACTAAACACCTAAAACTTAAAATTGGGTCAAGTATCCCTAGTACCCCCTAGTGAATAATATTTACTCAAAATTCATTTTCTCAACTTAGGCCTTAACTAATAAAAATCGAAAGTTAAATAAAAACATGTAAGTATCATTGATGTAACATTGTGTGAAACATAAACTTAAACATTCAATCTACTTTGAAACACCACAGAAAGTAAACCTCGCTTAGAGAAGTGTCAGAAAGCATCTCAGGAATCCTTTCATGGGTAGTATTAGAAAACCTGCCCTTTTCGACCAATAAAAACACCTCAAAGGAATACGGTTCTTTTCTCGTTTATAAAATGAAAAAGAAGGAAGGAATAGAAGAAAATATCACAATGCAAGGATGTCCTTTGATTGTTTTTTTTCTTTTCACCTTTAAAAGTTGGATACTGAGCGTTCCATTTTTTATGGTTGTTTTCTTTCTTTTCCTTTACATAAGTACCGAACGTAAAATGATTTTTGCTCCAGAGAAAACATTTCGATTCCTTTCTTCTGAAGTATATACAGGATCCATTACTTAAGTATTACTTTAAGTAAAGTAAGACCATCATTAACAAGACTGAATAGTTTGGGAAGCTATATTCTGTAAAGGTTTTAGTGGAATTCTTTACTTCTATAAATTTCATGTTACTTTTATACCTCAGACTGTACAGGACATTTCATAAAGTTTTTATATTTATCACACCTTGTTTTAAATAGAGAATAGCTAAAATATGTTTCGATATTTATTTCCAGTGATGACTATAAGTGGGCTTTTTAATTAAAGAGGTAAAATTAAACTAACTTATTGAATTCGAGTTTAGTAATAAAAAGCCAAAATAGCCGATAGATTTCTCCTTAAAAAAGATGACCCGTGGCTCAAAAATTTAAAAAAAAAAAAACTATTTTAAAGAATATATATGAAGACATTGATGTTCTAGGCTGTATATAAATGGCTTATAATTACTTTAAGAATAGTCACACAAAAACCTTGAAAAATCCCACTCAACTCAAAGTTTCAAATATTTCTTTCATTGTTTTACAATAATGAACAAGAAAATTGTGATTTCAATTTAGAAAACCTTAAGCAATAATTCTCTCTGCTTATTGAGAGAGTTTTCTTTAAATTTCTTCATTTATTAATTTTAGGAATTAGTATCATTTCCGAATTTGTATTTAATAAAAATTATATTTTAAGGAAGGATATTTTAGGACGTTACAATAGACTTAAAATATTTATAACTCTATTCATTCAATTACTATCACAGCAATTTTATACCCATAATCCACCAAATTTCGACCGTTAACTTTTGAGAGGAGTTAAAAAACATAAACCTCAAGTCAATTTCAAAAATATTCAATGATTTAGACATACTCTTATCCTCAATTCTGGATAAGTGACGTTCTATTGAAATGTGAATTTTAGCGACAAAACTCTTGGCATGAGCTACAATTCCACTAGATTTCCGGCTGTTGCCCACATAGGTGTAAAATCCAACTACGTGAGCGGAATTCGTTTCGAAATAATGACATGCAATGGATATTATTAAGCAACTATGACGCGACACCAACAAAAACCAATAGCTATTAAATCCAGCTCTAGCATGCACTCTACGCCCTTCAATTAGATTTGAACACGGGAGCCCCAAAGCATACTATAAGTGCAATCCGAACCCCATTTATTACCAAAACTCGGCTTTGAACTCACGTATATTTATTAAATTCGATTTTCTAGGTACTTTAGAGGACAAGTAATAGATCCCTTATCGGTAAATTTTAATAAATATTTCATTAAACTTGGCATTTTCAAATTGATTTTGATAGTCTTTGTTGGATGTTTCTGTCATTTGGATCATGGGCATTTACTGAGAGGATTGGCGGATGGCCAATAGCTTATCCGGTTTTTTTAGTTAAGTGGATAGCAACTGTTTGGGGTGTTGGCCACGTTATACAAATGACAGCTTCGTAATTGATAATTCAACGCCCATGATATTTTTTTTCTCTTTATTGTTTTAGTTTAAAGTGTTATTTTCACCAAACAGAATTTTTAAGGGTCTTCATTAGTTCCCCGTCAATTAATTACTTTGTATAGCTAATACTTTCGGTAAAATAATTGCCTGGTCTATTTTGCGAAACACTTTATTGAAACGAGAAAGCAAGAGTCCTTTTCTCTTCATCCAGATAGAAAATTTAAGCAATTTGCACTTATTAGTGTATTATTTTTTATTAAGTAATATTCATAACAATTAATTTAAAAAGTATGTCTTTTAAGACAATTTCATTTGTTTTGACAGTTTAATATTTATTATTCTACATAATACTAGCAGCACTGAGAGAACAAATATTAAGTATGAATGTCATCTAGTTAGAATACGAAATTCGGGTGAAAACTATCAATCGCTAAAAACTAATACTGGAATTTATTTTTTAAACAATAAATTATAAACCAAATGTTTTCCAAATATTCTAATAATAAGATATATGAATGATTAAATACAAATGAAAAAAGCAACATGTTATTCATGTATATTTAAAAAATTAATATATTACGTTCTTTAGCTTAAATTTATAATTTCTACCCTCTAACATGGAGGTAAATCCATTTTATATTTTAGTCTGATTTTTTATTGGAGTGGAAAACAAAACTAAATCACATTTTTTCCTTTTGGATATCCAAATTCTAAGTGCCATTTAGCGTATGCGGGGATTCATGAGTTATAAAAGTTTCCGTTAATTGGAATCAAAATTCTTTCCAACTTGTCAACATTACAATAGCCCAATAAGCATGTCCCAAAAGTAATTATACTTCAAATTGTTGGACAGTTTGACAACAATTTTGTGATCAAAACTTTGTTTTACGAGAAGTATTTTTTATTATATTCTGATTTTCAAATATACCATTAAAAGTTGTCAGAATGTGGAAACTAAATTTAAAAACGCACATATCTCACCCATGCTTTACAAGTGACACAACGCGAAATTCTTCATTTTGAATTAAACGTACAAAATTACAGACTGATTTACTTGAAGTTGGAACAACGCCATAGGTGACTTTTAGTTTAAATTCACCTTGTAAACAAGCGTATATCGTTGAACCAGCTTCAAGTCTGTGTAGTCAATAATTTTGTACAACCTTTAACACAAAAATGAAGAATTTTGAATTGTGTTTCCTTGGAAGCAACAATGAGAGTTTTAATATTGAACATTTACACATCTAGAATTGTTTAAGTGTTTAAATTTAAATACTTACGTGTGTAAACATGGCTATTTATACAGGGTGGCTAAAATTAAACTGACTGTACTCAGAAGCTCTTGGCTCCGGTTCTACTGAAGGGATCTGGATTAAATTTTAAATACGTGTTATCTAGATCATGCGCCCGAGGTTGCCGTCGAAAAAAATAGTTTGAAATGTTGTCAATAAATAGTGCTGTACATGTAAAATTAGAAGCAAATGAGTAATTTAACTTTAAAAGCGATACATATGGTTCGAAACCAACCCTCTGATGGTGCACCGACATGTAACTGCGCCGGTAAATGTGGAGGAAGTTGCAATTACAACAGCATTTGAAAGTTCTTCAAATGCTACTGTAAAGTGTGCCCTTTCAATAGTGCGAGCACTGGAGATTCTGTGGGCAAACTTACTCAGGATTTAACATTTCGTGCAACATTTGAATCTGTATTCTGCACGTCTTGATTTTGAATTGCGTTTTCTGACGAGGATGCAAGTGGATGAGTTCTTTTCATCACCTATCTAATGAACAGATGATGCTCATTTTCACTTAAATAGTGCTGTGAACACACAGAATTACCGCATATGGCATTCCACCAATTCTTTTGCTGTGCAACAAAGCCGCTACATTCCCTATGCATCATGATATGGTCTAGTCATCAAGATCCTCGTATCTGAACTCTTGTGACTTCTGGCTGTAATTTTTCCTCAATGATCGCGTTTATCAAGGACGTGTAACTAATGAAGCGGACTTGAAAACCAACATCATCCATCATGTCTCCATCATTCCTACTGATACGTACGCGGTCGTTAACGCGGTGGCACACTTTCATCATATTGTTGACAGGCAAGGTGCGCACATAGAGCGCACAAGTGGATAAAAAATATAATATTCAGTGGTTCTTTGATTTTTCAACAGCTATCTTGCTTTTTACATAGTTACAGCTCATCCTATCGACAACATTTCGAATTTTTTTTTTCTCGATGAAAACCTTGGCCGCATGATCTACATAACACATATCTTAACTCTCATTCGGATCCGTTTAGTAGAATCGGAGGTGCGAGTCTCTGGGTACCGTCAGTTTAATTTTAACAGCCCTGTACATTTATTTTTTAAATTGTAGAATAAGACAAGAAAACGAAAATTCAACTACTGTAATTTTTTTCTTTCATTTATTCTACTAAAATTCAACAACAGGAGCATTTAAAAAGAAATACCAGTATTTTTCTTACTGTAAAAGGATTTAATTCCAAACAATCAGTATTTTAAGAAATATTTTCTTGTTTTCAAAATAAAAAAAAAATTTATATACTAGAACCCGTCCCAAAAAATAAAAACAGAACCTGCTTTTAAAAACTTGTAGTTTCTTTTCAGAAACTTTTGTTACTTTTCATTACTTAATGCCTTGTCACAAAATTAGAATTCCCTCCATTCGTCTACAAAAAACAGATCTCATATAGTTAAATAATAAAAATTTCCTCAAACACTATTATTTTATTGATGGGGACATAGATTTTGGTTTGCTACAATCAGCGAGAATCTGGATGAAATAATTGAATTAAAATATGCATATTGAAGGAGGAAATTTTAATTTTTGTGTCGAAAACTTTCTTTACCTTTAAACAATTCGCCCTCAAATGAAGATTAATTTGAAACGCTCTATCGTCACTATCGATTTAAGCTCATTAACTGAGAAGGATGTCGTTTACGATAAAGTAGAAATGAAATAAATTTTTATCATTTTTTCAACCAAGAAAACTTTGAAATTGTATGAACAGCTCTTTAATTAGTAAATCGATATATTTTAAAACAGTGGCGCTTACATTAGATTTATCTATAACATTGTTGCAATTTCGAGTAAGAGGAAGGCAGGGAAATTATAAACCACATGGTTCCCGCTAATAGATTACGAGTTTAGAAATTGATGAAAGGAGAAGTACTAATAGTAGGATTATTTCTACATACTCCCCAGAGCTTTTTAATTGTATTTTTTTCCCTTAATAGTGTTTATTTTTAATACTGATTTAGATAAAACTAGCGATATAAGGCTCGGCGTTGCCGGAAGACTAGACTAAAATTTACTGTATTGTTTCGTAATTACTCGATTTCAATAACAAAAAAAGCATTTCAACATCACTAAATATGCTTTAGATAATGTTTACACAATTTTGCAATAATAGAAATTTGGAAGTATCCAAATTAAACACTAAAATTCAAAACGGTGAGTTGGATCAAATAATATAACAATAGTTATAAATAACTTATGAAATCTGTATCTAGGACATAGTTAGGAATCATTTAATATCGTTTCTTAATTCCAAAATTAATAAATTAAAAGACATGCTGTTTTGTTTTTGCAGCTCTTCACAGTTGAGAATATCTATGCTAATGCATATAGTTCAGAAAAATAATCTAATAGTCTAAAAACAATAAAACATACTTTAATAAAAAAAAATATATGTATAAGGGACATCTATATCCTGATGCTTTTAAGACAACAACACTGATTAAATAACCATGCTTCGCTACAGCGTTATAATATTTAGAAAAATTTAGAGGAAGAATGTTCCCTTGTTCAACTACCAAATAAGCTGCAGTAGTTGGTTGGTTTGAACGCTTTTTTTTTCTTCCTTTTTTGCACAATAACGGCTAATTAGACCGGGACCTACAGCTTAACTTGTATTCCGAACCCCAACGAACATCCATGCCGAGCCCAGAATTCGAACCCGGCACCTTTGGCATGTGAGACCAGAGCGCTAACCACATAACCATCAGGTGGGCAGAATATGTAATAGTTAAATGCATATTACTTTGTTTTTAAAACAATTTATAGCTAAAGATTTATTAATTTTGCGGACAAATTTGATGCAGAAATGTTGAACGGTATAGAATTAAAAAAAAAAATACTTTAAATACAATATATTTCTTTTTCAACTCCTTTAAGAACAGATATTAATTTTTACTCTAAATAATATTCACCCAAATTTACTTCAAATATAAACTCACTGCCAAGATTGATGCACGGAGAAGAAAATGTTAATTTTCAGAAGCCAATCTGAATTTGAGAGGCTGCAATTTGCTGCAGAGGTAGATGGAAGTATGCAAATGTGTTATGTAACAGTCAATCACGCTTTCGTGTCGAGAAATAAATTAAAGGCTATGGATCTCTTAACTAAACATTTTATTATATTATAATTTTTTTTAACTTAATAGACAGATTAAAGTAAATATGGTCTTGCTGTGCATTAATAAGAGTTTTCGGTCACGGAACAAGAAACTATTACGCCATGCTTTTAAAGAATATATATGATCTAATTAACTGTAACTGTAGTCTTTTTCTGCTTTTAGTTCGCATTTCTAATTTTAGTTGTTATTTTGGACTCCTAGACCTGGAGACTGTTGTACGTTTTCGGAAAGCTCGTCACTTCGTTTTTGATTTCTACTTTTAATCGACAGTGTCGGTTTTCACTACTTTAATTTCTGGATTCTTTAAGAATCCCCACCAAGTAAGTTACTTGTTTTTTCTTCACCATGACTGAAGGCCTCAAGAGGCCGTCAGGCGACGAAAATCTCATTGAGGGTGTTTCCACCAAAGAGCAACGTCGCGGTGGTAAATTTTTCTACACCGAATTATCTGAGCTAGAAAAAATCAATTTTGCTATTCAATATGATGCTACGTGTCAGAAAGTCATTATCGAATCTTCTTTAGGAAAAGGCAGTCTACCCTTTTCGAATCCTCAAGTTATTAAGTCCACCTTTAAAAATATATTATCATCAGACGATACGCTCAAAATTACCAGAAGACAAAAACTTCTTCTGGAATCTAAAAACTTTTCGACTTTCGTTAAACTCGCGGACTTAAAATTAATTGGCTCTGTCCCCATTGCCTGGCGACCTATAGAAGAAACTATCACGACCAAATACCTAATCAGAGGCGTCGACTCTTCTATCCTTCTTGAAGATATTGCAACGGAACTAAAAGAGGTGGGAATTAAATTCTCACAAATTGTGAGATTTACTAAAAAGAATTCTGAAGATCCTATTCCTATCGTACTCGTTAAGAGCTTGGAAATAAGGAACGACAGTCAGTTCTCCTGTTTCATATGTTACACAGGGTGTCCTCCTAAACCGAATCCCCGAAAATCTGTTACAACTGCCTCCGCTTTGGACATTTCCAGAAGTCTTGTGACCGTAAACAACGGTGCGCCTCTTGTGGAGACTTTCATCCTCCCACCACCCCGTGTCTATAAGAAAGCATCTGCTTCAGATGCAAAAGCAAAGACCACAAGGCTATAGACTCCTCGTGTGAGTTTATTAAACTTGAAAAATTGGCCATCAACAAGGCTATCAAAGAAATGATCCCTATCAAATTAGCTAAAGCATCTCTGAAGACTAAAGCATCATACGCGGCAATCACAGCCCAGACCAACAATCCCCATCCAACTTGAGAAGTGATACCTAGTATCCAAAAAGATATCCAAGAATTGAAAAGTTCCATCACAGCTATTCAAGTCGTATTGTTTCAAACCAGAAACACAGACATTCCTTCTGGTCACCAGGCCAGTTTAACCCTACCAGCCGTAACAAGTCAGCTTTCTTCAGAGTTAACAACGATTGTTGACGCTAAAAATGGGGGAAGCGAAAGAATCCCACACAGGTGAAGTGGTTCATCTTAAAGGAGGAAAAATACCAAGTAGACATCGGTGACCTCAAAAAAGAAAATTGCAAACTGGGAGACGTAGTCTCAGTAATTTCTCTAAAGTCAGACTGAGGGTTTGGCCTCTATCATTGCTCAGAGAGGTAGCCCTATGCGGAATGGACAGAACTTTAACAGCCCCGATTTCGACGAACTATTTGCTTCATCTCCTATGAACTTTGGAGAGGGAACTTAGACACAATTTGTGAAATTTGTCTTTTCTCCAGCTAACATGGCCTTTCTGTAATTAATGATTTCATCGTAAATACGTATACGGAGACGAGTTGTATGCCCACAGTTCTCCTTCCTTTGCCTCTGTGAAGAGGTTCACCAACCAACCAACAACCAACCTAATTTTAGTTTTAGGTTCAATTTGAATAATATGTAGATGCGTTGTTATTCCATTGAAGGTGTGTGTAGTGTGTTTCATGATGTCTTGATAAAGTTTGTCTGATAATTCAATGGCTCTGTGTCAGTTACTGCGCTTTATAAAAACTTGAATTTTAATAGGTCTTTTAGAAGGAATCCATAAAATAACATAACTGTGAAACAGTGTGAGAGATTGAATACAGAGACCAGTGGTATGTTGAAAAGACAGGTAAGGAATTTTGAATACAACGGTTAGTAAAATTGATTAAGGGGAGTAAATCTGATAACGTCTACTTATGGTTTACCAAGGAAGCCCATTTTCATGTAGACGGATTTGTCAATAAATAAAAATGTGGAATATGGGTTCGCTGAAAACCCATCTGTGTATTTTGTAAAACCGCTGTCTTCTGCAAGTGACCTGCTCTGGCAATTAAGGAATCAAAGAGCCCTTTTATTAAGAGGGAAACGATAAACTCCATTCCGCTATATTCAGATTTTACAACAATTTGTTATCACATTTCAATATTGTAACTAAGTTTTCAAACCGGTGTATTTAAAATTCCGTGCCTCTCTATCCAATGTACTACTTGTCTCTTCTCTCTGTTTCTCACTGTTTTGCAGATATTTCATTTGAAAGTTAGGCAGCCCATTCTGAACGACTCTATATTTTATCTTTGAGTAAATGATATTTGGCTAGTAATGGTATTGTAGCACAATCAACACAAAACATACGATAATAAGCAAATCAGTTGTAGGAAACCAGTATAAATTAAATAAATGTGCGTATAAAGCTGATGAAATGAGCATTATAAACGTTGTATTACTCTATAGGGGAGAATTAAAATTCCGGAAGGCCTTGTTGGTAGCACTTTGGATGTTTAATGACTGAAAGCCTCCGCTGCTAACGTTGACAACACATGTTTAAAAAAACTCTGCCAATCTGATATTTTTTAATCCTTTATATTAACTTCAATTTTTTGTAGTGCGTAAAATATTCAGATTGCTTATATCCCCAATTCATGTCAGAGAGCCGAAATTTAATTGATAGACTCATTGTCGATCACCATACATTTTATCATATTTTGGGGGCAACAAAAAGTTAGTCAATGGCACGGAATGGGTATTTTCTTCGTAGTGGTCAAACACTTAAAAAATCGATTTTAACTCAAAATCACTTAAATAAGTTGCAATTGCACATAAAAGTTGGTAATGCATGCAATGGATTTATATTAAAAACTATTTTTATGGGTTAATATTTCTAAACACTAATAACCACTTATAAATAAGCAATTCAAAAGACCGAATGATACGTTGACTCTTTACAGAAAATAGCACTATACAACCACTACGGTTTAAAAACAATGTTTTTAAAGTCTACGACGCAGCTGAATGGCACTCGTATTCATAAAAAAACATTGGTTTGCAGTTGATTATTTTTCCTTTCAACCAAACTGAAGTGTAAATTAAAGCTTACCCTGTATTTGTCGACATGAAGGCTTTTGAGATGAGGATCGTACAAAAGAACAGCCGGGTCAAGATCAATGGGTGATTGCCTACGGCCTTTAGTACAAAAACTCCATTCTGGATTTAATAAACCCCAAAAGTCAGGACCTGGAATAAAGAAAAACATTGGAATGTCAACAGCATTCACTTTTTTATTAAATGCTGTCGTTGCTTCGTTGAGTTAAAAGAAAGAAATTATCCAGTTTCTAAGATAGATCCATATAATATATAAGAAAGAGTTTTACACCTTTCTGGTATAACTAAGGGTTGCTCTTTAATGTATCAAGAGCATTTTCGAGTTGTATTTCTGTTATGGAAGAATTGAGTGAATACATTGTCTTCCTCACAATCAATAAACATCTTTGCTGTTTTCTAGAGTAAGGAAAAAAATAACTATACTATTGACTAAACGAATTGAAAGCATGAGGAAAAACATAACGAGTGAATTGTGCAAATCTACAATGCAAAAGCAGCAAAATGCAAGAGTTTGTGGTTGGTTGTATTCAGATTATCTGGCGCCGTCAGCAACACGAGGGCTATAATGCGCCGAAACATTCGTCATTAGACAAGCCAACATACATTTACAAACACCCATGTCAACACGGGACTCGAACCCGCAATCTCGCGGTCCAGAAGCTAGCACGCTAACCACTATACCGTTTGGTCGGCGCAAGAGTTTGTGATTAAATATATCAGAATAGAAAGAAAACAAAATTATTTGAAAATGAAGAAGAGGTCTCCCTGATGAAGAGGTCGTTAGGAGTATAATTTTTTAGAAATATTTTTCTCTTTCTGCTTCGATACATATATGGTTGCTGGAAGACACGCTTTTTAGTTATTCCTAATTAGTATGAATCATGAAAGTAAATTTTTTCAGCAAGTCAACTTTTGAATCTTGGCTTGCTATTTATTTACGCAAAAGTGAGTAACCATGTTTTAATGAGTATACACAATCAATAATAAAGATCGATGTTAGATAATCTAGTATAAAAAAAAATTATATACTACATCTAGAAAGAACACTAAATGCACGTAGAATTTGAATAATAGCATAAAAATCTTAAAAGTTTTAGTGCAGTCCACTTCTGGGTAACAGATATATAAATGTGACTGTATGCTAGCTTGTTACTAAGCCATACTAAGACGGGTAACGTCTTTTAAAAATGAACATCGTTGTTACATACCTTAGTATGAGATAGTGTTATATACATCCAAAAATAACACGGTATACATTTAATAACGTTAGGTGGTTATCGCAATAATAACTGTAATAGTTTCCAAACTTTTTTTTTTAATTCAGGGGATTATAAAGTACCAAACATAATGTAAAAATAGACCTCTACAGCTCACCATTGTTAAATTCAGGATCAACAATTCTTTACTCTAATGTCTAATAAAAACAAAAATCATTTCAAACAAAATATGATTTAAGTCTATATATAAAAGAGAGTAAGAAAAGTCATACATTTTGAAAATTATCATTTCAAATTCCAAAGTTTTCACGCGATATGATCGATGACATTAAAGATATGATGATTAATGTACTTATTAAGAAATATACTTAAAAAAAACACTATTGTTTAGTTATATATTTTAATCTATATAATATATTAACTTTCTGAGATATATTGTCGCTTCATTAGTTTTTGAAAAGTTTAAAGCAATCAATTCCATAGCAGAGGCCGTCAGAAGATGCAAAAATTAATTGCTGTCTTTTGACACTTTTATTGCTTTTATGAAGTGTCGCAGATGGTGAAGGAAGTCATAAGTGTTTGGAGGAATAAACGTTTCAAGAAGAATAGGCCATAACTAATAGAGTGCAAAAAATAAATTTGGAACATAAAAAGATAAATCATCAAACACTTAACATTTTATTTACTAAGATAGTCACTTTACAGCTGTTAGTTATTTATGATCTAATTGAAGAAAAAGCTTCCATGGGATTAAAGAAGTTAATCTTTTATCAAGCTTTACAGAATTTATACTAGGCTTTATTACAGATTTGCTAGTTTTGTAACTAAATATTTAAAATTTTGTATTTTTTAAATATTACATTCAACAAAGCCATCTGTTGGTTAACTTTGCTACTATTTCTGAAAATTGATTGCTGAAATCACTTGCCCAAGTAGAATGCAGCAAACTGAACATTTCTGTCGGGTTTTTTTTAATTCATTTTTCATATGTGCCAGTTTAAATTCCATACAAATACATTTAATAAGTGATGAGAAATAAACATGACTAAAATAGAAATCGAATGTCAATAACCTTTGTTAGTCATAATTATAATTAATTGAACTTCAGAAGGATGCATTTTGAATTTTAGCAGGGTCCGCAATTTTTGTTTCGTATGGAAATAACCACTATTTTTCGAGTTTTAAGAAGTCACGAACGCACTCTATTGAAACTCACGAAGTAATTAATGTGAAATATCATACACTATTGATAAGTATGCTTTATCCAAAAATTGCGTGACAATAGGAGAATAACCACTGACATGTGAAGATTGGAAAACTAAAAATAATGAAGCATTTTATTATTATTATTATTATTATTATTTTTTTTTGTAATCTTCAGTCTTAGAAAGCAAATATATTTTATGCTTTTTCATCTTTTTATGTTTTGCAAAAAGTGGTTAATGCAAACTTATCGATATATAATTAGAATAAAAAATTAAAAGGCAGCATAGCAATTAAATAGATAAAAATGCACCCTGTGAAAAGTTTGTATTATATGCATCTCATTTGAATAAGTGATTAATGATATAATCATACACAATTAAAATAAAAAAGTCTACTTGAAATCCTCTGAAAAAAAAAAAATCTGGGAAAATCTGTGTGCAATAATAAAATGATATGGTAATATTTTTTTTATAACGTTGGAAAGTACGAGAAACTATAAATTATAAAAGAAATTGATGAATGAACCAGTAAACTATTTCAATACTTTTAATTTTTCTTTATCTTTTATTAGAGTAGTTATAAAAATTGAGGGCCTGAGAAGCAAAGGGGTCTAAGTGACTTTTTTTAAGTGTTGAGAAAACACACTCGTTTTTACACTCGTTATACACTCGAAGATATCACTAGTTTTTATAGAATTTAATATAAATAAGATACTTTAAAGTGCATTTTCTCAAAAGTTAAGAAAAGTCACTTAGATCCCTTTACTTCTAAGTCCCTCAATTTTAATTTGAGATTACGCAGATCCATAAAGGACTCAAAGTTGTTTTAATAAATTGAAAAACTTGCAAAGTCAGGAGACTCATGAAAAGATTAATATACTTACCAAGTTTTAAGCTCAAAAAAAAAAAAAAAAAAAATGAGAGCGCAAGCTAAAATTTAGCGTTCCAATTTTAACAGAAACAAATTAAACCACAGTTGTAATTTCTGGTTTTTTTATTCATAATAACCGAAAAACATCTAGATTTTTAATTTTAATTACCCATACATTAACCCTTTGCGCTCGAACGACGTTTCTCAGGAGCCACATGATTGGATGCCGTAACTCCAGAGGATCACTAGGTTTGATGCGAAAATTCGATGCAAAGCCAATGACTGTGTTTAGTTTCTATGAGGCGCGTCCGTGACCGTGAACCGAAACAAAAATGGCGGAAAACGTCTTGCGTTGCTGGTACCTCCGCGCGAAAAAGGCCTCGAGTGTAAAGGGTTAACCTAGTTACAGAAATCATTGCATAGGTAAAAAAAAGTGTACTTTTTCTGCGTTTCTGCAATGTTCGGAACTTTCCGAGTGCAAAATGTGGGGTATAAAAAAGATCTATGTGTGTCTGTGGTGATCAGAATAACTCTTGAACGGATTGACCTAGGATTTTTCATATTTTTATATGAGTCAGTAGGGGGGTCATTGTATGGGTATTAAAAATTAAATTGTATTCAATTTTAATGCTCGCCCCCTTATTTCCTTTTTACCTATTTTCATAGTATACCAAAATTAATTCTGATGAAATAATATTAACACTTGTCTCAATGAGCCCGAAGGTGTTAAAAAGATTACACAAATTAAAAATTCTAAAAAAAAAAAAAAATTCTTCGGATTCGATTTCAAATACCCTGCTTTTTTTGCTTTTGGTCTATTCTGATAATATACAAATTCAATTTTTTTTAAATATTAACCAGTGAAACATTGATACTGAAGATGGAAAAAATGTATACAATACTGGAAAAAAAGGATAAAATAATAAAAAAATGATTATAAATAATCACAAATTTTACTATCTGAAATAAAAAAAGGTAGTTGTAAAATATTGATAAAATTTAACAAAGAAAGGAAAAATAACATTCACACAATAAAAATATCCTTTCTTTGGCCATATTTTCTTTTTAATGTCTTTTTTTATTATATAAATACTGCTTGTGATTATCGTCACACATCGCAAAACGCATTCGTTTTTAAGAGTTAAAAATCATTTTAAACAGTTGATTAACAGTTAAGAATCCATTTAAAAAATTTTAATCAACTCTAGTCGTAATTCTAGTGTAATTTACTTTATGAAGATTTTTTTTAATGTATGTTTGGCATTTTTATAAGAACGTTTTTCTTTTCAAGAGGTGGGAGATACATTTAAAAATCGGATATAAATTTATGTTTCTTAAAAAGATTCAAGCTTTCGACTGATATAAACTCGATAACTTTCTCATTTAAAACGATAAAATATTAAAAATTAATCAGATGTCGCAAAATTTATTTATAACAAATCACTGTAAGACTTCAATTTACAAATCTAAGTCTCACTATTATATCACTTTCTCTCGGTTAAATATCTATAAATTTTCCAGCAATTGTGATTTGCATTACAAATAATGTATTTTAAAATATTAGATGCAAAATGATGATTATCTCTAGGCACAAAGGTGTTGGTACTGCTTTTGAAAAACCATTGTTTACTATACACGGATGTAGAATAAAGTGTTTGAGTACTCGCTGATACAATTTGTGCTTAAGAGATTTTTATCATTTACCTATAATTTATCTTGGCTTTGAAATTGAATCGGAATATTTTAGAGCCTGAGAGAAAATAGTATATAAAAAGTTCTCTCGGGATAAAGGATAACTTAGCTACGCTTAATGATCTCTGTTACAAAATTGAGGATTTTTCACTTATGAATTAAGCTAAGGTGCAAATGTGAAAAGGAACTATAGTAGAATACCGATTATCCGAGTTAGTGAGGAGCAAGACCAAAACGGATAACAGAAATATTCGGTTAAACCGAAAATTGTAAGTAAAACAATCGGTTTAAATGTATATTTTAACAATTGCAAATGTTTTACAGATACATCACTTGAAATTCATATTGTTATCATATTTAAAGAGTCCTTTTACTGAAAAAGTATTTAATTGCTTTTTATTTTACTTTATTTTGGCTTTTTTCTTAGGTAATGTTTCGCCATTTTTTTTAAAGAATAACAGGATTGCTGGTGTCGCTTATTCTTGTTGCTCTATATATTCAGTAGCACTTTCAATAGCTTATAGTTCATATGTATAGGAGATTTTCGTATGTTGATTTTCATCGTCCCTGTCTTCCTCATCATCGCTAGTTTCATTTTCCTTATTGACCATCATTTCATCTGTAATCTCTTGCTGTTCGTCAGCGTTTATCCAGTCACGTACATCCTCTGCATTGATTGGCTCAGACAATGGCAATTTCATGACAATATCCAAAAGCTTATCGTTACCTTCATTTTGGACTGTCCGGGATCTTTGCTTCTGTGTATCCAAAATGTTCTTCCACGATTCTGTGGTGGCCGATTTTACTTCATCCCATGCCTCAGTTATCCAGTAAACAACATCTTTTAGATTAAAACTTTTAAATGTCTTGGGGAGACTTTTATTTTCCTCGATTCCTTTAATAAGAGCTTTTAGTCATTTTTTTCGGTAGTTTCTCATGTTCTCCAAAGCATCTTGATCTTAAGTCTGAATTAGTGATATGGCATTAGGAGGCAAAAAAAGGTCTTTAATGTAGCTACTCACTAAGTCGGTGAGTGTTTGTCAGATTAAGTTCAGAATTTTTTTCAGTAGTTTTAAAAATGGAAAATGCAGAACTAAATATAAATCCTAGAAATATTTGATAGCTCGGTTAAAGCGGAAATTCGGTTGGTTGGGGTTTTATTGTAGATTTAAAACATTAATAACTTCACCAGCTCAAATAATATAAGTTCTCTTACTTATAAAGCTTCTGAAAATTTCTCACCAATTATGTTCTAGCATTGCAGTCAATTTCGCCAACAAAGAATGACAATACACAAATATCTTCACTTAAGTGCTACAAGTGACAACCGAAATCGTTAAGAGCACTTTTTGAAATATGTTAACTTACTTTTTGAATCGTTTTGTGATATCGAATTGATTTAAAAAAAAGCTCAATTTATTTTTTAGAGGTCCGATAACCACCAGAACGTTCATCTACGGTTTTAAGTAACATTTCTGTATTTATTTACTAGAAATAAACACATATTTTAACTCTGTCAACGCACTGAATCTGAAAAGAAATTCAGAATTGTACGAACACTTTTTTTATTGAATAGATAACCTTAACCATCTACCTCGCATGCTGCAAAGCTCCGTGTGGTTTTATGTTTTAGTAACATTTACCTATAAAAATATGGTGCGAAATTCGATTAATTCCCAATAATTCTAATTAGAGATATTTGTCTTTGTTCTTTTTAAAAATGGCAATTTTTTTTCAATGTCTTTGTCGTTGGGAATCTTGTGTGAATAAGCTTTCCCATTCTGAAAATTCTCCCAATTGTTATAGTCCCATTTTAGCCGAAGAGTTTTAAAGATTGTAATGTCTGGACTGCTTGTGACTTGAAAGAGCTAGTTCATTTTCAAATGCACACCAGCTTATATACGTGCTGATTTTTCATCGGAAATACAACATAACTTTACCAGCTGGTTGTTCCCAGGGAATATCAGCTGTTCTCTAATAGATGATGTGGTATAGGAACTACAAAATAGTAAGCTCACTCGGGAGACTAATTTGAATGAGACGCTCTATGATAGCTTCTCATCTTGTTTGTTATAAAACAATACTGACAAAAGCTATTGACCTAAAGGTATTAGCTAGTGTGTGTTACCTATTGATGAACTTTACCAAACAAGTGTTTTAAACTGATCGCCATATTTTGGACAACGAATCGTGATAAATAAGAATTGAAATAAACAATGAATTAAATGTGGGAGGACGAGAGAGTGCATTGCTACATTTCTGTCATCCTCCTTTAGCTCGCTTTTGTACACTCAAAATATATAACCCTTTACAACCATTGGCAGAGTTGGGTTGTACAGTACCCAAAAAAAAAATCAGAACGATGGCTATATCTTGTGCTCTAATTCTTGAAATAACAAAGAAAAGGTACCGTTGTAAATCGTGGAAGGTTTTTAATAATTGCATGTAGTTGTTTTTTTGTCATAAGGGGTCATCTATATATTAAAACAGAATCAAACTTTAAAAAGTTCAATAGCAACCTCATAATATTATCCTATATTTGGATTCAACATCCAAAAAAATGTCGAAATACAAAAATCCGTAATTTTCTAATGAATGGTTTGTAATTTAAATGATAAAAAGAAAATGATAAATTAATGTTAAATAAAAAAGTTGGTTTTTTGGCCATGAACACTTAAATTATTAATATATTTCAGTAAATTTTTTTTCAAAAGATAGTTTGTAAATGGCCAAACATAAATAGCAAGCAACTTTTGCATCCATTTCTTTTTTAATAATTAATTATTAATTAATAAAACAATTTTAAATTTTTTTTAATAGAAACATATATTTTTTTCGCTTTCATTAGATTCACCATGGTCTGAAACCAAACCACAATTTTTTTCTTTTCATTTTGACTTTTAGTTCTCGATTTTTTAGCGAAAATGTAAAAAACGCTCACTTTAAGGGACCGTAGAGTAGACGACTTTTGAAAACTATCAAAGATTAATTCAAGGTAAACTAGAGGTGTGGAAAATTGCACAACGTTCAATTATCGTAAAATGGGGTGAATAGGAAAAGCGGGGTGAATCGGAACAGAATTTCTTGAGATTACAAAAATATATATATATATTATTTTATAGAAACAAAGCAGTTTTATTTTTTGTATGTATATTTTTAATCTGTCTAACGTGTTTGGTTGGTTGTATTCAGATTATCTGGCGCCGTCAGCTACACGAGGGCTATAATGCGCCGAAACATTCGTCATTAGACAAGCCAACATACATTTACAAACACCCATGCCTAACACGGGACTCGAACCCGCAACCTCGCGGTCTAGAAGCTAGCACGCTAACCACTATACCGTTTGGTCGGCCTCTAACGTGTTTGGAATCGAGGAACATATGTTTTGTGTGGTTTTCAACAGTGTCCTTTTTTTTTTTTTTTTAAATTTACTTCCTTAAATTACATTTATTTAAAACAACATTTTTTAAGCAATTTCAATAAGTT
This sequence comes from Linyphia triangularis, assembly GCA_963978545.1. NCBI lineage: Eukaryota > Metazoa > Arthropoda > Arachnida > Araneae > Linyphiidae > Linyphia > Linyphia triangularis. The sequence continues at coordinate 54,668,764 of OZ021721.1, forward strand.
ATCCTTTAAAAATTTTACTGAATCAGGTGATTTTTTCATTTTATAAATAATTTCAACGATCAAGTTACATTTGTGTTTACAGTGACATGTTTCTGTAAAATAATCACACTTTGCTGAATACTATTTACTAATGCCTACATTTTATATTTATTAATTTTCTAATTATCAGTAGTATACGTTATACTTCCGCAATTACAGTTTTCGATATTTTATTTATTTGGTGTGAAGAATGCACATCTTTAATGTTGTAAATAAATTATGTTACTTTTGCGTTTACTTGCAATTTTTGTATTAATCTTAAACATGTCACTATAAATCCAAGTAGTTTCTATGCAATTTTAGACTGATATTTGTATTTTATAACGTCGTGAAACGCCGTTCGATTCTCCCACTGTGAAGAAGAACCTTAAAAATACCTTTCATTTTATGGAAATTCTCCCTGAAGATCGGTAAAAAATGGTCAAAACATTTTCTCTCATAAGTGACGTGTTTTTCAACATAATGCATTGAAATTTGGTGTATCGAGTAAATGATGTATTCTGAATCGAATTAAATGATAAAAAATAAGGGTTCGTATTGAAATTTTCGAAGATAGCGTTACTTTTACTTAGTAAACTGTCCCTCAAGAAAAAGAAATTGCATCAGATCTATAGAAAATCGTAAGCAAAACATTTTGGTGCAAACCGTAAGATTCTACGATAACTACAACCGAAGATATAGCCATCGTTCTGATTTTTTGGGGGGTACTGTACCATTTTGCAATAACTTCTTGTTTTACAAACTACTGTGTTCACGTAACGTTGAAGTGAAAGAGTCAGTCACAGTGCAATATAATTTCAGAAGAGATTATACTGAGTGTGAACTTCAAGCTCATTGCGGCACGGGCAAATCATTTTAAATTTATATAATAAAAAAAATGGTTATAATACTATTTTAAAGCCAAAGGAAGAATTGCGTAGTTGAAAGAAGAAATGTGAAAGTTAAAAAATAAAGAACACCCCAATGGGTCAATGGTGACCGTGGGACCTGATGTGATTCGGGTTTCCGTCAAAATAGCGTATGTGCATAATTGTTGTGTATCGGCCCTTTTGCTAGCAACCCTCGTCAAAAGTTAAAAAAGAATAATTAAAGTCAATTCACTTCAGTTCTTCTTCTGATCATGAAGTCGAAAAATGTATATTCGTTTGAGTATAATCTGGCAAGCAGACATTTATCTAAAGGGAGGACAAAGTTTTAAAACTACACTTCAAATACGATCAGAAATCCTCAAAACAAGTACAAATAAACATCACAAATACCAAGTAATTCAACTGTTACCTGGAAGGTTAACCATCCTTCTACCACCCACTCTTTCACCTAAATTCTAGTGAAAATAACCCCTCAAATCCCCAAAATAAAAACAACACATCGGAATTCTAATACAGACCCAACTTCAGCAGTCGGACAAAAATTAATAATTAATGTTTATTAAAGAGTTTCTTGATTGCAAATAAATATAAATTTATATCTTTCACTGAACAAAATGCATTTCAACACCAGGGTATAATTCAGCACGTCAAACTGTCAATTTTTTCAAAAACACAAAAATAAGAGGAGAGGTGCGCAGGCAATTGGTGTCTAGACTACATGAATAAGGCTTATAATTTACCTAAGCAATGCTCACTAAGCTTAGTTCGCTATAAAACCTTTCAAATATTTAAAGTTTACTAGACACTGCTCTCATACCAGAGCTATAGTTTACTGAATACGTAATCAGGCCCAATATAATTTTGCCTTCAATATAAATTCCGATTACAACTATACAAATTTCATTGATTATTCCGATTTCCCGTGACAACAGATTGGATGCAAACGAAATGACTGTTTCAGGGTAATGGCGTTCCCTTAAACCTTGTCGTCAGTTAGAGGGGCAGCAAGTCGGGGAAAATAGTGAATATTTAAGAAAGGTAAATTCGGAGATAATGCAGGAGCTTAGGTATCAGTGGAATTGTCAGGTTCGGAAGGAATCATGTGACAGGTTTGATGCCCCCCCCCCCCCAGCACAGTATTCTTATCCCAATGCACGCTCACCAGCGGATAGGGTAAAACCTTAAGGCGAGCTTGAGCAAAGGAAATAACCATTGAAATTATGAAGTTCACAATCAGGGGTGAAAAGTAACTAATGACTGCAATACGAAGTTTTTTTTTTTAAATTCGTGCAGAGCCCCAAAACGACTTATTTTCACACTTGTTACATTTTAACTATTTTCCTCGTCTTGCTGCCCCTCTGACTGGTGACAGGGGTTAAGCCCTTGTATGGAATCTACCAGCTGTCATGGTGAGCATGCCTCGGACATTATTCCCCATCAATAGCTGTTCCTAATCCGTTTCACTTATCCAAAAGAAATAATGTAATACATAAAGCACCCTGAATAATTATAATTCAAAACCTGAAATAATTCTCAGAATCGTTAATAAATGGCACCGTTATATTTTTCAACTATTTATTAACTTGTTGAAGAAAGAGTTAAAAATTCGTTCGTACTTAGAAAAACTCATTCAAATTCAAGTATTGATCTTCTTTTACATATGAGATCTATGAATAATTCTGCTATCGTTAGTAAGCATAGTTGTGTCTCACTTCGATAAGTAAATTTGTACGTAAGCTCCTGCGAAAGGTGTTGAAAGTACATCTGATATTTTAATATTGAATAGGGTGATCCAATAGTAACAAGACTTTTGAACAAAGAATAAGTCGCAAACATTTTACTGTCGAAAGAAACAGGTTTTCACAGAAATGTTAACAAAATAATTGATCCAACAATAAAAACCGTTTTTTCATTAACATATCGATCTGTAGGCATGTGTGAGCCACTGATAAATTTTATTGACTGGTTTGAAGGCAGCTAATCATATAATCTAATATAAAATGTAATATGTTATTAAAAAAAAAAAAAAAAAAAAAACTGCATTATACAATACAGAAATACATGTACAGAAACAAATTCAATTTTTTAAGCATTTTGGTAACTACCGCATTGTTTTTCTACCAGTTAATTGACTGATAATGGAATATTGATAGCAAAATTATATGAATGATACCACACCAGCTTCAAACACTGTAGGAATAATTTTCTATGATTAAAGCATATGAATTTTTCATCGTTTCTATGGGTTGATACTAACACCAATCACTTGCAACTACCACTAGTATAGAGAAAATTATAATAGAGATATACACTGAAGAGCCAGAAAATCTGGCATGGGCTTGCGTTTGCAATTAACGGAGGTATGCCATCAATCAGCATTATGCGATGTAATCTGAATCACCTATATAAGACAACAGGTGTCTGACAAAACTGTTAGATTGATTCCTGCTGCTACAATGGCAGATCATTAAAATTCAAGGGACTTTGAACGTGGCGTTATAGTCGGAGCTCGAGAGATTGGACATAGTATCTCCAAGGTGGCGAAGAAATTTGGGTTTTCGCGTAGGACCATTTTACGAGTGTACCGTGAATATCAATTATCCAGTAAAACATCAAATCTCAGACATCGGTGCGGCCCGAAAAAACCTTGAAAGAACTGGACTATCGATGGCTAAGAAGAATCCTTAAACAAGATAGAAGCGCAATACTTCCACAAATTGCCTCGAATTTCAATGTTGGAATATCAACAAGGGTCAGAGTGCAAACAGTTCAAAGGGCCATCATTGACATGGGCTTTCGAAAGCGAAGATCCACTCGTGTACCTTTGGTGACTACACGGCGCAAGACTTTACGACCCGCCTGCGCCCGCCAATAACGCCTGTGGAATGTTGATGACCTGAAACACGTTGCCTGGTCTGATGAATCTCGTTTTCAATTGTATCGGGCAGATGGAAGTGCATGGGGTTGGAGAAAATCTCATGAATCCATGGACCCCACATGTCTACAGGGGACTATTCAAGCTGGCGGACCTTCTGTGATGGTATGGAACGTGCGTAGTTGACGCGATATGGTACCCCTGATTCGCCTAGAGACGACTCTGACAGGTGACAGGTACGTAAGCATCCTATCTGATCTCTTACACTCATTCATGTACATGATGCATCAACCGGACTTGGACAATTCCAGCAGGATAATGCGACACCCCACACGTCGAGAGTTGCTACAAACTGTCTCCAGGAACACTCTTTTAACTTTAGATATCTCCGTTGGCCACCTAAATAACCAGAAAAGAACATTTATGAGTATATCTGGGATGCCTTGCAACGAGCTGTTCAGAAGAGATCTCCACCACCTCTCTCTCTCCTATGGATTTGTAAACTGCCCTGCAGGATTCATGGTGCAAATTGCCTTCAGGATACCTTCAGACATTAGTCAAATCCCTGCCACGTCATGTAGCGGCACTTGTGGAGGCCCTACACGATATTAGGCAGGTGTGCCAGTTTTTCTGGCTCTTCAGAGTATATATTTTGAAACTGCTTCTGTAGTATAACTATTGTACAGGGTGGTTAAAATTAAACTGACGATACTCAAAGACTCGTAACCCCGGTTCTACTGAACGGATCCGAATGACACTTCAAATATATATTATGTAGATTTTACGGCCGAGGTTTACGTCGTATAAAAATAGTTCAAAATTTTGCTAACAGATGGCACAGTAACGAAGTAAAAAGAATTATAACAGTTGAAAAACCAAAGAATGACAGATTATTGTATTTATTTACACACCTGAATGGTTTATGTTCATACCTTGTCGGTGAATAATAGGTTGAAAGCGAACCACCGCGCTAACAAAGGCTACATTCAACATATCTATAAAAATGAAGGAGATATGCCGGACGATGCTGGTTTTCAAATTTGCTTCATTAGTTACACGTCCTAGATAAACGCGATTTTTGAGGAAAATCTAAAGTAACAAGGGTTCATGGCTATGGAAAGTTCAGTGTTCTTGCTATTGAATTATCACTTACAGTAGCATTTGAAGAGCTTGTAAAAGCTTCCAGATGTTATAACTGCAACTCCTCCACGATCACCTGCTCAATTGCATGTAGTCTTCTCTGTGCAACATCCAGAGAACCGTTTTTTTCCAACTTATGAATCATGCTTTTAACTGCATTTAAGGACATGGGTCCTCAAGTTTTTCATCGGTCGATAAGCACGGAGTGCTTCTGTAGCATTGTTCTCATTCTGATAAAAAAAAAAAAAAAAGTTCTACAATTAATACGCGTTCTTTCTTGTTCAGAGGCATATTCACTGTGTGCAGTTGATTTCTCCAACCCATACCTATGGCTTTAATAACTAAATTACATGAACTACTATTTTGCATATGGTTTTACCAGTACAGTGACATCTATTGGAAACATTTCAAACTAATTTTTTTCGGACGGAAATCTCGACCGCTTGATCTACATAATAATAACATACATTTCAAGTTTCATTTGGATCCGTTCAGTAGAACCGGAACTACAAGCCTCTGAATACCGTCCGTTTAATTTTAACCACTCTCTACATAGAACTAATATCCTAGTCGCAATTTAAGGAGAGAAAAATACTTTTTTCTTACCTATTTCTTTCTGAATGAATTTTAAATGTGATACTGTGGAGGACACATTTAAAGCAATATAATATAAATGTACCCCCCAGTCTTAGGTTAAAGAGTATATTCCTTACCTTTAAATAAAAAAAATCATTTTGAGTAAAGGAAATCATTTTTGGATGGAGTAAGAGACCCGATTATGATGTAAACTTTGTTGAAGGTGATTTCAGACCTTTAACTCTAAGATGAGCATTTATTAGCAATTATGTTTTCTTTGAGCCACTAATTCAGTCTAATTAATGATAAGAATTCCAGAAATAAAATATAAATACAAACACAAACATTATTACAGTATTAATAAATTCATTAATTATATATTTTTAAAAAAATAGATAAAGATCCAATAAAAATCTGTCGTCCACTAACCTTTGTAACTGCTGTCAAATTTTTCAACAAATAGCAAAAAACAACATTGCTCAAAGAGGATTAAATTATCTTAAATTTAAGAATTTAACAACGTGCATTTTTTTATAACAAATTTGTCTTTTAATAAAAGAAGATATCTTGTTAACCAATCCAATTACTACTACACTCTCAAATAATGTTAACACTGGCAGTACCATTCTAAAACTACCAAATATAAATGGTAATTTGTTTTAAATTTTTGATCAGCAATCCATTACATTTGATCGATTATTGATTAGAAACAAACTTAAAAGTTACCATACAAGCAAGCAAGTTAGTTTTCCATCTACATCACGCTTTATTTTACATATTTTTCTATAGACAAATGACATTTAAAATAAAATAAGAAATAAAATTGCAAATAAGAAAATCCTAATATAACTTTATTAACCTTAGGGATTTGAATTGACCACTAAACTAATGGATAAAGTTTGGTCGTCTTGATTCTCAGCCCCGGGGTTAGAATCAATTCCATCTGAATCGATTCTCATCTGATAATTCTATAATATACTGAACAAACTGTCTACGTAACGTGATCAAACTAGGAAACGGCTTGTAGGATTAACACTGGTTTGCATTACGTTTTAGCTTTGCGAGAAAGATTATTTGAATATTTGATACAATGAGTGTCTATTTCTAATTAGTACTAGGTTTACGCACCACACTCTTTTTAATACTCCTCGAATTTTTTTTTAACTCTTTCATATTATTAAGTAAATACTTGAATTTTCTCATTCACATTAAAGCCAGCTTGGTTGGTTTGTACTCTCAGTGACCTATTTTTATGCACAATAACGGCTAATAAGACCGGGACCTACAGCTTAAAGGGGATTCCAAACCTCAAAGAACATCCATGCCTAACCTAAGACCTAAACTCACTCTTGCTCCTCCCCCTCGTTCAAGAAATAACTGAATTGAAATTGAGAAATGAGAAAGTGCGCTTGAGTTGGTGATACGAAAATTAATCGAGGGGGAAAAAAGTGACCAATATAATAACTTTATCAACCTGTTCCCTGAAATTGACCGGAGTAACATAGGATAACTTTAATTACAATTTGAAAGAAGAGATTATATGTTATGGTAAGAATCGCACTATCAACTATTCTTCAACAATCCGGCAATGCACCATTGAAAAAAAAAAATTGACCAATATAGTGGTTGGTTGGTTGTTTTCAGATTATCTGGCACCGTCAGCAACACGAGGGCTATAATGCGCCGAAACATTCGTCATTAGACAAGCCAACATACATTTACAAACACCCATGCCAAACACGGGACTCGAACCCGCAACCTCGCGGTCTAGAAGCCAGCATGCTAACCACTATACCGTTTGGTCGGCACCAATATAATGACTTTGTCAACCTGTTCCCTGAAATTGACCAGAGTAACATAGGACCCCCCAAAAAAACTTTTGAAAAGTAGAAAAACCGCCAACCTCAAAAACACAAAAAACTTTCTAGCAAGAAAAAAAAATCATACACATAATCAAAATTTGCAGCTACAAACACAGTGATATAAAAAAAAGGCCAACCTCTGATTACAGCTCTTGGTTGTGACTCACTTAACAATGTACGTTTACTTAGTTTATTTTTAAAATTTAAGTTCCGCTCCCATAAAAATTTACGCTGCTTGAGGTTGGTGCCCGTCGTCGGAATTTTGACAATGTTTGCATCTAAACTAATTCATGGACGAATATTGGAGGAGGTATGATTTTATTTGGATGAGTAGGAAATTTCAATGTAGTGTAAATTTTCCAGTTCACGTAAATGTAATTTTCGAAATGATATAGAGAAATTGTGCTGAAAAGCTCGTATTGGAATCTCTATGAAGGATTTTTAAATTGTAGAAAACAGATGTGTTTGTGGTAAGCTTTTGTTTGATTCATACATACATTTCGGAAAGTTTTTACTGTGTGGTGAATTGCAAAGTTTAGTGATTAAGACGGGCGCCAACCTCAAGCAGCGTAAATTTTTATGAGAGCGGAACTTAAAATTTAAAAATAAACTAAGTAAACGTACATTGTTAAGTGAGTCACAACCAAGAGCTGTAATCAGAGGTTGGCCTTTTTTTTATATCACTGTGTTTGTAGCTGCAAATTTTGATTATGTGTATGATTTTTTTTTCTTGCTAGAAAGTTTTTTGTGTTTTTGAGGTTGGCGGTTTTTCTACTTTTCAAAAGTTTTTTTGGAGGGATATCAGAGCTTTTTTTAAGACAGTGGCAACATCTTTTTTTTTCTCCTTTTCTCCCTTCCCCCCCCCCCTCCCCCTTTTTTCCATTTCATCATTTTTTTTTCTCTCTGTCCTTAATTTATGATGTACTTTTCAAGTTCTTCACTGCATCGTAGCATTTGGCGAAATGATACAGCCAAACTTAACTTTGCGATAAACTTAAGTGATTTGATTGATATAGGGTTTTCGAGGATATATTGTGCATGATACTGGTTAATTTCAATAACAAAGTATCATATTTATTAATGTTGCATAGTTGTGGATTACATTTCCACTTCTTGTTAGGTATACCACCCTCAACAGCAGATTCAAATAAGTTCTAGCATTTTCCGTCTACGCTTACTTGTATCGAGAATATGCAATCAGCGAAATCCCTGTAGGTCGACTCAGCGAAAAACGGTTCAGTGCTAGAAGTGTGCAAAGATACGCCAGTCAAAGACTTATACTTATCTTCCGCATTAGTGCACATTGCAGATTTTGTGAGCAGTATCTTAAATTTAGACCTAATCAAATGCAAGTTGGATCGCAATGTTTTACGTGCTCTTTACGAGACGCTATCGCCCATTTAATTATCTTATCTACAGTCAATTGTGCATTTTGTAAGTCAACAAGTTTATCCGTTATCTATTAATTTTGTGACGAAAGGCGCCTTAAACTTTTCAGTCTCTATAATGTATGACAAGTTTTTTTGGTCGACTATCTTACAAGAAGCTGAACAAGAAACTTCTGTAGGAACATAAGTATCATTTAAGTTCAAAGAACTTTCAAAATTAGAAACAGCGGAATCCTGTGTAATGTCGATTCCCTTTCGTTTTGTAATTGAAGCAACACCTTCAAACAGACGTCTTTTGATTATTACTTTTTCTTCTATGCAATTGGCGATAGATTCGGAAGCTTTCCTTTTTGCGTAAATCTGACGTTTTTTTTAGCTTATTTTGCTGTGATTTTGAAGGCATATTAATCTAATTTGATGAAACAAAATCAAGTTGTAATCAACTCTTACCTAGCCATAATAGTTTTAAAACACTTTTCAAGAAGCAGTTCGTTCAGTTACAGTGAAAACCAGAGTTACACCCAATTAGTAAATCTTATACTCTAGTAAAATCAAAAATACATTGTGAAAACACATATATCATCAATTAGAAACTGAATGAATATTATTGTCACGTACTTTGATAATTATTAAGTTTAAAGAAAATCTTTTTCCAATTCCAACCAAGAACCAATCGCAATGTGAATAACAAAATATTTTTCCAATTCCAACCAAAAACCAATCGCAATGAGTGTTTCACTTAGTCCGGTTCTAATGTATTGACTGTGACGTCATCTTTTATTATACTACGAATTTATTCCAGTATCTGGCAACTAAATATGATTATTTATATTCTTCATTTATTTTTCAACATTTCAACGGAGATTACCCGAAAATAGAATGTGCTTGAAAGTTATGCACTCTAAATTTTCACACAGTTCAAATAACACATCCAATTTATAGAAAACATATTCCTCTTTACGGTCATTCTCAATTAGCCCTAACGTAGCGGCCAAACTAACGTCGAATTAATGACAAACCTGTTTGGCGACTTGGCATTTAACCTGAACCACAATTACAGGCTGATCGCCCGTATCTATCGCCAAATTTTGAAATGAAAAAAAGTGGTTTTAAATTAATTAAAAATAGAAAGAATTATTTAATGAAGTTCAAACCAAGGTAGGATTTTAAGTTGAAACATTCTGAATCATATAATTTAATCCGATTGAAGATCTGTAGCTTAGTTAGGTCTGGACGTTTGTCTAAATTTTTACATCAAAAACGGGCTAGAACTCGTTTTTTTATTTCATTTTGGAAATTTCAATATTTTTTTTCTTAGTTGCTTTTTATCCTAGGTACTCGATTTTTTTTTTCTTTAAAAGTTATTACCAAGATGAATCAATGGTATTTTTTGTATAATTATGCGAAGTTCCGGAAGCATGCTAGAAAATAGTCAATTTCGGCTTTTTCGTTGGAAGTTGTGCAGAGAATTGATACTGTCGTTTTCGCCTTTTTAAGGTTGGCGCCGAAACGACCGTTTCGTCTGATAACTTTAATTACAATTTGAAAGAAGAGATTATCTGTTATGGTAAGAATCACACTATCAACTATTCTTCAATAATCCGGCAATGCACCATTGAAAGTCGTTAGTAAATTTCGAAAACTAGCAATTGATCTTTTGAAGAACAATTAGTGTAATGCAGTAGCTCTCAAGAATTTTTGACATCGATCATTAAAAACTTTTAGTCTGTGTGTGGGTGGGTGTGCTCGCATTTCAGTTTTCATTTATTTTATTATATATTGTCACTTTATTATCAAACAACACTACCTCCAAAAATAAAGTTTTGTAGATAATGTTTTTTAAGTTCTGGAAATCCTACTTAACGTCGGATAGTTGTAATTGAGTTTCTAGTTATTTGTCATTTTTTTAATTCACTAGAAATTGAGTTACAACTATCAGACATTCAATAGAACTTTATTTTATGAGTACTTGGAGAACATTATCTACAAGACTATATCTACGTTGATAGTGTTGTTTGAAATTGAAAATACGATATAATGGATACAATAATTAAAAAGAACTACTATGAGTAAAGTAAAAACTATAGATTCCATCGTTTCCATCATAGTGAAACTTTTAATAGATTGTTATCTGCTGTCTCATAAACAACATGCATTGTGAAGTCTTTTAGACAGATTTTCCTTATTTTTACGATACTACCTTAATTTTTTATTTATGATAATAACGTTTTATTTAACAGTAACTGCTTAATCTACTTTCATTTATATGCACTTTCACTTACAATGAAATAGTAGTTTTAAAAGAATGCATAAAGAAAAAAGAGAAATCTTACTTGTCAATATGAAGCATTTTTGGTTCATTTCAAAGATTGAAACTAACTGTTTCGTCACGGACTTCCGGCAGAGTGTTTTAGTTAAAGGAGTCAATTAGAAAACGCATGATAATGCGCTACCAATCTTTCAAATCACATTAGCAATATATATATATATATATATATATATATATATATATATATATATATACACTGGTGTCCAAAGGTTAAGCATAATTGATAATTATGTGAATAAAAAAGGAACTGTACATCAGAATGGCGGGAAACGTGATATGCGGGTGTAAAATGGTTATAAAATAAGGAAGCAAATCAAAAGAACGATAATAATTCATTTTATTATCCAAAGTAGCAGTTTGAAAGAAACTGAGAATAGCAAGGGTTCACATTAAAGAAAAAATGAAAGAAAACATTAAATAAAATACTGATGCTGCAGTTTAATAAGGCGTGTGGTCACCTCTGACAGCTAGGCACGCTGCACAGCGATTTACCATACTTGCTATGAGATGATGAATGAGTTGTGGGCTCAAATGGTTCCAAGCTTCTTGGAGAGTTCTCTTCAGTTCTGTAACGGAGCTTGGTGGGTGCGAAATGGCTGCAATTTGTCTCCCGAGCATATCCCGTACATGCTCGATAGGATTTAGATCAGGGGAGTTGGCAGGCCACGACATGCGCTGGATGTTTTCCGTTTCAAGGAAGTCATCAACCAGTACCGCTCAGTGACATGGCTCATTATCATCCAAGAATATGAAGGTAGGACTGACAGCACCTCGAAACAAGCGAACATAAGGCTCAAGAACTTCATCTCTGTATCTTTGACCAGTCACAGACCCCTTGTCAAAGAAATGGAGGTCTGTGCGGCAGTCCATCATGATGCTTGCCCATACCATTACTCCCCTTGATGGAAAATGAAGTCTTTCCGATATGTTTCTTGGTTCAAAATGTGTTCCACGTTCTCTCCATATCGTTACCCGACGAGAATCACTACTCAGACTAAACCGGAACTCGTCACTGAACATCACATTGGCCCACTCTCCCACACTCCAATGTTGATGTTTCAAACTCCAGTTCAAACGAGCGCGTTTCTGAGCAGACGTGAGGGGAATGCAAACTGCTGGTCTTCTGGTATACAGGCCAGCATGATTGAGTCTCCTGTAAACAGTTTGTCTCGAAATTCGTATTCCTGTGGTGACTGTGAGCTCCAAAACCAGTGATGTCGCAGTACTGCCCATCTGACGTCGCGCACTTATTACCAGATATCGGTCTTGGCGAGGGGTTGTGATTCTTGGTCAACCTGATACTGGTCGTCGGGTAACATCTCCCGTTCTTTGAAACCTCTGCCGCAGTCTTGAGATCACAGACTGGTTCACATTCAGAATTCGAGACACTTCAGTTTGTGATCGTCTGGATTCCAGCATTCCAACGATTCTTCCTTTCGCAAACATGTTCAATTGGCATCTTTGTGCCCTCATTCACCTTGTTTGATGGTTAACAAAGCTCTTTCACACAGCAGTTACCCGAAAATTGTCTGAACTGCCTATGCTGCGTGAATCGGTTTCTCTGCATTCCGACATGCGCAGGTGTTTCACGCAGGACGTAGTCGACTGAAAAGCTTTGCATAAATCCAATATTTCTTCTTCACCCAATTAATATCCGCAAGAAATTTGGAATAATTTTACGAATATTTACTCCATGTTTTTCGCATTTTACAATTTATGCTTAACTTTTGGACACCAGTATATATATATATATATATACAATTCTTTTCTAGGGGCACGGCAGTGCACCCGCCAAGTTCACAGCCACACATCTTTTACTGGAAGCAATTCAGCAGTATTTTGACCTCTCACATCTGCGCATTACAGTATACCCGAGGGCTGAAATTTTTTGTACGGGTAGCTGTTAGCTACTTTAGTAAGACTCCTAAGTTTCAAATTTTCTATTTTATTGGTTGTTGAGATGATCAAATTCGAAAACGGCAGAAAACGACATATTTTGAGAACCACCCACTCACTCACTGATCATCGAATTACTAAGTTACTTCTAGTAGAGCTAGAACTATGAAATTTGGCATGCTTGTAAGGTTTAAATTATACAAAGAGAAAAATCTAAAAATAGTGATTTTCCCCTCCAAACCCCCTGGATGTATTCTGTCCAAAAAATTTACCCTCGTATTATGTTCAAAAAATTTAAATCTCAATTCTAATATATTTCTATTGGGGCTAGAATTATAAACTCAAAATACTAGTAGCTACTAGTATACATATACAGAGAAAACTAATAAAAGAAAGTGCACTTCATTATACAATCGATAATTGGCGACTTTTTAACGACTATGAAATGATCGCCAATTGTTAATTGTTTGTCTTTTTGCCTGCATTTTTTGCAAATCTGAAGAAACTATATATATATAAAATAATTTTACATCATCATCATTCATATTGAATACATAAATACGTAATAAACTGTGGTCCGCAAAATTAACTTTCTTAGAAAAATGTCGTGTAATTCTCCGCTACTTGAACGTTGTTGAGAACGTTTTTTTAAAACTTCCTTAAACCAAGTATAATTAAAAGAATAAAGAAGTCGGATAATTATATAGTTCTCGTAGTTGGACGCCAACAAAAAGTTCGTCAACGGTCAACTATATAATAAGTATGTACCCAAAAAAACGTGTATGCTTAATCCTTTCAATTCCTTTAAGTTTTTTTTGCAAGTTTAAAAATTATGAACACTAAACATTTTAAAAGTAGTTATTGTTGTACAAATAAGTAATAAATTTAAAATTAGCACCTTAAAAAACAAAGTGAAGTTCCAACAAAAACATCTCTGTATAAAGGCGTCAAGTTCTTTATGCAATGGTTATGGTCGTGAAAAGTATTGCGATATAAAGTAGAACCAAGTTTAAAGTTGTAAATTACGTGCAGTGAAAATTAGTAAAATTTTCTTCTAAATCAAAATTCACCTGCATAGGCCTAAATATCTAGCTACAAAATGCTTGTGTGACTTGGCCATTACGCGTAAAAGAGACAAAATACGTTAAGGCCAAGTGTCACAAATAATTTTGCAGTTAGATATTTAGGCCTATGTAAGGGAATTTTGACTTTACGAAAAAGATTTTACTAATTTTCATTGCCCGTAATTTACAACAACTTTAAACTTCGCTTTACTTTGGATCTCAATATTTTTCACGGCCATAATCTTTGCATTAAGTACTTGACGCCTTTTCACAGGTGTTTTTGTTGGGTAACTTCTTAAAAATTTCCATTCCTCTATGACAGCTTGCGGTGACATCAAGTCCCCTTAAACCATTATCTTACATCTATATGCAAGAAAAAAGTTCTTTACATCAGAAAACTATTGCACATGCACATACCTGCTACTTGCAGGATATCGTTCAATCAATAATGCAGCATGGGCCATTTTTGAAAAGTTATGAAACTGACATTTGGCATTCTGACAAATAGTAAACTCTAATGGAAATTGTAACGAGGCATTTTATCTTAGTTGTAAGCTGCATTTATGCTTTTATGTAGTAAAGTGTTAATTCTTTTAAATTTGATCGTTAATTGAAGTATATTTCATTGTTTTTAATTTGGTTCGCTAGAAAATGGGAGGCAAGAGTGATAAAAATGCTTTGTAACTTCGAAGAACTTTCATTAAAGAGAGATAAAATTCCTAGGAAGGCTTTAATATTGGTAGTCTTACTTCTTTTTTTTTATTTTTTTATTACAATTATACTGGTATCCTTCATTGGCGGTCTTTCAAATCAACTGACATTTATAATTATTTTAACTACGTCAAATGAGTTTTAATATCAGAGTTATACAACGTTAGGTTGAGTGTAAGTGAGTGATTTTGAAAAACTCTCACTTTTTTATAATGTAAAATCAAGCTAGATTGTGAGTTGAGCTTTTTGTACAGCAATATTGATAATAACAACATACTACTTCAATAATAGACGGAATAAAAAAACTCAGGATTGCTTTAGTATTTGTATCTTATTTCTTTAATAAGTTAATTTCATTAAAAATTATGAAGGAATCATCTATTAGCACCTGAGTAAACTATTTCGGAACGAAAAATCAGCGCGATTAAAAAAAAATAACAAAAGGTCGCTTGCAAAGAAAATAATAAAAGGTAATAAGGGTTAAGAATGTTTTCCATATTGTCAATGCTTAATCTGTTCGCCACCACATTCAAGTTCTGACTGCAGTTGTGGTATTGTGCCTTCATGGAAAAGCATATTAACGGGAATGGATGCTACCTCCAGTCGTACGGCGTCTTTGAGTGCTGATTGATAAGGACTGGGCATTTTTTCTATAGACGTTTGATTTTAGAGATAGCCCCACAACCAGATATCTTTAACTAGAGTCGATAACATGACCAATGACCAGTTTGCGCAACTCAGCTTTTGTTACTGAGTGATACCATATGACTCCTGATCAGTGTGCATTTTGAAATCCCACTCGCAACACAAATCATTATTATTTTGCTTTATATACAACACATGTACTGAAATATGTCACCTCCATGGTATTCTATACACCTGCGCCCTCACAAATTTTAACTCCCGTTCTCTGTGTGTGTGTGTGCGTGCGTGTGTGCGCGTGTGAGGAAATCAAAATGCCCAATTCTAATTTATTCTCAGATTATCGTTTTCAAAATATATTTGGATAACCAATAGATGGCTAGAATAAATACATTACGCTTAATAGACACAACAAAGACATCTATTCGCTTTGGAGATGATTCTTTCTTCGTTTAAGGGGATACACTTATAAACTCTATACACCTTATACCCACATGAAATTATCCAAAAATTTTATAACTGTAAGTAGTGCTGCCTAACCACTTTTGTATATATTACATAATTTTACAAAGACATACATCTTTAAGGTTGAAAAAGTCTTTGTAAATGGAAAAAATATATTTCAAAAGATTATAATAGAAATTAACTTCAAGGGGAACACACTTATAAATCTAATTTTCATCTACGCCCTCGCTACTTTTAGTTTTGGACATATAACCATTAGAAATTACCCAAAATTTGTATAACCTTATGTTGAGCTGTCCAACCACTTTTGTATACATAGCAAATAATTTTACAAAGGCATACGTCTTCATAAGTTTAAAAAGGTCGGAACAAATGAAAAAAAGTATATTTAAAAATAAAAAATAGGTAAAAGAAATTAACTTCCCTTTTCTGAAAGAAATATGCATGTGTTGACATGAGGTCAAGAAAAAGGCAACTACATTCTACTACAGTGTGTTAGGTATCACATTTTTCATTTTCTTTCCTCGCCGAAAACGCATCACGCGAAATCAGCATTTTTTTTTATTCCAAGCTCAACAACTGAGCCCCAACGTGGAATTCACTGCTCATAATATGTTTCCTCGTTTTTTTTTTTTTTTTTTTCCTTTTTTTTTTTCTTCCCTCCTCCCTACTCTAGTTCAAAATGATGAAATTCAAAAAGGCACGCAATGGAATTCCACAGAACTAGCTACCATTTTTACCTTGCTTTGAAAAGGAAAATTAGGTAGTTTTAAATCTAATTCCGGTGCAGAAAAAAATTTGCATGAATAAAAATGCGCTCCGTTTGTCTGTCTGTGAAAAATTCGCTCTAATGAGATGTTTTATGAAGTGAATCTTGCCTCGTTTCTATTCAGAGCTCTTTGTGAATATAGTTTTCATTTGCGGCAAAGCAGAGAGCTAATGACATGAATAAGAGGCTGTTGCCATTAGAATTCCGAAGAAAAGCTACAACAAAGGTCTTGCGACCTAATTAAGAGGGCTGACATTTGTTCTCTTCGGAAGAGCCTTATACTGTTGTAAATATTAGAGTATGTGCTTTTGCACATTAAGTAATGTTTTAATTTCTACAGCATTTCACACATGCTTTGTTCTACATTCTAAGTGTTAAAGTATAATAGTTGCCAAGGGCTATGTAGAATTCTTTCGAAAAAATTTTGTCTGCCTTTTTATAAACTTAAAGTCGTCTTTTCATTTGTTTTATTTTATGTGTGTACGCTTAAAACATTTAGAATACATTTTTGAGAAGGTCAACTGCTTTCTTTTGAAGACCAAATTTCTGGTTTTCAGATAAATTTCCATTTATTTTATTTTTAAACAATAATAATTATATAGTGATAAATAAACATTAGTTTATTTAGATGAATTAGTGCATCTGAAGCATGTCATATGTGCCAATATATTGAAAGAGTTATGCCAAGTAAAAAAAAAGCTCATCAAGCTGTATCCTAGAATATGATTAAAGATATTGCACTTTGTATCCTTAGTCTTCTACATAATCAAAATATGTAATATTTTTTTTAGGTTTTAACTATACTATTCTAATAGTATTAGCATATTCTATATAATAATACAGTGTAATACAGTGTAGTATTAGTATGTAATATTAGCGTACTAGTGTATGATATTGGAGTTTCAACCAAACTCAGCGAATGTAAACTTTAAATGTAATGTAATGCTCAAAATGTGCATGTACAACAAAAAGTACATGGCTTACGAAAGGTTTAAAGTGTAATACTTCGAAGGGCTGTCTACAATCGTTTAAAATATTTCGTCAAAATCATTTGTTATTCTCATTTTGAGAAAAAAATTGATTCCACGAGAACGATTAAACTTATAACATATTATTTGAAATTTAATAGGTAAATATGAAATTCTGTCCAATGTTTATAATCGACCAGAAGCATCGATGAACATCGCTTTGTTTTGTTCGGTACCCTAACCAAAGAAACCCATGAAAAAGAAGAAATTAAGCGACTTGTCTGCATTAAACATCACGGTTCTTCTTCCAATCCTTCGGGAAACGAAAAGCAGCATATGCTTTATCGATGTTTTCAAATCAGAGCGTTTCAGCAATTTAGTAAATTGCTGCACTTTTCTTGGTTTGCGTGACACACACAGTAACAGAAGTGTTCTTTTTTGTGTTTGTACCCTCGTAACTAAGCTTCACGTTGCATTAAAATCACTTTGCAGATTGCAGAGCAAAAGAAACGGCTAAATCTTTCATATACCGTCTCTCTGAAGGAAGGACATGCCATATTTATAGTACTTATAGCTTTAAACTATACTTTCAATTGTATACTTGTACAATATTTATGTTTAAAAGTGTACAATTGCTTCAAAAGTATTTGAGCGGAAACTCGGGGTTTAAAAACTGCTTAAACTTTGATTAAGTATATAAGATATAGCATTGATTAAATGCCTTCAGAATTTTTCGGAAAAATTTTTAATTTTCAATTTAAATATCCTGCATTATTTCAAGAATAAATTAAATCCTTTTTCATTACATAAATTTAATTTAAATGAGTAGAAAAAATTCGATAGCTGATACATTGACTGTTCTAATTTCAGCAAGAAGAAAAAAAAGAATCGCCTTTTAATATAAGTAGGAAGTTTTTTTTTTTAAATCCATTATATTAATTTCGAATTTGTATGTTTTGGGGTATGTTTGTTGATGGGGGAAATCTGCTGAGGCCTTATAAACGCCTTTGCCATCATCCAATCTGTCTGAAACTT
The DNA here is from genome assembly GCA_963978545.1 of Linyphia triangularis. Lineage (NCBI taxonomy): Eukaryota > Metazoa > Arthropoda > Arachnida > Araneae > Linyphiidae > Linyphia > Linyphia triangularis. Next base: position 54,687,392 of record OZ021721.1, read on the forward strand.
GGTAGATAGATTCGATGTTGATGACAACGCATTCTATCAAATTTTGGGGTTGTAACTATCACTAAAGGGTCACTTTTACACACTCTTCCATAATCACTTCGAAATGCTAATAAATCCCATTTAACCGATCATTTGTTGAAACTCTTTCCTATTGCCAAAATTTTTTTAATCAAATTAAATAAAAGATAGTTGAACGTGAATACATAAATTCATTATGGAGTGAAATCTAATCAATTCAATTTGCGTTGCTTAAGAACGCTATAATTGAAATAACTTTAACCGATCATTGTTGAAACTCTTTCCTGACACTAAATTTTTTTAATCAAAATAAATTAACCTTTTAACTGTTCTGCCCGAGGTAATCTCGGGCACAGCACTGGTGTTCCAAAATGTCACGCCCGAGTATTACTCGGGGTAATTTTTTTTTGATTGCTTCGTGTTGTTATACCCGAATATATCTCGGGAGGAATTTATTTGCGCTCAATGCAATAGATGGCAGCACTATACTGCAAGTTTCAAAGGTTAGATGCCAAAGGGTAGAGGCCAAAGGTCAAAGTCAAAGTGCGCGGCATTTTTTTGTTGCAAAATGGCATCCCGTAAACGTTATATAGATATTACAAAATTATATATAGATATTATAGTTATATACAAAACTGAACTACTAATAGGTATTCATTTTTATTTATTTATTTATTTATTTATTTATTTAGAAAATAATTAAATTGATTTTTTTTTTTAATTTTTAGAAAATAATGCTCCACTGGATGCGAACTTTACCACTGCCACGCTGAGTGGCAGCCGCCACAAAACCTTAAAATTTTTATGTATATAATTAAAAATATTAATTTTTAACTGCTAAGTATATTTTATTTTGTATTAAACATTTGTTTCTTGCAATAAAAAAAGTGAACAATTTAGGTACCCAAATCATTTAAATGACTGAACAGCTAAAAGGTTAAAGATATGTGTTTTTATTGCCTTACATCAGACTTATCAGCTTTCGTGGATCGTTGACTCGTTGTAGATGACAGTGTATTCAATTAAGTTTTGGTGGGTTGGTTGATTGGTTGAAGATTACCTGGCGCAAAAGCAACAAAAAGGCTATACTGCGCTGCAAGTTTTGGTGGTAAAAAAGAAGTTAGTAAAAAGTTCGGAATGGATCTTTTGTTCTTAGTGGTTAAACACTATGAAAACGCGATCTGAGCTCGAGAAATTGTAATTGCACGTAAAAATCGACAATGCATATCAAGGATTTATATTAAAAACTTGGTTTGTATGGGTTATATTATTATAATTGTAAATAGGTTTTTTTTCCGGGTCATAAGGTGTCATCGACCAACTATAACTACATCAGTTTTTGAAAAATTCAATGTCAAAGCTATAATATTATTCCTTATTCGAATTCAGAATCCAAAACTGTGGGAATAGCAAATTCCATACATTTTCAACCACTGGTTAGTGATGTATAGATTATTAAAAAATAACCAAAATAATATTTAAACGAAATATAAGTTTTTTAAAGAGTAATAGTAAAATAATTAAATTTTTTATCGCTTTTTGTTTTAAATAATTGTTCAAAAAAATACTAAAATAGTTATTATTCAGAATATGGGTTTAAATATTTGATGGGAAGTAAAGTGGATGAAGGAGTCGTGTGAAACTTTTTTAAATACAAAAGTTCACAATTGATTCAGATGGTATGTGTAGGCTAATTTCAAACTCTAATCCCAGCCCTCTTATTGGCGTAACTACAAATATTATGATTGAGGAAGTATATATATTTCATGCAAAAGTACATGAAAGTAAAATCCTTAAGAGACATTATGTCAAAAGTTACTTTTTGCCCCTTTTATCCACTTAGCCTTTCAAATATTACTTAATGATATAGATTTAAAAAATTCTTAAATAGAAATGTGTTGTTTTTCTCCACTAGAAACAGAATGTAAAAAACCTACAAATGTACCTTCCATTCTAGCGCTTGGTTCTGAAACTTATGTCGGAAATGTACATTGTAGTTATTAGCATTACATTTATTCTCTAGATATATATTTCAAAAATTAATCGAAAATTAATCAAACTCCAAAATTGCCGGTTTGATTAGCCCAAACATTCAAAACAATAAAAATAATGACACAAGAAAGTGTTATAGTTTTTATTAATTTGAGATAAATAGTAATCTTATCTATCCTTCTGGTCCAAATTTGAAATTTTTTGGTTTTTTTGTAAATTTTTCCTTAAAAAAAGTTGGTTTTCTCTCGAACCATGAGATATGCACTCACACAAAAAGTTTTATCAAATTTTAGAGGGACTTATAACAGAGCGTGGTGTGAAGAGTTCAATTGTAGAAGGGTTCAGTTTTTCAATCTTTTGTAAAGTTGTCCATTCGTGGCTTGGACTCGTTTAGTTCTTTGGTACAGAAATATCCAATCATCAATGTCCAAAATTTTTTCCTTTATTCTACTTAAGTGGAGATTTATAGAGAAAAATGTATTATTGAATTATTTTTATTGTGAAAGGTACTGCACTTTTAATGGATATAAACTAGATGAGATTTTGTAGAGGGCAATGAAGTTTGTGTACAATAAAATAAATACATGGCTTACATAACATTTAATTTATAAAGTTTCGGGTGCGAAAACTGCTTTAAATAATATATTATTATTGGAAGAAGATGCATTGTCTACATACACTTATCTTGCTGGTTAATAATTTTAATTTTTACTTCAAAATAAATCACAAAATATGTAAGCTTTTTATGTTAAATATTTCTAGCGGCTCCTTGTTTTTAACTAAAGACTATAACAATTAAATCTTAAATATTTTTCAAGTATATTTTTGTCTATTAATTAAAATAATATAAATTAAGATTTACTTTGGGGGTTTAATAGTTTCATGCTTAATACCAAAATACCAAAGCTAAAATCTTTGAACAAAATGCAAATCAGAATCGGAGACCAAAACCATAACATATATCTATTTTTATTCTTTGTTATTACGATATAATATCAGAGAATAAAAATAATAAAGAAAATCCATGAATTTGCACAAAAGCATTAACTGCGTAAGAACTACTAAAAAAAATCCTAAGCACTTTTAAGCCATTAACTTCGTACCATTATTAAGAAAATTAGCAGAATATAAGACAGCCAAATTTCCTTTTGTTATTCACCAGACATATATAAATTGATCATACCTCATGTTCCACGAAATGCAGGGTGTCCATAATTAAAGATCAACTTTCAAAAACCTATGAAAAAAGTTCTGGTCAGAATTACCTGAAATTCTACCTGTATGTACTTAAAAAAGGGGAAACGATTTGGCAAGAGAAAAAAAGCTATTTCGAACTTTTTTTTTTTTTTTTTTTTTCTTTTCTTATGCCACACTAATGCTTTTTGAAAGCTCTGATTTGGCATAAGAAAAAAATGCCATGCTCTTTAAATCATGCTTCTTGAAATTTGAAATTTAATTATAATCATCCTGGGGTGATTATAATCAAATTTCAACTTTTAAAACCCTGTAAAAAAAGAAAGTATGACCAGAAATTTTACCTACGCAAAAAGGAGGAATATGCACGAAAAGGGAAAAAGTTATATGTTATATGAAAAAAATGTTCCAAATAGTTATTTTTTCTTATGGCCAACTGTTTTCTGTTTGTTTGAGTATATATAGGCTAAATTTCAGGTCATTTTAACCATCAGTGCTGTTTGTACAGTTCTTTCATCCTGTATTTCAAACTAAAATTATCTTATGGCTAAGCGTTCACCTGATGGCTGTGGAGTTAGCGCTCTGGTCTCGCATGCCATAAGTGCCGGGTTTGAATCGCGGGTTAGGTATGGATGATCGTTACGCTTTAGGTGCTGGCCTGATTAGCCGTGATTGGGCTTAAAAATATGTCATTGAGCTTACAAACCAACCAACTTATGGCTAAGAAGGATTGTATGAACAAGAAGTTTGATTGGTCTCAATTTGTATAAGAATGCTTTTCATAGTTCTCTTTCCTCTGTAATTTTTCTTCCCTAGTTAATAGGTCGGTAGTATATGTTTAAGTAATATAATTTCAAGTTTATAAAAAAATTACAAGATACTATCTACTATCTACATACAGGATTTTATACAGGATATTTACAAAAATTCAGACACATTTAAAAAAAAGAACATGTTAGAAATGTAATTTTTTTTTTTGCATTTTTTTTTTTTTTTTTTTTTTTTTTTTTTGCATTCCATTCTACATGGGGAACTAGATAATTTTATTTCATCAATTTTCAAAATCAGTCACAAAATTCACCAACTGATGACACTATTGACTTAAAAACTTTTAGAAAAATGGTCTGTACTTGTTCCAATAACTACAAAACGATGTTTTCAAAATATTCACCATTCCAAGCAATAACATTACGCAATTGAAACATTGTTTTGTAGTTTTTGCTGTCGGTGAGCTTTTTAACTATTTTTGAAAATTGATGAATTAAATTCCCCAGTTGCTCAAGTAGAATGCAGCAAACAGTATATTTCGAACACCTTGCGTGTGTTTTTTTTTTCTCTTTTGTTTTTTTTCTTTCAGATGTGTCAGTTCTTTTTGTGATAACCTGTAGATATATTTTGGTAGATAACGTTCCCCAAGTAGCTAGAAAAAAAAGTTCTATTTGTTCAGACAGTTGTTATTCAGTTTTTAATTAATTTTAAATATAACAAAACTAGAAACTGAGTTACAACTATATCATATTAATTAATCGTTATAACTACAAAATATCATATTAATCAGTAATGATTTCTTCAATACTGAGAGAACATTATTTACAAAATCGTATGTATGTAGATTGTGTTGTATTAAAGGGACGAATAAGTGAAGATCATGTACGTGGAATGGTAGAAATCATCAGCAAGCTTCTATAGAAGAGTAAAAAAAAGTCTAAAAAGTGTAAAGCAATGTCCAGGAAAGAGTTACATAGAGAAATATAGAATTGATATTACACAGTTTTAAAAGAATTGAGTGATAAAATACAATTATAAAGAATCTAGAGATAATTAGTGAAGATCTTGCACAAAGGATGGTAGAAATCAGCAATCCTCTGCAGAAGAGCAAAAAAAAAAAAAAAAAAAAAAAAAAAAAAAAAAAAGAGTAACATGATGTCCGAGGAACAATTTGATTTAAAAAAAATAAGAAGAGAATTCGATGTTGAGTCATTTCGCGTAGCAAAGGGCAAACTAGGAAATCTCTTTTTCGTTTGGATAATTGATAATTTTTTGAAAAGACATTGTCTTAAGATCAAAGGATAGTGTCTGAAATTGTGAAATAAAAGATTACTCATCGAGTTGTGTAGATATTGTGCACTAATTTCTTAAGCAATTTATGAACTTAAAATGCAATGGATTTAACTGACTTTCAGCTGTTATATAAGTAACTATAATTTTAGATACTATTATAAGGAGAAGGAAAAATTTTATCTAGTCAACTATTTTCATACGTATATTCCAAGTAATTGATTTTGTCCGAGTTTTATCTAAAATATATAAAAGAACAAAGTTCTCTTTTAAAAAAAATACATCTGAATGCCAGATGAAAAATCAAAAAGAAAATTTGACTTAGAGGACTAAAATATTTTACGTAACTACATTCGACTTCAAAATTAGCATCTATAAAAACTAAGTTTTTACTATAAATCATTTTTATGCATTGCCATATTTATGTGAAATTGCAACTTATTTAAGTAATTTTGAGTTCAAATCAAGTCTTCATGGTGTTTGACCACTACGAAGAAAACATTCATTCAGTGCCATTGACTAACTTTTTTTGCCATCAAAACTTTATAAATTCTTTGTCGTCAATAAAGATTCTATTTTTTAAGGTTCATCGCCATTGAATGACAGTAAGTTGGTTAATTAGGCTTCTGAAGATTTTGAACGCCACAAATAAAATACAAGAAGTTAAGATAAAAGATTTTTAAAAAGACATAACATTACAAGATCATTCATTAAAATACTGTAAAATACGATAACAAACACTATTTTGTGATAATTACTTTTTATAATAATTTACTTTTATTATATTCATACGCATAAAGAACTTTAGTTATATATGCCACACGGTTTAATAATAGAAATAGAATGCATTAAAAAAAGGTTGAAGTTGTCAGTAAGTCTGAATAATAACTTTTAGAATAACCTACACGTGATAAAATTGCATCTGGTTCTAATTCAATGAAAAAATGAAGAAAAATTCATTTATGTTCTAGATATAATTTGATTTACAATTAAACGCAATATTTTCCATTAAACTTATTTTATTCTAATAATGGCAACAAAATCAGCACATTGCTTCTACAATTTCTTAAAAATATGGAAATTAAATCTTAGGAATATTTTTAGTAAAAGGAAAATAATGTAAAATGCGTAGTTTGTTAGTAATCTCAGCAAAAGATAATTACATGATAAAAATTCTACGAATAATTTCTTGAAAAGTATAGTGTTTAATTCGTATGGAATAAAATTTCAATAAATTTTCCTCTATCTTCACATTTAAAATCTCAGTGCTTTATTTAGAATTCAGTTTTTATCTAATATAGGAATAAAGCCCTAATTTAAAAATCATATAAAAGAAGTGGCAGAAGAAATATTTTACAATCAGCAAAAAATAAAGCATTTATATTTATTAAAATGGAAGTATATTTTGTTTATACATTCTTAGTTGATGTAAAGTATTCACTAAAAAAAACTCTAATTAACGTAAAAGAATAAATGCTCTTTTATTACAAAGAACGTTTTGATTGACCTTAATTCCATTAAAATAGTATTTTTTAATTTGAATTGTTAAGTATTATGTAAATTGCGCCATTTGTTTATTTGGTACAATATTTTTCATGTTATGTTTTCTTTTCATTTTTTTTTTTTTTTTTTTTTTTTTACAAAGTCTGATTCAAATAGGTTTAAAATATAATGAAATGTTCTAAATATGCAGCTTGTACTACCTCTATTGCAACAATCTTTATGTCACCACTATGATGAAACAAAGAGACAACAATGAAAATTGGAATTTTACTGGAAACGCAGAAAACTAAATTGATTTCCCTAAAAACTTGGTAAGGCCTATCAACTTGGAACTGGCATAATATTATTACAATAAATGTTACAGTTCCATCTTTGTTTCCCTTGACACAACCATTTTTACAAATTTTGCACTTGCGTCATTTTTCCACTAAAGCGGATATATGATCTTCATCTCCTACATAACTAAAACACGCTACCCTTAAAAAAATACTGAGTCTGATTCAATTTTACGAATTACTTGGACGTACTATCGTTCACGTCCTCCTTAAGAAGGATTGGTATGGATATTTTTAAAATATCTCTTTTTCTAATCCTAGCGAATTTTAATTGTTGAAGTACTTTGGCTTACGTTAAAAACTTTGACAAAATTTCTATAAAAAATTATGTTTTTCTTATTCACAACGCAGTTTTGGAAATTATTAGTATGTAAGTATGAAAGTTTATTGTTTGATATTAACCCATTTAAAATGTCTTAACTGAACTGGATTTTCACTGAATTTTTCAGCACATATTAACTTAACCTCAGAATCATACAAAGGCTAAAATTAAGATTTAGGTTGCGTATTACCGGATGATTATGTTTGTGTATTTGGAGCGGGATAGAATTTAATCGCCAAATTGGCATTATTTCATTTCGTTGATCCTAATTGGCATTTTTTAAGTGTTTGAATTTTTTAAACCAAATGGTGTGGCTAACAATAAACTTATACTTCAACCAAATATTGCATTTAGAGAAAGAAACTATTAGAAAATAAACCATCTCTTATACAGTCCATTATTATTCTTTCAAACCAGATCCCTTGCACACAGGATTTCAATTTGATTTCCCATATCAAATATTTTTCCCACTACTCTGCACTTCACCGCTATTTTTTAATTATTATTTATTTATGTTCATTTAAATGCGTTTTTAGTATCTCTTTCATAACAGTCTTAATACATTAATTTAATGAATAAGTGTCCTTGATACCTAGTTATATCAGCAAGTTGACGCTTTTATATTTGAAATAGATAATTCATCACAACGTTTTCTGGATGGATGGGCAATAATCCATGAAACAAAGCCGTGAATCATTAATATGCAGGAGACTCATACACAATCTAAACTTTTTAACACCTTAGAATTCATATTGTTGAAGTCTCTAATCCGCACATACATCTTAAAGGAAATATAGATAAGACCATTACTAAAATATGCAATTGTAACGCTTCTACACGGTCCAACATACCAACACCAAGTTCAACATATCGTTGGATTAGAGTAAAAATTTCGCTCTCACTTCCTATTCAAGATTTCCCGACCTTATTTACAAAATATCAGAATGAAATTTTGTTCCCAACAATCTGAATAGGTCAAGAAATCTATAGAAAAGAAACTCGGTTCTAGTTGGGTTTTAGTAGATCTCAAATTAATATCGTATCCCTTAGAGGAATAAAAAGAGGAAGGGGAGGGTTTTTCGAAATTCCAAATAGCCAGAAATGTTCATTAATGTTTCGAAAAGTGTGCAAGATTTCATCAAGATGGCAATAAAAGGGTAGATTCCTAAAAAAACATACAAACATACTTCTAAAAGCACTCTCTTTAGCATATACTATATACAGTGTATTAAATGCTAAAGACTTTTTTGTCCTATGTCAGGCTTTATGTTACACAAAAACCATGAAAGGATTTAATTGGTGAGAAGACTTTTATGATAATTATCGACGCTATTTGGCAATGATTTAGTGTTCACAAATCATTGAATAGATGGTAAAATAGTGTAGCTAAACATGGTTATTTATCTAATCTTTTTATACATGGGTCAATATTCAAAATAGTTGATTTGGGATTCAGTCGCTTCAAAATTTTTAAATTAAGTAAAGTTGGTTTTTTTTCTTGTTTTTAACTGATTGCGGCTGCTTATTTTTGCCATATATAAGTGCTTAACACTGGAAATTACTGCTTCATAATTTAAAACTTCCTCAGATTGCTAGGTCGATACCTGAGTCAAAACCTCTCTCTCCAACCCCTTTATACCAAAGAAAGAACATTAAGGCTACGAAGGATTTAATGTTCCCCAATATCGCACATACTGGTGTTCGGAAAAGTTGAACCGAACACACGTCCTTCTGATCATGACCTGGGCGTCATCGCTCACCAGATCAACAGAGTTCTTTCTTGATTGATAAATTAAGTTTTATGATCAATGTTGGACAATTTTCACATGAAAAGTTTTTTCTCAATTCAACGAGTTTTTATTTCCTTATAATTTTATATATTCGAGCGTAGATATAAACACAAATATGAGTAATTTTTATTTCGGATTATACAAACTAATTCGTGTACGTAAAGGTTAATAAGGTAAAAATTAATAATGCACTTTATTTGGAATGTAATTATATCGTGGGTTTGGAACAAACCATAATAAGGATACTTTGCCTAATTTTTATTAGAAATCCTTTAAATCAACCATAGTGTCATGTAACACAGTACTATTACTTTAAATTAAATTTTTGACTCCAGGTAAGGAGGAATTTTAGTACAAAAACAATGATACGCAATATCAACTTACTGAATAAAAATGAGACATTTTCGTATTAAGACGTTCTTTTTCCAAACGAACCATCATCACTCATGAACAAAATTTAGAATTAATAGTTATATGTCGAATTTCTGTGCTATAAGTGCAAAAGATAATTATTCTAAACAATGTTAAAATTACTCATTTACGTACACCAGAGCACTCCTCTGATCAAAATTTCATTAGCCTTTTATGGACGCTTCGAAAAAACGCATTATAGAAAATTCAATATATTTGGAAAAGGAAACTGCTTATTCTTAAAAAAAATAGCCTCTTAAAGCTTGGCGGCGAGGAACTAAACCACTAGAGCTCACAAAGAACTTCATGTTAAGTATGGGAATACAGTGCAAATTGAGCACTGATGACAGCGGAGATTATGCCTCCTACTAAAGCTCAACACTTTGAGCTGTGTGATTTTTAATATGCATATATAATGTACAGTACGCATAAAAAAATAAGAATGATGGCTGTATCTTATATTCTAATTGATGAAATAACAAAAGTCAAGTGCCGTTGTAAATTGTGGAAGGTCATTATTAATTGTATATAATTTTTTTTATCATGAGGTGTCATCTACTTATTAAAATTAAATCAAACTTTTAAAAGTTCAATGGCGACCCCATAATATTATACCATATTTAGATTTAGAAAACCATAAAAATGTCTAAATAACAAATTTTATAATTTTCCAATGAATGGTTAGTAATTTAAATGATGTCAAATCAAATGATAAATTAATGTTAAAAAGAAAATTTGTTTATTTGGTCATAAATTCTTATATAGTCAATATATTTTGGCAATTTTTATTTCAAAGGATAGTTTTCTTAAGACCAAACTTAAATAACATGTAACTTTTGTATTAAACAGTTTTTTAATAATTAATTGTTAATTAATAAAACAAGTTTTAAAAAATTGTAAATAGAAACATATTTTTTTTTTTTTTATTTATTATTATTTTTTCTTCCATTAGAATATTCATGGTCGAAAACCCCACAAAAACTTTTTTCATTCCGTTTTGAATTTTGGTTCTCGATATTTTAGCAAAAATGTAAAAAGCTCACTTTAAGGGACCACGTAATAGATTACGTCTTGCAGCATGCAAAACGTTCGATTCTTCCCCAAGATTTAGAAATTTGCCCTCAAGATCGTCCAAAACATTTTCGCTCATAAGTGACGTGTTCCTCAACATAATGAACTGAAATTTGGTATCTTTGGTAAACGAGGTATTCTGAATCGAATGAAAACATAAAAAAATAGGGGTTCGTATTGAAGTTTTTAAAGATAGAGTTAAATTTACTTAGTATACAGCCCCCTAAGAAAAAAATTTGTATCAGACGTATAGGAAGTTGTAAACAAAACATTTTGGTGCAAGTCGCCAGATTTTTCGATAATTAGAACCGTAGATATAGCCATCGTTCGGACTATTATTATTATTATTTTTTTTTTTTTTTGCATTCAAACTGCTCATTAACTCTTAAATGCATACGTTGCCAATTGTCTTCATTCCTTAAAACCTCATATCTCTTTAGCCTGTCTGATGGCTGTGGGGTTGGCGCTCTGTCCTCGCCCACAAAGGTGCTGGGTTCGAATCTCGGGTTAGGTTGGTTGATCGATTGGTTGTTTTCAAAGTATCTGGCGCCGTCAGCAACACGAGGGCTATAATGTGCCGAAACATTCGTCATTTGACAAGCCAGCATACATTTACGAAAAACCATGTCAAAATCTGGACTCGAACCCGCAACCTCGCGGTCTAGAAGCTAGCACGCTAACCACTATACCGTTTGGTCGGCCGAATCTCGAATTAGGCATGGATGTTGGTTGTGTTTCGAAATACACGTTAAGCTGTAGGTCCCGGTCTGATTAGCCGTTATTATGCATAAAATTAGATAGTTGAGCGTACTATTTTATCGTTTCCGAATGTAACTGTAATCTTTGACTATTTCTTTATCTGCGATAACTTTTATCGTTGGGGACGCTGTTGGCTGATTACAATTTCATTTCGATGGGTGTTACGAATTACGATTATTTAAATAAGAAGTAGTTAAAACATACAGGAAAAAATGTTTTCGGATAGAAACAAGGTAAGAGTAACGAATAATATTTGTAATTTTGCATAGACGGATAAATTTAATGCAAGAAAAATGTAGCTTTTTAGGTGATATAAGAATACGTCAATATGCAAAATTCTTACGTGTTTGTTTTTTTCTTTTTTTTTCTTCCCCCCCCCCCCCTTTTTTTGTATTTTTCACATTAGCTACACCCATTTCCCGGTTGATTTCAAACTTTATTTATCAAAAATAAAAATTCATGCATTTAAGAGTTAAACATTCTTTTGCATTTGCTTCTTTCTTTTACAACTGAACCACTGTACACTTTGCAGTGTCTAACTTTGTTTCACTTTTCGTTATATTGCATAAAGATATCGCTTTGAGGTGAATTTTATATGTCTATGCTACACCACTGAGTAGTTACTACCAAAAAATAAATCATCCTTAAATTTTCTCATGAGTGTAATTTATTAATAGCAAAGAGTCTTACTTCCTACTTTTAGTTATTTCAGTTGGACGATATTTATGTTTAGAGTGTTGTTTATGTTTACCATTCAAAAAATAGTTAGGAAAACGACTTTAATTTACATAAAGATGCTTTTTAAAAATAAAAAATTATTCATAAGAGCAAAAAATGGTAGGAGAAAAAATACTTTTATAAACACTTGTTTTTATTGTTATATAAAAACGCGACAAGGAAAAGAATGTGATATAAAAATACCATGAACAAAAATATAAGCCCAAAATACCATTCAATGAAGAAAAGGCGCAAACATGCACAAAGACGATCTTTAGGGACTGATTTCTTCTGCTTCGAAATAAACTCGGTAGAACATGTAAAAGCGTTCCACAAGCGTCTAGGGAGTTAGCAAAACTCAGATTTTGCAAGGAGAGAAAACTTTTTTTCACTGAGTAAAACCGCGACAAAACAATTTGTTTGTCGTCTTCGGGAAGCAAACGGTTTTATCACGTTTAGGAATTTTAGCTGTGTCCAAAAAATATTACAATTGTGTCTTTTGAATCGTCTCCTGTATCTTCACTTCAAAGGTTGACTGATAAAAATATAAAATATTTTTTTGGGGAACTAACTTAAAAGAACTTCCGTTATCATATAGATTCCCTATGAAGTAACAAATTTTTCTTAATTATTTTAATTTATTAAATTATTGTAATTTAGACAATTCTTTAAAGAAAGATAATAGGATCCAGAACATAATATATCACAGATAAATGTATTAAACTGTAAACAAAGCGGTGTAAAATAAACGGGGTAACTTCGTAGAATAAATTCTTATTAAAATTAAGTTTATTATTAAATGATAAACAGGTTTTTGATATTTCAGCTTATTCGGAACAAAGTAAAGTTATAAAGTGCTCCACAAAAGTATAGGTCCATCATATAACTTTCATTTATTTTGTAATTCTCAAACGTAAAAATAATCTTTTGCTTGTCCGATAGTAATACGCATCAAAGAAAAAATATATGCAAATTGACTGGGGCATATGGATTGGTTTTACAACTTGCATTATGCAAATTCGTTAAAACCCCGCCTACCAGTAGCATATGTATATAGGCCCAGTGCATATTTCACACGCAAATCCGTAGGTACTTAACACCGATTTGGTTTAATTTACAATTCCTATAACGGCAAGAAGTTTAGAATTGACGGAATTTGAGAAAAGAATGATTGAGGCGTATAATCACTCTGGCAAAGGTGTCAGAGAAATTACACGTGCGATTGGAAGATCTCATAATGTTGTTGGAAATTTCTTGCGTAAAAAATCTGAGTATGGCAAGAATAAACGTTCTGGACGTCCTTCACTACTTTCTGGGAGAGACAAACGAATAATTTTGAAAAAAGCTTCTAATTCGATGGTCTCTGCACGTGAAATACGAAATGATTGCAACCTTAATGTCTCTTCTGTGACTGTTAAACGTGTTATAAAAACATGTTCATGCATAATTCGAACAAAATTAAAGAAGGCATCTCATCTGACCAGTAAACACAAAGGTTAAAAGACTAGAATTCGCCCAGAAAAACATGGACAGTGTTTGAGGCAAGGTAGGATTTTTAATTCTTCTTCTATTCTCAAATAAATATATTACCTCTTTTCCAAATTTATCCTTATTTTCATTTAAATGTATTACGGTCATCTTCAGTGATGTGAATAAATTTAAACTGGACGGCCCGGATAGGTTCAATTTCTACTGGCATGACCTCAGAAAGGAGAATAAATACTTCTCAGAGAGGAATTTCGGAAGAGGTAACTGTATGGTCTGGGGAGCCATTAGTGCCCGAGGAACTGTCTCATTGGATTTCGTGTCATCTAAAATGGATAGCAAGGCATATCAAATCGTACTCGAAAAAAATCTGTTGCCATATTTACCTCGATTTCGACGAAATCGTCCTATCTTCCAATAAGATAATGCAGCAGTTTTGTAAGGAAAAGCACGAAGTAATGGTTGTCTACTAACAAAGTGAATGTAATCGATTGGCCAGAATGCTCACATGACTGCAATTCAATTGAACATGTTTGGGGCCTTCTTGTGTGCAAAATTTATACGAAGAATGGGATTTACCAATCGGTTGCTCAATTAAAGCAAGCTATTAAAAGTGTATGGGAGAATTTGGACAAAAATGAGCTTTAAACCCTCATCTATAGCATGAAAGACCGAACGTTTGCTGTAATTTGAAAAAATGATGGCCCAAATAATTATTAAATTACATGGACCTATAATTATATGGAAGGTGAAGTGATATATATATATTTTTATTTCTTGTTTTTTCGCTTTATTATTTCATTGCAAATAAAATATGTATTTGTATTTGCCATTTTATCTCCATTTCATTTGATTTTGTGCTGTTTTTCTTATATAGTTAAATATAAATAATTTCAGGATATGATTTTCTGAAATGGACCTATAGTTTTGTGGATGCACTTTAGGTACGTAGAGATATTGGCTTTCTAAAAAGAGAATTGCTATTGGTGCTTTGATAGCCAAAAATAAAGAAAATAATAGAAGATACGCAATGCAACTACATGAGAATCCTAACTGCAAACAAAATTAGTTTAAACATATTTAAACATTCGAGAATCATTCAAAACTGATATCAAGTCGTCAAGAATTAATATTGTGTAATTTTAGTAAATAAAAATGTTGTGACACTATCTTGTCTCACAGTATTTGAATGTTTATTGAACGAGAATAATAAAGCGTGATAATTCCTACTTGTTACGGATTTTATTCTAGACAAATATGCATGTTTTAAAGATAGTGAGTTATGGATAAACTCTGTAAATTTCAACTGTTTAAATTACAGAAATTTGATAAAATAAATTAAACTTATTCGCAAATATAGGAAGTATAAAATTAAACTGTTCTATAAACTTTGCTTTAATTGTTAAGTTAATACTGCCAACAATATATACAATATTAAGCTATTGTGTTACGCAGTGTTACTAACAATTACTTCAGACTCAATATATCGATGTTTATCTTGTTTCCATATTTAAAGCATTTCATTTTCATTATTGGGAAATGCAAAGTGATGACAATAAAGATATCACAATCAGTTACGATTAGAGTAAAGGGTGGCGTCTGTTTTGTAAAGTCTGCAAATAAAATGATGAGTAACGCAATAATTGTTCCAAGGTTTATGTTATTAAAATAATCTATTTTAGAAGGTGTATGGCAATGATTTATCTCAAACAAGGCCACCTCCCTCTTTTATGCCATTTTAGAACTAAACATTAATTATACTGAAATATGCTTATTAAAGGATGAAACTGCTTTTTTATTTTAATGCCATATATATGTTTTCATATATATTTAAACACTAATATACAGGGTTTCCAATTAATGACTTACCCTTTTTAAATTTGTAAACGTGAATAATTAAAATACGATTGGAGATAGGAATGTTGCATTGGTACTAGAAACACAGTAAGTTCTAATAAATGCAGAGGTTTGTAAATTAGTTTTTATCCCAAAATCGTGTTTTTATAATTTAAGTTCAACATGGGTCAGTCTTTTATTTAATACCCTGTATTTAATTTCAGATACATGTTATTTTCGAAAGATACATTCTGATGAATGGTGTAAAATGGAAATTCTCAGTGGAAACAAAACATCATTCTGTATTTATAATTAAATTTTAATGTTAAAAATGCAGTGAACACTTTTTTTATTTTCTCCATTAAAGAACTTTTTTCAAGTTGTGATAAAATGGAAGTAAATTAAAAACTTTTTGATTTTTTTTATTGGAAGGTTTTTTTTAAGAAGGATCATAGACTTATGCTTCCTTATTTCTACCACCATATCTTCTGGAGTATTGTTTTAAACATACGAATTTTTTTTTTCCAATTATAACAGTAATATTGGCTCATTAACAAAATTTGAAAAAATATCAGACGTATGTTTTTAATTATAATTTAAAAAGTGTAAATAAGATAACTTGTTAATCTTTCAAAGTAATTAAAAAACACCAATTTATTTTTACTTTAAAATTTGTTAAGGAGTTTATATTACTCTTTATATATTACAAATTAGTAACACCAATATGGAAGAACAATGACGCAACTGCAAAATTTGTCAAAACTGAACTGTAACACTTATTGTAATAATATTACACTAGTTCCAAATTGATAAGCATCACTTAGCTTATAGGGAAATCAATTCGGTTTTTCGCTTTTCTTGTAAAAGTTCAAAAGTTATTGTTAAACCACAGCGGAGATATGTTTTAAAAACTAAGGGGGTGAAACATTGCACAACTTTCAATTACGCTATTATACTGACCTGGATTGGTGTTATTTACCGTTTTTATATTTTCATCATTCATTCAGAAAAAATAGCCATATTTTTTGCGATAATTCTTATATGGACCTTAAAAAAGACGACTACGCCAAAATGATATTTTTGGCGATATATTTTTCGATAATTCTTACATTATTTCTTTTTGTAAGTACAACAGAGAAGAAACAGTCACCACGAACTTTTTTCAGCAAACAACAAGAAGGGGGTTCACTCATGTTGTGGGGAGCATTTTCTTATAATGAAACTACCGATATTGCTTTTGTAAAAGGTGTCAATGTTCCGAAGATTACCAGAAAACGTTCGAAGTACAGTTACTTTCATTTGAAAAGCTGCTAGATAGGGACAACTGGATATATCAGCAGGACAATTGCTCCATTCACGTATCAAACTCTACAATACAATGGTTTAGACAAAGCCAAGTAACTGTTATGAACTGGCCAGCCCTAGGTCCTGACCTGAACCCAATGGAGAACCTCTGGGGAACATTAGCTAGAAACGCATATGCTAATGGGCGTCAATTTGCAACAATTCAAGATCTAAAGCTGCAAATTGAACAAAGTTGGTTTTCTCTGAAACCACAATTTCTTCAAACTCTTGTTTTGATAATGCCAGACCGAGTTTTTGAAGTGTTTCGGGGAAATGGATCAAAAATTGGAACACTAAAGGGAAAAAAATTCGTTGTCTATAGACTTTTGGGACAGCAAAATTTAATTTTTACTTTTATCACAAAGTTTGTGACTGTGTGACTTTATTTTTGTATATTGTTATTATTGTCTTGATGTTATTTATAATTGAAAATGATTTTGAAATCGTTACTCATCTTTTTCAATTTGTAAAATAGAAAAAAAAACGTTATCTATAAACTTTTGGGACGCATTGTAGCCTTGCTTCTTGAGTTTACATGGTAGAATGCTTCCTTCTTTTCTTAAAAGTATCTCACAAATAACGATAATTTCTTTCCCCCGAAACATTTTTTATTATCTTTCAGATGCTGAAAAAATCATAGTGTTTATCTTTAGTAATGCCAAATCGCAAAAAACTAATGTTCATTTTGAAAAATTCTGAATTTAGCAGACAAAAAAACACAAATAATTTTGCAGTGTGTAATATATATTCAGATTTTTAAACAGTAACTGAAAGTAAACAATAGCATTCGTTTAGAAGACTGTCATTCGCATTTATGATACTTGCACTTTTACGTTAGGAATACCTAAAAATGATCTCCCATTCTTTGGGGAAATGCTTCATAATTTCAATTCTAAATACTACACACAAAATTGGTGGGACTAAAAGCGAAATAATTAAATTTGCAATCTTTAATCACTAGAATGAACACTTTGAAAGACATTTTCATATAATTTTTTAGAAGATACAAAAACAAAAATCTAGTATTCTAAACTTGGCAATTTCCTTTTCCTCAATAAGGAAGGCAATATTCGAAACCTAATAGATTTTATTTGTTTATATGATGAGGTATGAGTTTTTTTTTCCAACTGTCACCAAATCGTAATTTCAAAATAATAATAATAATGAAGATACGAAGTTTTCTTACTAAGTAATCAACTTTCGCTGTAAAATTGAGAACTTGGCTTTATGAAAGTCGCCTTTTAAAAACGATGTTTAATTTTGGTTACCACTTCAAAACCCGATTAAGTGTTACACGCAGGAAATATTTATGAAATATACACTGCCTAGTGAACAGGACAACAAAAACACTATATAAATATGTTTTTCTAAACTCTTACATTTTCTCTTTCCTCAATAGAACAGGCAGTGTTCAAAAGCATTCAGATTTTATTTGCGCACATGATGATGTTTGCTTTCCAATAATCACAAATTCATATTAAAAAATTAAGATACAAAGTTTTCTAAATAATAAGACACAAAGTTATCAACTTTCTCTGAAAAATTGAACATTTGGATAAATGTCCCCTTCCAAGTGAAGAATATGCATATCTGCTTACTATTAAAAAAATCCGAGTAGATATTACAGGCTGGAAATATTTATAAAGTTTGTAGTGCTTGGTGAACAATTTTGTAAAATATACGTAATCGCCTTCAACAATAAACACTCCAATTTCACTCACAACACGTGACAACTTTCTGAATGAGCTTGAGCTACGTCAAATAGCTAATTGAGATAATCAACAGCAAAATTGCAGCCTAGCGATTAATCGAAACCCCATAAATCAAAAAAAAACAGTCCAAGTTCAAACCAAATCTTCTCACAAAGTCTCTTTAATTCAAAAAATAGAGTTCATAGTGTTTTTCATAACTCCGGGGCTATTCTGAAGTTGTGATCAATCTAAATTCGCGTTAAATGAGGAGTTTCAAGATGAGAAGTTCCTGCATTGACACGCGACCTTCCGTGCTTCGCTCCATGGGGTTCATTAAATAAGCGTCTTTCTGTTAGTCTTTCGTGAATATTCAGGCCGTTAACCCGAAATAAAAGCCTAATTTGACCTCAGGAGAACAAAATTACCTGTATGTATTGGGGGAATTTTCGATCAAAATTCTATCCCGAGCGAGAATTTCAGTTTGTAATTACCTCTGTTTGCGAAAGCCTCCATTTATTATAAGAGCAAAGTTCATGCCTTGCCCCTGCTTAGCTTCCTATTATGTTATTAATATGTAAATTTAACGAAGTGTTACTGCCTCACGGAAATCTCACGGTGATTTCTTAAATTAATTTTGCGAAAATAAACGTTTCCGTTTTGTAATGGTAAACAGAGGAACGAAGTGATTGTAAGAGGGAGCTTTAAGTTTTCGGACATAATATAAGTATACTTCTCGAAACCTCTGAAGGGCCTTGAGTCAAAAATTTATATATAGTACTTTCCTCTTTGTGTTATTCATTAAATATTTCTATTTGTATTTATACAAACGATATTTTAATATTTTTTATTAATGTTCATAATAAATAGAAAAAATAGGAAATAAATACCTTTCAAATAACGGCTTAAAGATTTTTTTTTTTTTTAAAGTTATTTTTGAAGAAGATATTTCATAACACGAAAATTGAATTCAAATCTACAAAACCAAATTCCTGTCCAAAATGTATTTTTTCACTACTGTTCTGTGAAGCATTTCCGTTAGTAAAAATAGTATTTATGATGTGTAAAGTTTTAATGACTTTAAAAATAACTTGTTTCCTTTAGCACTATACTATACATTAAAAATGCACCTACTAGAGATTTATCATACATAATATCAGGTTTATAGTAAAATATTGAAAATAATTGTTGATATATATACAAGAGAAATGTACAAATCTTCATATAGGAGTATAAAGTTTCAGTTTCCATTTTTAAAAGGGAAAATTTCTAAACTTATCGATAAATATAAACTGGCCTGCAAAATTAAAGGCTTTTCAGTTTTTCCCTAATAATTTCTCAGTGGAGCAGCATAGACACATGAAATTCACATCAGTGAGACATCTTTCTTTATGTAACAAAACGATAAGTAAAAAAACTCAGTCGCAAATTGAAATACACAGTGTACAGTAAGGGCATATACAAAAGAATGGAGTACCATTAGTGTGCAGTTGTATATGTACAATTTACATACATATGTACAACTGCACACTAATGGTACTCCATTCTTTTGCATATGCCCTTACTGTACACTTGTACATTAAAAATCACGCAACTCATGGAGTTATTTTTTAGTGTGAGATATGATCTCCCCTGTCATCAGTTTTTACTTGGAACTGTATTCTCATATTTAACATGAATTTCTAATGTAGTCTAGTGGTTAAATTGCTCATACCACCCTTTGAACTGTTTGCAAGTAATGTAAAACTCCCAATACAATAAATCTTTGCACAATGCGTATCGTAGAAGCATCCCACACATGTTTGATGAAATTTGGATTATAGGAGTGATCTGGCTTACTTATAAGGACGATATTTATATTTTTTAATAGTTTATCCAAAGCAAAAGTGGGATAAAATTTGCCATAAGTATCAAAATAAACACTATTTAGAATACGATATTTCACCATTAACGACTTGTCTAGATCAAGTTAAAGTAATTACTGTAAAAAAGTCGAATGTAATTATCTTTTGCGCTGCTGTTGAACTTATTAAACCAATCCAACATATTACACTTAAAGACCAAAACTCTTTTCTCAACAAACCGTTATCTTGAATTGGCATTTACCACATAATATCATATCTCCCAAAGAACAACTAGGCGTTGTAAGAAAAGCCCTCCAAGTAAAATAATCAATCAGAAAAAGTTGTGAAATCTAAAGTTTGCCGATAAGCGGCCACGTTTAAATTCTTTGGAGTACTTGTGCACAATGAGCTTAATTGGAATTATTAGGGGGAATCTCCATAGGGCAATCAGTACTTGGCAGGCTAGAGTTATTTCTGATTAATCTATTATCATTTACTTTAGCTACTTTGCACCCATTGCACTGAATTGGTATTGATTCTATAAAAACTCTAGCCTGCCAAGTACTGATTACCTATGGGGATTCCCCCTAATAATCAAAATTTAGTTCATTGAGTACAAGTACCTAAAAGAAACTAAACGTGGCCGCTTGGCGGCAAACGTTAGATTTCATAACTTTTTCTGACTGATTATTTTACTTGGCGGGCTTTTTTTACAATATCTATATGTTATCTAGTTGATTTTTGCTTTTATCTAGTTGTTATTTAGGAGACATCAATTATTTTTGTTGTGTTTGTTATGTTCTAAATGAGTAAGATATGACCCATGGATATTTTAGTGTGAATCATGTCGTCACTCTAAGAAAATAAATAGTGTAAGCGACAACACCATTAGATTCACATACTACTCTTTGTAATGAGAGTGACAATAAATATCATGATTAAACATCGTAGAGAGATTTAGGTTTGCAATCCAAATCCTTTTCATTTCTTGTACGAAGAAATTTTCCTTACCACAACAAGAAAAAATTTTCATAGTAAAAAATATGTACCTATTATAACTTGAGTACAAAAATATGCAATTATATACTAAAAAATAAGTAATTATACAAAGTAAGTAAAACATACAAAGAAAATACTTGCTTTTTATGTGAAATTGAGGATTACCAGATTTTACATACGAATAAATATATTAAAAATGCTTCGCAAAAAACTTTCGATTTAAGTTTGAAATATAAGACTTGTTATTTTAAGAGAAATTCATCCAGCTTTAGTGGTGATGTCCTTAAGATATTAAGCTTGTGATCATAAGGTGCGTGGTTCAAATCCGATCAAACACCTAAAATTTTTTATTTTAAACTGAAAGTGATTTTCTAAGAAAAAGTTGAAGTGCGTGTTTTCAGAGCTTTGATAAGCATGCAATTTAATTGAAGAATAAGTCATTTTTATTTTTTTTTCGAATTACACTGTTTTAATAGTTTAACTTAAAGTATTAAAGTCACTTCTGGAAATTGAGCAAAAGATGAATATCCGTTGACCCGTTTTACTCAATCATTACCCGGGCTAAAATACCAAACTTCTGGAACTATTTCTGGAAGTACAGGCCCTCTTACGTATTAATTCATACAAAAAGCACTTTCTCCTAATCAATCTGAGATTAATAAAAAAAATGGTCTGAATATATTAAAGAGTTTAAGCTGTACGCCAGGTTAAAATTCCCACGCATCGGGATCATTTTCGGGGGGTACAGACCCTCCTACCTATCAAGTCGTACAAAAGGCACTTTCTCTAATCAAGCTGAGAAAAATAAAGAAAGAATGGTAAAAAATCATCAAATAGTTTGGGCTGTAGCCTTGGCTAAAGTTTTGGTCACAACCAGAAGAATCAGAAACATAATCAGAAGAACAAAATTCCGGTGACTTAGGCGATTTTTAAAGGATTTTTTTACCGTCTTCCCTTGTTCAATGTTAACAATTATGTTGTTATTTTTCGTCTACTCACCCGGACGAAAAAAATCAGGGTTCTAGCTATAATAGAAGCTGAGCTGTGAGGGGTCGAAAACGGGCCTAAGCTCTGTCAATATAATATACACTTGCATGTCTGCCGCTTTGACTTCGGACTTGGCTGCGGAATACTGCCAAGTTCCCAGATTCCCACCTTTCCACAGATCCTCCGACTTCCAATATTAACCATGAAACTGAAAAAATTATTTTCAGTAAAAAGTATCTGATGTTAAAAAGATTTGATCTTTAGGTGTAATATGTTGAATTGGTTTAATAAGCTCCCCAAGAGCACAAAAGATAATTAAATTAGACATTTCAACTATAATTATGTTAACTTGATCTAGACACGTCTTTAGTAGTGAAATATCAGTTTTTAAATCGTGTTTATTGTTACTTATGGCAAATTTTATTCCATTTTTCTTTGGAGAAACGATTAAAAAATATGAATACATCCCCTATAAGTAGAGCCAGACCACTCTTCTAATCTAAATTTCATCAAACATGTGTGGGGTGCTTCTACGATGCACATTGTAAAAAGATTTATTGTATTAGGAGTTTTACATCACTTGCTAACAGTTCAAAAGGCGGGGTGAGCAATTTAGCCACTAGAATTCGCAAGAAACTCATGATGAAAATGCAGTACCAAGTAAACACTGATGACAGGGAGTATCACATCTCACACTAAAGGTCAACTCTTTGAATTACGGGATTTTTAATGTGGATGCATCTGTAGAACTGCACGCTAATGATACTTCATTCTTTTGTATATGCCCCCACTGTACACTTTGCATTTCCATTTGTAACTTAGTTGTTTTACTTATCGTTATGCTACATAAAGATGTCTTGTTGATATGAATTTCATGTGGCTATGCTGCTCCACTGAGAAGCTATTGAGGAAAAACTGAATAGTCTTTAATTTTGCAGAACAGTGTATATGTAAACTATAACCCTTTCAATGGAATTGAAATAGCAATTTTTATTAGATAAAAGAAAAAATTTAAAAGATTATAAGTAGTTTATCTAAAAAAGGTCGAATTTTATTCGTATATTTCTATTTTATTTTTTTTCTATCTTACGCGATATTGCTTATTGGTATAAAAAACATTTTTGTCCGACAAAAATAATGTATTAAACGTCTTTGCAACACTAATAAAAAAAATATACCCATTTATATTACATTGTTCAAATACAACTTAAATGCAATTTCATATGCTCATGTTCTTTCTACTTTTGACGATATCGAACTGCGGAACAAAATGTTATTCTGTTCAGTACTTAAGGAAGCCATATGGAAAGTCTGGAAACTCTTGTTAGACATAGTTAGACTTTGTAACCGTAACTGCTGTTCACTGAACAAATTCTTTGTTTGAAAACGCATCTAGGACTAAGAAGAGAATAATAAAGAAAATCGTTAATTAATTCCACTCTGGACTTCTTTAGTTGTTCTTTGAAAACTTAGTTTCTTTTGGTAATTCCTTCCTATAAAAAAGTTTTGATCTTTTCTCAATTTTGTTGGGGGGAAAATCCAGTTTTGCTAGATATTTTATGATTTTTTTCTAGAAAAGAGAAATATATTTTTTCTATTGAAACTCGAGTAACATTGTAATTCTAAAAAAAATCCTAATACATTCCAATCCATTAAATAACCTTGTAGAAAATCATGTTATAACCAATGAGAAAGTTTTATACTTCATAATACTAAATTACAATTTCTCTTAAATCACTAACGTGAAACATTCAGTAAAACAATAAGTAAAAATATCTTCACCGTTGTTGTTAATCACACCTGTAAGAATTTTTAGACTGAGAAATAGGACAAAAGTTGTTATATAAATAAAATCATTTTTAGATATACAAAAATATATAGAGCCCTATTCTTAGATAAATTTTTGCGTCAATGGTTTAATAAATATTTTAACAGTTTTCAAATTTTCTTAAAACCATTTTAAATCTGTAAATATATATATATATATATATATATATATGCCTCACTTTGAATTCTGTAATTTGAATGATAAGAAGTAAAATAAAGTGAAAGCTAAAGATGTGTTGAATCACCAGCATTATTTTGCATTTTAGTATCATGCATTCCTAAGTTAATTTATTACCAGTACATCAAGAAAACTTAATTTACAATAATACACATACATAACTGTTTTATTATACTTTAATGTCATAGAGTTCCTTAAATGACGAACGTTCAAGAGAATTTCATAGCTCACAAAAAGTTCTTCTTTTAAATGATCATGAAAAAATCATAAATTTAAATTCCATTTCATTTTCTACAATACAGTATATGTAAATATATTTCGTAATAAGTGAAAAAATTAATTATTATGACAGTAAGTTCATGTTTATTTAAATGATATATTTAGAATGCATAAATAAGACATGTGTCTGTATAATGCAATAAGAATCTATACTGTTTTGAATATGCATTCTTATTAAAGTTTTATGAAACGGTATCTAAAATAAATTTAATATTTGTAGCTGTGAGTTATCTATATCTTTCTAACTAAAAGAAAAACTAACTAAAAAATAAAAAATGGTCAATTACATAGCTGACGCATGGGATATTTTGCGCTATTTTTATTCGTAAACAATCAAATCTCCCAAGCACGAAACACGTTCGTGTCCGTGTATAAGTTGGTATAAATGTATATTTGACCTAGTTAAAGTAATTACTTTTTCCATATAACTATGTCACCAACTAATATTATAAAAAACAAAAACATAATTACTATATTCATCATAATTTTGCAATTATAATCTGATAACGAGAAGAAAAAAGAAAGGAAATGCCCCGTTCGTACACTAGAGAATTTTCCAAATGATAATTATCACTATGCCCTATTTTGTTAAATAAATCTTAAGTTTAATTAATATGAATATCTTTCATTTCCTTGTTTTTATTTTCTAGACAAAGAAATCTAAAACAAAACAATGCGAATAAAAAACGTTTTGTACGTATATTTTTAAGTGTCAAAACTAATCTTTCGTTGAAAAATATATGGTAATTTTCTTTCATCTCAGTAAGAGACTGAAAGGGTTTATTCACAAAATCGTTGTATTCCTGCACAGTAAGAAACATTAAGTAATAAAATGAATAGAAGTAGCAATGGAAAAAGGTGTACATATATTGAACCTTCTAATGGTTAATTATCGAGTGAAAATAACTACAAATGAGGAAGGGTTTTGATATGTTTTAAGATAAGTGTAACGAATGTATACTGACTGTACTCAGGGATATCTGTAGCTCTATCTGTCAACCGGAATTCCTCCAAATTTGATAAGAGGACTAACAATGATATGGAGAAGGAGATTCAGTGAAAACTACACTTCCAAAAGTAGCGGACAAGCGAAAATGAGAAGTTGTTCAAATATTCATCGCTGAGATTTTTTATGAAACGAAAGTGAAATTTCAAAAGGCAAATTCAAGGCTGCCTTAAAAAGTAAAAATAAACAGAAAAATAAATACCAAAAAAATCCTTCAATAAACATCGCATTAGTCAACAAATTCCAAAAGGTTACACATGACAAATGAAAACAAAGATGAAATTCCAGTGAAACCTAGCACATTAGCATATCACAACAATTTGACTTTTCCTGAGAGAATATCAAAGTAATCAACTGTAGCCAACGTTCTCATTCTCTATACATTGCATTCTGTGGATAATATTATCGACTTCTGAACATAACTTGTCTCTAAGAATGCTCAACACAGTCTGTGGATGTTATTCTTTGAGGCAACCAGGTCGGTCACTTAGTGATGTCGCTCCATTCTGCATGAAAATTTCCTCATTTTAGCATTTTATGCAAAATGTCAACTGCTTTCAATTCAATAGTGCCACATTTTCACTTCTTGGCAACTATTGGAACTATTTTTTTTTTTGCGGAATCGATTTCCCAATGTCATCATTTGTCTCACAACCAAATTTGGTAGAATTCCGACTGATAAATCAAGCTAAAGATTAATTTGAGTTGTGTCAGTTTATTTAAGAATCCTTTGTACATTGTACTAATTGAAATAAATGGCAGTATAAATATGTACCATACATAATTTTGTTGTGCTTTCTTTGGGGGATATTTTCCGTCAACAGATTGATAAGTTTGTGACAAAAAGTAACCTACAATTAATGGTTTTTCTGTTTTGAATCGTTTATTCATCAATAATGCCAAATCTGCCGTCATAAGTTAAAAAACCCTAAATCCAAAAGAATGCAAATGTATATTTTGACGCTTTTGCGTTAATCCTTTGAACTTACATACTGTTTATTGTTGCATAGGGTTGTATGATCTAAGAACTTGAACCATTCAATGAAATAAAAAGATTATTTTCTAAAGATTAATAAGAAAATGTCAAAATATGTCTTTGATTTTTTTTTTATTATTATTATTATTATTTAGGGCCTTTTAATTAGTGAAAAAATGGCACCATCCCAATTTCCAACTTTCCTACTAAATACATTAAATCACATTTTAAAAAACACATTGAAACACAAGTTTAATGTAGTTTCTTATCACAAGAGAGACTTTATTATTAGTGATTTTTTTTTTTGTCTTTTGTCAAATAATCATTGCCAAATTAAGCAATAGCCTTAGAGCTGAAAGGGTTAAGAAACCTGTGAAACATAAATAAAAATATACGGTGAAATATTGTTCAGTTCAGTTAAAAAATTGGAAGTGTAAATTGTCAATTGTATACATTTAAAATTTATGTGTACTTTTGTCAATTTAACACATTTATGCTTTGAATTGTCCCATCGCTAAGTATTTTGAAGAAATGTTACCGTAAAATCTGAATAGATATGTGACACTTAATTAAAAATATGTAACACCCAAGAAAAATAGGATTAATATGTATAAAACTTTTGTTAATTATAATTGTACTCTCCAAAATTATTTGTTTGCATAATCAGCGTATTTTTAATTACACTGCATTTTATGGTACAATATTAGTATTTAAATCCGGTTTTCTTAACAGCAGATTTTTTTGCGAAGTGTATACTTAAAACTAAGTCCAATATTTATTAGAATAATGACTATGTAAGCAATCAATAAGATACTTTTTAAATACTTGCATGCAGAATTTCATTGCAGAATTGCGTTAAAAATGTAGACAAATTATTAATGATAAAATTAATGACGCTTCAATTATGTTTCGTCGTAGCATTACCCCAGATAACCCATGTGTAAGCATAACCCAGAATAGCCTCCTGCACAAGATAATGTATCAATCCGAAAAGTTGATCTCATGTGCTTTTTTACCTAAGGAGTAAGGAAATTGAATTTCAGTACTTTTTTAAATTGTTCGTTCATTTAGAAGATCGATTTATTGTTTTTAGTTTTCTTATGAAATTTTTCCAATTTCTTATACGTAGGCCTTGATTTAAGGGTTCTCAACTGTCAAGAACTTCGACTGCTTCTTACGATTCTTTAAATTTTTTAATTATGTTTAAAATCCAAATTTTATGTTTAAAATCATAAGCGTATACCTAAATGATAAGTATCATAATATTTTCTAAACGTAAAAGTTTTTCCATCTGCGACTTTAATTATAATATCAATGTATGTTTTTAATTAATTTCTGCCTGGACTTACCGTTAGTATCCAACATCTTACACCTTTTTTTAGAAAACTAAAACACAGGTATAAAAATACAGATGTAGAAGATGTTATAACCCACCATTTGTAAAGCTCACAAAAACACATGATGCAAGAAAATAGACTTACCAGATATCCCGTCGTAAGTCCACCACTCTTCCCAACTTCCAGCCACACCTAGGGAAAGAAATATACTTAAGTCCTGCAACATATCATCACACTTTCTTCAAACGCGATTGAAACATGCTATACATGCTATTTTTGTCATGATTATTTCTTGTGTCTCTTTTATAGTATAATAAAACTTTCATGGTTTTCTTAGCATGATATTTATTGAATACAATTTTCAGTGATAAAAATATTGTACTTTGATTCCTTCTTAGATAATCTCTTGTAGTTTTTATGCCTTTTAAATAGGTAATAATGGGCTTTTAATAATACTGGCTTAGCAAATAAATAAATGTACACACTCGATAAAAATAATTTAATTTAAAATAGGCACAGAACATGTTTCAATAGCTCAATTAACTTTCTCTCTCATGACATGTTACACAATTCTTTCATTTACACAACTGCTTACACATGACACTTTTTTTTTTTTTTTTTTTTTTTTTTTTTTCTTTTTTTTTAAATCTAATTTCTAGCTAATAAATTTAAATTGGATGAATTTCTTTACATCTATCGCAGTAGTTGGAAAAATTTTAAAACCAATATCTTAAAATTTTTATGTATTTATATGTTAAAAGCAACTCATTAATAAAGTACTTTTTTGATGGTTAAAATGTAAGCCCATGTATAAATATGCATAAATAACAAAAAGCATGTGGAATGAATAAAGCAGCAGCTAAATGCATGTTAAAAGCATGTTGCAGCTAAAGTTCGCAAAACCAAAAATTAAAAAAATAATAATAATAAATATTTTAATACCAAGCATTTAAAAATGAAAATTATTTGTAAAGGTTTCAATATACTATACATATGAAAAATACTATAATCAATATGGATAATCTCTAATAAAAATAATCAAATACCTGTGATTGAACCAAATTTTTCATTAGAGTTCTGTCATTTTTAAAGATACAAAAATATATTATGATTGATAAAAGAAGTAATTTAATTTTAAAATATTATAATCAAAATGGATAGTCTCTATTAAAAATAATTAAATACCTGTGATTGAAACACATTTTTCGTTAGAGTTCTGTCAGTTTTAAAGATACAAAAATGCACTGCGATTGAAAAAAAAATGTAAACATATTTGGTTTTAGTAGCCTCAAAAAAGTTAAAATTTTATTTAAAAAAACTAACAAATGATTTTAAACCGTACGAATTCTTACCATGTTTTAAATTCTTATGTAATAGAAACGTGAAATGTCCAGTTTTACCATCTAAGAAGGTAATTTAATTTTCTTAAGTGTAATCTCTCTAATATAAAATACTATAAACATTCCAACCAATTAATCGAAAAGTGCCCATATTTAGAAACCATTAAGCTTAACCTTAAAAACAAACACTTA
The DNA here is from genome assembly GCA_963978545.1 of Linyphia triangularis. Lineage (NCBI taxonomy): Eukaryota > Metazoa > Arthropoda > Arachnida > Araneae > Linyphiidae > Linyphia > Linyphia triangularis. Next base: position 54,716,880 of record OZ021721.1, read on the forward strand.
GAATTTTTATCTACAGCGAAAGAGGGGGGGGGGGAGGATAAAAACGTCCAACAACTTCCCGTAGCCGATTCTCAACAAATGTGCATAAAAAAACACCCTCACATCCACTACAGAATACTGATATCTATTAGGTCTAATTCATTCAGTGCCCCCGAGAGGTAAATTTTGAAGTAGCGGCAAAGCCAAGCTCAAAAAGAAAGGCAATCAATATACGAAGGCAGGCAGCAGTTATTGGTTTTTGTTGTTGGGTTGGCTCATCTCCATGCGTAACAAATGGTATCGTCTTCATCAACGCGTAATTGCATCGCTCTCAAAGGTAAGAATGTGAACGAAGCTAATGGACTTAGACTGCGAAGCCCCCAACAAATGGCCAACACGACGAGTATAGTAACGATTCTTGTTGGAAAGTTTCCTTTCCTTCTACATTATGCAACGCCACAACTGAATTCAAACAATTGATTTTTCAACGCCTTTTTTTTCCGGATTCTTTTCACTTAAGAGATCATTATTTGTTTTTCCTCCTCTCTCTTTTTGCAATGCAAAAAGGAGAAATTGTATATGTATTTAAATTGCATATTTTCACATGAAGAGTAGAAGAAAAGGGGGGTTGAGCAATCTTAAGTGGGCAATTTCGTCCCCACTGTTTATAGATATTTGCAGTAACAGCTGAATGTAAGATAGCATTTTATTTTGTTCACTGTATCTGGGTGATAACTTTCTTTGCTGGAAGTATGGAAAAGATTAATTTCGCTTTCAGAATAACGGTGAAGGGGGAAAGAAAGGAATTGGAGGTGGAAAGTAGGTTATTCCGATAATAAGACCGGGAACTCTTTTAATTAATTTTGTGTTAAAGTATTTTCCTTTTGTGCAAATGGTTTTCTGTGGTGAACTTTTTGAGTGGTTTTTAACGTTTGAATTATATTGTTTAAGACTGCGATGGAAAGTGGAACATAAGAGAATTCTTTACTACTTTTAAATATTTTCAAAACTAAAGATGAGACATAAAAGTAAAGTAATACAAGGAGTGATATATTTATTAAAAGGATATAAGATTTCAAAAGTTAGGGTTTAACTTTTAAATCTTACGATTTAAAAGTTGTTTTATAATATTTTATCATTCTTTAAAATGAAGTAACATATGAAGTATGTATTATATCACTGTTACATTTTATGTGAGGCATTGAAGGCTTCATCAACACTTATTTATAATTTTTGTCAATTTGTCTCTATCACGTTTCTACACTAAATTCCTCGATGACTTAGATTAAGTCTAAACTGATTGCTTCACCCTCATTGTGATTCGGGCTCTGTAAGGAGGAGATATATGATATTGAAGAAAAAAAATATTCACATGACCCCTTTCTGCAAACTCCCAATCATGAATGGTTAGGAGTGAAAGAAGTTGAAATCAGGTGATTTTCATCTACCCTGGGTTATTTCCAATTCTGATTTGAGAGTTTCTAATGGCACTAATATGAAGAAGCCAGATATGTGCATTCGGAAGAACTAAAATATAATGCTTTGCATCTCTTTTTGAACATTTCATTTGGAATAATTTGACTCGGATTGTATAAATTATGTTTGATTATAAATTGTAAACAGGTAGTCGGAAAAACTCATGAACAGGAATTTCGAATTACAAAAAGAATAAAGATATATTAAAAAGTCTTTACATTTCTAATTTATCTCTTTTCTTTTCTCATTACCTCAATGGAATAAGACAAAACTAACAATTTATCTATTGAATGAAAATAACTATATAGACATACTGCAAAATTCTGAAGGTGACTTATATGAAAAGATAAAGATAATAGTAATAAATTGTTTTCAACTAGACCCTTTTAGAATAAACCTAAGCATATAATGTCGGCGTTTATTCTTTCAAAATCGCATCTAAATTTGGTATAAAGAAGGGCGTTGTCTTACATTTTAATGGCATCTTCAAGGATAACCTTCTTTGTCTTCATAAATACTTAACGGAAGTAAAACAGTGGGATAGAATGGCTTTATTAATTAAAAAGCATCTTCCTAACTATGCAGCGATATTGATAAAACCACAAAAATCTAATTCAATCTGATGATTATCGAACCTTCAATGATAGATTCTACACGTTTGATGAGAATAATTCGAAATAAAGAAAATTGAGTTTTATTTAAAAGACTTAACAAGTCCCTGTTACATCCCAGGTAGCACCAGTGGTATTAGCTAATGTCAGCAACAAGGGTTCTGGGAAGATTGATCAGTCCATGCCTAATCTCGAGCATCATTGCAAAACACACAATTTTTTACAAAAGATAAACATGTCAGAACCATCGTAAATTATATTTTTACTCATCCGTCCTTTCTGATAAGAATATATTTCAGTAGTAAAACTGTACATGAATATTTCGAAACTTCTAGTATATTTTACCCAGCACTGGACAAGATTGGTCAAGATTCGTAGCAACGGCCAGTCTGCAACGCTCCACATCGGGATTGGCCAGTGTCGAGTCGATATTGACTAGTATATTTGTGCTACTGAGGAATATTCAAGATTGTTATCTATTTAAAAAAAATATTTCATTTATTTATGGCCATATCATAGCAATGGTCAAATTTCCATTAAATAATATAACCACTTTAAGGATAACATCAAAGATATATTTTTACTTAATAAATACTTAAATAAAGTAAAACAGTAGAATATCCCATATTTTTTCATTACAAAATCTTATTTTAATAAAATAGTGGCTTCAAGGAAAGGCTGAAAAATTCTTATCTTCTTATATTTATCTTCTTATTCTTATCTTCTTATATATATAATTCTTACTACTTCCAGTCTAAATTTCTACACGTTATGGATAAAAGTATTTTTAAATAAAGAAAAATTAATTTTGAAATCATGAATGTTCTCTGGTTTCAATTATTAAAACTGTCAGCAGGTGAAATAAAAGTTCCAATGCCCATTGCTTCCTCCAAAGATGACAAATTACTTCTTAAGTTTGGAGTAGTTTCATCCTTTAGAAGAGAAATATTGGAAAATTCTCGTAATATGTCTGCTTTCAAGTGACTGCGTTTTCATATTGAAATGGGTAAGTAAAATGGATATGCTCTCTTAAATGAATACTGATGTTAGATAATTAGTTGGTAGAGACTATTGATACAGAAGATGTGAGTACTCTACTTAGAAGTTTTAGGATATTGAAATGCTTTTAATAATTTTAGGGAGCCTTTTAGCTACTTGTTATTTTTTACCCTTTCATTGAAAATAATATTTTCTTGCACAATAAAAAATATTTTTTCATATTAACATTAAACAAGAGATTTTTTAAGTATTATTTTTTAAGCAAATTCTTTTACAAAAACTAGACAAAACAATTGTAGCACTCCTTAATAAAAAGAAATGCAACTCTTCAAATTATTGTCGGTCGTAAGGCATAAATTTTGCCTTTATTTTAGAGTGTATGAATTTTAACGAATGTTAAATTATGTAGGAATGATTATGTATGAATTTTAACTGGTATTTAAACGTGTATTAATGACACGTTTATTAAAATTCACAGTTCTTTGGAAAGCGTCAAAATGTGCTTAAACCCACTGACACATCTAATGATATTTATTTCTTTTAACATACTACTGAATGGTTTCTAAAAACTCTAAAATGTAGTTCGTAATACCAAGATAGTATAGAAGGGAGATTTTATTGCGTAAGTTGTAACTTTACTTAATTATTATACTCTTTGGCTCAGTTCAAAATTATGGATGTTTATTTGATTGTCACTAGATACAGTCTGCTCGAAGAAGTCATAATATCACCGAAAAGAATACAAAATAGAATCACTATATGGATAAAACAAGATAATAAGAGATAAATTAATTTGAAAATGTATAAACATAAAAGTAATTAAATTTTAAGCTACACGCAAAAGGCCGTGTTATTGAGAACTAGAAACTGCTGTGGAAAATTAGATTATTTATTCTCATCATTAAATCATTTCTTATTAATAATTCAAGCCTTTTCAGCATTTGCATTGCGCTATACAATTAATATTTATAAAAAAAAAAAACATTCGCAAGAACATTAACATATTAAATTCCTTTCCGATTCAATTCTTAAATATTTTAAGAGCTTCATTTCAAAATCTTTACACATCATTCTTTGAACGAGAAATTGATATTTGCGGAATAAATGAGTAAGCAAACATAGCTTCTCTAATTAGTATTTACTTTTCAATGGAATAAATAATACTTATAGCATAGTTACATATCTTGTATTTGACTGGGTACTTTCTGTTATTCAACTATTCATAAATTGATATTCTTTCAAAGACTAGACGTAGAAGCACTTTAGAAAACTCTTAAAGTATGATTTAAGTATCATACAAACTAGAAACTACATTTTTAATAGCAATTTAAAGAAATAATTTGTATCAGAATGTAATATATTCAGATATTCATTCTTATAGAAACATATTTTCTTTCATAAATGTATTTACTTCTTAAAAATTGATTGAATCAAAACTGAAGCCGAGGACCTTACTGCGGTTTGACTGCTTGCATCTAATCATTCACATCTGAAGCACTGCCAAAAGATTACATTCAATATCAAATTAACTAATTTATTGATTCTCAATAGAAATTCTATAAAAGTTTTCAAAGAGATTATATTTCATTCAACATTGATGTGCTCATTTTTAGCTGCAAAATAATCATCTTAGAAATGCTTAAAAGATTCTGTTAAAAAGAAATAAACTCGAAAATATTTTAATACGTTTAAGAGAGGTTAAATAAATTTACCAATTTTAAATATGGTATATTCAAGTATAAAATTTTGCTTTTAGACGGAATACTACTACTTATATAAGAATGTGAACAGCGGCAGTTGGAAAACCGGAATTCTGATTCACATGTATGAAAATTCTCCTTTAGGGTTTTTATTTTAGTTTTACATCTGTTAAATATTTTTAAAAATGGTTATCTAATTCTAACTCACAAATAAAAATAATTTAAGGTCATGAAAAACCTCACTGATAATCAAATTTTATAATGTTATTTTCCAACTTTCAAAAGTAACAGATAATAATTGTAACAAAGCAATGGCCAACATTACGAGAAGAATGAAATGAAAAATATATATATTCGCAACATTTAACATGAAATTTTCTATGTTAAAACACAAACAGCATGTTTTTTATATTAACCAAACACTATAACTGGATTTGAAATTGAAAAAAAATTGGACATAATGATAATGAAACACTAGCTGACTAAGAACTTATATCACAATAAATAACTGAAAAATATTTAAAACAAAATAAAAAAAAATTTAAAAAATTATCACTGAAGATGACTTCAATGTTAACTGAACAATTTCTGCTAATGGTAAAATAAAATTACAATAAACAAATATAAAATTAAAAAAATAACCGAAAGTATAATAATAATTGTTAAATTTTTATTACTGTATTATAAAAATAAAGAACAACGAGCATATAAACTCTATTGTAATAAATAGCTGAAATAATGGCATAACAATAATTTCCAATATAAATACTGCCTTAACATTTGAACAAATTATAAAAATAATTGATTTTTCAATGAAAATAACAATAACCAACTATTTAGTACTTTGAAAATAACTTAATAAAGCCACCAGTAATTTATTATCTATTACTAAAAACAATAAACGTTTACTATTTAACAACTGTATCTTAAAGTATACGTTTCCTATTTTTATTATTTATAGACAAAAAGTTTACTATGCATAAATATCACGTGCAATTAGACCGAAAAAGTAAAATTAGTTAAATAATCTAAGAATCATATTTTGAGCAAACTAAGCAAACTAATTTTAATACATTAAATTCATATGTGGGTATATTTTGCTTGCAAAAAAAAAATTATATCATACAATTATTTAATTGCGATATTCTTTCTCGAAGTTTTTAATTTTTTTAGTTTCCTTAGCTTTAAATTTAACAAAGAAATATTCGAATATTTTTCCGAATGATGGAAAATTTAGGAAAATAGCAATTACATTTTCTTACGACTTTAACCCAATTCCTTTGTTTTCATTTCTTCCTTCCTTCGCTAATTTTTTCCTCAAAAAGCCTAATCTCTTTGTATTTTTTTAAATACGTAAAGTTTACTCTCTGTTTCAAATTTTCTTTCGTCCACTGATGCGTAAGAAATTCGTCACTTTCTTGAAATCTAATTTGTCGTCTTCCCTAAATCTAGAATAAGACATGAGCTTCTTTAATTAATGTTAGAACTTACTTCGAACCTAGATTCAGTAATCAGGGTCGATAAAATATTTAATTACATTTTTTCATTGGATTCCTTTAGCTGTATAAGATAATAATGCTCTCTTCAAATAACTCCGAGATTCTCTCAAATCGACTGAAATAAAAAAGCTAAAAATAAGAAAATTAGACAAACAGTGGAAGAAAGAGAAAAAACTGTTGAACGCGTGAGAGAGAGAAACGTTGTTAATCAAGAATTTTTAACGCTAGTATAATTTTGTGATCAAGAGAATGATACTGGAAGAAAAATGTTTCCTAAACATTACGGAGATTATAGAATATTTTAATTAATATTAATAATACCATTAAGATTTCGGGATTAATATATTCATTTAGAAACTAAAAGAGAGGTAATTAATTAAATTAAATAACAATTCTAAACTGTTCCTAATACTCTGTTTTTCTTGAAGTTTTGTAGGTTGTTTTTTTTATATATATCGCACTAACTATCATATTGCTTTTAAGGTTGCAACAAAGTTTCTTCAATTAAAAGTAATGTATATTAATGAATGTAATAAAAAGGTACTTCTAAATTGTTTTTATTCATTTAATACTGCATAAATATTTGTTTTCTCGGTATGCTAACAAAAAGTTACTTTAATATTTATTTTACTTGAAATTTTTAATGTAAAGTATCGGAATTATAAGTTAATCTCTGTTAAGTAGTACAAATAAACGAAATTATAAGGTGAAAAAACAGTTTCTTATAGGTGGTAAAAAAAAACGTTAATGTGAAAGCATAGTGATAAGATAAATTATATTTCAAGTCTTAAAAGAAAAAGTTGTAATAGAATTTTTTCTAATTATAGCACATACCATTTGCAGTGGTGTGGTTTGTGTTATTCTATTTAGAGGGATATGAGCGAGTGGAAGCCTAATATTTGATCATGTTCGAGAATTTTTAACGAAGAGCAATTTTAAAAACAATTTTAGTATCTCTTACTTTTTTCTACAAGAATAATTGTTCCACTACTGTTTTTTATTTGTGAAAGGCTTAATTGTGATTAAAGCATGAATTTATATTTGGTGGAAACTTTTGGAGAAGTTTTTCATATGGGATGTTTTCTTTTAATGCTGCGCCTTAAAATTTAATTTAATCAAAATTCTACATTCCTCCTTTTCACAATCTATGAGGAGCCTTTCCTTAAAAAGGTTTTGGCAACTATTAAGTTAAATGATAATAATGTTTATATAAGCATAATAAAATTGTGCAATACTCCATCACAATTTTAAGCTTCCAGAGTAAGGGTGGTATAGTAAGTTTTCATTCAAACAAGTTAGTTCCAACTTTCATTTCTTTTTCTAAGAGTATATCTTTGTATACCTTTAAGTACAAATACAATACAAAGACACATTTTAAGACCAATCACAGGCTCAAAGCCCAACAGGGTTGGTCAAGTGAAAAAATATATATATACGTATATATAAATAGAATTTACATAACACAAAATACAAATGGTTTGAATTTATAATGTATATATTACTGAATGTTCATCAAAATAATAACTTTCGTCAAGTTATCTAGTGTTGTTTGTTGCCGAGGAAAAGCGACTAGTCCCATTTTCCACGAGAGATTCACGAAGAAAACTTCTACATTTGCAGCAATGCAAGCTTTATGAACACCAATTTGCTAATATACAATACATATTTTTAGCGGTATTACCTGAATTTTGATTTTTAAAGTCCACATTTAAAAGAGAAATCATTCCATTAAAGCAAAAACCAATAATTGCCATTTGATAAAAAAGGAATGTTTGATGGTTAAACAGGATTATTAATGTATGAATTCTGTTACAAGGTTAAATAATTAACGAAGGTTACAAAGAAATTTTTTGATTTCTGTGTTAGTATTTTCATTTTCTGCTTATTATAACAGTTGTAGAAACTGAGCTAAGAAATTGACTCTAAAAAAGCTCGCTGCATCTTCCCACCTTCACCCTACGTCGAAACTTAAAAACCCTATTCGGAAAACTGTAACTATCTAGAAGAGTCATTGACAAAATTGTGTCCTCTTTTTCAAATTAGTATAACATTGCTAATACTTTTTTAAAATTTTACAGCTTATTACCGTGAAGAAAATGGGGACAAAACTAAAACGATTTATTTTGTACATGTGCTCTTCTAGCAAAATAAAAAAATCTTAAAAACTAGTTAAAAAATTATGCATCTTGAGTTAATTTTAACCCACAAAGGTACAGAAAATACTTTTTGATAGTAAGCAGAAATATTTGTAACTGGTATCTATATAAAAGTCATATTTATACTCCATAGATAGTATAATATTTGTTTGATAATCATTTATAAGAATTAGATCAATAAAATATTTTATGAATAAAAAATCTCTCGCTGAAATCAATGCTGAACTAATTAAAGATTGTAACTAAGTAACTATTTGAGTTTTATAGATTTAAAAAATGCCTTAAGAAAGTTTATAATTTTTGGATATATTATACAAGAAGTGTGAATGAAGTTAAAGTAGGGAAGGATAAGTTAACTGAAAGTGAGGATCCAGATAATACCTGGAATTCAGATATCGTGACTAAGCAATAATGAAGATTTCTTGGCTTGCTTCCAGGTAATAAGAATAATAAAAAAATCCCTGGGGGAGTAAATTTGATGGCGAGATCAAATTTTGAATTCTGTCTTTAATTTAAGCATCAATGAGTAAATTCCCTGAAAGAAGAAGATACTTTTATCATGCCTTTTACGGAGTTTAAAATTAAAGATATAACTAAAAAATCCCCGTGATCTCTAAAGAGATATGAAAGAATTCTGAAACTTAAAAAAAGAAAAGTTAAAAACTATAGGGTGGGTTTGGTGAGATTTCAAAAAATAATTGTAGAAAGAAAAATATGTAATATTTAATTAATAGTTACAAAATATTTATTATGAAATTCCAAAGTTATAAGTATTGAAGTGTTTTAAGCCGATTTTCTGATACATCAAAGTTTTGTAAACTGGAAAAATGCACTGCAATGTTTTTTGCTAGGAATTTTTGTAGTATGCTTTTATGTATATTAAGTTTATTTTTTCTTTTTAATAAGTTTAAATTTTAAGTATGCATATAAATCAACAGTAGATTCAAAGCAAACAAAAATATACAAAACACGACAATGTCTATTAGTGTTTTTTTACAATAGTATCTCCGTATGTTTGATGTTTAAAGTTTTTTTGTATTTAAGGAGTGTGTTAACGTAGATCATGCATACTTTATAGTATGTTTTTTTAGATGACAGTTATAAATACAAAAAGTGTTTTAGAAGCAATCGCCTCCTATATTTGTAGTGGAATTAATATAATTTTAGAATTAGATTACTACGTAAGTGTTTAGAGGGAAAAATATATTTTGTATTTATAATGGGGTGCCAAGTTGAAAATCAAACTCCACTTCAAAAGTTACAGCATATATATTAAAATCTCATTGATCTAGAAGTTCCTTTACTTGCATATAGTTACAGGTGTGTAAGTTATAAATAATACAGAATAAACAATTTATTAATAAAATACTTGAAGAAGATTATCTAAATTATAAACTTTAACTCCTAATCAAAAGCAAATTATGTTATTGTTTATTTCTTGCTGAATACTGTTTGGCCCTTTCCCTAATTTTATTTATCGGAAATAATTTTATAGTTATAAAACAATTTTCAAAAATAAAGATATGTTCATGTTAGAGATGCTCTAATTGGAATCAAATTTGGAACTAAGTGTGATTTTTAATTATATAAAGCTAATATTTGAAATTGATAATTTTTAGTAGAAAATAAGTCAGTTTCAATATGAAACAATAGTTTTTAATTCTTTAAGAAAATGTGTTTTCGTCTGGTTAGAGAAGTTAAGTTAAAATTTAAAAAAATTCCGTATATTTTACAGACACACAATTATCTTTCTCCTAATTCTACTACCTGCCGAAGATTCAATAAAATAAATTTAATTAATTAAAATGCATTATAAATAATTAAACTTAAAGTATTTTAAGTGCATTAAATATCACATTTAAAAAATGTAACATTTCAAATCTTTAAACATGCGAAACAGCTTCAAACAAAATAATTGTCTTGAACCAACAGAATAAAATTACTTAAAAAATAAGTACCAAGTAAAAAAATTGAAAATCATCATGACATGAGTAGCTTAATATTGCAAAATATAAATACATACTGTTCAAAGTTATATGAATTCGCAATTATATCAAAAACATTTTTAAAGTATTATCGTTTTAATAATATATAAATAAAAAATACTTAATTCAAAACTGCCACCCAAGCAATAGAATTTTAATAAATTCCATAAAAACACATTATAATGATCAGTAATACTTTTATATTCGCAAGAGTAACATTCAAATGCAGTTTTTTCTTAAATTGCCCTGCCTCTACTTCCAAAGCATCACATCTTCGAAGTGGTCAAATTTTTCACATTTATGTTACTGCCACAAGAATATATCTCCATTTCCCATTTTATTTCGTAAGTTTTATTAAACATTTATGAATCTTCAACTATTCTACTTTAATCTGAATTCATTATAAGATTAAATAATTTATTCGTCTTAATTAAAAATACAGCATTTTACATTCTAACAATTTTTTTTGCAATTAATTTTACATTTTAATCTTTCTTTAACTTGGACTATTTAACGCATTTAATTTTATTACCTAACGATCCCATTATTAACCAGTTAAAAGTTTCAGTTTCTTACTTTCACATCGTCTCATCCCCTTATAAAAAAAAAAAATTTTACAAAAAAAGTATTTTAATTTAGATCTTAAAATGAAGTTACAAAATGCAAACGGAAATAGTTTCCATTAAACACTAAATTAAAAAATATATATATTATTTCAATATTTTAGTTTACGAGTAATATAACACTCTTCTAAACGTAATGTTAGTAATGCAATTCTTAAATTAAACAATAAAAGTGTAAATTACTTTATTATTACAATCTTTCCGTTACGATAATTAAGTTTCAAGAATTATACGAGGAATATCCTCATTATAATTAGACCACTATTCAAAAAATATTAATTTTTAAATCAAGCATCTTTTCGAACAATTAAATGTTTAAATGGTACTTTCAAACTGTGAAACTGCAATGTGATCACAAACACCACTTTTAAGGAAATGGTTAAGAGGGCCTTGGTTGTATGGCTAATACCCACACACAAAAAAAAAACGAGTTATTGTGCATAATTTACTTTTAAAATATCAATTTTATAAAGCAATTAATATTGTATTTTTTATTTCTTTTGAAAATGTGGAAACCTAATACCCCTTGTAAGTTTTGACAAAGGATTCTTTTCTACCAATGTATTTCCATTTTTCACACCGCACAGTGGCCGAAAAACAGCTAAAACTTTGAAAAAGAGATATTTAAGAAGAAAACTTTAAAAACCTATGTTTTTTTAGAATTTTGACCCCTCCGAGTCCATTTATGCTATAACCAAGATCGTAAGGACAACCGTTTTTAGCAGGGGCGTAAACAGAAAAATTCTGAATGGGGGAGGGAAATATATTTAACAAATTTAGATGATATCCTTGTTTTAATTTACTTTAACACTTAATAAATTATTCTTTAATTTTTTAATCATTAATACATGGTCCAATAATGAATAGATAAATAATTAGTAAATAGCAATAAAGTAAATATTTCTTAGTGATTAATTAATTAATTAGTCATTAAATTATATTTGTGAATTATTAAGGATTTCAAATTCTTAAATCTATAATGAATTAAAAATAAACTTTAAATGTCTAAATACATCAATAATAAATTTGAATTATATTTATTCTAACGTAGAGTTTAACCCTTATTCTCCCTCAATCCCTGTGGTTACGAGCCAGATTTTTAGATTAAAATAAGTACTGGAAATCGAGTGAAGGATGAATTTAAGAAAAATAGCATTTTATAGTCGCTAGTAATATGTACAGAAAGTGTAAGCCAGCCCTTAAAAATTAAAGAAAAAGTTACATCTTTAGCTTTTTTGTTAAAGTTGGTACAAAAAAAGCTTTTGTGTACATACATTATTTTTTTCATTATTTAAACTGTTGTGTTTCACTTTGCCTATCTAATTAAAATATTATACACAAAAATTAAATTGGTTTGCATTTTTTTAAATAAAGCTTTGAATTTCATAGATAAACTTTATGATTGCCTTAACAGATAGAAAATTATGTCATAATTTTAAAATTCATAGAATTAAACGCTTAATACGTTACAGTTTTAAACTAATATATTTAAATTATATAATTAAACTTATATATATTTCGTAACAAAGGCAAAACTTAACCTATTAAATATCGGTTGCTTGTAAAATACTTCACCAAACGATAAATATTTTGAAAATATTAAAATTAAAACTATAACATTTCCTTTTTTCATTTATGCAATTAATTTTTAAACATCTCTAAAAGTTCAGGATATCCTTGTTGATGTTTTTTATGTTGTTTGGACAGCTCGCTTCACAGATTTATACAGATAATTACCGAATAGGCAGGTTGTGACAGCTGACTCTTGGTTTAGTGGTTAAAATAATTTTTAAAGAACATATTGCTACCAATAAGGCCTTGGCGCAAGTTAGCGCACATTAGTTGTAGCCTTTAATTTATACAAAAATATTATATTATAAGAATCAGCATTAAAAATGTACTTCAATACTTATTAAAAAATTTCTTTCAATGAAAAATACAGAAAACAATCATAAGAATTCCGTAAAGTGTGAATATATATATTTTAATGATTTATATCATTAATGGCAAATCAATAAATATTGACGTCAAAACGAGCTACTTTTTGTTTGATGACTTTCGTAGTCAACTATCCTGTAATCATAGTAATCAAGTATCCTTAAAATAAAAAATAATATCAATTTTCATTTTCCTAAAAATTTAAAAACCGGGGGTTTTGCCACTCCCAGACCACTGTGTACCGTACTAGTAAATATTTTAATGTATAGAAAATCAAACCTTTTATACCTCATACAGCTACAATTATTTTTTATTTAAATTTTGTTGACTTACAATCAACAGATATTTTAAATCGGGGTTTCCCAAACTGTGGGTCGCGCTACACCATATTGCTACAATTATCTTTTAAATTATGATGACTTACAATCAACAGATACTTTAGATCAGCGTTTCCCAAACAGTGGGTCATGAATAAATTTTTGGTATATTATGACACGATCGATCGCATATATGAGAGTATTTAAACATTTGAAAGGTTAATAAATGAAAATAATGTGAATGTTTATAATAGCATAATTACCATGACCATAAAGCAGTTGGATTCTTTGAAAGATAATTTTAATTATTACTTTATGAAAGAAATGAACAACTGCCAAGAGAAAAACTGGATCGCGCTTCTCTTTCAAGGAAGTGTTTCTACTCTGGCATATTGTTGAAAAATTCTGAAACGTAAGGAATTAAAATCATGTATCTAAACAAGTGCAACTGTCAAACTTTTTGCATCTGAATGACTCTCGAATTGACCTGAATTTCCATTGACATCATCAACGTCAATAGAAAACAGCGCACCCTTCACACAAGTCTAATAAGAAATACGTTATGTAAAATTATATTTAATAATAAATGTTTTTTCTTCGCAATAATTTATTTTTGGGCATAATAACTCTTTCAAACAGAAAGTGTGCTGTTCATATCTGAAAAAATGTCAATGCGCCAAGGATGGAGTGGATCGCTTAGGTTCGGTTTCGAAATGTGGGTGGCAATATTTAAAGTTGACCTCTGTATTAGATAATAAAGCGAATAAAACCATTTTTTATTTTATTTTACATTTTCGAACATCACCGAATTTAAATGCATAAAAAATGACAAATTTAACAAGATTTTGTGATTTATACTATAATCAGAAAAACAAACAATAGGCGTTATGGTAGGCAATATTATTTAGAAGATAGGACAATAAGTTCAACTTTAATGAATAGAATTTTTTTATGCTACTGCAAATTTCCCACATTCAACAATAAAAATGGCATAAAATCTCATATGAACTACAACTATCAACTACAAAAGATGAAATAAATTCATCCAGCTCAGCCATAGAAGATAATAATATAAATTGAAGTCATCACCAATAAAAAATATTTATCAGTTTCCTTGCAAGTTTAAAATGTTCTACAACAATAAATTATGCCAGCCAATTTATCAAACATCATATTATAAAATACTCTTAAAATTTAAAAACCAACTATAAAATGGTTTAGTATAACTTTTTAGAAAGTAATATCAGATTTTTTTTTCCACCAAAAAAATAATTTTATCATTTTTCAATATTCTTTCCTAAGGTACCACCATATAATTAGGTCAGACATTGTGTCAAACCCAAATTCTTTTCCCAACATTGTTAAAGTTAATAAATAAAATTGGCACCTACCATGAAGAAGCAAGAGTAATACAGGCCACATGGTCTTTTTCGAAAGAGCCCAAGTCTCTACAAAGCTTTTCCAACGATCTCGCAAAAACGCCCGTAGCGCCTCCAAGTCCAAACTTTCCCCGGAACTTCGTTCAAACCGTTTGATCGAAGTAATGGGAAAAGAGTAGAGAACTAACTTGAGCGCCATCATCATCACGAAGATGCGCGAAGAAATATCATTTCGAAGTGATGGAGATGATGTATTCAACTATTTGGCAGTCAACTATTCAGAAAAGGGTTCCCAAAACTTTTAGTATCCAATTTCCTCAACTGTTTTCGGAACATAAGGGTAAGGGCAACAGTGATTCAAGTCCACATTGAGATTTATTCAGTTTATCTCTGAAACTTCAAAACTAATATTCATTGAAAAATATATGCTTTTTTCAGAGCTAAAGTAAACCAGGCCCAATGTAGACTTGGTTCACTTGTACACTGTGCCCTCCAATTCTCTGAAGGTAGATAATGTTTTTATCGTTCATTTTACGGAGTTTGAAATTAAATATGTTAATAGGAAACCACCGTGATCGGTTTTTAAACTTTGAGAAAGATAAGTTTAAACGTACAGAATGGGGTTTTTGTTTTTTTACAATTTATTGCCAAATTGTTCGAATTTATTGCACAAAATAAATGGAACATGCTATTAATTATCTCAAAATTATTAAAGACTACAATAGGATATCTTATTTGGCTTAAATATTATTAGGTTAATGGTTTATTTTATATAAATATTAGGATATTTTATTTTAATACTAATTGTATGTACTGTACCACAGATCTAACCAAATTCAAGCCCAAATATAGTGATTTACATTTTTTTGGAGATTATGTCCAAAAATGTGGTTTTCTATCGGACCATTTTATCATAACTCACTAAAAAAATGCTAAAGCATTCAATGAGTGTTATGACAGATCATTAAACAGACTCCAAGGAGAGAAAGATTATTCGTGCCATCTTCTGTAAATTTGTTAAATTAATACTTATTCTAGTTTGGTTCGGAGGTAAATAATAAATGAATGGCTTTGTGAAAATAGCCAGTTATCTACATAGGAATGATATTTCGATTACCTGCTATTTTCTTAAAATTGTCCCAGTATGAATTTGCAAACTGGAAGCTGCAAATAAATTTTAGTGCTAATTATTTCACAATTTTCCCTCATTATTGCCAATGTGAAATTATTATGCCGTGTTTTATTTTATACTAATATTGATAAATTCAGTTCAATATAAAGTTTTTTCTTTTTTATTTATGTATTGATATTAGAAAAAATCTTTTTTTAACATGAACCTTGTAAAAAGAACATTTGGTACATCTTTTTAAAAAAAAATTCTTACAAAACAAATTCCATTGTTAGACACGATTCAAATTATTACTTTTGAATCGAATAAAGATAATAAAAAAAAAATTCAAAACGTACGATGCCAAAATTTAAAATTGCCAATAAACATAAAAATAATCATCATAAGAAATTTTAAATGAAATTGTATGCCAACACCGGCATCAATTTATTTGTTACACTTTTCTTGTAGATAAAACGAACGCAAACAGTAAAATAGGTAAAAGGTAAAAACAGGTTCGCCTAATTATTTTTATTTTGTGTTTCTTTTTATCGTTATGTAATATTGGTAATACAGGCAATGTATGAAACCCCGGAATTCTATAGGATACCCAGGCTCAAAATTTGTCGTTAAAAAAAATAATTTTCTTAAATAAGAACTGAATAGATTTGTTTCGAAATACTTTCATTTTTCTTTACGGATTTTGAATTAAAAAAACATTAATGTTACTCGTTTTTTTTTTTTTTTTTTTTTTTTCTTCTTTTTTTTTTTTTCGTTTTTTTCAAATAACGTTTGTGATTTGAGGAATGCACGTCTATTAAATAATAGCCCTATAGTGAATTTTTTCATTACTTTCCCTAAATAGCATTAACCATTCTATAGAATGCTTAGATATTATATACAATGTATTTGAAAAGTATATAATAATTATCATGTTTCATACTTTGTCTAATAGCGCCCCAATATTCTATAAAATACCTAGGTAATCTATAGAATGTCGACGTTTATACATTACCAATAATATTGAGATTCTTCAACTGGCATTTTTAATTGTTTAAATGACTACTTAGCCATTCAGTTTTCATCACAAATATATTTTTAGTGAGAAACTTTCACAAAAGACATTTCTTTAAATCCATTTAAGATTAAAATTTTCATCTTAAACTACAAATACACAAAAATATGCTATTTATCAAGCTAAAGCCTCAATCTGACTAGATGATATGAAAATTTTACACAATAAGCATACCACTTCACAAAATACAGTTTTACTTAATATCACAAAACACCAAAACTCAATCAGAAGTTTGCCTGATATTTTAACTGGAAGGATATAAACATAGATCTATAAGAAATTTGCTTGTTGTTTATCTTCAAAAATATCGTGACCATCTGATTTTGTATTTAGTATTAAACTAATTTTCTTTCCAAATCTAATACAAAATTTGCCCTTTGATAAAACTTTTGTCACCAAATATCGCCAAACTAAATATTATTACTTGTCGTTAACAAGTTCGCATGGTGCCTCAAAATCAATAAACAATTATTTTTAATAAAATTTACACTATGGAAATCCCAGTATAGTGTATAGCTCTAAGGCATATTAAGCACCTATCAGGTGCGAGAACTCGTTGCCATTTCCTACTTGGTAATCTACAAGCCCTGATTTCAAAAACAAAAGGACACGACAGTGACTAGAAATAATAGTGTCATGTCTGCCTAATGAGTGTATTCCAGATTTCATTCCATTCAAGACACTAATGCAGGATACTTTCCTCTTAAAATACAAATACCTTCCGTGATGCACTTGAAATTCAGAATCATGTTGTAATGGTGTTTGGACTCAGAATAATTAATTAAAAATAAACATTATTATCGTTTAACTCTACGGTATTCAAGCAAAATCAAATACAACCAATCACATTTTATGCAATATTTCTTTCTTAATTACTAGAATACGGCCAAAAATTTATAGAGGATGTACTGGAAATGCAGCGTGTATCAAAGCACAGATATAGATAACCACGGTGAATAACTAAATCACAATCTAACTTGATTAAAATTTCGGATGGACAAGCGAACCATAGGAGTCATTTTATCTATGGTTTACAGTGCATTAAAAAATACTTTTTTTCTCATATTATTTATTGACCTGAATTTGTTTGTATGCAATAATGGAATTCCTCTAATTCTTATCATTTCGTTTCCTGTCCATAGTATTTTGTTTTGATAAGCACAAAATTAGTTTTCAAAAAAAAAATTGATGAGGTTTTTTTTTTTATGTTTCATATATGATAAGGAATATTTTTATAATAACCATATTAATTTGGATTGACAACTTGTATTGTAAAAAATATACACCAATAATTTTGGAATTCAAACTATTTTACAATAGATTTAAATAAACTTTAGAACTTCGTTAGAAAAGTAGCAATAACCACAACCTATGCATAAAACTGTGCATAATATTTCTTTTTTCAATATAATGTTACAACAGTTTAACATAATTCAATATAAGATAACAACAGTCTAACCATAAATAACCACAGCCTTTTTATAATGATAAATTACAATCGTCAACTCGATACTGTTTAATGAAATCTATTAATTTGGAAATCCTGGGTAGTGACCCATTTGAGGCATTGACCCCCGTCTACAAAAGAACATAAATTCAATCCAGCTTATTCTAATAATAACACAACGATCACAACTGTTGCATCATTTTGAAACTATAATGTTGTTTCTTTACTCAGATATCTTAAAAGCAAATGGGAGTGGTACTCAACAGCAAACGGATATCAGAGCAACGGAGCGACATGCCTCAGAGCAAATTTCCGCTTGATTCCAACAACCACGAATATATCGCAGTAGCCGGCGAATCAAACGTGCCTTTGAAAGATGCGTGCCATTTCTATAATTCTAGTCATTTTCCACTCTTTAGAATTGAGATTAAAAGAGATCAATTTAAAAGAGTACGCGGAGCCCAGGAAATGGGAATCAAAAGAAATACAAAAGTTGGGGAGACAGCGCTTCGCTCATTATTTATTGAAATGCAGGTGGATGAAAATGAACCACAGCTTTATTTTTTTATTTGGAGTTAATGTAATGTAACAGTAATTCGTAACAATGTTTTGGGTCTCTTCCCTCGCTCTGTAAGATACGTTGGTTGTTGGATTTACTTCGCGCGAGAAACGCTTGAAAGGAAATTTACGATTTAGAAAGGAGTTACTTGAATCGCGTTACTATACAAAATGTTGGAGGTCTTGGAAATTTACGATTTCTTAAGAGACATCATTATACATTAACAGTCTTTTTTGATTTCCCAAAGTTACTCTCTGCTGAATTATAAGGTATCTTAAATAGCTTATTCAATTAAAAATAGTGTTTTATCTTTTAAAGGTAACAAAAAAAGGTAAGTCGGAGGTATAATCAGAGCTTAACATGAGAGAGGTTCAGCCTCCATTTGGATCTAGAATTTCTGATATCAAAAATGAATACATGGAATGGAGATTACGACAATTATTGAGTCGCCATTCTTACCAAATTAACAATAAAGGGTTGCATAGAATTATAAAAGTGGAAGAAATGCTTTAGTATTAGTGCTTCAATAAGTTAATTAAATCAAAAAGTACACGGTATACATAATTAATTTGACAATTTCGAATAGGACTCAAATTGAAAAATTATAATGCCAAATTTCTTCGTTAACTTCGTAATTTTCTTAACAGCTAATAGTTATGCGCAGAAACAAAATACTTTATTTAGAGGAAGTAATGTTATGTTCTATAAAGGGCAAAATAACCTGTTTTGTTATAAAGTGAATATCAAAAAATTAATTTTTTACATTTACTTGTTATCTTTTCGCAATATAATTCAATGAAAATTCACCTTCTATAGACAACCTACAACAAATATTACTCATCAGAAAAGCACGAATTTTTAATGGGAGGTCATTCAGAGAAAATTATTGAACAAAAATTTTGTTCATAAAATCCCCATCAGATGCCATTTTTACAGCATTTAAATTCACAAATTTCTATAGTGAGCAGACTTAACTGTAAATGAGTTTCATAATTCAACATGGTTTTAAAATCATGAAACGGGAAAAAACGTATCTCAAGTGATTTTATTTATGAAATTAAGAAAATGGTAAGGGAAAATATAATAAATATAAACCTAATGATTCCTTTTATTAAGAATTTTTTATAAAAAAAATAGGGGGATGGAGCAAATAATTTGATCAAAAAATAGTTTTCAATTTCGAAAACGTCATTTCGGTGACTGTTCCTGTGAGCATTACGCAAAAACATTTGCATTGCATGCGACAATTATTTTCATTGTTTTTTTGTTTTTTTATTTCTAATTACTAACTATGAATATTCTATTATAGTAAGAAACGAACTTTTTTGTAAAAATTGTCTTTGTTTTTTATTTGTTCTATCTCTTTGCTGTGTCCAAGAATCTTGCTTCATTTCAATGACGTCACCATTTTTCACGGCGAAATTGTAACCATCCAACATAAACTGAACGTAACCATCCAACGTAGCTGAACTTCTCGCATGTTAGCGAAAAACTAGTAATTCGCACATGATCACGTTAAGGAAAGTGGATATAATTTTATTTTTCACATTAAAATCGATTGATCTTTAGCATAGGCGTAAAGAAAGAGGGTTAGGGGTTCACCCCCCCCCCCCCCTCTATTAGGTTGAAAAAATTAGACAAATATGATGCATTTTTCCCCAATTAACTCTTTGTTCATTATTACTCAAATTATCCATTAATTTTCATTTTTGGGATTTTTCATTGATCAGTTTTTTAACTAAGGTAATCAAAAGCTATACCAAACTGCAAAACTATACAGGATTTTTTTACCAAACGAGCGAATAACTTGCCATTTAAAATACCATTGATAATAACTATGCACTACACACATCCTAGGCTGGAGAAATGAACTCTCCATTGCCGGAAACATAAGTGCAGAGTGGACATTGCACTGTACAGAAAACCCAAACATTAATCAATAACTGAATGTAAACTAGAGGGGAATGGAACATTGCACAACTTTCAATTACACTATAATACTAGTCACAACATTTAAGTTTGTCGTGGAATAGTGTTATTACCATTTTCTTTTTTTGAAAAAATGGCCAGTTTAGGGATATACTAGCAAAAAACTAGTAATTCGCGATAATTCTTATATACCCCTCCCCACCCCCAAACAAAAAACGTCACCAAAATGGCGAATGTGGCAATATACTTCTCAATAATTCTTACAATATCCTTTTTTGTAAGTGACACAGCTGAGATGACAAAAATGGGCGTTAATGAGCGATACTCAAGGGAAGAAAACACGATGTTGGAGACACTCGATTTTTATCTTTTTAGACCTTTATAGAATTTTTATGGGAATTTCGGAGGTGGGGATCTTTAGAATGCATTACCATAGAGATTTGGATTAAAATCTTTCTAGCCGTTTTTTGGCAATTGCTAAAAAACGTGATTTTTTCATGTTTTAGGCATACGCAATATTGACAAAAACCTTTATGACAGGTTTTATGGCCCCACTGACCTGTACTACAAATTTAAACATTGTAGATCAAATCGTTCAGGAGTTATGCTGATTAAGTACACAGAGATACATCGGGCAGACATTTTTCTATATCACTTATTTTCAGTCAGGATGTTCCTAAACGTGGAGAAATGCAAACAAATTGATTTTTTTTAACCTAAAACAATACTTCATTACCCTATGCTAACAAATAGGTAATTGAAAGTAATTAAAATGAGTGCAGGTAGAAAACGCAAAACTCGAAGTGAAACACTGTTTTAGAATCCACAGATAACGTAATTGATGAAGGAGAAAAAGAAACAATTTTATCCGCATATGTACAGACGCGGAAGATGTTGGTATCATTATATATATAAATTTCTCTTTCTGTTTCTCTCCCACCCCCACCCTTTTTATACATTGGTATAGTGAGTCTATATTTTCGAAATTAACCCCCCCCCCCATTCATCAACTCTAGTTACGCCTATGATCTTTAGTCTTAACTTCGTGCGTACATCTGTTATCCAGCATTTCGGCGACGGTCAATTTTAATGTTTTCATATGCTGAATATTAAACTACTGACATTAATTATTACATTGACATGTGGCTTTATTTATAACCGCACATGGTTCTCGTTTTCAGTTAAGTCTAATCGCAACACATTGTAGAAAGGAAGTTCGTCATTCAGGAGACAATCATTTCAGCGACGCCTCCGGAAGGAGCACCATCGTCGAAATGACGTTAAGATGCCATTTTTCTATGAATTTTTTATACTATTTCGAATTTTTGATGATTTTTAAAAGAAAAGAAAAGAGTGGAAAAGCTCGAGAATTTTGAACAATATCTATTAATTTCAAAATTCGTTAACCATTTATTAAGTGTTCAAAATCGCGGTAATAAAATGGAAAAATCTTAAGAAATATTGTATTACTCATTAAATAATTTTATAATACTCTTAAAAAATAGTAAAACATTTCAATATGGAGCAATATTTATTTACCATCATGTCACTTTTGATGGGATTACAGCAAAAAAAAAAAAATTAGTATTAGAATTTAGCGTGCAAACTTTGAATTCCTATAGAAAATAAGTTTACTGGAAGAAATAAGGAATAACAAAATTATTTACATGAAGTTTCAAAATCAAAGTCTTGATGCCCCATATTTTCCCTTTTCGTGATTTTGGCCCACATAGAGAGTTTGATGTACTAAAAACGTCACATGAAAGCTTTGTATCAGGTTGTAACGAAAGTTTTCCGCCAAAAAAAGTTCATAGTGAAATTAGAAAAAAAAATAAAAGCAGTACCTTTAGTGCGGGTAGTAATCGCCACCCAAATCTATGATTTTGGCCAACATTTTGGTAGTTTTTCAAAGCCTTCGATCCAGAAACTTGGTGGCCACGAATCCAAAAACAGATCAACCTTATTTCGGATGTCCTGTGCTGAATCGTGGCGCAGTATAGTCCACGTGTTGCCCTTGCGCCGTTAAACTCCTACCAACCAACCAACCTGTACTGAATCGAAGATAGCACCAGCAAGATGTAGCTGTAGGTGTGGAAAAAGGTAGAAGTCTGAAGGAACGATGTGGGTGGGGCAAAAGATCCCATTCGAATCCGCACATAGTCCAGCCGGTGAATGCAGACACATGTAGTCTTCCATTATCTTGATGGAACAGTACCTTCTTGCGCCGGAAATCAGTTCGACGTTTTGCCTTGATAGCTGAGTCAACACCGTTTAGCATCTCGCTGTACACGTGGCTGTCGATAGTTTTACCTTTTTCCAGATACTTTTTGTTGATAATACCATGGCAATCCCACCAGATACAAAGCATGATCTTTTTGTTAGTCAAATTGCGCTTTGCGATGCTACCGAAGGGCTCACCTAGTGCAGACTAACTCCCTTCATCACAAGTGACGATCCGGCTCAGAATATTGTCCTGGCGACGCTTCGAGCAGATAAGTGCGGGCCTGAGCACGTCTGTTTGAGTCAAGCTGACTCATCTGCTTGAGTCAGCTTATGCAGCACCCAGCGATTGAACTTGTAAGTCAAGTAAATGCAATGCTATGCATAGCGCGACTAATGAACATGGCACGAACGTCTAACTCCTTAGCTAGCTCTCGAGTGGTTGAATACTAATCTTCTTCCACAAGTTCTCGCAGGCGGGTCTCATCAACATCAGTATGCCTGCCAGAGCATTCTGCTTCTTGAATGCCAAAGTCCTTGCTTTTTTAACTTTCAGTACCAAACCTTCACAGTGTCATATGATACAACAGTAGTACCTAAAGCTGTATACATGATTTGGTGACATTTTGTAGCTGACTTTTTGCAACAGAATTGGAAGTAAATAATGGTTATAATCTGGTAGCTTGATAGTTCCATTTCAGACACCTTGTACTTAATGATAACGATATTTTTTTACTGATTTCACAACAAGGTGTTCTAAAGCAAGTCTCTTGCTTTCAATAGCCCAAAAATTTCTGACAAAATAAGAGCAAACAAGTCAACGCGAACTGTTTGCGCGGACGATATTAGCGGTGGCGGGAAACTTTCTTTACAACCTGATATTTATGGGAATAAATAGAAAGCTTCTCAATAGAAACAAAATCTCCAATCAGACGATAAACTCCAAATGAGAATTCATAATTTTAACCTTTTACTTAGCTTCCAAATTTT
The DNA here is from genome assembly GCA_963978545.1 of Linyphia triangularis. Taxonomy (NCBI): domain Eukaryota; kingdom Metazoa; phylum Arthropoda; class Arachnida; order Araneae; family Linyphiidae; genus Linyphia; species Linyphia triangularis. The sequence goes on from OZ021721.1 coordinate 54,740,870, forward strand.
TTAAATAAATAATTTGTGTAACGCATTTAGATTTTGGTACCTCGCTTTTCCTCCCAGTTTTGATAACAGCATCCAATAATGATTGCGTGCATGATTTGAACTCACCTGTATAGAACTCTGCAATTCCATTTGCACTGAAATTCTCCAACAAAGAATGCAACTCAAGATATTCTGTCACATTTTTGGAAATGAATGCTCAAGTATCATTGTCTCACTATGAATAAAGATCACAATTTGGCATCACCAAGGTGTTTCTATGTTATAGGAGTATTTAAATAATCAGTGATTACGAAAATACTGGTATAACATACTTATATTTTCAAGTCAACACATAGATGTGAAAATGAGTTGATAAAGTTGATACTTTTCTTCTCAACCCATAAAGAAAATCTTCCTTATGTAAGTTTGGAGATGAGTGGTAGATAAAACCTACCAGTAAATGCTTCAATCGTAAAAGCAAGAGAAGAAGGATTAAAAGCATTGTTTAAGTGTCAAGTTTACGATTCAGGGTGTTAAATTTCTCTATATCACTGAATAGAGAAATTCCCAAATTGTTTTCTGAACCATAGAAACGGTTTGGGAAATATTAGCTTAAAAACTGTCTGGAATATGTTGGCAAATGCTCAATAAAAATTGATTATGCAGTGTAACTTATCAACCATGGGTAAAGCCTTTTATGAAGTCCATGGCCGAGTTCAAGTAGACTTTTCTCTGTGAATGCCTAGTAAATTTAAAGCACTCTGCCCCTAGGAGCATATTTTTAAATTTCGAATAATATTTTATTATTGTGGATTTATTTCTTTATTGAATTAATTCAATAGAAAATTACAAGCGTGCCCTCTATTATCGAACGAGAGAATTATTTCACTTTAGTTTATTCAGATCTTGATGAAATTTTGTGCGCTTAGTCTTCAAAACAAGATCGAAGTTAACTGGCTACATAAGATTTTGGAAAACCACTACCATTTCTCCCTTTCCTACCCCATAACGGGTCTAATAATAGCTTGAGATCTATTAAATAAATTTGAACCTGGTTTTTTAAAGGTATTTTGACTAATATAGATTATCGGAAACACATTTCAATTTGATTTTGTTGTTTTGTGGCTCAGGTGGAGAAATCGAGGATGCGGGAGAAGAGGGTGTATTATCGTAACTTGAGATCAAATGAACTTCTATAAACCAATGTTTGAGATAAATAAGGGCTTATGGTGTGACCGTCTCGGGTGTTCCACGATTTATACAAAATTTGATAACCATTACCAGTATGGCCTATTTAGTGCCATTTTACAAGAAGATAACTGCATAGAACTCTGTAAATTCTGTAACGAATATTATAATCTCCAATGGACTATTGTAAAGTTTGTCATAATTTAGGCTTGTTTGAAAAAAGCTTCATAACGTCAATAAAAATAAAGATCATAATACTATCTATATATCACAAGAATAGCTCCCGACACGAAGTCTAGCATTGTCTGTTGCCGTAGAAACAAGACTAGCTCCTTTTCTAGTGGAATTTTAGGAAAGAAACATCTAAATTTATCGTATTGTAATCTATTTGGACACTAACATCATGCTTGCACAAGTCACTAACGAGACTACAGGGCGGGTGTTCTTCTTCTGACAGAAAGGCATCAGATTTAACACACCTAAATATTCCAATATTGTAAGACTATTTATATAATCAGTGATTAAGAAAATACTGACATCACATACTTATAATTTTACGTCAACTCATTAATGGGAAAATAAGTTTATCCTTTTCTTCTTCAATCCCTGAAGAAAAACTTCTTATATGCTTATGTCAGTTTGGAAGGTAACCTTCCTTTTAATGTCTCAATCGTAAAGGCAGGGAAATAAGGATTAGTGATTAAAGGCTGCATATTTTGCACATAGATTTCCTTAAAAAAACGATTCGTCTTAAACTCAAAAAATTAGTTACAAATAGTTTAATTTTTCATTTCCAAGTACAAATAATTTATTTCGTGTAACCCACTTTCGTATTTCAATGCATGCGCACATCGTTAATCGAACCATATTCAAACGATGATCTATAGTTCTATCCCTTACTCGCTAACATTGATTATAGAGTAGACCGGATTGCATGAGTGATTTGAGTATTCATCGCATCAAAATGTCAACTATACAGAAGAATAAAGTTCGTCCTTGACATAACCCCACAAGAAGAATAAAGTTCGTCTTTGACATAACCCCACAAGAAGAAATCCAGAGATATTAAGCCAAATGAAAGAGGTGATCATAACACTAAACATCTCGTCCGATTCATTGCACAGGAAACTGCTTATTCAAATAGTCTATTACATTTCGACCCAAGCGTGAAAGTGCACCATCTTGCTGCCAATATATATTAGGATGCAAATGAAAAATTTGAGTGACAGCGAAATTTTGCATTATATCCATGTAAACCTTTTTTGTGGCTTTAGGTTTAGTAAAAAATAATGCCCCAGTGACACGATTAGACATTAAACCGCACCACACGTTAACTGCCGGACTATCGCGAATTACTTCAACAACATGATGCCGGTTTTCCTATCCTCATATTCTCATATTGTGCATGTTGATCTTTCCAAACACATGAGAAGATGCTTCGTTAGTAACTATCATGCGTAGTAAGAAGTGAGCATTTGAATCTAATATCAACTAAACATAACATTGTCTTGAGTTCTTGATGCATTGTCTGTTGGTTTAAAGGTACAGAGTCATGTATGAGCAACATTTTGAACTATTTCTCTTTACTTCTTAGGAAAACTTTTCTACGTAAGAAGAAAATATGTCAAGGACATTTTGGTGCAAACCAAACTCTCGTATGTTGATAATTTTATCAAAATGTATCAATGATTTTAATCAAAATTTAAAATGTATCAGACACTGCCCTGTTTAAACTGTCCGATTTTCGTATTTCAGATAACTAATTTTTGCTATATCGCTGAACCATATAAACGAAATGAAAAAATGTGTCTAAAACTGCCGGAGACTTAAAAAGTACACGAGTTCAAGCAGATACTACCCGGAAATTTATTAATCAAATCAAAACATCATTTTTCTACAGAACGGATTTTTTACAGTTAAAGCATGCCCTTGTTTCCTTAACTCTATAGTTACGCCAAAACATGGGTTTTTAAAATCGCAAGGAGCATTTTATTATTGGTGCCTTAATTTCTTCAATAGGCAACCTTAATGGTAAACGTATAATGAGCATCATCTATTAGTGAAAGAGAGAATTATTTAAATTGTATAATTAATTTTTGTTATATGCAAAGGTATTTTGCGTCTTAATTATTACATAGAGAGGCCATAATTAAACTGACAGTGCTCAGAGTGTCTTTTATCGCGATCTAATAGCGAGAATGGCACCAAATTTTGTAGGAAAATTAAATAAGACGTTGACGAAGTATTCCGTGAAATAAAAATTAGTTTCAATAGTCACCGCTAGGGGAATCTGTAGCTCTGTGTAGTACGAAAAAAGAGTTTTGAGAAATGCAGAATCAATACTGAAATAAAATTACTTTTTATAAAGCATTTTTAATTATTTAATACAAGCTCAATAGGCAACAATTTTAAAAAAGCAAAACATTTACTTAAATACTGATAAAGTTTCTTTATCTGCAATTTCACTTACTGAGTCCCAAAGAAAGCAGTATCAGAAGTTCTTTATTCAAATTTCCCGTTGCATCTTTTGGCACAGAGGAAGTTTTTTGGACTTTAAAAAGCAATGCGTTACTCTTAGAAACAATTTGATTAAAAGTTATGTGCAATAATATCTCTTTATTAGAGCGAGCGTTACTTGTCAAATTCTTTTACCTCAACACATCAGCCGTTATTCGGGCTTTTAGAAAGCACACACAAAAAATAGTAAAAGTAACGGTTCTTTATCAGTTAATGGTTTAAAAGCAATGTTGCAGAAGTTTGAGAAAACTGGTTCTCTGAAGATTCAATCAGGCAGAGGACGAAAAACCGTACCACAGGATACAATCGAAAATGTTGCAACGGCGATTGTCGATAGAACGCAAGAGAATAGTGCTGGTACTTCCAGAGTTCACGGGGTTGCTCGAAATCTAGATATGCTTTACAGTACGATATGGAAAATATTATGAAAAGTTATCCACTTCTATTTGAGCAAGATCAGCCATGTACAAGAATTTCGTCACACCGACCACTATAAGAGATTGAGTTTTGCTCTCACCTTTCTTTCCAGAATGGAAGTAGATAATGCTTGACCATGTACAATCTACTGGGGAGACAATACACACTTTACCTGAATGGAACTGTAAATACTCAGACCGTCTAATTTGGGATTACAAATCCCCAATGCATTCGAAGAAATTTCTTTACATTCACCAAAGGTAACTGTTTGGTGGGAGTTCACTGCAGAAATGATCATATTATTCATTTTTCTATAAGAAGGACCTGTAACCTGCTCTGTTACCGGAGAAAAATAAAAAGGAATTCATTATCATGCAAGATGAATCCCCTCTACACATTGCTTTGCAGGTACAGCGGCTGCTACGACAGAAATTCACACCAAAAAAAGTCATTAACCGCTACTTTCCAACGACATGGCCACCTAGATCCCCTAGTCTTACCACATGCGACTTTTGGCTATGGGTTACCTAAAGTCTAAGGTATATAAAGGAGTTATCCAGGACCTGGCTATGTTAAAGGATAACATAACACGGCGTGTAAGGGAAATTTCTGCAGACCGGATGCTACTTTCTGCTGTTGTGAATGCCATACATAAAATATAATATATAGTCCACATAAACGGTGGCCAATTGCCTGATTTGAATGTGCTAAATAAAGAGTAATTTATTTCAATTTTGATTCTACATTTTTTTAAAACTCTCTTTTCTATAAGACAACGCCACATATTTCCCTAGCTATGACTTTTGGAACTAATTTTTTTTTCCACGAAATCCTTTGTCCCCCCCCCCCCCCATCTTGTTTAATCTTCCGACAAAATTTGGTGCCATTCTCGCAATTAGATCATGCTGCAGAGCACTCTGAGAACTGTCAATTTGTTTATGGTGACCCTTAATATTCATCAGAAGAGCACGAATTTGTCGTAACATCTTAACCCATGCAGAGTTTTGATTTGAGGTTCAACGGCCTACTTTTTAATGTACATGTAATGTACAGGTGGTACATGAGGGGGCAGAGGGTGCCCCCTCATGTACCACCTGTAATGCTATTTTTTCTGTTTAACATATTTTAAATTAATGCTCTTGTTTTAATTCAATTAGGCTGAGCCTTTTTCAGTCGTACCATCCATCAGTACCATCCCTTTTAGGTCCATCACCACATGGAAATATTTTTACAACTAAAAATTAAAATCTCAGATTTTGACTTCACGTTGTTTTTAAAGAATTTTTAATTGTTTATAATTTTCAAGAGGAAATTGTACATTGGATAGTTCCTGTGTGAAATTTTCGTCGACTGAACACTTTCTCATTGCTTGTGGTATGACCTTGATAGTTAGTTTACTTTCTTTTCTGACTTTTACCTTAACTCGTTAGAAATTGAATTTTTTTTAATTATTCAGTAACTTTGATACACCATGAAATTATTCATGTTGCACAAAATTAATACCCTGCCGATACCATAAATACTTTCAGTTTGTGTGTGTGTGTGTGTGTGTGTGTGTGTGTGTGTGTGTGTGTGTGTGTGTGTGTGTGTGTGTGTGTGTGTGTGTGTGTGTGTGTGTGTGTGTGTGTGTGTGTGTGTGTGTGTGTGTGTGTGTGTAATGTTATTTTTCATAAAAAGTAAACTTTTAGGGAATATTCAGGGTTTATGAGACTGTGGATATTAAATTATTTTAGTTTAATTTTATGTCTGAACTAATAAACCCAAACTACAACTATTGCAATCCCTGCCGATTGCAATTTCGAAAAAAAAAACCTTGTGCATTCCATCTTACCTTGAGCTCTTGAAATTCGTTGGGCATTGCAGAAACCCTTCTCCATTGAGAATTCCTACCCTGGAAGAAAAGCTACAAAGGTCAATCCTGTATGCGACTCAACGAGAGAATCATGCCTCGTTTTCTGATAACTTCCACGATTGAAAGACTAATACATGTTACAATCAATAATAAAATAAATATAAGGTCATGATTAATTGATTATCTTCTTAAGAAATTAGGTGGTTATCCTCTCTTACATAAGTAAACCTTTCCAATTGATTAATTTTACAAATTACGTTAAATAGACTTTGAAGACTGCATGTGCATATGAATTAAGATCATTAATTAAAAACGTTTTACTCATTGATGATGGAGATAATAAACTTAATTAATAACTGTTGATTCTGTTTACTTTATTTTAAATTGTTCTGTTACTTAATTGTATACAATTATTATCATTTCAACGGTATTGTTGCAATTACAAAACCCATGGTTATTTTTATCATTATTACTGTCAGTCTTAATTTTCTTGAAGTTGTTGGACATTTCCTCGTTAATGACATTGATGATGTTGTAATTGTTATTTTTGTTGGTATTAATAGTATTGTTAGAAATCATTCTGAAAAATAAGTTTGTAGAGATTGATGTATTTTTAATTCGCATTACATAATATTATACTTTAAGTTAACTATCTATATTGTTCCACAAGTTAACAAGTTTTTGGATCACCTAAAGTAAGTAATTAAATAAATTCAAAGAAACTAAATGTCAATTCAACTGTAATGGTAAAGGAAAAAGTTTTACTCATTAGTGCTAAGGTCAAGTATAAAATAGTAACATAAAAAGAAGTATATGAAAAATAAAATATGTAATTTTTTTGTCAAAGGATCTGTAAATAACAATAGAAATAAATGTTGGGGGTGGATTGGATGTTTTTTGACAAATATATATCTTAAGGGGGAAAGCATAAATAAGCAAACCAAAACTTTGAATGTAATGGTACGAAAAGTATGAGTGTATGCAAACTAAATTTAACACCTTAAATTAGCAAAGTAGTGGTTTTTAAACAAAAATGGCATGTGCATAAATGTTTCACAACAGATTAATTACTTTTTCCATGTCAAATTATTTCAAGTGAAACTTTTCAAAACAACTTTGTTGAGCGAACTAAAAAACTGTACAGTATTTAAAGAAAACAAAGATGAAAATATACATGTACTGTTAGAAATGAAAACTCGTCTTGACATTTTATTTAAATAATATTCATTGTATTCACAAATAAAAGAAATGTAAAAATACAGTCACGTATGAATACTCACATAGTGTTCCGTATCCAAAAGGTCGGCATGTGAAAATTTAATCAGCAGGCAATTCGCAAAAAAATAATATTTATGACAATAGCTATGCTACGAATAGAATTATAGAATAAAATAGAATTATGGAATTATAGAATAGAATAGAATTATAGAATAGAATAATAATTATAGAATGGAATAGAATTATAGAATAGAATAGAATTATAGAATAGAATATAATTATAGAATAGAATAGAATTATAGAATAGAATAAGAAGAATAGAATAGAAAATTCTGATGAATCTAGCAACATGAATCTTGTATTTTAAATTGATCAAATATTCATTTATAACAAACTGGCGTACGGGATACGTCCAGGTCCTTAAAATCTGCAATAAAAAAAAATAGTTCTAATTTCAACGCCAGGCATGGAGAACGAAAACCACAAATTGGAAACACAAATCTTTATTTAGTCACAATATATGTTCAATGTTCATTCCATTTGTGTCACGCACATATTTAAAGCGTGCTATAGCATGTTCAACAGTTAAGCTCGTTCTTTCTTTTTAACATGAGGCAGAATGATTTTACTGCAGAGACTATTAGCCTTTTAAACCACTCCGAATTTGCGTACCGTCCTTTCTCAAAAATAATAATTCAAATGTTGACCGATAGAAAGCGATTGTCATGTACGAAAAAGAACGGTATGAAAATATGGAGGGAATTAGAAAAGCCGATCAGTGGCGGCACTACTTCGTGCCCACTTTGGAGATGATAGTGTAGTTTCGAGAAGTTTCTAGACTGCCTGGTCTCATTGTTCTACGGACTTGAATCCCTGTGACCTGATTGAAAGCGAGCATAACACGTCATGTTGCTGCAATTCATCAAAGAACCTTTCGCGCTAATGTTGAACACACTATAACACACTTTGAACATGTGCTTGACGCAAATGGAATGCACATTGAACACATACTGTGATTAAATAAAGATTTGTGTTCTCAATTTATGGTTTCTGTTCTTCATGCGCCCCCTTTTCACCTGGTGTTCGAAATTTGAACTCTTATTTTTTTTATTATTATTATTATTGCCCATTTCTTTCCTCGTGGTCCATATAACGTATGTACCAAGTTTCATCAAAATTCGTTTATCAGAACGGACTCTACGTAGGTCGAAAAAGGGTAACTTTAATTATAACCACCCTATACTTGAAAACGAAGTTTATGTGTACTTGGAATCAAACTGATGTTCTGTGAAATACAAATCCTTTACCAAGGCACAGAAGGAGTTATCCTCAGTAGAAAAGACTGCGTATGACTTAATCAACTCTTTATCATAATTTTCTCAACTTTGCACTTCCTTTTAAACTTTTATACCCTTTTGTGTCTCTCTCTAAAGCATCCTCCCACCGGTTGAAATGGTACGGGTGCAAGAAAATAAAAGGAAGACTTAGTTGCTTCAAATAACGTGCAAATTGTGGTTGTCCATTCCTTTCTTAAACACGCTCTATAAAAGTCCATGAAATATGTAGCAGTTTTCTATTCAAACATTCTCAGTGATTGTCTGAGTTCTAACCTACCCTGTATACTGCATCATTTATTCATTAATCTTGCGGGTGTGGCCATCGGACTAAATTCATCAATTTCCATCTCCTCGCCTTGCTCGGGAATTGTTGCATTACACAGATTTCTTTCAGATTCTCGTTTGAATAAGTTAGAAAAAACCTCAATATAGAAGAATGGATGTAATTTGCTCACTGCCATTTAACAGAGATCTAAAGAGACAGGATTGCTTCCCGCAATATTTTCCCTTAATATTCAAGAACTCTGATTCTCGACAATGAAGAAGTATAAGTGTCAATAGAACTATAACTCACAGAGAAGTAAAAAACTAAAACCATCAAGAAGCATAATTATCGATATGGAAGAGCAATGACCATCCGTAAGATCTGATAATAGTTTCTTGACTAAAGGCTTTAAACTATTTGAGAATAGCTAATATAGAAATAAGTTAATTTCATTACATCCCCATTTAGCTCTTATTTGAGAATATTAAAGTTCAAACTTACACGTGTCCTATGCTAACGCTTTAGATAGACGGACTAAAGGACCAGGGCTGTTTACATTTCATTTCTCAATACTCATTGATAAAAGAAAAAATAACGTCTTTCTATATTTTTTAAAGAACACACTCAGATTTATACGACTTTGTTTTATATATTTGAAAATAAAATTCCATTCACATATATACTTCTACTATATCCCAAAAATTCCAAATCTCTTATTTGCCCCATGTAGGTTCATTCTAGATGGCAATTCATTTTTAGATGGCAATTCATTTTTAGATGGCGATTCATTTCTAGATGGCAATATTCATTCTATATACAGTATTATTAAAGCCTTTATCTCAACTTCGATTTCATTTGTACCGAACGACGGATGAAGCATATCTTCAGAGGGCTATCTAAACCACTAAACGTCATCCAGTCAAGCTGAAACTTGGCTATTTGACTCCTTGTCAATGACAATGCATACTATAAATATTTGGGGACGTTTAAAAGAGAAGTAAAGAGTTGAATGCAATTGCATGCAAAAGTTGGCAATGCATATAAAGAATGATGCATATTAAAAACTTTGCGTTTAATGATTAGTTTTTTAAAGATTTATTTCCAATTACATGACACAATTTCAAACATCAAAGGATCCTAACTTTCTTTCAACAATATAAATTAAATCTTAATTTAAATTAATTTAAATAATTAATTTAAACTAACTTAAAATTAAAGCTTAATTTAAAATGAATGATTATGAGAGGTTTTTTGTTGAAAATCCCTTTTGACTTTGTAATTCACGACATGATCTTGACTTGTGATTCGTCAGTATATACCCAAACTAACATAGAAACTCTAGTAGATAAATACTTGTGCTTAACGGTTGTTGGTTGTTTTCAGATTATCTGGCACCACCAGCAACACGAGGGCTATAATGTACCGAAACTTTCATCATTAGACAAGCCAACATACATTTACAAACACCCATGCCTAACACGGGACTCGAACCCGCAACCTCGCGGTCTAGAAGCTAGCACGCTAACCACTATACCGTTTGATCGGCTTGTGCTTAACGAATATTAGTAAATTGTATTCTTTGATAATTGGTAAGGATCCTTGGATAAGAATCATTGGATAAGGAGTATTGATTCACAAGCATTGATAAGGAGAAATTTCATTCCCCATTCAACTACCTAAAAAGGTGCCATTTATATCAGCTAGCTTTGTATTTTTCAACAGTTTGTGAAAAAAATTCTGTTTTGGGGTAAAATACAGAGCCGTTATATTACAAAATGTATAGAATTATTGATTCGGAAAAAAGACAGTTTCTAAGTTTGTGAATGTGTTTTAATGAAGTCCAAAATTTTGACATTTAATAAAACAAAAACTTTCTACTTTAAAATGCAAATTTATATCATATACTCCGTATCGTCTCAAATGTAGAAACAATCCTTAGTGACACTCCTGTTCAAATAAAGAAAAACAACTGATACTTCAATTAAGAAAATCGATTAACCCGTTCAAGCTGTAGGTTCAGACAACTCGGCTTATAAATATATATAAGAAGACTCAAATGCATTACCCTTCAAAGATTGGTGTTGTCGGATAAAAAGACGATGAATTCTATTTATGAGTTGTTATAAGTAAATGGCACAAATTCAGAGACATCAGATGACTGTTCATATGACTCAGAACAATCTTCACTTAATGAGCAACTAAACAACGAAATCACAACCAAAACAAATGAAAAACAAATATTTCAACATATGCATTGAAATGTGAGTGCTTAAATTGATCTCTTTATTAATAATTCAATTGTTGCGCTAACTATGAGAGAAAATGGACAACAACTTTATTAATAAGGTTGTTTTTTCATGTAATGCCATAAACATGCAACGACAAAAAAACCATCCCACTATAAAGAAAAGAACCGTTAAGAGGTAATTAACTATATCACAATGGTCATACGTAACAGTCTAAACGTCTGACTATAACGTTTCTGAACGTTATAGTCAGAATTTAGTTTAATTACTCTAAATTGAACTCTCATACTATACGAAAAATAAACGATTTCTTCTCAAAATCTTTCCAGAATGCGTAAATTCCCTCTGAGAATCCTGAGGATATAACAGTGTACCTCTGAACTAAATAACTCACAATAAATAAAATACAAAACTACCCCGGTGTAAAAATAAAAAGGAATGAAATCTAACAAAGATCAAATTTCTATCTTTTAAATTTTGAAATAGCATTTCTAAAAGAAGTAAAAATATCACATTTAGCCTAACCTTTGACCCATCATTTACCCACAAACTAGAGAAATTATTGGAACAAGTTTAAAGCAATTGATAAAATATGTATAGAAAGATATTTTTTCCCTTTAAAAAAGACTTCGGTTGAACAACCTTCTAACTATGCACATCGACCATTGCCTTCACAGAAATATAAAATCCTAAACCATCGATATGCACTTACCCAACTGATCTCTCTTCGGTAAAAAGCGGTTTTGTGGAACGGAGATAAAAAGATTTTCCAAATATCCTAACTGTTTGGCAAGAGTGGATTTGCGTGGTTTGGAAATGTTTCTTTTACATTGTTTAGCAATAGAACTCGAAATATCCCTGCTTCTCGATTTTAAATCTTTTTTCGACAGCAATAAAGAATTTCTGATTTTTTTTTATTAATGGTGACCAGTATTTCAATCTGAGCACATGAAGTGGAGTATAAGAACTAGTAATAATGATTTTTTTTTATTAGATTTTTAGGAGTAGCATTTAAAGAAGTAATAATTAAATCTTCGCTTCTCAAAAAATAAATTGGTTTACTATATGTAGTTTATTCAATTCCAGATGCTTGCTTTTCGGAAAGAGTTGGAGAGTTTTTTAGTGTTCCCTTCCCCAAAGTCAGAAAACGCTGTGTTTATTTTTAATAATTTTAAACCTAATCAATTTGTTATTTAAAATACAAGGTTATACAAATTAAGGAGTAGATTTTAATTATTTAATTCCATTGAATGGCAATAGATGGGTGTCACATATTACACACCAATGATAGAGGAAAGTTCAAAGTTATTCTATGCATTCAACGTGAGCACCATTTGCTATGCGACAAACGTCGAATCGGAACTCCATTTCTTGTCACACAAATCTGTTCCTTCATTTTGAATAATCCTGTAAATTTTTTAATTCACGTTTTTGAAAAAAACGCGTCATCATTTCTAGCTAGTAGCTATACTTTTTTTAAAAACTATATCCAATATAGCTGATTTAATTTGAGGATAAGTCTTATCAGAATTATCGTAAAAGTTATTTTATTTAACTTCTGAACTAATAAAAAAAATAGATTGCCTATATAAAGATATTCCTCACAAATTTCGGTTTCACACTTTACTTACTAAACGAAAGCTAACCAAGCTATTTATCGGAAACTTCAAGCACTATATTTTTAAAGAATGATAAGAATCATATTATTAACTTCTGTCATCACTCATGCCAATCGAAAAGAAGGGAGATTCTTCCCTAAAGTCTCTTTTTAAAGATGTCATAAAAATGTTCTTGCTAATAGCCAGTTTAAAAAAATCATGCATAAGTACCTTTCAAGCGCCAATATAGATAGCAAATTAAGCAAAACAGGAACTTTATTTGAGTTTCTTAGAAAGATGTTACGAAATTGAACTTTTAAAAGTAATGTCATTATCATTGTCATTAAAGCTTTTGAGAGGTTTATGACGATGTCCACATTTCCCTTACAACTTATTATTCAATATAACATTTAGATTTGATTAGAATAAATAACTGAATTTTATTTCGTAGTCTTTAGCTTTTATTCCGCTTGATTTGATTACCAATAGTAAAGATATTAGTTGAGAAGTTGTGTACTTTAACAATAAAAAACTATCAAAATAAACTTTTTAAATCAAGGAATCACTAAATTTTAAAAAATTTCAATAAAAATTTATAATTTGACATATTTCGATGCCAATAAGTAAAAGTAAAGATATCATTGATTGATTGATTGATTTATAGCTGTGTAATGGTGTCAGCAATGTGTAGGGTAGCTCAAAAACCATCCCGGAAAAGTTTTTATAATTCTGATACTTAATTTATCCTTCTAGTTCCAGTGTAAGTGTTATAAAACTTGCTTTTAGTCTTTTCTATCGTTAAATATGTATAATTAAATAAAATGTGCCCAAGTATTAAAATTGACCTATGCTCTTTACAAAGGAAATTATTCAAAGTTTAGATTTATTAAATCCAACACGCAGGACAAGTATAAAGGGTTCCATTAAAAAGATCCGCAATAAATATCCATTCAACCCATCCTAATATTCAGCGATCACTCCAAGGAACTCGCAGATAAAAAATGGCATTAAAATTGTTAAAATTAAGTTTTTCAAATTGAAGATACAGTATGAAATTTTCTTTCCCGACAAATTTTTTTTTCTTCTGTTATATGATACTAGCTGAATACCCGTGCTGCGCTACGAAATTTTACCATTAGCATTTTAGCGATCAAAAGACATTCATGTATTCTACACTTCAGACGTTTGCTCCCATTTCGATCCCGACAAATTGATTTATCAAAATAGGAACTTTCCTTTGTTGACATTTTAAACGAAATTTATAATTGTGAATAGTAAACTGGTATAGTTTATTGTGTTTATGTTTGCTCTTAGTTCTAAATTTCAAAGTAGTAGCTGTGTTGGAATTAAGTTAATTAGACATTAAGTTAATCCTCGTATAGTTTCAATGTTGCGTCGTCTTTTCATCCCTTAAAAATTCGTTAATCGATATTGGAATGACTTATTTTTTTAACATTTGCAAAAAAAAATCAGAAAAATGACTACATTGGAAGAGGAACATTCGGATATCCCTCGTTTGGAACATTTAACCCCTTCTCGACCCCTTAAAGTTGGTTAATCGAGAACAGAATAGCTTACTTTTTCTATGTTTAATCTTTTTTGACATTTGTACCAAATTTCCGAGTTGTGACCATATGGGAAGTGGTACATTCGAATATTCCTCGTTTGGAACGTTTAACCCCTTTTCCACCCCTTGATCCACCCGAGATCGGAATAGTTTACTTTTTCTGCGTTTGTCTTTATTGATATTCACACCAGTTTTCAGAATTGTGAAAATATGAGAAGTAGGACATTCGAATATATCGCTCGTTTGGAACGTTTAACCCCTTTTTGACCTCTTAAAGTGGGTTCATCGAGATCGGAATAGCTAACTTTTTCTATGTTTACCATTGTTGACATTTGTACCAATTTTTAGAGTTGTGACTATGTGAGAAGTAGGATATTCGAATGTCCCTCGTTTGGAACGTTTAACCCCTTTTTGACCTCTTAGAGTGGGTAAATAGAGATCGAAATAGCTTACTTTTTATACGTTTGTTTTTGTTGATACTTGCACCAGATTTCAGAGTTGTGACGAAAGGGGAAGTAGGACATTCGAATATCCCTCGTTTGGAACGTTTAACCCCTGTTCCACCCCTTAAAGTGGGTTAATCGAGATCGGAATAACTTACTTTTTCTTCGTTTGTCTTTATTGATATTCTCACCAATTTTTAGAGTTGTGAAGAAATGAGAAGTAGGACATTCGAATATTCCTCTTTTGGAACGTTTAACCCCTTTTCGACCCATTAAAGTGGGTTAATCGAGATCGGAATAGTTTACTTTTTCTATTTTTACCATTGTTGATATTTGTGCCGATTTTCAGAGTTGTGACTATGTGGGAAGTAGGATTTTCGAATGTCCCTCGTTTGGAACGTTTGACCCCTTTTCGACCCCTTAAAGTGTGTTAATCAAGATCGGAATAGTTTACTTTTTCTATTTTTACCATTGTTGATATTTGTGCCGATTTTCAGAGTTGTGACTATGTGGGAAGTAGGATTTTCGAATGTCCCCCGTTTGGAACGTTTGACCCCTTTTCGACCCCTTAAAGTGTGATAATCGAGATCGGAATAGTTTACTTTTTCTATTTTTACCATTGTTGATATTTGTGCCGATTTTCAGAGTTGTGACTATGTGGGAAGTAGGATTTTCGAATGTCCCCCGTTTGGAACGTTTGACCCCTTTTCGACCCCTTAAAGTGTGTTAATCGAGATCGGAATAGTTTACTTTTTCTATTTTTACCATTGTTGATATTTGTGCCGATTTTCAGAGTTGTGACTATGTGGGAAGTAGGATTTTCGAATGTCCCCCGTTTGGAACGTTTGACCCCTTTTCGACCCCTTAAAGTGTGTTAATCGAGATCGGAATAGTTTACTTTTTCTATTTTTACCATTGTTGATATTTGTGCCGATTTTCAGAGTTGTGACTATGTGGGAAGTAGGATTTTCGAATGTCCCCCGTTTGGAACGTTTGACCCCTTAAAGTGTGTTAATCGAGATCGGAATAGTTTACTTTTTCTATTTTTACCATTGTTGATATTTGTGCCGATTTTCAGAGTTGTGACTATGTGGGAAGTAGGATTTTCGAATGTCCCCCGTTTGGAACGTTTGACCCCTTTTCGACCCCTTAAAGTGTGTTAATCGAGATCGGAATAGTTTACTTTTTCTATTTTTACCATTGTTGATATTTGTGCCGATTTTCAGAGTTGTGACTATGTGGGAAGTGGGAGAATTAGTGATGAGTGAGTCAGTGAGTCAGTGAGTGAGTGAGTGAGTGAGTGAGTGAGTGAGTGAGTGAGGGCTTTGCCTTATATATATAGAGATAGTTGCAGACGATAAATGTGAAAAGCTGGAGAAATAAACCTACAAACTGAGTTTTTTAATTGTATCTATTTTGTGTATATGATATTCTAACTTTCTTAAAATTATATTAACAAAGTCAATGCTTCAAATAATATATTAAACATACTTTTTATAATCGAATAGCAGAGATAATGAAAAAATATAATAGTTTATCCGCATGAATGAAAGCAGTTTCGTCGTTATTTTACTAAAAAAGTTTTTTCATGAAAGAAACTGAAAGATCGTGTTATAAAATATCTGCTTTTTCACCTATGTTTTTCTCTTTTCGTCAGTATTCTATTTTTTTCCTTTCAGCCCTTCCTGAAATTTCACTTCCAGTGCTATTTTGTTACTAATGTCTTCTTTACGTGCAGATATTTACTTGTAGGTTGCCTAACAAAGAAGTCGATTGAATAGGATTCTATTATGCTACATCAAGAACAACAAGCATTTTTCGTGTTTAGCTTGATGTTTTTCGTTTCCATAGTTTTTTAATACATGGCTCTAAAGCTCTTACTTAGATAATCTTTTAATAGATTTTATTTATTACCACTTCTACTCACTACTAGAATATCTTTTACTGTTTAGAAAAGGTTGTTATTATTATATATTAAAGTTGTTAGGTATTTATAAAAATATGATTCGTCGACTGTACATATTATGTTGAGACGCTTTTCATTTTGCATTTCGTAGAAATTATTTAATCTCTCACTTTTACTCTCTTTCTCAATCATCATTTCTATGTCTCTGCTATTTAATTATTTGAATTCATGAGCTATGTAATTTGAGAACAACAATTTGAAATTTAAAAATAATAATAATAATTTTAAAGATTGTCAGTTTTCTGCTTTATTTAAACTGAAAGCGGCGTATTGCCAAAATTCGTTAAGCAATAAAATGTGTTACAAATTTATTGAACTCACAAAAATGTTTTGAATCATTTACTTTTGATTTGACAATATTTATTGCCGAGAATTTAGCGAAAACAGTCACCCACATAACTTCACTGACACTTATATTTGATTTGTCCACGAACAGTTTAAAGCGAAAAAAAATGGCGAACTGAATCAGTTATAAAACCCATCTTTAGACTTCGCATTAATACCAATATTATCATGCTTCTTAAGATATATCTCACACCTTCTCAATAATCTGAGAAACTAATGAAACTCATTTAACATCCCAGTTAGGAAACTTTCTTACTTTTCAGAGAATTTGTGTTTCAAATATCAATAAGCTTATCTTCGTACACACCGAGAGTCTATAGTAAAGAAGTATCTTCTTGAATAAATACATTTTAGAATGTACTGAAAATTTGTAACTACTCCTTTTGAAGTATTTGAAAATGGAAATGGATATAAGCTTTACATTACAGGATTAAAATGCTGTAATGTAAAGCTGTCATGTAAATACTGTTCTCGAATTTTACATTAGAACCCAATCAGCTAAATATATTATAACTCCCTCACACACTCTATACCTACTGTTATAATCATTTATACATACCAAGCTCATTGCCACATAATTACTTTTGCACACTCTTTGAAGCTCCACACAAAACTGGAATCATCTATTCAACGTATTTAAACATGCCAATTACATTTCCACAAAATTACTTTGGGAAACTCTTTGAAGCTCTACACAAAACAATTATACGCAATTAAATGCAACTATACAGGCCAAGCTCAATGCCACAAAATTACTTCTGGCAAGCTCTTTGAAGCTCTATACCAAACTGGAATGACTCCAAAAAATATATGTGAAAATATAGTGACTCAAATTTTAGATTATTTCCTCAAAAGTTATTCTAGTACTATAAAAAAAATTTCATGGATTTATATCAATTACTTTTTTTTTATAGTTATATATATAAAGTTTATAGTTTTGTACAGTTTTTTTTATAGTCCTCTGTTGGGAAGCCATTTGAAACCGGTTTTTTTTTTTTTTTTTTTTTTTTTTTTTTTTTTATTATTGAAGTATTTGTCCTAAGATATTCTATTCCACAATTATCAATATATTAAAAACATTTTAACTTTTTAATGTAAACTGAACTAATTAAAAAAAAAATGGGAACATTTTTTATGATTTTCAGTCTTGTTTCTCAATATTTAGAAGTGAGGAGGGTGCTTCCAACCCCCTAACCTCCTCCCTTACTTCGTCTTCGTGCCTGAATGGAAAAATATTTTTCATACACGAATAACGTTATAAATTTCTTTGTCTATTCTAATTTAATGATTCATGATTTCTAACAAACGTGTTCCTAAGTTTCTTGCTGAGTCAGAAAATATGATCTTCTAAAACAATATTTTGAAGTTGAATTAATAGTAAATCGTATGTGTGTACATTTGCAGTACATCCTAATCAAAGATGGGTGCCATCTTTATAGGATGGATGATAATTAAAGAACTATGCCAAAATAATGATATCGACATCTAAGCTGACATTTAAATAAGTAAACTTCCATGATATACCAACAGGTTGTTGAGACAGAGATAGACTTCTTTATTAAAAAAGACTGACTTAGACTAATTATATCGAAAATAGAAATTTCGAGGTTTGTGCTTTGTAAACTGGTGAGTTATACCTAAAGAATAAATTAAGGCCGCCTTAAGTTATGTTTCGTCTCTTAAATACAGGGTTATGATGATTTTTTTAAATAAATCATGCAAGAACATACTAAACCTTTGATTCTAAACCATATATCAAGGCATAGGAAGCAAAAAAAAAATCATTACTAAGAAAACTGAATAGTTTGCATTACATCACCTTATTACATACTATCATGCATTCCGAGTTTCTCAATTTTGAGGGAAATTCATTAAACGTATCTAGTATTCAAGTGTTCATCTCTACACAAAATCCATGATAAAGTTACTTAAATAAATACGTATTTTTTCCTTTGGATTACTAACACAAATGTAATAACTTTTGATAATATTCAGAAGCAAAATTACGTATTCTCTACCAGTTCTCGATAAGGAATTCTTATATAAGCAACTCTTTTTACATGGCACAATTGGTGAAATTTATTAAAACAAACTAACTTACACTTTGCTCAGAAACGTAAAAGTTTATTACATTATGCATTATGTAGTTGTATTATCTACAAATGAATAGTACATAAAATTCGAAAGAAGTTTTCTGCAAGAAAAAGTTGATTTACTAGTGAGATAAAAATCCGGATTGCATTAGAAGCATTTACATACGAGTAACACCTAATCAATGCTACCCGTAAGAACAAGAAGATTTGGTGACCTAGTTAGTGAGTGATAAAAATGTTAATGCTTTTCCCATTTTCTTCATTTTTTTTTTTTATGCTAAGCTCCTATTGATTTCTAGATATTGTCTGTGAGAAAAGGGTTTTGCTTCATGTTGTACCTATCCTGAACATTGCATAGGGAGGCGTTTTGGCAAGACATAACTGAATGATTAAATATACGGACTAACAATATGTGGCGATAGAAATAGACTCAGGCCGACCAAACGGTATAGTGGTTAGCGTGCTGGCTTCTAGACCGCGAGGTTGCGGGTTCGAGTCCCGTGTAGGCATGGGTGTTTGTAAATGTATGTTGGTTTGTTAAATGACGAAATGTTTCGGCGCATTATAGCCCTCGTGTTGCTGACGGCGCCAGATAATCTGAATACAACCAACCAACCAACCAAGAAATAGACTCAGTAAATACACACAAGGGAAATCAATCCATCTTTGGATAGTAAGTTGAGGCTTCTTTAATAAGGCTTCAAACGAGAAAAAGGCTTTAAATAAATATTGGGAATTTGAGAAAGTTTTGTTTTTAAACAATTATAAATAACCCGTTTTCTGAAAATACAGGGTGGTTAAAATAATACTGACGGTACTCAGAGACTTGTAGCTCAGGTTCTACTGAACAGATCCGAATGAAACTTGAAATCTAAATTATGTAGATCATGCGGTCGAGTTTTCCGTCAAAAAAAGCAAATTAATTTGAAATGTTGACAACAGATGTCGCTGTACCTGTAAAACCATATACAGATAAGTAGTTCATGTAATTTCACTATAAAAGCGATAGGTATGGGCTGTCACGGTATGGGTCGGTATCTTCTCGGAAGTCACGGTATGGGTCGGAAGAAATCGATTGCCCACAATGAATATGCTGCTGAACAAGAAAGAATGCGCATTAATTGTAAAATATTTTTTTTTATCAGAATGAGAGCAATGCTTCAGAAGTACTCAGTGCTTATCGACGGATAAAATACCTCCGTAAATGCAGTTGAAGGCACGATTCATAAGTTTGAAGAAATCGGTTCTCTAGATGTTGTCCCGGGAAGAAAACGACATGCAACTGATCATCATTGTGGAGGAAGTTGCAATTGCAACAGCTGAAGCATCAGCAAGTTCTTCAAGTACTATTGTAAAAGTAGTCCTTCAATAGCACGAGAACTGGGTAACAATGCGCATGAACCCTTATGACTTCTGGCTTGAGGTTTTCTTAAAGATCGCGTTTATCAAGGACGTGTAACCACGGCCTGATTTCCACACAATAGAGCATACTGGTGTGTAACACGGGCCTATTTTTTTCAACAGAAAATCTTGGCCTCGCAATCTACTTAACATGTATTTCAAGTTTCATTCGGATCCGTTCTGTAGAACCGGAACTATGAGGCTCTGATTGCCGTCAGTTTAATTTTAACCAAACTGTAGTAGTTAACGTTATTATTTATTAATGTTTCATGACTTTTTGCAGCACTATGAAAAATCTTAGTATCACCACTCATTAAAAGTACGACACGTGTTTAAATTATTTTTGACTTTTTTTTATTGTTTATTTGAAGACCTGAGAAGCAAAGGGGTCCAAGTGATATTTTTTAATAAATGGAGATACTTTTACCAAATTTTGTTAAATGTTACTTTTTGTTAAAATTTATAATAGGCATACGTAAAAATATCTAGTGATATCTTCATTCCAGAGGTTAGTATTTGAACAACAAATACTTTTCATAGAATTTAATATAAATAAGAAACTTTAAAGTGTATTTTCTTAAAAGTTAAGAAAAGTCACTCAGACCCCCTTGCTTCTCAGTCCCTCATTTTATCAAGTATGAAAAATAAACAAATTTCGTGTAAAAAGTAGTTTTTACTCAAAATATACGCAAAATACACGTTCAATTATATAGGTTGTCTGTCGATTCATTATGAAGTTTTCTTATGCAAGGTCTACATGATTGCTATGCTTCACCCTAACATTGTAAAAACGTCTACAATTTTGAATTCGGTCAGATAACGAGCGCCGACACCTAAGGTAGCACCTCTCTCTCTCTGTTCCCTACCTTCGGCGGATAGTGCAGGTACCTCACTCGGACTATTTAATATCAAACTATTTACATTATAAGATCAATAAAAAAATTTAACATTGAATTATGCATTTTAAATAAATTGACATCTATTTTATCATCTTCCAGTTTAAATAGGGATTACTTGAAATGTTTAAAATATAAACTACAACTCATATGTAACCTTTTCTACTCCGAATCGTATTGGCCGATCAAACAGTATAGTGGTTAGCGTGCTAGCTTTTAGACCACGAGGTTGCGGGTTCGAGTCCCGTGTAAGGCATGGGTGTTTGTAAATGTATGTTGGCTTGTCTAATGACGAAAGTTTCGGCTCATTATAGCCCTCGTGTTGCTGACGGCGCCAGATAATCTGAAAACAACCAACCAACCTAATCATATTGATGTCTTTTTAGGAGCAGATTTTTTCTCTATTATTTCCGGGATAGATAGCTTCTCTTAACCCAAATGTGCTCTTAATAACAGAATAGTAAGTTAGAAACTCTCTGAAAGTTCAATCGGAGTAATAATTAGCCATTTAAAATGGTTAGTATGTGCATATTCTTCGTTCATGAAGCAGAGATGAAGATTTAAAAATAATTTCGAAAGTGGAAGAATTGCTGAACATTGGTAAAATATTGATTAAAGAAGACTTCTGCAAGAAGACATTTTAAGCAAACTTCAACTGATCTATTAGACTCACTCGCTATGAATGTACCTTTTACCAGAGAATACAATTGGGTGCGGATGACACAAAACAAGTTGTCATAACTCTTAAACACGGAACGCAAATTAAAATCTGACCCTATTTTACAATTAAAGAACTAAGATTTTTTTTTTTTTTTTTTTTTTTTTTAACCTTCTGAGGGTCATGGGCGTATATATAGTCCTTTGATCCCCAGATTTTCCAGCAATACACAACCTTTTTAAATTTATTAATAAAATGTAAAATTATTAAAAATATTTTTTCAATCTTTTTATGAGGATGATAGTTTAAAACCTACTTAAAACAAAATAAATAAAAATAATTTTAAAAAATTATATATTTGAATCAGAAATATAATTTAAAAATTATTGCAAGGAAAACAACTGTATAATTTCGCCCATTCTCAGGACGCTCAGAGGGTTTAAACAATACAATGGCTTTGTACAGTACGCAAAAAAAATCCAAGCGATGGCTATATCTTCGGTTCTAATCATCGTAGAATCTTGCGATTTGCACCAAAATGTTTCGTTTACAATTTTCTATGTCTGGAGCAAAATGTTTTTCTTTGGGGGCTGTATACTAAGTAAAATTAACTCTATCTTTAAAAATTCCAATACAAATCCCAATTTCTTATATTTTCATTCGATTTAGAATACTTCGTTTACCCTAGATACCAAATTTCAGATCATTATGTTAAGAAACACGTCACTTATGAGCGAAAATGTTTTGACCGATTTTGAGGGCAAATTTCTTTAAAGCAGGGAAGAAGCAAACATTTTGTGTACTTCAAGACCTAATCTATTACATGGTCCCTTAAGGTGAGGTTTTTTACATTTTGTCTAAAATATTGAAAGCCAAAAGTCAAAATGAAATGAAAATAAATTGGAGGGGTTTTCGACCAGGATAATTCTAATGGAAGCAAAAAAAAAAAAAATGCATGTTTTCATTTAAAAAAATTTAAAACTTATTTTATTAATTAAAAATTAATTATTAAAAAACTGTTTAATACAAAAGTTACATGTTATTTATGTTTTGCCTTTATTGAACTAGCGTTTGAAACAAGAATTACTAAAATATATTAACTATTTAAAAAATTATGGCAAAAAAAATGTTTTTTTAGCATTAATTTGCCATTTTTTTACACCATTTAAAATACTAACCACTCATTAGAAAATTATGAAATTTGGTATTTAGTCGGGTTTTTTTTTTTTTTTTTTTTTTTTTTTTATTATTATTATTATTATTATTTTTTTTTTTTTTTTAATTTTAAATCTAAATATGGTCTAATATTATGGGATTGCCATTGAACTTTTAAAAGTTTGGTTTAGTTTTATTATGTAGATAACCACCTCATGATAAAAAAAATTATATATATCCCTTTCATTAAATGCAGAAAATTATTTAAAACTGCGAATTTTTGTACTGGGTTTATCTGTGACTCGATTATATTTTTTTAAATGAATTATATAGATAGGGCATATCCGGATGAAAAATGAAAGTTCACTTCTTGAATAAGAGAGCCGTTTAACTAGCCTGAACAAGAAGTTTCTCATAATTTCTCGACCTTTCCCTAATATCTTTGATACGCTTTCACCAACTAGGTACGTTCGCTATTTAACTGAAGCTTAATTTTACACTCTTAATTTTAAATTGAGGATTGTCTTAATTGAACAAAATGGTAATAATCAAAATGATAAAAATGATATTCATGTCGCTAGGAATATTCTTCCTGTGCAATCCAATTAAATTTTAGCTTGGAACGTTTGCTTGAAGCAAAACCATATATTATTTTGTCAATCCGTACCCCAACTCGGGATGGATATAATTCCAAATTTTTACATTCAATCGTTAAGTTTGTGGCGTGGAAAGGTTCACTAAAATCATTTTCCTTGTAGGAAGCTTGAAAAGAGTATTCTATTCAGGATGCTTGACTTTCTTTGAGGCAGTTCTCTTTTGCTTTTCCTTTTCAAAGTTGTTAGGTTTAGGGAGACATAAAGAACGACTTCCAAACTTGGCTTCCAAAACCCCTTTTCCCTTTTTATTGCTGATTTTAGCGGTTACTGCTGTGCTCTTTACGACAGCCCATTCTTCTCTTTATTGCTGTCTACTTTTTACCTTAGGTTCGCATTGACCACACGTATTAATATGACATTTAAAGGACGAATAAACCCTTCTGACAACTATAGTGTTGAAAATACAAGTGGTGCAAGTTAACTTTCTTTGTTATCAGAGTTTATTTGTTTTAATAACCACTGCAGTCTCATCTATACTTATAAGGAAGAGTGTCCTTGAGGAAGGGTAGGTTTTTTTTTTTTGTTTTTTTTTTTTTAATACAAATATCCAGTTTATTCTCATCTTAATAAAATTTTACACACTTGATTTTCAAAACAAGAGAAAAGTCTCTAGCCATATAATATATAAAAAAAAATCTAATTCCCTCAATAATCATAACTTGAAATCTACAGTTTCGTTCCGATCCCAGTGGAATTTCGCACACTTTATCTTCAAAACTAAAGAGAAGATCACTGACTATGTGAGATTCAAAAAAAAAACTAGACTTATCCTTCTTTTCAACCCTTAATGAGTAGATCATAATCAACAGTTTTAACAGTAATGAAGACAATTGGCAACACATGCATTTAAAGGTTAACGCAAAAAAAGAATCCGAACCATGGCTGCATCTTCGGTTCTAATTATCGTAGAATCTTGTGGTTTGCACCAAAATGTTTTGTTTACGATTTTCTATCTGGTGCAAAATGTTTTTCTTAGGGGGATGTTACTAAGTAAATTTAACTCTATCTTTAAAAATTTCAATACGAACCCCTATTTTTTATGTTTTCATTCGATTTAGAATACTTTGTTTAGTTAATACTTAGCCTTATGACTGAAAATGTTTTGATAGATCTTGAGGGCAGATATCTTAAGCATTGGAAGAATCAAACTTTTTGCGTGCTTCAAGACGTATTGTATTACACGGTCCCTTAAAGTGAGCTTTTTTACATTTTTGCTAAAATATTGAGAACCAAAAGTCAAAATCGAATGAAAAACATTCTGGAGGGTTTTTGACTATGATAATTCTAATGGAAGCAAAAAAAATACATGTTTCTATTTTTAAAAAAATAATTTAAAACTTGTTTTATTAAGTAATATAATTATTTAAAACTGTTTTATACAAAAGTTGTATGTTATTTATGTTTTGCCATTATAAACTATTGTTTGAAACAAAAATTGTTAAAATATATTAATTATATAAGAATTTATGGCTAAAAAAACAAATTTTTTTAACATTAATTTGCCATTTGTTTGACACCATTTAAATTACTAACCACTCATTAGAAAACTATGACATTTGATATTTGGACGTTCTTTCGGATTCTAAATCTAAATATGGTATAATATTATGGGGTTGCCATTAAACTTTTTAAAGTTTGGCTTAGTTTTAATATGTAGATGACACCTGATGACAAAAAAAATCATATACAATCAATAAAGACCTTCCACGATTTACAACAGTACTTGACTTTTGTTATTTCATCAATTAGAATGGAAGATATAGTCATCGTTCGGATTTTTTTTTTTTTTTTTTTTTTTTTTTTTCACGTCCAAAAGGCGTGTTTTAATCCTTAATGTACTTGACCACCTTGTAAATTTAAAAAAAATCGATTTTTTTTTTTTGATTTTTTTTGCATTTTTTCAAACCTTTCCAGGGTTTTATGGTCCAGGGATAGCAGATTAACAAATTGCAAGTGAAAAAACTTAATTTTTTGAAAACTATCTGAAAAAAATAGCGAGTAAAAACTTTAAGCGCGTTTTTCTGGAAACTACTTGTTATCAAATGGCGGACACTTAATCTCCGAAACTACTGGGCCTATTTCAATAATCTTGTTCTTGTTTCTTTCGTTGAGATGTTTTGTATGCCAATTTACCACATTTTGGTAAAAAAATTAATTATAACATTGTTTTTTTTTTAGCAAAGAATGATAAGAATAATAGTTTCAACCTTGTTTCAAACATCCGCCATTTTTTTTTTTTTTTTTTTTTTTTGGCAATTTGTGGTAAATTATCACGTAAGAAACCTTTATTTTGAAAATTCCGTTTTATTTTTTTGTTTCAGATTCACCAATCCTGAGATTAACTGTCCGTCGTGGGACACCAATTTTTTTGAAGCCTCGACTTTGGCACCTCCTGAATAGTTGTAAAAAAATGAAATTTGAAAAAAATCAAGTATTTTTGTATGCTAAAACCTTCAAATAAAAGTTTAAGAAAATCATTGTAATATCTTATACAGGACCTGAAAAAAAAATTATTGAAAATTTTGTATTTTCGACTGTACGTCGACTGTTTAGTGTGGAATAAAAGACTTATAGTTTCAGATTTTCTCATTGATGAATGAAGTTATCAGATCATTTTAATATTCTGGCATTGCATACTTAATAGAAACACAAAACCTTCAATAGTAAAAAATGTCCAACATCAATGTCACGAGAACTTATTATTTCTGATTTTAATTACAACAAGGTGATCTATGTACTATATAATTCAAAGTTACATTTAATATCTATCTAATCTAAACTTTGTCACTCATTTAAAAGCAGCCAATTCCTTTCAAGATTAATATTTCATGAAATCACGTTCTCTTGAGAAAGTTGCGAGTTTACTCTCAGAACTGCGTCTTATACTAAGCACATAAATCAGATGCGTCGTTGCCGCAAATTACGACGTTTACTTAAATTTTCAAAGTATGACATTAATCCCATTTATATTTCAAACACCTTCTTAATATTAAAGTGATAGATTCCTGTCAGTTGCTTTGAATGTTCCTAAAGTCATAACTTATGAATTGGGCACACGAATAAGTCTAGTTCCAATAAACTTAAGCAGTGTTTATATTTTGTACAATATATTTTTTAAATTGAATTGCTACGTTTTTATTTTTTAAATAAGTACAGCGTGCTTTGATTTGACTTAATATTTTGCACTAACCCTTAAAAACATGTTTCCTTTAAGTTATATTAATTGAGTTAATATAAATAGCGATAGTCGATTGCCGCAAATAATTTTGTTTTCGGTGAATTTAAGCACCCTCTTTGAACTGATTCATACTAAACAAAAAGTACTAAAACGGAATACATAAGATAAATTTGCTTAGAGTACGAAAAATCTTTAACGTGATTTATTTATGGTATAAATATGAAACTACTCTCACCAATATAAATTGAATCAAGACATATCTCACAATGTCAATTCCTTTTTGAATAAACTGTCTCCTCTAACGTAAGAAAGCCACTGAAGATGGCGGTCGGATGGTTCTTTTCGAGGGCAGACATATACAGTATAGTCCATACATGTAGTTTGAAAATTGTCTCTATATATTCACATTTAAAAATATACAAAATATGTCGTAATGCCCAGCGTACCAAATTACTTCGCATTCCTCAACGTACTCCGGAGATCATGGGAAAAATAATTATTTTTAAAATAAACTTATTTTAAAATTAAACTTAATTGGAGAACTAAACTAAAATTGAAAATTAAACTGAACTGAATATTAAACTTAACTGAAAATTAAAATAAATTTTAAATAAATTAATAAAGTTAAAATACATTCCAAATGAAAATAAATTATAAATAAATTTTTAAATTTAAAATTAAATAAGAATATATTTTAAAAAAAAAATTAATTTAAGTATTTTTTTTAATATTTTTAATTAAATTTTAATTAATTTAAAATATGAAATAAAATGTTAAATAAATATAAAACTGGGATAATTTAAAATTTCATTAAATTTAAAATGAAAAACAAACTATAAATAAATCTGGCATTTTAATGAGTTAAAATTTAAATAAATATGTATTAATAATTTGAAATGGAAATAAATTAGAAATTTTAATAATCTGAAATTTAAATAAATGTTTCATTTTAATAATTTTGAATACAATTATTCATCTGGAGGACAAACTTTGAGCTAATGGTGTTTTTTTTTTTTTTTTTTTTTTTTTTCAGTTATAATTTTACAATGATGAATGATCTATCTCTGTTATACGTTCACAAAATGTTTGATCTGTTGATAACCACAAGCACCAGAAGAGAATGACATAGTGTTGCCATCTAGTAGTCAAAATTTTATATCAAGTTAAGTTCTCAAAATGGTGTTTCATTTTCAAGTCATCTAGCTTTAGAGGACTTAAAAAATTCTGCTTCTAACGACTGACCCAACTGAAGAAGAGTGTGTGTTTCGTTTTTGTGTATCTCATGTTTCTTATTAGCATATAAAAAGTAGTAGCAGCTTATTAAATTGGAATTCATTTTTCTTATGTTAAAAACTTAAGTCTATTCTTCCGAAAATAATCTCCGGCTACAATTTTTAGACATAGGCTAATAAAATATCTTCATAATTAATTTGCATAGTAAAAAAAAATTAACACAAGTAGACTTAAAAACGCGTTTACATGCATGCACCAAATTCTACACAAATCTACCACTCTCTCTCTCTCTCTCGAAAATACCAAAGAAAAAAAGTTGGTACACAAAAGTAAGAACCAATATCACTGCTGAGGAAAGCCGTATATTTTATAAAAATAATTTTTTACAATGATTTTTTTCATACCATGATTTTCTTTCCTTATTCATAAAAAGAATGTATTTCCTATTTTAATTCGAATGAGTTGGATACTGAAATGATAGAGGAGATAGAAGTGAATACAGCACTTCCTGTTTCTTCGTAACTCCTGCGTATCAATAAATTCTGATTATAGTTATAAATGTCGACATTTTTCATTGTAGTCATGAAATGCTCAGTTTGATTGCTTGTTTAATTTGTATTACTTAGTTGGATTTGAGATTTCGGGTACATCAAAATAATTTTAACTAAGCTCTCTATATTTATGATATATTACATAAGTACATAAAAAAATATTCAAACTAACATCAAATTGATGTTATTTTACTTTTTTTGCAAGAAAATATTTTTACAACTTTAATATTTTAATCCAACATATGGTAATTAATATCTAATCACATGCTTTGAGTTCGGTTCGGATTCTAAACAAACAGTATTTCAAATAAAAGTACTTGCACTTATGACATTTTACTTATTCCACATAAAAAATATATTCTCCATTATAAATAAAAAAATAAGTATATTTTTAGATATTTACCAGTTAAGTGTACTTTAAATGTCGAAACATATACAGGGTGATTATAATTAAAGTTTATGTTTCAAAACGCTGTAAAAAAAAGAACCACTGATCAGAATGATGTGAAATTTGAATGGAATATTATCGAAGAAGAGGAAAAACGTATGGCAAAAGAAAAATAAATAGTTCATAATTTTAGCAATAGATGGCACTGTATGCAACATATCTTAAAAGGGTTCGACTACAAATGAATCGTAAAACAATGGCTAAGACGTAAGTTACATGTTAAAGCAGCTGTACTGATCAGTGTCCATGAAAAGCATCAATCAAATCGGTTGAGAGCGGCGCAAAACATGTTCCATTTTCTGCAACAAGTTCCGTTTTCTCAATTTCAACTTATTTTCTGCAACAAGTTGAAATTGAGAAACAGCATGTTCAACAACTGATCGAAGTATCTCCGGAGTCACGTTCAGAATGTATTGCACAATGCGGGCCTTCGATTCAGTTAAGTTTGCAATCGGAGCAGTGAGCACAACATCTTTCAGATAGCCCCAGAGCCAGAAGTCACACGGATTAGGATAAGGTGATTGAAACGGCCAGGCTGTAGGGAAATGACGGTTGATAATTCTAGCATTTCCGAAATGCCGCTTCAGCAGCTGCTCCACTGGATTTGCAATATGCGGAGGAGGGCCATCTTGCATAAAAATGATCCCATGGACACATCCCCGCTGTTGAAGAGCTGGAATGTCTTATTTACGCAAAGCACCCTCATAGCGTTTACCAGTGACAATACAGGTAACAGGACCAAAAGCACCAGCATCCTCGAAAAAATATGCCCCTATGATAATGGATGCCGTAAATCCACACCACACAGTGCCGACCAAACGGTATACTGGTTAGCGTGCTAGCTTCTAGACCGCGAGGTTGCGGGTTCGAGTCCCGTGTTGGCATGGGTGTTTGTAAATGTATGTTGGCTTGTCTAATGACGAATGTTTCGGCGCATTATAGTCCTCGTGTTGCTGACGGCGCCAGATAATCTGAATACAACCAACCACACCACACAGTAACATTTGCAGAATGAAGTGGTACTGGTTAAATTCCTAGTGGATTTTCTCTTGCCTATATTCATCAATTCTGTGTTTTGACAAAGCCTTGAAGATAGAAATGGGCTTCGCCTGTCCCCAAAATCTTCCACGGCCATTCATTGTCCACTTCCATGCGAACAAGAAATTGTAAACCAAAAGTCTCTCTTGAACCAGGTCAGCAAGAAGCAACTCCTGCACATGAGTAATTTTGTATAGATAGAAATGCAGGATGTTTCGTAGAATTTTACGCACCTTGCTCACAGGCATGTCCAATGTCCGCGCAATTTTCCATGCACTGCACTGTTGCACACCATCGCTCGAATCCTCCTGCACTGCTGTGGCCACTTCTTCAACTGACGTCGAATCAATTATTTTCTTCCCTTTATCAGATTACACATCAAAAGAGCCGACCAAACGGTATAGTGGTTAGTGTGCTGGCTTCTAGACCGCGAGGTTGCGGGTTCGAGTCCCGCGTTGGCATGGGTGTTTGTAAATGTATGTTGGCTTGTCTAATGACGAATGTTTCGGCGCATTATAGCCCTCGTGTTGCTGACGGCGCCAGATAATCTGAATACAACCAACCACACCCCACAGTAACCTTTGCAGAATGAAGTGGTACTGGTTAAATTCCTAGTGGATTTTCTCTTGCCTATATTCATCAATTCTGTATTTTGACAAAGCCTTGAAGATAGAAATGGGCTTCGCCTGTCCCCAAAATCTTCCACGGCCATTCATTGTCCACTTCCATGCGAACAAGAAATTGTAAACCAAAAGTCTCTCTTGAACCAGGTCAGCAAGAAGCAACTCCTGCACATGAGTAATTTTGTATAGATAGAAATGCAGGATGTTTCGTAGAATTTTACGCACCTTGCTCACAGGCATGTCCAATGTCCGCGCAATTTTCCATGCACTGCACTGTTGCACACCATCGCTCGAATCCTCCTGCACTGCTGTGGCCACTTCTTCAACTGACGTCGAATCAATTATTTTCCTCCCTTTATCAGATTACACATCAAAAGAGCCGACCAAACGGTATAGTGGTTAGCGTGCTGGCTTCTAGACCGCGAGGTTGCGGGTTCGAGTCCCGCGTTGGCATGGATGTTTGTAAATGTATGTTGGTTTGTTAAATGACGAAATGTTTCGGAGCATTATAGCCCTCGTGTTGCTGACGGCGCCAGATAATCTGAATACAACCAACTACACATCAAAAGAACCTGTTTTTTCGAATTTCTTAATCATTTTCTCCATACTCTCGCCAGTCATCGCACCAACATCTTTTTTCATACCCTTGAGGCCGACCAAACGGTATAGTGGTTAGCGTGCTAGCTTCTAGACCGCGAAGTTGCGGGTTCGAGTCCCGTGTTAGGCATGGGTGTTTGTAAATGTATATTGGCTTATCTAATGACGAATGTTTCGGCGCATTATAGCCCTCGTGTTGCTGACGGCGCCAGATAATCTGAAAACAACCAACCATACCCTTGAGTGTCAGGAACTTCTGCAGAGCATCTGATGCACAGTTATTGTTCTTGTAAAAAAGCTTTACAAACAGCGCGCGATCCTATATTGAGACAGTCATGGTGAACTTCTCAAAAGCGAAATGAGGAAAAGCTACGAAAATTGACGAAAATAATTTAAATGTGAGCCTAACAGCGAAGCTGTTTTTACCCCTACCGAAGCGTTGGGTGGCATGATGGTAAAAAACATGATTAGAAAAAATCTAATTAAAATTTGGCCTCATGAAAAAAATAAAAACATTAGATGTTAAACTGTGGTAAATTGAAATTCGTGCAAAACTGAATGAACAAAGAACTTTTCGGAATCGCTTGGCTAGTTCATCTTGTGTTGAACCTTTGATCAAGACATCCTCATAGTAGGGCAACACTCCTGGAATGTTTGCGAGCAATGTCTCAATGAACCGTTAGAATATTCCAGGAGCTGTGGAAATGCCAAATTGGAGGCGATTGCACTTGAATGCTCTACAATGTGTCACAATTGTTTGTGCCATGGCAGAAGATTCATCCACGATTAATTGCAGGTATACTTGGGAGGCAAGACAATTACAAGTGAAGTTTTTATAATATGTCGGCTACCTGATAATTCTGCAAGTATCTGGTTTACTGTTGGTATTGGATATGAATGAGTGTCTAAAGCCTTATCGACTGTACATTTATAGTCACCACATAGCCTAATTTCCCCCACTGGATTTCAGAACTTTAACTACAGGGGTTGCCTAATCGGAGTAACTAAGTGGTTCAAGAACTCCCTGATCTTCTAATCGTTGCAATTCCTTTTCAATCTTAAATTTTAAAGCAAATGGTACATTTCTAGCTTTCAACTGGATCGGACGAACTGTGGGGTCCAAATGCAACTTGATAGGAGTACCTGTAAAGCTTCCTAATTCTTCCTTGAAAACAACAGAGAATTCGCTCAGAACATCGTCCAAGACAGAATGTTGTATGCTATAGATGCCTGTTCCCTTTATTTCTAATGACTCGAACCAATTTAGAGCCTAAAGTCCTTGGTGTTTCTTTTTTAGCAATCAGAAGTGGAAGTTACTTGGTCGATTGAAGCATATTTAACTCTAACCTGGTACCAACACAAAACTTCTACATGTTGTTTATTATTGTCTTTGACAACGAAAGGAGGCTTTTCCAACAATGAAACTTTATAAGGGTATAACTTATCAAAAGTACCTTTGTCAATGATAAATACTTTAGATCCTGAATCTACCTGCATAACACATGGCGATCAGGACAATTTTTCTCATGTGTGGTGTTTCCACATTGTTGATGAGGAACACATATTTCAAATGGAAAGTGTCTAAACTATTTGATTTTAAGGAATCAGTGTCACTATTTTCCATGTTCTGTTCATGTACTGTTTTCCTAGAAAAATTTGGCCGACCAAACGGTATAGTGGTTAGCGTGCTAGCTTCTAGACCGCGAGGTTGCGGGTTCGAGTCATGTGTTAGGCATGGGTGTTTGTAAATGTATGTTGGCTTGTCTAATGACGAATGTTTCGGCGCATTATAGCCCTCGTGCTGCTGACGGTGCCAGATAATCTGAAAACAACCAACCTAGAAAAATTTGAAATTCTTCAACGACGCTTACTCTCCGAAACATCTTTGACTTTTGCTCAAGCGCTAGATAAGGCTTAAGAAGCAAAAACTGCTAATTCTCAAGTAAAGGAGATTAAAGGATCTGGAACTGTTTCATTTATGCCTATCGATAAGAGAAAGAAATGTGTGTTGGTTGCCTCCACAACAAGCACATACTCAAAAATATATGGTACGTTTCTTTGCTGGTTCGGTGATATAGTTTGCTTCTAAAAAGTATTCCAAGCGTTCGTGGTAAGAGTCCCAAGTTGACGGTTCCGATATGTCAAAAGGCTACAAATTGCAGAAAATAGCAATTTTCTTCAAGTGTTGTTGAAAAAAAGTTCTTAATGGGAAATTAAAGAATGTAGCTATTACTCGCAGCTCTCACACGTCGGTAACCATACATCTCCGCTACCGCAGTTGGACCTAACACTTGGACATAGCTTCTATCTTCCGCGATTCTCGTAGCGCACTGAATGTTCGGCGAGGCATCCCATCCTCGTCACCAAATGTTGTGTATTCACATATACAAGAAACAGACGTCAACATGCAAACGTACCAATATTTAATAACCGATTACTGCAAGACACGTGACTATATACAGTGACAATCATGAATGTTTTCATCCGGCCTATTGCCATTCTAGTGACAAAAAAATGTGATGTAGTTCAAGATTACATTTAAAGAGTCTGTGATAATACATAACAGAATGAATATTCAAGCATCAACTTCTAGAAGCTTTGCCCATAAAATCTCTAAAGTTGCCAATCTTTTATAAAATATTCACTCCTCAGGAGCCCCACGTCTTGAAGAAAATATATTGTTTAAAAAAATTCTTTTGTCATAAATTTACTTACACAAAAACCAGTAAAATGTCAAATACTTACCTTCTCCAGTAAATAATGTGCCTTACCAGAGAGTTGATTCAAGAAAATATTTCAATCGACAAGAAAGCAAGTAACTATATTACCCTCCTTCCATCAGAATTTCTGAACATCCCCAAAATCGAGTTCGGATAAACTCCAAAATTAAATATGATTCTTTGAAAATGTAAAAAAAAAAATCGTATTTAATCTATTTGTTAATATAATTCACAACAAATCTATTTTATTATTACTCGAATTTCAGAGCGTTGGCACCTTTAGATTATTTCAAACCCTGTATCATCAATCTACAATTTCCCATAAGATAGCATAGTGCCAAAAACATCGAGGTCTCATAAGTGTGGCACCACGTGATTACTGTGAATTAGTTACCATGGTTGCGGTTATATATTTCCACTCTTAGTGACCATCCTAATGTTAAACAAGATAGAATGAAAGAAATTTTTAAATTTTATAAAAATGTCCATATATTACCAAAATATTTCACTATATTTTCTACAGATCTTGTTATAGGATTAATTTGAAATATTAACTTAATATTGCGATTGTTTTTTTTTAAACTATGATGTGAGAAATATGATTTTTGGATGATTTCTTTAAAACATCTTCATTAAAGAAAGAAGCCTTTTTCAAATTGTATTTATTTTCATTAATTTCATTTAATAATTGTAATATTTGCAGTTCAAATTTAAATTCTTTCATTCTGGTTTTAATTTTTAACAATATAAGATTTTAATTTTTCCGATTCATTGCCTCTTTTTGTCAAATAAAGGTGATCTTTCAAGTTGAATGTTGATTTATTGTTTAGCTACACTTATTAATTCGCTACGCAAAATTTAGCATTGAATTTTTCATAAAACAAAAGACGAGGCCTATTTTACACAGATACATCGTTTCAAAAACTCCTCTGTTAAAAGCTATACTCACTTAAAATGCAACAAAAATGTTTCATTTAGTATTTTAAGATCAATAATCAAATATTATTATTTATGAGGACAATAGGGAAATGTTTTGTCCTTTTATAATACTTTTTTTAAGATAATCAAAAGTATGAACACAATATTATACATTGGAACATAGATTAGTTAAAACGACAAAAATAAGGATTAATATCGTTCCCCGTCTCCATTCTTAAAAAAAAAAAAAACTCCGTGCAATTGTAGCTGCAACTGTAAACTATCATTTTAAAATGACAAAGACTTCTCAAGCTAACATTCGAGATTGAATACCTTGTTTGAGGAAATGCTGAGCAGAAAAAAATACTGCTTTTAGGCATCTTCATGTCACATGACAGTGTGTTGAATCCCTCCGATGTTTGCCATTGCATCCTCCAAACCTGACACCTCGGTCCAAATTATGTATGATACTCTAGTTTGACAGCTGGAATCTTCTCACTGTGATTAGTCTAAAATGATGTATTTAGAACACAAATTACCAGATTCAGCAGAAAATTCCCAATAAAAGTATTTGTCTGGTCACTGTGAAGTAGTGAACTTCAGTAATTAAAGCCCCAAATATCGCTAACTAATATCACGTAAAAGAAGACAACAGATTTTTACATTGGTTTCAATGATAGAGCACCAAGAAGCGTCGGCTCCCCTATTAAGTGGCTTAACTTGCACGCATCAAAAACTCAATATTGAGGAA
This sequence comes from Linyphia triangularis, assembly GCA_963978545.1. Taxonomy (NCBI): domain Eukaryota; kingdom Metazoa; phylum Arthropoda; class Arachnida; order Araneae; family Linyphiidae; genus Linyphia; species Linyphia triangularis. The sequence goes on from OZ021721.1 coordinate 54,776,724, forward strand.
TACATGTAATGATTTTGTAACTCACAGCCCAATAGTTTGTATCAATGCTCACTTAAATTCTTTATTTTTATACCACACTCATTCAAGAATTGAAACCTACATAATCGAGACCTCATCGATTCTCCCCCCTCCCCCTTCATTAAAATACTCTGACTTCGTGTCGTTTTCAGACCTTGGAAAACATGTGTTTCCCTAACATAGGGGTGAACTTTCACTTTCCCCTTTTTAAATATAAAAAGCTCCAAACTCATGACACCAATATTTCCTTGTATGCCAATAATTCTTTTTTTTTATCAATTTCTATACCTTCCAGCTGTGGCTCCACGTTTCCAGGGGCGGCTTAAGGGCCGTGCAAACTGTGCAACCGCACAGGGCGCCAGTGCCCGAAAGGGCGCCTTTTTTTATTTTATTTTTTGTGCTTTTTGGCAAATTTTGATTTTTTAAATTTTTTTTTACCAATTTTGATTTTTTTAAAAACTAAAGTTCTTCAATCATTTCGCTGCTGGATTTTCAGTTTTTCACTTAACTGAAACTATAAGTATCATTAACCCCGGAACAAATTCTTGATGTTGGAATTTCATTTGCTCAAATTTCGATTAGTGAGTGAGTCTGAGTGATATATGTCCCTTTTTACGTGTAAGTGTAACTGCCATTGCATTTGCATAGTACCATACGGCCACGCTTATCGGAGAAAAATGCACAAAAATTTAATTATAAAATTAATTTTGTGTGGTTCTCTTATCCGTTTTAGATAGTTTTTTAATAATTAACTTTTTTTAATTCTCAACTTCATCTTGTATTTTATTTTGGATGTGTATTTTGACAAATATTGAAAATATTTGCGAATGATACTATAAATAGTTTTTATGCGATGAAATACAAAATTATATACAATAAAAATTTCTATAACATATTCTATGCAAAATGTAAATAAAATATAGCCAAATTGAATATTTAGAACTGGTTGCTAATAATGAAAAATCTTAAACTTAAAAAAAAATCCTCTGATATACAAAGTTTGCGTAGATGTTACAATATCACTAGGCCGGTAGTTTCTAAAGGCGGCCCGTGTCTAATATAATGCCACACACAAAAACGGATGATGCTAATACATTTAGCATGTAAATGAGCGTGAATTGAAGGGTAAAAGTAAAATCGAATGTTTAAAAATAAGGGGTCATTCTAAGCAAGTTACTTCCTTTTTAATGTCATCATTTAAAACGGTTTTGTTTGAAATTGCTTTGAAAACCAGGTTTTGCTTTTATAATTGAAATAATAGCAAGAAATGTATCCAATATCAAACAGTTAAAAATGACTTATGTTTATAAATTAAGTATTTTTTATTTATTTTTCGATATTTCTTATGCTCCGCAGTTAATTGACATTTTAATTTTGAAGAAATGCATTCATATATAATGCTATTATTTGTTAATTGAGATTTGGTCAGCCTTTAATAATTAAAATTATAAAAAAGATAATTGGCTTGTAAAATTATTATTTAAAAAAAAAGTTTGAGTAAAATCCTAAAAAATCAAAAATAAATATTATGGTAATTTTTTAATGCATAGATATAAAAAGTCAAAATAAAAGAAAATTGTTTCTGTTCGTTCATTTTACGAAAGTTTGTCTGCAATTAAAATAACTCCACACATTTTAATACAGTTCTATTACTGTATTAAAATGCCGATTATATTCATAAATCTTTTTTGGAAGCAATGATTCCTCCAATCTGCTCTTAAATTCAAATGCAACCTGACGCTTATGCACTGAACCAAACAAAAAGTCTCATTTTAGAGTCGATTCCTCTTTCGTCAGTGTAAAGATGGTTTTGAGAAAAACACCCCCCCCCCCCACCCCGAGAAAAGAACTTCTGACCCCCACTTCCAAAAGTGACTCTCACTGTAGCTTCTGTAATGAGCGTGTTTTTAAGTCGTAAATCGCAATGACTTGGGTAGTGACAAGTACACTTAGCACGTGCATCCTACCAAGAGCGAGACACAAGACATCCACGTTGGAAGGTGGGGAGGGGGGGGGGAATTGTAGGTTGGGGGTGGAAAGGGGATATTGCTCCCACCCCTTCTACTTCTTGGAATCAAGAGGGGTGCAGCTGCAGTGTCATGAGAGCTACAAAAATCACACAATCAATTAACAGAGGGAAAATTCTTGGGTGCTTTTTTTTCCCACCCCCACATTTCTGTAGCTGTGGTCAAACAAGGAACAATGGAAGAAGACTCTTTCTCGAAAGGAATTGGAATGGGGATGGAGAGATCTTTAAAATAAGGGAAGGAAATATTTGTGGATTTTCATATTTTTGATATTATTCTTATTATAGTTATAGAATTAAGTATCACATGAAACTACTAAAAAAAAAGGTAAGTCAATGCGGTTTTTATATCCAAGAATATCAGTGTAACGCATTTTCTAGTAAATTTAATTTATTATGCAAGTTTCATTAACACTTAGAAAAAAGGTACACTAAATTTTATTGCAATTTATGGAGGAATCAAAATTGATCTGTGGCTAATGTATTTAAAATTTGTGGGATTTTGTCCAATTTTTTTTTGGGGGGGGGGGAGGGAGGAATCGAGGGCGCCATAATTTTTTTTGCACACGTTTCCCAGTACAAATTGGTTCAGTAAATTCCAGATAATATGGAAGAGCAAAGACACTTTTATATATACAAAAATTAGGTTCAAATTGTTTCAGTAGATCTCAAATTATGATTATATACCCCCATTCACCCACAATCCCCCCACCTTACAAAACATGTGTTAATTCTTGAAAAAATATCGGAAATATTCCATTGTGAACTTTACGCGCGATAACATCACAGTTCACAAATCTCCATGTATGACCAATTGCATGAAAACTTCAAAAATAAATATAAAGTTTCTTCTGGAAATAATTCCATACAATGAACCAAACAAATCATGACGTCATAATTCTTTTGTGACATCGTAATGCATAAAACCGTCTTTTGATTGCTACAACACTAAGAAAATACCAAACTGAGCTGAAGAAAAATTGGGAGAAATGCTCTGTTTAAATTTTGTAAATAAACTTCAACTTTCGTTTTTACACAGACTTTGTAAAAGTTGTTCGTTTGTTGAAACATCCATTAAACTCCGCCACTGTTAGTTTGGGTTTTGCTTCATGAAAGTTGAAATAATTATTTCTATATTTGACCATTGAAGAAAGCAAACTTCCATCTGTATATCTATTTTTTGGGGTTTTTTTTGTTATAACAATGCTTTGTGAAGGCGATGTAAACGGACCAGTGCCTGATGTTATAGTAGATAGTGATAGTCCCGGTATTGATGCGAATTTGCTCTCAACTCAAGAACCTCATTGTTCAACATCACATATTGACAACAAAACTCTTTCCACTAACAATAAACAGCAAAACGAAGAACAGAAGCATGTAAAAGCAGAAGGAAGAGCGACACCTAGACGCGCTCAATATGCCAACTCAAGAGGTAAATTTCATTTTTTTAGTATGTACCCAATATCCAATGCCATACTGAAGGGGGCAAAATGTATAATTTTGCATTACGCTTAAATTCTTCGAGCTGTGACGGAAACCTTGTCATGGTGATGTGTGCCAAGCTGTGAAACTAGGCATGAGAAAGTCGTATTGTTTACTAACAAATCACTTGTTTTCTCTTAGATTTATAAGAAAGTGGGTCCAATGATTCTGGAAATAATCTTAAGAGAAAGTAATCTACTGTTTTCTTATCATTTATGTAATACTTGGAAGCTTAATTTTTCTGATTGGATGGAAAATCTTGTCTGAATTTTCATAACTTAATGATCACAGGGTCCGGCTAATAAAGTAATTCATTAAATGATATTGTACTTGACATGTACTGTAGATGTAGGTTCAAATTCCAATAAATATTTTACTAACTTTAACATAAATAGCTTTTTAATTTAAAGAAATCTCATGGCATACAAATTATTGTCTTCTGATTAATATAAAAAAAATTTAACCAAAATTAATATAGGATGGTGTTTGGATTAGCATTTGTATGAAGCCTCTCCCAAATGTTTATCCAGAGAAAGTAATATCTCCCAAAGTCACAGAGTTTACAATGCATTGCAGTTCCCTAAACAGCCCATTGATGGTTTAATAGATGAATAAGCATGATTCTTGTTAAGAATTTTTATATTTAAACATAATAATCTAGTATGGTACCAAGCAAGATGGAGGGTCAGGAGGAGCTCTAAATGGTAAGTCTAGTAGAAAAATGTACTACTCAATTTGAAGTGTATTAACGTTTCACCTCATTCCCCTGAGAACAACTTTTAGATGTAGGATTAGTATTATATTATGACCTTAGTATGTTTACTGTGTTTTCAAGTATTTTTTTAATTGAAATTATAAAATCTATTCTAAAACAAATAAAAATATAAATGGGTCCTTTTCTCCAGCCATGAAAAGCATGTTCTTTGTCTTAGATGATTTAGTTCCTGCAAATATATTGATCTAAGAATGTGTTATTGTTCTACCACCAAGTCCTAAATACTCAGTAACAAAATATCTTAGATATCCGACATAATATTGTTTCATAATCTATATATCAAAGGAAAATATATGAGCATAATAAACTTTAATAAGAAATTTAAATCACACAAAAAACAGGTCTTTATTGTAAAAAAGCTGTGTCAAGTAGAAAGAAAGAAAATATTATATGGAATTTAAAATATTGGCCATCAATCAGCCGCATTTTCTTTCCTTGGCCTACTTTGTATAGTTACTATGAACTAAACTGGGATTATTGCATAAAACTCATTGCCTATTTTTTAGGAAAATATGAATATCAACAAAAGTAAAAAAAATTAATTTTTTTAGGCAATATCCATGTTTTGGAAGGTCCCAAGTCCACAAGAGTTTTTTGTAAAATAGTTGATATATAAACTCCAGAGTGAATAATCCTGCAATCAAATTTGGTATGCAAGTAGTACCCATGAGTTTTGACAACAATGATTTTATCAAAATTGTGCATGCACAGAAGGTTATCTATTATTAGAAATTTAGGTTTTTCAGTGATTATCAAATAACAACTCTAGCCATTTTGATTAAAATCCTTCTAGTTATGCCTATTCAGATATTCTTAACATCCACCACCGAAATTTCTGTAAAAATATGTTGAAAGTATAAAGAGTTGATAAACAAAAGTCTGTCAATTATTGAAAATCATTTTTCCACAAGAGTTAACTTCTTACTTTGCTATAATGAAAATCATGTACATGAAAATAAATGAAAAGATGCATGCATATCTAATAAAAGTTAATGATTTCTATTAAAATTAAAATATACAGTATTTTAATTGTAGATTCTTATGTCTACATTAATTGATAAGCCTATACAAAAGTTTCTTTTTGCCTGTTTGTTGTTACTAAATTTTCTCAGGGATAACTGTAAAATTATAACTACTTTTGTTGCTGTGCTTACTAATTTTACGGAATTTGTTAGAATAAATATTACCAAGCTTGTTGCGATTTAAAAAAAAAAAAAAATTAAATATAAAGAGAAAATGAAAAAAAAAGGAATTATGCCATTAAATTTCAAGTTTCAATGCAGTGAGTAGTATTATAGTCTAATCTAAAGTTCCATGATATTCTACAACCCTAATTGTTCTTGGGTTCTTGCACAACTTGCGTATTTTTTCTTTTTTGTAATTTCTATCTTTATATTGTTTTTTCTGTTTATTCCTCTTGACATTTTTCTCATTCTTACTCCTGCATTTAATCTATTTCTCTTCTCCTCAGGAACAAATAAACAGAAACAATCTGAATCAGTCTCTACTTCAAGGTCTTGTGAGCAGCACACTTTCTTGACTGACATAACAGAAGTTCGCCAAATGGAACAAGGACTACTAAAACTTTTAGATGATTTTCATTTGGGGAAATTGCAAGCATTTGGTATTTTTATGGTTTTGCTTTCATTTATCTCTTTAAGTGCATGGCAGCTAATTAACAAGAGCTTATTTGTTTTTCTGTTTATTGTTAGTGCAATTTTTTAATAGAATGAAACATTTTTATACTAAATAATACTTAGTAAATGACTTCTTAATATTGTCCCAATGTTTCTGGTGAGATAACCTTCTCTTAATTTGCATTTTAATAATTTGAATGCTAGTTAGCAATAGAAATTAAATTATTTTCTATTATCACTAGTTTATTTTTTTAGTTTTAAGGAAGTAGAAACTTGAAGAAATAGATTTTTTTATATTATTGGAGGGATTTTCTAAAATTTATTGTTGCAAATCGTAATATAGGTAAAGACTGCACTTTTGAAAAAATGGAACAAGTAAGAGAACAACAAGAAAGATTAGCTAGACTTCATTTTGAATTGAATGCTCAACAGGAAATATATGGGTATGTAAATGTTTGTTATTATTACAGTTCTTGGTCCAAAAGTTGTGAACATGTGCCAATTTACACAAAATATTTATTAAATAAAGATTTGTCTGTTTCTAACCTCTACTATAACTTTTATGAGAAGTGAAATATCTAAATGCAAGTTATTTAGTTAAAATTGTTTTACCTAGGATTTGATCAAAGTCCCTTTGTCCTATATTATGCATGACCAATGAATGTGTCACTAGAGATTGTCATCACCAGAGTAATTACGAAAAATAAAATTACAATAATTGCAACTACTCATATAGAACGAAGGGGCAATATATTCCCCTATTATATGAGATGGAACACCTATCAATTCCATTTACTGAACAATCTCTTGTTGCAAACATGTTTGGGGGGAGGAGGGAAATCTCACACAAACTCTCTGACTCGCCTCACATAGGTTACATCGTATTCATTGGTCAAGTAAGGCCAGTGGTGTAGTGTAAAATAAAAAGGTGTGGGAATGCTATGTTGAATTGTTGCAAACATATACACTTCTTTTTCTGTGGGAGACAGAGGGGGGGGGGGGGGGAGTGAAAATGACAACTATGAATAAATAACTCTATTTGAATTACTTTACCTCAAATCAGATAATGAGCACCTCAAAAATTGAACAGAAAATATGTATGTTTAGACTTTTTTGTTATTTAAATAATTTTTTAAACTATTAAGTTTTACGGATTTTTAAACAATTTGCTTTACACAACCTATTTTAACAGATTGTTTGACACTTTTTAAATGGATTATAAAACATTTTCAAACATTATGGACACATTTTATTTTTAAACAGATTTTTTACAACAATTTTTAAACAGATTATCTACAACACACTTTAAACAGATTATTTACATGATTTTATAACAATTTTCAAAAGATCGAGTGTTGATTCCGACACGTTTGACTTAGAACATACCTTAATAGGATCATCATTTGATCTGGGTTTTCGGAGCCAAGATTTAACATAATCATCTTACTTCCAGAATTTCAGAGATGCTTTATATGAAATGGGTTCGGATAAATTCAAAAATTCTGTAGCTCCTCAAAATCTGTTTTTAAAATGAATTAAAAAGATTGCGATTGTTTCAGATGTTGATTGAGAGTTTTATGGTTTTTCTGCTTGAGAGGAAAATGTAGTAAAGTTCTTCTTGCTTGATAGACCCTTCCTTTTCTAAATTTGTTCCATTAACACTAGATTGCCTAAGCAAGTCATTTTGACTGCTTTTGAATTTCAATTAAAAAAATAATTATTTAAATAATGACACTGCTTCTTATAATTTTGTGACTTTTTCTACAACATATAAATGGGTTAATTAATCGTTGTTGCCCCCCCCCCCTCCTTCACTTCCGGTATATATATGTGTGTTATACCTATATTGCCGAAAAGCAGTCATTTTGACTGCTTGGAAAAGACCAGTTCGGCTCTGGATTGGAATAACATGATAACATACAAGTTCATGATAAATTGTCGATTTCGACATATACTTGATAAGTTGCAGTTGTTCAATGACTAAAGTTATTGTTATTGTTATTCGTACTTGTTATTCCAATCTTTATGCCAGGTCTGGCCACGCGCTTTGTTCCCTTTGAACGCGCTGTAATGTAATTCAGATGGGAAGGAGGATCACTGAGTGTATGATCTCATACTGTAATCGATACGGCTGCGCACTTGTCGACTTTGGCCAGGCCTGCTTTACGCACTGCCAGTCGTTCTAACACGTTGTTCAGTTGATTTCTTCCCGCCCTAAGTTCATAAAAGAAATGTCCAACAGAAGAGAACTATTAGAAAAGCTAAGAGAGATAGGTGAAGAGTGTTCTGATATAGAATCAAATGCAACGAGATGGGAACTATCATCTGAAGAGGAATCGGATCATATTCAAAGTGAGACATCTGATGATGAAGAGGCGATCACCAACGATGAAAATGAAGATTTCATCAATGTGCCCAGGAAAAGGCGTAGGGTGCTAATTAGTTCAGATGAAGAAACTGAAAATACCTCTCAGGAGACCGAAACAGCTGCAGATGGTACTGTGTGGTCAAAATTTGACGAAGGTGGTATTCCCGGAAGGCTACCATCTACATGTATTTTCAAGGGTGTGACAGGGCCAACAGGCTACGCAAGAAGAAACGTTATGGCAAATAATCTTGCCAGTGCATTCTCGTTGATAATAAATGATTATATTATCAAACATATAAAAAAGTGCACAGAAGAAGAAGCCCGCCGAATTTTGGATTACGATTGGACAACTACACTGCCGGAAATACGTGCATTTATTGGCATTTTATATGCTCGTGGAGCCTACGAGGCAAAAAATTTAAAACTAAGTTATTTATGGTCAGTCAAGTGGGGTCCCAAATTTTTCAGAAGAACTATGTCCCGAGATAAGTTCAAGCAAATTCTACAATTTATTCGTTTTGACAAACGAACTGAAAGAAGTGCACACATCCGAACAAATAAATTTGCCTTGGTTTCGGAAATATGGGACAAGTTTATTGAAAACAGTCAAGCTTGCTATCAACCAGGGCAAAACATAACAGTTGACAAACAATTATTTCCAACAAAAGCTATGTGCAAGTTTATACAATATATGTCTAATTTATACAATATATGCCGAATAAATTTGGCATCAAATTCTGGCTTGTATCAGACGTTACTAGCAAGTACGTGTTGAATGGTTTTGCTTACTTGGGGAAAGATGAACAACGACCATCGTCAATGCTTCTAAGCGAATACTTTGTTCTGAAATTTGTCAAACTATATACAGGCTGTGGAAGAAGTGTCACGACCGACAACTTTTTTACGAGCATGTCACTAGCGACGAAATTATTGGCCAAACAAACTACGTTAGTTGGAACTATTAGAGGAAATAAAAGAGAATTACCCAAAGCAGCCAAATAATCGAAGGATAACATGCCTCGTCTTTCCACTTTCCTATATTGATCAGAAAATTGTGTCCTTACAATATATAAAAGCAAACCGAACAAAAGAGTGGCTGTTCCAAGTTCCAGGCTTAAATTTGTTAAAATTGATAAAAGTAATAGAAAAATGTTACCAGATTCTATTCAGTTTTATAATAAAACAAAATTTGGAGGTGATATGACAGATCAAATGGCCAGAAAATATACGGTGAAATCTAGTTCTCGTAGATGGCCCCTCCAAATATTTTTTAACATTTTAGATTTGGCTGCAATAAATGCTTGGATCCTTTATAAAGAAGTGACCGGAATACAAATAGAACGAAAACAGTTCCTGTTTCAATTAGCAGAACAGCTTTCCGCCGATTACACAACTGTAAGAGAGAAACATTCATCACAACAGGAAGACCCACAAGTATCAACTGCAACATCTTCAAATACAACAGATTCTACCAAACGAAAAATTTGTCAAATACGACTTTGCCACAATAACAAAACAAATAATATTTGTCAAAAATGTAAAAAGTATGTTTGCGGAAGATGTACATCCAAAAAGATTTGCACTTTCATTTGCTTAAAATGTCCAGATAATGTATAAATTATTTTTTTTAACTGAAATACATTTTTTTATTGTTAATACTTATTAATAACTTGTTATATGACTGTAAGTGATATAAAACATATTAAAAATTACTGTTAAACAAATTTCTTTGCGCATTAGTTATTTTTTCACAATGCAGTCATTTTGACTGCTTTCAGGCAATATAGGTATATACTAAGCTCCTGTCTTTCTAGTGTTAATAAACAAGGTTCCCATGGTCAACAAACTGAATTGGAATTCTCTGGCATATTTGTACTACTCATGCGCCAACTTATAATTTTTTTGGTAGTTTATTCTCTATTAAAAATTTATATATTGACATGATGCCTAAAAACAAATTTTTAAAGGTCCTTAAAAAACATTATTTAAGCCCTTAAAAGTTATTGATTTTCATTCTGTGATTTGAGTGGGAACCCTGATAAAATGGTAAATTAACAACTAGAAAAATATTAATTTTTGCATCATCCCATTCCAAATTATCTCCAATTTTATGAGGGATATCCGAATGTCGACTCGTCCTTGCCAGACATATAGATTTGATTGTGACATTCCTGGTTTTTTTAATCTGATGCAATTCGGTTTGTCATTTCAACAGTGTTGAGGATTAGGTAACAATTGTCAAAAGTGAGTATGAATCGGAGGAAGAAGCAAACTGCAAAATTGATATTGCCATCAAAATCACTAGAGTTTAAAAAATATCAGGGGCAATTTCCTCCCTTTATCACCACCACTATATTTAGTGTTGATTTTTTGTAATCTTGGGGGAGGGGAAACGTTTTTTTTTAAGAACTGCTGTTACATTTTTGGAATAAACTCAGAAATAACTGTAAATGTAAGCTTTCCCAAACCGAAAAGCAATTTATTTTTGCATTTTAAAATACATTTGACTTACTTTCCTACTATTCAGACTGTTCCTAGTGTTCACAGCCCAATTTCGATGCATTATACCCATTTACATAACCGTTAGCGATTTTATATTAAGGAACAAGAAATATATAACATCACCAAATGTGAATACCTTCACTTTTTGGAAAAGACAGATTCATTAGCATGAGTGCCTGCAGCATTATTTGAAGAAGGCTGCAAGAAAAAAAATAGTTCAAACCTTGTTTTTTTTAAACAATTTTTTTTCTCACTATGACAAATATAAAGTCTATCATTAAATGACACAGTTTATTTTATCCGGTGAATTTTGCCCTTTTCTACACTTTTATAAAAATTTAATCAGCTATGGGAATACAAGTATACTCCCATGCACCTTCCTACTCATTTCCATTATTTTTACAGATTGAGTGAAAAATCAATACTGTTTTGAATATATTTTGTCATGTTCAAACAACATAGCAATTTGATTTTTCCAATATTCGACAAGCCAATATAAATGCATAATTCCTTGATTTCTAAACACCCTAAAATCTAATACAAAATCTCCACATTCTACACTTACCTGTCATCTGGAGTCTTTGCACCAACCAGTTTTCCGTCAGAATCGCAGTTTTGCTTCGCTTTTTTGGATTTCCAAAAAAAAGCATCTTTTACTGTCATTTGTTTTTTTCTCTTGATTGAATTCATTTCTTAAGTACGACGTAAGGTTTACAAATAAATTATTAAGTGGGTGATATAAATTAAAAAAAACAAACCTGTTATATCACTTTTGTTGGTAAATTCATTTAGCGTTACCGTTATAATTAGAGGAGGAGAAACATTCTTCAAGGAAAGGGTGCAAAGAACTGTAAGTGCCAGTCCACAGTTTTGTTATTAAAAAATTAAAATAGATGGCGTGAATTTGTGTATGGAAATTTTAGTCTGCATTCAAGACAAATCATACAAATTTGAAGTTTGGAATTCATCCACAAATAAAGATCATTCATTGAAGAAGATAATTGGCATTTTATGAATCACAGTTAGATGTAAACATATGTCAGTTAATTTCTAATGAAGGAGTATTGAAGCATTAAAAGACCACTTAATACATTTCAACACCATGTAGATGAGGTTGGAAGGTCTAATGCATGTGTTGAATTGTCAATGGAATGGCCATGTGTAGGTTACTGCACTCCTTTCAAATGTTTTGCAAATACTTGAACTTTCCTGCTCAGCTCTGAAGTTGTGGATCAAAAATGAAAGCATAGTTCTCCAGAAAGATCTTTTTCGTTTTCTTACTTGCCGTTACATTTAGAATCAAATAAAGAAAAAATGTAGGTGAGGAAATGTCGTTCCTCCATCTAAAAAGGTAAAGGCTCGTCGTTCCCACGCGTTCCCCCTCCACTACACCCCTGAGTAAGACAAGCCCGGTAACAGAAACAAGGTGACGTGGTGGTGGGCACCTAAGCTATCTTAGTTTTGGGGATACATGATAATTTTTTTCAATAAAATTTTATTACAGAAATATCTTTTCTAAGTCATCTTATGGCATGTAAGTAAACAACAAAGAATTTTTTGTATTACAGGGCTGTCACTGGTAACTTAAAAGGCAACTGTTCAAGGGAAGGCAACTATGCTGACTTCTTTTGCCAAAATTAGCCTCGTAGCGATTATTTCTTTGCATACATTTACTTTTTTAAATAATAGGCGACTATTTCAAAGGGGAAGAAACGTATTTATAAAAATATATTTTTATTCACTAGTCAAAAAGCATGAAGAACAGAAATGAAGTCAATACTCATTCAACTTTGATATATGAGGTCAAAAGGATGTGGCTGTATTCTTTTGGTCTGAGGCATTCACTAAAGGCATCACATCTGTGGAACCTATAGGATTTTCATGGATGGAAAAAAACTACTACTGAATGAAGAGCTTATAATCCTTTAACTCCATGTTCTCTATAAGAGAACTCTTTTGTTTATTGACTGTTATTAATCGATTCTGGGGTAAACATTCATAATTTTTAAGATGCATGTACAGAATTCAGATACAAACTAGAACCTGTCGATCATGTGACAATCATTTCCTCTGATGTCATATGGTATTTTGATAATCACGTTGGAACGATGATCATTTTGTCGAGATTTATGAAATGTGATAGCACCTATTGCCAAGTTTTGCACTGCCATTGTGAGGACTTTCGATGTTAACCGCTTTATGTCCGCAATTTGTGTTGGTCTGATTGGTACTTTCGTCTAAACCTTAAATAACAATTTTTACTGCTTTTGTGTGTATTTATTATTATTTTTTTTTATTTTAGATTGACAAAAATTTTATATTTTAGCTAAATAATAGTTTGAATTTAAAACTTGAAGTAAATTTTTTCAATACTTTGAGTGAACTATTAGAAGATTAGGTTTAATTAGGTTCATCCATTTCTCAAAACTGTTTAAAGTTTTTGACTTGTGTAATTTTTGAATTGCAATTGTTTGTAAAAATGATTAATTTTTTTTATTTGGTTTGATTGTTTTTGTGTGAAGCTATGTTTTTTTTTTTTTATTGGGAACTGTATCATCTCTGAAATCCGTTTACTCTTTGTGTATGGGAATGTCTTCAAATCAGAGTATTCATAGTTGGCTTTGCTTCATTTATAAAAAAATTATTCTATTTAATAAAAAGTTGTGTGCTGCTGTACTCATCATTGTTACCTGTTTGCAACCTGTTCATTTCTGTCATATTGTGATGATACCGAGATTCCTACATTTTCTTTAAAATATTATTGTTATTTAACAAATTTTTTAACTGATGATTCCAACTGAACCATAGGATCTAATTCAAGCAACCCAAGGTTAAGACTTCATCAGTGAGGGAAAAAGTATTCCTGCCTTTTATATAATATATATTTTACTTTTCTTTTTTTACTTTGTTCTTTTTCCAAACTCGATCAGAAATTCAGTCTGAGGCACCATTCCAATTGAATAATAAAGGGGGAGGATGAAATGCTTTATTATTTCCTCCTGATGCGAGAGTATCCCATGTAGTTTGAACGATGGTCATTTATAAGTTTTTATACTTTATACACGTTAAATTACAAGTTATGTAAGCCTTTAGTTTGAAATTCCACTGCAATTTTAGAAGCTCTGTATTTTTTTAAGGGAGTATTAGTCTTCCTCGTATAACAAAATCGAGTCAGATCCAGCAACAATATCTACATCAAAACAAAATTGTTTTTTTGTTTGTTTTTTTAAATGTGGAAATTAATGTTTGTATTTGAGGTGACTTTTTTACTTCTGTAAAACTACTTGCAAATTCCAGTTGTAACACATTAATTTTAATATTTGAGGATACTATTTTTAACATTTGAGGCAACTAAAGCAACTATTGTCAATGTAACTTAGTGGTGGCAACTCTGGTTTTAGTATTTTAAATAATAATAGTTGGAAGAATATACTATATGTCCAATTGTGTAGAGGAGGAGCAAAATTTACTCAAGTTACACATTTCTATTTTTTTATGACTACTTTGTTTGTAATCAGATATTGCTTTATTTAAAATAACACTGCTATAAATCTTTTTTCTAGTTTTGCTGTTTTCTTTCATACCATAATCCTGCTTACATTTGTATTCATAGATTTGGTAAAACTTCTTAATAAATCTCCTGTTTTCTGTTAATCGGACTGTTAGTTCAAGCAGCCTTTATATAATTTATTCTCCTTTAAATATGCAGTCATATTCTCCATCATTGTTCATATGTTAAATTATTTTCTTTTGTCTTAACTATCAATTTTTATGCTTCACTTTTAAGTATTAGATTTATTAACAGTATTTATATGTCACCTTTTAAAATAATGAAAGTTTATCTAATTTAATTTTTAGCGCACAGTCAGAAGATGGAAGACGTCTTGGTAGAGAAAACCTTGGCAAACTTATTGAAAATGTAAGAAAATAGAAAATCTTGACATCTTTAGTCACGCATATAACTGTTTTCTAAAATGAAAGATTACTCAAACTTTACAACTTTAATTTAATCATAAATAGACAATTCTCTGAAAACTGAAATCACCTCACTTAAAAAAAAATCTTGAAGCAACATAAAAGTAATGAATTGCTATTAAAGTTGGATGCCCAAAGTATCATAAATTTGTAATAAAAACATTTTGTGGCCCATGTTAATTTAGTTTTTTGACATTTATAATTGAGTCATTTTATTGACACTAAATTATGGGAAAAAGAGTATTATATATAAGCATTTTAAAAAGAACAACTTCAAGGTTAACAAGAAAAATTTTACTTAATGTAGTAATTATTTTCAGATATATAAAAGTTCAATAATATTGCATTCTAGGTTGAAAAGTTCATGAAACTAAGTTCAAATCTTTACACATGTCTCATGTGTCGGTAATTTAACAATTGCATCCAAGCAAGATTTAAGAGTACATAAATTATTTTGATCACAATTATTGTAAATTTTCTTATTTCAAATACCGTTCTAAAGTAATATCTCTTTATTAAAAGGAAAACCAAATAAATTTCAAACTTAGATTAAACACTTATATGTATGTGGTCCTAATCATCACTCCAAATTTTCAAATGTGAGAGATTTTTTCTTCTGGGGAATTTGATGTTTTTAATTATATCTTTAGTGGAGTATGAAACTTTTTATTCTTTAACTGGCAAGTCTTCCTCCCTGCAAAGAAATCTCAAAATCTTCCACCAATCTATAACTATTAATCTGAGATATTTTTTTGTTTCCAAATGGTACAAGCACCCATTTATCAAGTTTGGTGTCTTGTATTTTTTTCTGTTTTTGCTACAGAGCATTCTGAACGAAGATTGTTTTTTTTTTTTAAGGATAGGCTTATTAGATGTTTCTCCTTAATGCCACTAACTGTAGGTGCCTATTGCATATCAGCTCTACAACACCTGTAACAGCCTTAAATTTGCAACTGTAAAAATATCATGGTTTTCCACTTGCAAAAATAGTATGTCCTGTGCATTGGTTTATGTTTTTGTTCATTAAGTCCACAAAAATAATCTTTTATAAAAAGTTGGATAGATATACTATTATTAAGATATACCCAAATGTACCTATGTATTTTGTCTTGAGCCTAATTTTATTTTGTTTCTCCATGTCTCATGTGTCAATTGCTTATAAATGTATATTTGACCTAATTAAAACAACTATTTTTCTGTATAACTTTACCACCAACTAAAATTATAGAAAACAAAATCATAATTAGTAAATTCATTGGTTAAAATGTGTTATATGGTTTTACTTGGCGATTTTCAAACTTCCCTTGCGGGCATTTAAATCTAAAAAAATACACCTACCTATTTCGGGTAATCGTTTGTAGCATTTCACTCCCAAAATTACTTTTTTTTTAATCACTTAATATTTTAAAACTTTAAAAAGCAAGGTGTGTGCGCATTTCACAACCTACAAGGAAGAAGCACATTCTATTTTGATGGCCTTGTGGCCATTTAAACTTAAAAAAATACCTCTACCTATTTCAGTCAGTTTTTTTCTGGCATCTCACCCTTAAAAAAAAAATTTTTATCATTTGCTGTTGCGAAATTCAGTAAAATCTACCTTATGAAAGAAAAATCAAAATCTACTTTAACTCATATATCAGAAACTATTTTAGTGGCTGTAGTTCTGTTTTTAGTGGTATATGGTTTCATTCCCATCATCTCAAACACTATGAATAAAAAGTTATGGGTTATGCAATCCACACCTAAATCTTTGATCCTTTCTCCCAGTAGGTTATATGTAAATATATGTTAAATTACAAGCGCACAAAATATAATAAAGTTTTTTCAAATCACAATCCAAATTAAAATTTTCAAAATAAAAAGCTTTTTCTAATGCTAAATCTACTAAACCAGATATTCTAAAAATAGTATTTTTATGTTCTTAAAATCCCATGGATACTGAATTCTTGTGTCCCGGTTAAAATTTCCAATGTGACAAAAGATTATTTTATTTGTATATACTAGCAGTTCCAACACAAGTAACCTCATATATTTTTAAAGAACTACCATTATAAAAAAAATTGTATGCTTTAAAACATGGTTTCTGCATTACCACTATTAAAATATACCCAGAAACAACTTAAATTTATGACGCAACAAAAATAATAACAGAAGTTCTTCAGCTGGTCCATATTTGTAGCTATATCAATTTGCACCAAAATTAAGCGTTTTTTTGGCGAAGAGAGGATGAGTTTGTCATAAATTCACATACAGCAGTAATTCTAACCAATCATGACTCTGAAATATCGCCGACAACATTAAAATAAAAAAAATTGCCAGTTTGCTTGGATTGGTGTATTATCTTTGCCACCATGTAACACATTTCACCCAATTCATTATTAGTTTCTTATTTAAATTTATTTAAGATTAGAAAAAGAACGCAAAATGTCCCATGCATCAGCCAGAGAATCGTCCTTGTACAAGATCTCCCTAAACTTTACTGACAAAAATAACATGAGTAATATTGATTGTTATGCCAAACAATTTAAGTATGGAAACCAGGATCGTGATTTCATCATTCAAAGAATAAAACTGTAAAATATAGAGGTCAATTGTTTAACAGACTAAAGAATCGTACTTACTAATTATTGATTGATTTGCAGGTGTCAACATATCTGTTCAAAGTGTTGTTCCACAATTGATGCTGTCAAATAAGGGACTGTCACATTCCCTTTCTAAAATACCTGTCATGAAGTATATTGTGTCGCAAACAACAATGATTATTTCAATTAGATTTTCCCAGAGTTTGCCATTTTTCTATTGTTTTGAAGGTACCTTTCCCTGTTCATCCGTATTTCGGCGCCATTTTCCCCAAGACTTTACTGCCAAAACTATTTTTAAGAAATTTATATATTTTCTCCTTTGGCATAAATGTTCTATCTGATCTACATATCTGAAAAAATTGGGGAAATTTGAAAAAAAAAAGTTTTCTTTAAAATCAGGGAATTTTTTAGAAATCTGTCTGGGAAAACAGGGAACTTTTTCCCTGTATTTTGTGGCCACCTTCTATGACGGCACACGGAAAATACTGGTCATAAACTTATACATGACATTATTTGGAGCATCTGGAAACCCCACTCTAATCGCAACAGCCAATTGGAATACTTCTTTAACAACAAAATTTAAATATTAGCCTATCACAAAAGAGATGTCGCCATGCATAAACTCCATTTGGGTTTATATTGAGTTGGAACAACAACTAATCATGCAGCTACTCCACTCCTGCTTGCTGATTGTCCTCGTATTTATTTTTGGATTGCCAGCCATTCAGAGAATAAAAGTGCTATCAAAACAATGGAGTTTGAAAAGTTACTATAAAAAAAACCTGAAATGCCATGGAAGAAGTAGCCCCTTCGATTAATAGCATGGATCAGTCGAAAAATAAAGCCAGATTTGAGTTGGATGTTCCACATAGAGATTTGGTCTCAGGTGCTAAAATTCCTGAAAACAACCTGAGAAAAGAGGCCTCATCAAATAACTGTGTGCATCTGTCGAAAAAGAAAACCAAATTAGAGTTGGATGTTCCAGGTAATAATTTGAACTCTAGCACTATGACTTCAGGATCCCCTACAAAGTCAAATCATTCAAAGTTCTTGCCAAAATGGTTAATTGAGGGATTGTTGATTTTTAATGAACAAATTGGAAGAGCTTTTTGTAAAGCTTGTAAAGAATGAGAGTTTAGTTGGCGAGTACTGTTGAAAAGATGACAAATCAAGTTTCCGAATCGAATATTATTCTATTTAGAACTACATTCATGATTAGCAAAAAAGAACTTGTCCAACGTAAATTTAAGCTGTTAACAGGGGTCGCAGACGTCCTATATGTCCTATAAATCCTATTTTTTTTTTTAAATCGGCAAAAACGTCCTATATTTTAGAATTGTCCTATATATCCTATATTTCTATATTGATTCGATCTATATTTTCTTAAAATTCGTAATAACAGCGCTGTTCGTTGTCTTTTTTTATATTTCGAATTCTTTGGCGCGATCGTAGGTGAAAAAGTCTTGACAAAAGCGATGTTTGTAGTTTTATCTCTTGTGACATCACATGCTGCATAACCTACAACTCAACTCTACTGGACCGGCGCGAGTTGTAAACATGTGAACTTTTCCATAGCACGCGGTCTTGAATTTCTGATTTGTTTTCTCCTTCAACGTAGTAAATTAATTGGTCATAATACAAAGAGATGCAGCAACCTCTTGCCTCGAGAAAAACGGATAAAAACATCTTGTGATTTACTTGCAGGACTGCTAAAGAACATTTTGAGTGCTCAATCAATAATTGATGAAGGAAACAAAAGGGTTAAAATTTACTGTATGATGTCGGATGGCGATTTTTTTATTCCAAATCCGATACGGATTCTGCGCCACGAATTGTTTACACCAAACCGCGTCTTATTGTGGCAACCATCGGCAATTCTCTTGCTCTTAAAAAAATGGTAGGGCTGCCCTTTTTTGGCGAAAATCACCTTGGCGCAGAATTCATCCCGGATTTCAGAATATTACCCACGATTTTTTCATAAAAGTCGTCAAAATTGAAAATGACGTCAATACGTTGTGTTGTCAAATTCAAACGGTCACTAGGTTTTCTGGAAAACCAAGTAACCGGTTCGCCACATTCGGTGCTAAATCTCCCATTTTTCCAATTCCCATTGAACCAACAAAAGACTGCAAACAGGATTAAAAAGAAAATACTTACAGAAATTGGCGCAGTTCAAGCAGTTATAAATGCTGGAAGCAAAAGACTCAAGAGGACAAATAATGTAATTAGTAAAACTTGATTTAGGAATGGAATATTGAGGTAATAACGAATGACATATTCAGGATCAGGTGATTTCTTTTTTTAAAGGTGTGTTTTCTATTCTCAAATACAATATAACGAGTATATAAATGTAAAACGAGTTAATTTTTAAGTTCAGTAGTAATTGTGTGCAGTTATTTAATGTTTTAAATTGTCCTATATTTTTTTTTTAAAAATCCTATATATTTTTATTTTATCACTTTGACCCCTGTGTTAATTGTTGCAAATTGCCAATGAGGTACTAATAAATCCCAAATATGTCAATATGCATTATAGAAAAATTACTCAAATTTGAACTGCTTTGTCAGACACTCTCTACGAACAGCTTTTAGTGGATCTTCAGAAAAGTCCAGTCATATTAATTTTGATAGATGAGAACATGGACATTACTGTAACAGAGAAATTAATTGTTTAGGTGAAATATGTTAAGGACTCCCAGGCATGATTTTAGGCAAACTTATCAAAGGAAGGAATTCAGTGCACTGACTATAACATTACGAAAACTATACTGAAGTTTTTGGAGAAAAATGGTGTTCCTATAACCAAAGTTATAGGCTTGGGAACAGATGGTGCCAAAGTAATGATGCGATATAACATTGTAGTTGGTTCTCATCTTCAAAAGGAAACACCATTATTGATTCATTTACACTGTATTTCACACAAGCTGGCCTTTGCACTGAGTCAAGCTGTTGAGCATATCTCCAAGATAAGTAAGGTGCAATCAATAATCAACAGCCTTCGTACATCAGGATTCCCAAGGTCATTAAAAGTGCTTAATATTTTTTAACTTGTTTTCAAGTCCTTGAAAATGCTTAGAGGTTCTTAGAAGTCCTTAATTTTTGTGGATGTTGTGTGCCCAATACAAAATTTATAAAAATACAACTCAGACTTGCTATCCCTGCGTGACCGCTGCTTATTCGCAACATAGTGGAATTCTCTGACATATTTGTACTATGCATGCGTCAACTTGTAACATTTTTGGTAGAATATACTTTATTAAAAATTTATATATTGACATGATGACTGAAAATAAATTTTTGAAGGTCCTTAAAAATATCATTTAGGTCCTTAAAAGTAATTGATTTTCATTCTGTAATTTGAGTGGGAACCCTGTACATATTTTAATACATCTTGTAATCATCATGATAAGCTGAAGAAATGCAAGCCATCCTCCAACAAAAGAAGCTAACACTGAAGTACCAGCACAGTGTATGCTGACTGTTAGGCAAAGCTGTTGAAGCAATCCATGAAAGTTACGACAGAGGAAGCTGCTATTTCAGACCTTAAAGCTACTGGATTGCTAAAATCAGTTCCAATCTTATGATTTTATGAGCACAATTAGTTTATTAAGAGAAATTTTAGACCTTGTGTATAGCCTTTCCTTGTGTTTTCAAGCAAAATATAAAACCATGGAAATGCCAAAATTTTGTGAGTTAATTTACAAGTCGAGTAAACTTGGAGACTCAGGCGCGATGCAATGCTTGTATCCAGAGTGTCTAAAATTACTAACAATTGCCCTAATTCTGGCAATCTCTACTGCAACATGTGATTTTCTTGTCCAAATTGCATAAAAAAGATAGACGAGAAAGCAGGTGATAATCACGTCGAGATTCTTTCGAGGATTTCTATCAAAGGGCGGGATTTTTACTTCAGTAAAGAAAATGTTATTAAATGAGGTGTGAATTTTACTTCTGTAAAAAAAAAAGGGGGGGGGGGATAAATGTGCATGTGTATGTGTTATTGTACTGTTATTGTTGTAGTAATTAATTTCAGCAAAATCCTTATTTTGCTTTAGTTTTAAAAAATGCCCTTTGGAAATAAATACTTAACTGGCAAAACACTCCAGAGAGTCAACAGAAATGTTGTGTAATTAGGTTTTGCGGGGCCTTATAGAAAGTCTTGTCCATTAATGTAAGAAAATTTTGATGGCTTAGACACAGGTCCACCAGGCTCAATCCACTGTTGTGAAAATACAATCAACGCAGTTCAATACCACTTCTTCAGTACTTGCGTTAAATCTGATTCCTCACTGAATAAATGGATCATGGCTGTTTGTCAAGATGTGTATTTTCACTCTTCTTATTTTATAAGTAGTGTTAAGGGACAATTAAAAAGGAAAAACTAAGGAAAACTACTTCTTTAGATATTGCATTAATTTTATTTTAGTTGTAAATGAATATCATTAAATGCATGATGTATTATATTAAAATTTCAGTATTATAGATGTAGTAAATTAAACTGTTTTAAACTTTTAGCTGCAGCAATTGAGTCGAAGCATGTATCCTTTGAAAGTATACACTACTTTACTAAATTCCTTTTAAGCTTTACTAAAATAAATCATTTTATTTTTACATTTACTTTATATAATACTGTACCACAAGCTTGAATGTTGCATCAAGTAAAACAGAATCTCTATCTTTTACACTTGTACTCCCTACAAGCACTTGTCATAAGAAAATAATGAAAATAAAAAAGTGATGCTGTTGTAATAATTATATGTTGTGCGTTTGCTGCCCTCCTAAGCAAAATGGCAGTGTCTGCAATTTTCATCATTTTTAAATTACTTCTTCCTGTAGTTTTATTAATATGGTATCAATAAAGGTAGATAATTGTTGGAGCACCCGTTGAACAATGGTGTCCTATTTATATTATTAAATCTATGTTACTTTTTGTTCTCTATTTACAAAAACCTATTTTATTTCAAAACTTGTAAGTGTTGAAATATTGCTATTTTGTTTGAACTGCAGTATTAATCTCTTCAATAAAGACAATCCTGCATCCTTGCTTCATTACATTACAGTACTTTGTTTTTGTATGCTTAGAAAACACTCACATTTGCTTTAAAGAAAGAAATGAAAAAGTTGCAGTTCTGGATAACTTCCCTCTTTATTTATCCTGTAATGGAAGCATTTGTGCTGAAATGACATATTAGGTATAAAAAAAACTTGCATTAAGTGAATAATTTAAAAAAAAAATATTTTAAATAATAGGTGCATACACATCCAACATGTACGGATGAATAACAAAATGTGAGAATTTTTGGCCGTTTTGTTGTTTGTAGGAATAGCTCTTGGAAATTTTTGAGTCTATGTATCTCTTATTAGGTTCATCAGTTTCTTAAAACAAATTTCCCAGATGAAAAAGTGGTTTTGCTTCTAGATATTGGAAAAAAATCACCTTTTTCCCTCTAGTTTTTAGCATTACAAATAATGAGTTTCTGTGTCACACAGAAAATTGTAAGCAATTGTAGATTTCCATAAAATACAAATACTCTTTAGGAACTTAAATGTATTTATATGATCTGTAATTTTAAAGACTTTACTTTTTATAAACTTTATCTCAAGTGCTTAAGATGCAAGCAGTTTCTGTTCTTAATTCATATCAACATCGTGATATCTCTTTATTGTTTTAAACAGTGTAGTTGTCTTTTGTTTTACCATTCTGGCCAACCTGGCTCAGATCTAGGCTTAGTTGTTTAGTAGTAAAAATATTGTATTCGTCTCTAAAAAATGGTTTTTGAGCAAATAAATTCACACATTCTATATTTAGGTACAAAACACTTGGGGTATAATTTTTAGTGCCAAATTGCTTTTTTATTAAAACATTTTCCTGTTCAAAGAAACACTCAAATTTTGATAGTATATTGAATGAGCTCTAAAGGGTCGACACATTATGGGAAGATAGATACATAGGAAATAAAATAGAAAATGGAGACTTGCAAAACCAGTAAAGAAAATGCAAAACCATGGTCTAATAAACTGAACAATATGAAAATCTAAAGCAAATTAAAAATTGAAGCATTCATAAAGATACAATTCTCAAATTAAAAATCAAAAGAGGAATATTTCATTTAATATAATTCAGTTTTTGCAATAAAATGTCATCCATATTTTCCTAAATTCATTTAATTGTATCCATATTGCTATATGTTTTATAGTTATTGCTTATTTTAAAATATTTCTTAACTAAGATTTTAGTGAACAGCTTCAAATATCCAGTCCTAGTTTTCAAACAGATGTTTGAAGAACTTCTAATCTAAATAACTACTTATTGTATAGAGGTAAAAAGAAAATATGAGTGATGTTACAAATCCATTATATTGTTGCCTTTATACACTTTGTCAGAATCTCTTATAGTGTTAAAGTATTTTTTACAATTGTTAAAGTTTGATGACTTCCAACTTAGTTTATTTTAGTAGAAATATTCATGTATTTTAATTAGGACTGTTATTTCTCTGTAATGTACTTTTTATTTACACAAGTTGCTATAAACATATATTTTGGAAAAATATACTGTACAAAGTCTAAATTCCTAATTTCTTGTTGCTTATTATTAACTTCTTTTACTTAGCTCAATTTTTTCAGAAATATTAAAATTGTTAAAAAAAATTAAGTTTGTTTATCAGGTATTTCAAAAATAATAATAATGAAGAGATAAAGCATTTAAAAAAGTATATACATTGAAAATTAGAAATAAAATTCAATACTTTTGACTTCTCAACAAATTAATTTGTGAAAGTTATGTTACTGTTTAAAAGGTGTCGTTAAAATTCAAAGAAAAAGGCTCCTCTGGTTAATTTCTTGTTTGACCTACCATATCCTTAAAAATAGATTGGAAGTTCACAATCTCAACAACTCATAGTAGTTGAATATAAATACATTTTGCAAAATTCTTTCTAGGTTTCTTGGAAAGAGTAACAATATATATTTTGACTTATTGTCTTAAAGGGTTATAATATTCTTAAATTTATATATTTTTTATTAAAATATCAGAAACTATAAAACTGAAATTTAGCAAAAAATTTGCCAATCATATTTAAGGGATACATATTTAGCAGTAGCACTCTTCAGGGAAAATCAACATCTATACTAACTTGTTCATTAATGTTTTCCCTCTACAAATTGGTTACTAAAGATTTTTTTTGCCCTGATATTAACATCAGGTTTAAAAC
Organism: Linyphia triangularis; assembly: GCA_963978545.1. Classification (NCBI taxonomy): domain Eukaryota; kingdom Metazoa; phylum Arthropoda; class Arachnida; order Araneae; family Linyphiidae; genus Linyphia; species Linyphia triangularis. The sequence goes on from OZ021721.1 coordinate 54,801,299, forward strand.
TGAACAGTGAACAAAATTTGGCCAATATTAAAGATTTTATAACTTTTTGATTGACCTTTTTTGCTTGGTGTATTTTTCTTAGACCCTAATTACTTGATTTATTTTAACTTTTGGTGATGGAGTTAAAGTATTTTTTTTTCATTGGAAATGATTTTATTTGTCATAATAAAATACTACTGTGAGTAAGCTACTTGTATCAAACGTTTTTTGAATTTTTCCCTTATATTGTCACATTCAAAGCACTTTAAGAATAACCAATTTCAGGTTTCACTGCCTAATAAGTTACTGGATGGGTAAACGCTGCAGAATTATTAAGCTTAGTTTATTTCAATTTGCCTTTTCCTCTTCACTATAAAGTAAATACTCAGCTATACTATTGTAAACAGTAAAAATTGCAAAAATGATTAAATTAAGATTGAAATCATAAGCTAATTATTAGAATTTACCAAAACTTATAAATTCAATTGATATTGGCCTTTTAACGTCTTCATTAAACCTCTTTTAAGGAAACATTTTTTATTGACATTTAGAAGACAGCACAAGTTCAACGTGTTGAGGTAAATAAAAGTTCTTTACAGTGTTACAGCCTCCTAAAGAAAAAATTATTCTTAGCATGTGTCACTATAAATTGTCACATAATCTTAAAAATCTACTTTTAGTTAAAACAGGTTAAAAAATTTCTTGTCTCGAATTATTTAAATTAAAATAACTCATAAATTTATTATTTTTATTTTCTGTTTATAGATAATTTGGCTTTTCTAAATTAATTTTAACTTGATAGTTTTTCATTCCTTCTTAACTGAAAAAAATATCCATAAAATCATACAATTTTCAGATACAAAATTAGCAATTCGATATTAATTAGGAATTGTTTATATGGCGTCCATTTTATTCTTGGACTTTGTACTGTATAAGAATTTTGCTTTCACTTTAATGAAGTAATTTGACTATTTTTATAGGAATAAAAAATGGATGCAAGACCAACAACCCATGTTCAAAATGCTATTTAAAGATTTATTTTTGCATCAACAAAAAAGGCTGATTTTAAATCTGTCTTAATTATAGCATTTTAATTTTGCTTCATAGTAATTGGTCTTTCATCTCTGGTTGGTTAAAGAGTAAAATTGTAAACTCCACACTTTAAATATTTCTGATAACAGCTGAAAGAGTACACTTCTCATTTGATCAAAATACCTAAACCTGCTGCGCTTTTTTGTGTTTGTTAAGATTTTGTATTTGTTACTATTTTTATCATATTCCAGTGACAGAAAAAATGTTGCTAAAGGTAGTTTAAATTATTATAAATTAAATTGTGTAATTGTTATAAACAGAATTTAAATGTTTGAAGTCATAATAAATGGAAGTTTTTTGCTATTATTACATCAGAGTACATTCATAATTTTTCTGTGTTTCAGTAATGCCAACTGTTAATAGAAAAATAAAAAAAACTCATTATTTCAATTTGAATTGGTGTTAAAATTGAATACATGCCTGTGAGAAAAAATTTCACTTGTTGTGGTGTTATATTTAGTTTTTATGTGCTAAAAAATTACTTTTATTTGGTGTGTAGAACAGAAAAAGAGTAATAATCCCTCTCATTTAGAGGCAGAGTATAGAAAAAGTAAGATATTCCAATATTTAATTTGTTGACTGCATTTAAATTACTACAATTTAGTTTGAAGCTAAGGGTTCATTAGACTAAAATAACTGAATGCTTGCTATATTTTTGGTTTGAAATATCTCAGAGTAAATATGTTTATGCATACCTAATCACCAATTTTCTGTTCATCTGTTTTTAAAAATTATCAAGGGGTATCTTAAAAACTGTCTTTGAAAACTTAAATGCAATATTTTAATTTGTGGTAAGGTATCTGAGAGATATTTGTTTCAATTCTTTAGTTTTTTTAGTCTAGTCACAATAACTTTCCTTCAGCTTTCTTTGTATATTAGATAATTACAAATCAGCCCACAACACTTAGTAAATGAAGCTAGATAGGTTGGGTAAAGAATTGAAGGAGGTAATTGTCTGTTTTATAGTAGTATTCTATATTGATATTTCTGTTAAGTATAATTGGTTGCTATAGTTCATTCATCAATAGATGAATTATATGTATTAAAATGTCTGTTCAATCGGTGCTTTTTATGCATTTGTCTATTTTTTTATATCTATTAACAATGTAGTACACAATTTTACCTACTGGATAAACTTATTTAAATAAATTGTTTAGATAATGAACTAAATATATATCAATATTCTAGTCTATACCTGTACAATACATTATAGTACATTTTCTTTAACAGCCCTCGTATTAATGCAAATTGTTATGTTTACAAATACTATATTTTAAAACTATAAAAAATGTCTTATGAAACCCTAATATGTTTGATAATGTATTTTGAACGATTATACCTTTGTCTTCAATAAAGCAACCCTTAACTAATACAAATATGTATAGTTTGCAATGTTTATAGTTTGAATTGATTTATCTATGGATAGAGTGGGGCACAAACTATTTCATAGAGAAGTATTTTATTACATATTATCTTTTAAAATTCCATCTATAAATAGTTATTAGCTCTTTCTAAAGTAACTAGTTTATGTTTAGCTATTGAATTTTTAATTATTATGTATTAAAGTCTTTAGACATTCTACTTTCCTATGATTTAGTGCCAGTTAGAGAGTAGCTATTTTTGCATTACAAGATTAAAAAATTTAAAAAGGATTATTGTCTAGATATTTTAACCTCCCAATGTTATCTAAAGATAATTGTAGACCTAACAACAAAAAGTAGTTTCTAAAATACAGTTGGTTACTATCAAATTATCAATACTACAGTTAATTTTTCTAAGATATAGTTTTGCTACTATTTCAAATTGCAAAATTTTGTTTGACCAATGTATAGTAATAGAAAGTGAAAATAATTTTATTTGGGGAATATCTGAATTGAAAGCAATATATTAGTAAGTTGGTTAGAAAAAATATCAACTTATTACTTGTAACCCAGACTTTTTTACATAAAAATGTATGAGATTTTTACATTTTCAAATAGCCTACTTTTTATTATTTATGTTCTTCACTATATGGAAGGTAACTATTTTATGAAATGAAAAGTTAATGTTTATTATTTAATATTTGTTTCTTTTTCAATTTCAGAGACACAATATTTAACAAAATATGTCTATTGTGAATGAAACTAAAATAAAATGTGCCTAAATTTTGGATCACAAAAGATGATATCAATTACAAATGAAAAATGTTTACTATTTAAATGAAATTACAACTTAAACAGTTTTGCTTCCATGTTACTTAATATACAAAATATTTTTGCTAAGACTTGTCCAAGTGAAAGTGAAGATACAATTTTAGAATGTGATAGGAAATTTAAGTTCTTAATTAAAAATTTTAATTGTTTTTACCTTCTTGAAAGCTATGTGGTAATAATTCCAAAATTTAGAAAACAATTACTAAATTATCTTCTCTTATTTTCAAGAGGATTTGGGAGTTTTAAAAAGTATTTCATATATATGTGTTTTTTTTTTTTTTTTGTATGCAGCCTATTGAATTTGCTTAAACCTTTAGTTATACAGGTTATGATTGGAAGTAATTTAAGGTGTTTACTCAAATTCTTACTAGACTTGTGTGTATATAAAATGCCTCTTCCTTTTTTAAAGTCACCTGAGACACTTTTACAATTGGAACGTTTTGGAAAATGCAATGTATATTTCAGTTTCTTTGTTTATGTATTTTAAAACCTTTTAACATTCGCACCCATCATAGACATGCTTAATCTTATTTTTCAATTTTTTTATGATTTCTGTTGTATGAAATTATTTTTTTTCTAGATTTTATTTGTATTTTGCTGTATTTATTTGATTTCATTGTATTTTTGTGTATTTCCTTTTGTGTGTGTGTGAAATTTCTTGGTATACTTTCTTTCTCTTCATAATGTGATAATTGTTATTTTAACATATTTCTACTGTAAGGTATATAAGGTATACTGCATATAAATCTACTGTGTGAAAAAGTTTATCATTGGTTACTGTTAAACAATTTATAAACTCTATACACATTTATACTTCTCAGACTTGACCATATTTGAGATTCATTATATAAAGATTTGTAAATTATGATACTATGTTATTATATTCTGCATTTCAAGCAAAATATTAATAAAAAGATTCTTTAAGTAGTAATTATGAAGCTTCATTAAGGATTTTCTAAACTGCCATTTTCTTTTATTTGTGGTTACAGAAGGAGCCTTTTTTTATAAAAGTTAAAATGTTTTGATGGCAGTATCATCTTAAATTTTTATTTTTCAGGCACACTTTTGGTGTTTTTCGAACTTAATTGCTATGGCACTGCCTTTTTCAATAATAAAAATGTCTTCATAAAACAATTTAAGTGATAACTACAAGGCGAGAAAAAATAATTTTCCAGTAATTTTAATTGTGCATAGTTTCCTGCACTTGCAAAGTTGTAAAAATTTAACTTACAATATTTGTACTCACACCTGCATTTGTGAACCAAATCACTTCCATTAGATCTTCATTTTTCCAAGGTCTCATTTTTTACAAAACTTAATGAGTGTATTTAATGCTCCAACTTATACATCACTTTTTTATTTTTATAATGGAAGCAATTCACAAACATAATAGAATATTTATCAGTAACATTTTTCACTAAACAAAAGAGAATTTTTCTAGACACCTTAAACTTCAGCCAAAACCATATGGCACTTGAGTAACCCTATTGGGCAAAACCAGCCATGATCATTTCAAGTGATTTTACAGGAAAGACGAAAAAAAAATTATTTCCAATTAGGTTCTTAAAATTTAACTGCTTTTAAGGCTTCATAACTTAAAACAATTTTTATTGAAGTTAGTTTGCAATAGAGTGGTGTTGAAGAAAAAATTTTAAACAAAATGAAAGCCTCTTTTTTTTTAGCCTCTTTTATTTACCACATAGCTGAAATCGCATTTGGACAACTAAATTGTTTTCTGCCACAAATTTTCGTATACTTGAAATGCATATTATCTAATGTTATGTAATAAAAAATATGTGGCTTTGTACAAGGTCAATGAAAGATGTTAATAGCCTTGCATGTGAGTATGGTAGATTTTAAAGGTTATAAATCCCTCGTGTTACCCCCGGTATTCAGCCTTTAAATAATATTGGTTATAATACCTTATTACTCTCCTAGCCTTTATTTATGTCATATGATTAGTGATATACTATTTTGTATCCTTACTAGTTCTAAGGGTTTGAAAGTTAGTGTATTCAGAATATATTTTCATTGATGCAAAAAATGATCTTGCTTTTAATCCATTCTCAATCTGCCATATTTTTTGTCTTCTCAAAAAAGTTTTGAAGAATACACATTTGTATTTTTGTGGTCTTGAAACTGCATTGAATATCTTTGTGCCTTTGAAATGTATATTATATTTACTAGTCAAATCTATTTTAATTTTAACATATTTTATTATCTTATTTTATTTTTATTAGTTTTTGACAGAACAACTTTGCAACCACATTAAGAAAAATAATTTTGGAAAATTTGTCGATTCTGTGCATGGTTCAAGAGTCTTGTACTTCTGAAAACAACCCATTAACATTCAAAATGCTTTAAATTATGGTTTCATGGCTTTGAAGTAGTATGTACGAAATAACAATAGCCATATATATCCCCAATATTTTTTTTTATTTTTTAATTATTATTAACTGAAAATTTATTTAAAAAATTTTCTCAAATGTAAAATTGCTGAATTTGTACTTTTATTATGTATGTCATATATATTTTTTAAAGCCACATAGTATATAGTATATATTGTAAAAGAAGTTTTCTATAAATGTTCATCAATTTAATAATCTTAAGATGTTTTGTTGAATGAAATTTTTCATTAAAATTTTGTACCCTAAAAGACTTGTATATTTTCTTTCTTATAAATATTTCCTCTTGTGGTTTTATTTTATTCCGATTATATAAATAAACTAGGTATTTTAGCAACAAGGAAGTTCAGGGATTCGAGGCAAATAAAGAATGAGCTTTTATTCGTTTTTAATGTTTACATAAGAGGTAAAAGAATTTTTTCATTATGCAATAATCATTTCATGTGTTTCATTTGCCAATGTTCGTAAAATAGTTGCATTGCCCTTACTCCTTCCTGTCCAGGAACAAAAAAAACCCTGTTCATCCCCTCTCCCCCAGAAGGAATTATTTTAAAATATCTTTTCAGGGTTTCCGAGCATATGGAAAGTCAGGAAATTTCATGGAAAGTAATGAATTTAGACTTTGGGTAAATTTTGTCATGGAAAGTCATGATTTTGAGCAAAAAAATACTATAAGTCATGGAAATACTGTGAATATCATGATTTCTAAACATTTTAAGTAAAATCATGTAACAGTGACGTTATAAACTCTATGATCGCTATTCAACTCATTGAAATTTCATCTGTGTTTTTATTTGCGTTTTGACGGAAACAACGGTCACAGTTAAAAACCGCGACCAATGAAAACATTTCTGAACTCCAAATTTGGGACATCACACAGGTCTCATGGGTGAAAAAAATTTCGTAATATGATAACAGAAATGAACAGTTTTGATAAGCTTGTGTTTACATTTTTAATTCCCCCCCCCCCCCCTTTTTCTTTATTCTGTTTTGCTTATAATTGTATGTAATTTATTATTACTGACTTATTTTTTCTTCAAATATTTCTTTATTGTTAAAGATTGATTAGCTTTTTTAACACTGAAATATCAAAAAATGGAAAATTATTTTTTCCTCTGATTTGGAAGTTACTGAAATAAGGATTTTTTACTTAATTTAAAATAAAACTTTAGAAAAATCATTTTGTGGTACATTGATTCACTTACTGTTGATAAATTCATATAATGTTAATAAAATTCATATAGAATTGTGTTAGTAAAAGTCATATAGATTATTATTATTATTTTGTTATTTGATTTTTTGAGTCATGGAAAGTTATTAGCTTCTGTCTTGAAAAGTCATGGATTTATGAAATTTTATTTTAGCAGAAACCCTGTTTTTCCCCCTTTAATATAGCAAAAAAAAATTACTTTGGCAAGGTGTTAGTAGCCAAGATTGTAGTGCTGCCATCAGGTTGGAGTTTTGGGAACTGATTGTCATGTATGTTGTTTTTCTTGCAAAAAAACCCTAAAAAATTTCAACATTCTGCCTATCAGAATTTGGTCAAAAGCTACTTTTATTTAAATCAGATTTCTTTGTGTATTGAAAGTTACTTTCTGTAAAACCACACGCATATTCTTTGCTTTATTAGTATAGATTTGAAAATTGAATTTTTGCGTGAAGTATTTGTTTTTGCTAAAAATATTTAATTTCAAAATTTTTAACACTTCGTTTCAATTAAACGTTAAGTTATTTCATACATATTCAATCATGCTACAGCTTTTTAGCCAATAAAACTGATATTCACAATGAGGTTATTTTGAAGATATACATCTAAAATAATGGGCGTGTCATGGTAAGTTGGTTGTATTCAGATTATTTGGCGACGTCAGCAACACGTGGGCTTTAATGCGCCGAAACATTCGTCATTAGACAAGCCTACATGCATTTACAAACAACCTAACACGGGACTCGAACCCGCAACCTCGTGATCTAGAAGCTGGCACGCTAACCACTATACCGTTTAGTCGGCATGTGTCATGGTAAGAGATAAGTTCTAAAGGTTCTTGAAATACATAATTTGTATACATCCCTTAACTTTGTCTCTAATATTTGCATATGATTTAGATTTCAGCTGTGAAGCTTAACTAACAGCAGTTTTGATAATCTCCTATATGGAGTTGTTACTTTTAATCATAAGACATTGTAAATCTGTTTGCTCTATTTTATACTGAGTAGTATTTTACACATGCTTGAGTAGTCGCTTTTAGACACTCTTCTATAATCACTCGAATACTAATAAATCCCATTTGATCAATCATTGTTGAAACTCTTTAATGTTGCCAAAATTGTTTAAATCAAAATAAATAAAAGGTATGTGTTTCTATTGCCTTACGTCAAACTTATCAGCTTTTATTCACGTTCTATTATCCTGATACCAAGCTTAATTCAATCATATTCAATGAAATTTTTTCTAAACCACTTTTTTGAAGGCAGGATGTTCCAAAACGTGGATAAATGTAAAAAAAAAAAAAAAAAAAACGAAGATTTTTTTTCACCGAAAGCAATACTTTCATTAACATTTGCTAACATATAGGTAATTGTAAGTAAAAAGAAGGTCAATCGGAATGTCATGACCAAACACTAAGCAATAAATGAGCGTCGCATATTTTTCGAACTGGTTAATATAAAATACTATTAGTAGTTAGAAAATAGGGCTCCTGGGCCATGGCGGAGCAGGGACGATGACGTCACCGGAAGTGGGTGTGACCGGATATGACATCACAGGATAGGCCGTCACCGGAAGGCACGTGGCCGGAAGTGAAGTTGAGTTGTTCCCCTCCTGCTGTTGTTTTAGTTTCGGTTTCGTTATAAGCTGTTTGTGTATGACGTCACAGTGGGAATGACGTCATAATGTGTTTTATATCAAAGTTTTGAGTGGTGGCAACACTTTTTTAGTTTCGGTTTATCTAGCAGACGGAGTTGAGTTGTTCTAGGACTGCTTCTTAGTGAATAAGTTAGAGTGATAGGCTCTAATTGTATGACATCACTGTGGGAATGACGTCATAGAGAGAATATGTTAAAGTTTAACTTTTTAAGTGTGGCAACACCCTGATATAGTTTTAAGGAGGGATGCGGGATGGGTCGAGGGGACGATGACGTCACTGGAAGTTGAGTTGTTCTAGGGCTGCTTCTAAACGAATAACTTAGAGTTATAGGTATTTTTGACTAGTGACGTCACAGTGGGTATGACGTCATTCATGATTTTACAAAATTTACTTTTAAGACGATGGCAGCAGTAGGAATATGCTAAGTTTTAGGCGGGATGGAGTTGAGTTGTTCTAGGGTTACTTTTAAGGGAATAACTTAGTGTGATAGGCTGTTTTCCAGTGACGTCACAGTGTTAATGTAGTGGGGATGACGTCACGATTTGCTTTATATCAAAGTTTAAGGAATGGCAACATCTTGTATCCTGATATAGCTAAGTCTCCTTTGATTGGTTGAAATAAAAGCTCACTTCTGATTGGTTAGAATATGTCACGTGATTTCAAATGCTATTCTCATTGACTATACAATTTAGTAAGACAGTTTTCTACTAAGTTGAATGTAATTGCAGTGCCATCTAGTGGTAGGAAGGAATATAAATTACATAGTTTATAACTTTTCATGCTTAACCATTAAAAACTTCAAATACATGCAAAGATAATATACTAACACAAATGCGTAAAGTTTCGGGTTGAGTGGATTTTTTTTTTTTCTATAAGTGCTTAACACATTTAAACTAATGTTGAGAGATATAATCGCAAGACACTTTTAAGGAATCAGGTTTAATCAATGTTAGACACATAAAGTCTCATTATTTTCTCAATAACAGTATGAAATGTAAATATAAATTAAAATTTATGAGAAAAAAAAAAATTTTAACTTTGATATCTTAACGTGAAAATTTCTTTTACAGAGCTTAACATGTCATTAAAAAGTTTTTTTTCTTTTATTGTCATAGTTTTTGAGGGATTGAATACACAACAAAAGAACTTAGACTAGAATTAATTTTCAATATTCAGCAACTGAAACCCATTATGGAAGTTAAAGCAATGATTTTACAATTATTTTTAGGTTGAGTTAGTCTGACCCTGTTGAAGGAATTAGTAGTTGTAGTGTGTTCACACGTGAGTTTGCAATACAATATTAGTAATATACATTTCCAAAAAACGAAATATTTATCACTTTGAATAGAAAAATGACGATTTTTTTTTTATTTATGTAAGTATTATTCTCAATTTTGTAAATTTTAAATGTATTATCCATATTTTATTGAAGAATTTATATTTTTTTTCTTCTTCTTTCAGAATGGTTTAGGAAAAACATTTCATTTTAGTCAGAACAATGTTTTCAAAGAGATAGAAATACGCAACTTTTCGATATATCAACCTTCAAATACTTTGAAATTGATTCTATTTGTTACAACCGGTTGTAATTTAAAGCTATACTGTACTATGCGAGCGATATTATATATCTTAGCTACTTACTGTCTATGTTAAAATTTATATTACCATTAAACTTGTTAGAAATTAATATGTCTATGTTAGTTATATTAATCAAGATAGTTTTTATTGTACAATGATACTTACTTAAGTTGATGAATGGCAACACAGAACTAGCTGCTAATGCTGAATAGATATGTGATAACTGATTTTGGATACTCTAATGTTTAAATAAGAGAGAAAAAGTAACATACTTGAACATCTTACAACTAAGAATTCAAAAGTGAACATGAAAATTTACTTTACGAATAAATATCATGTCTTTAAAATGTGTACGAATATCACTAAATAAGAGAAAAAAGTAACATACTTAAACTCTTTACGACAAATAACTTTAAAATTAACGAAAAAAAACTTACTTTACACATAAAAATCACTTTAAAATGTGTAAAAATATCGCTAAATAAGAGAAAAAAAAGTAACTTACTTAAAATTTCTAAGATAAATATTTAACCTTTACGCGAAAATTCCCTTCATGTATAAAAATCACGACTTTAAAATATAACATGCAAGAGAAAAGTAACGTACTTAAACTTTCTACGACAAATAACTTTAACATTAACGTAAAATTTTACTTTACACATAAAAATCCCGATATTAAAATATGTAGAAATATCGCTAAATAAAAGAAAAAAAAGTAACACACTTAAACTTTGTACGACAAATAACTTTGACATTAACGTAAAAAATGTTCTTCACATATAAAAATCACGACTTTAAATTTGAAATGTAGGATGAAAGTATAACATACCTATAATTTCTACGACAACGAATTCAAACATTGCCGTTCATGTCTTTAAAATGTATAATGACAACTCTAACTTTTAGAAAAAAGAAACACTAAAAATTTACAAGGCAAAGAATTTAAAATTGAACGTTAAAATTAACTTTACATGTACTATCATACTCTTATATCAACGATAAATAAGATAAAAAAAGAAACTCTAAAAATTTATAAGGCAAAGAATTCAAATAATATGCGAAAATTTACCTCACATATAAAAATTATGTCTTTCAAATGTGTAAGAATAACGCTAAATTAGAGAAAAAGAAATATTAAAAATTTATAAGGTAAGGAATTGAAACAATACGCGAAAATTTATTTCACACATAACATTTTTATCTTTAAAATGTGTAAGAATAATGCTAAATTAGAGAAGAAAAAAAAATAACATACTTAAACTTTCTTCGACAACAATTTAAACAATACGCGAAAATTTCATACACAATTATTTTCTTAGGTTAATGGGAAATTTAACAGAATAAAAATTTCAAAGATAAAGAATTTTAACCTTTACACGAAAATTTACTTCACATATAAATATCATGTCTTTAAACTTTACGTGACAATTTACTTCTCATATACAATTAAACTCTTAGATTAATGTTAAATAAAAGAAAAAGTAACATACTCAAAAATTTCTAAGATAAGCATAACGTAAAAATTTCATATCATGTGTTTAAAATGTAACATATAAGAGAAAAAAAATAACATACTTGAACTTTCTATATCAAAGAATTTAAGCGTTAGCGTAAACATTTACTTTATATATAAAATTCACGTCTTTAAATGGGATGATAAGCATGTGACGGTAATTAGCCAATCAGGTTAGCGGTAGGTGATACGCCACTTGCCGGCATTTTTAGACCGGAGGATGAGTCACGCTAAAACTTGTTCAAACAGGTCGGGAGACTTGTACAGCAAGAACAACAGCATCGACGCGCAAGCAGCGGGTGATGCTGCGGTGTGTCAGCAGGTCTTCGAGATTATCGTTTTCCTACTTTGCCTTTTTCATAATGAAATGTTTGTGAAAACTTGGAATGAATGAAGTGGATTTCAAAGACACATTAGTAAGTGAAGGTAGAATTCGCATGGACTTTCTTCCAAAAAGTATGATTCACTTGGAGAATTTAAGATCATTTCAACTTGAAAACTTTTCTATTGTCTAAAACATTGAATATTGTTCAAACTCAGTGAGATTATATGCTACAATACGGGTAAAACTTTATAAAATTGTTACATAGAAGAAAAATAGTAAGAGATTTAAAATAAATACTAGTTATAGATACTCCAAGGAAAAAAAAATTCACCTCTACTTTTCAATCGGAAAATCAATGCAAGTTGGAAATTTATGTTACTTCAAGAAAGACTTAGACAATTTACTTTGTAATAATATACGTTAAGGTGTCATATTAACTCGTGCAATACATGCTGACTAAGGTTTATTTTACTTATCTAAGAAAGGTGAATTGGGGGGGAAATATTAAATAAATTGTAGATATTAAATACATTGTAGATATGCATTTAAGTTTTGAAAATCACCTGCAAGACTTTTAAAACATCTTAAGATAAATTGAAAGAAACTTGCGAATTATATGTAAACTATATAACTTTTTATACTCTGAAAGGAAATCACAAGTAATTTAGTTAACTTTTTTCATGGTAACACTCATATTCAACGACATGTTTTTAAAATTTAACCTTCTTTACATGATAATAGTTATAAATTTTTTCAATCTCAGATGCGATATACTATTATTTCTAACATATATGTTATGAATTGTATAAAGTTTTTAAAACTGTATATGCAAATCACCAATCAGAAACATAAAAATCTAACATCATTCAAACAAACTAAAATAATAAGATATTTTCCTTAGTGGAAATAGTTAACTACTCATGTGATGGAATATACTTAGAAAATTTAAATACTGAAAAAAGTTTAAAAGAAAACTAGCATAAATTTGGAAAATGTAGAGTTTGTTACTACGTAAAATTGAACATCATCTGGACAAACTAAATTATACATGATTTTTTTTTTTATTTGAGAGGTGCTGACAATATATATCATTAATATAGAGATTTTTAACTTCCACCCATAATTTCTAAATAACTTATACATAAATTTCAGAAAAATGAAACGGAATGTGTTTTACAAGACGCTTATTTTGTAAGATGAATATTCAATACTAATATAACTGAGCAAAGTTCATTCCGGAAAAAACATGTAAAAGATACTTATATTTTGAAAATAGTTTGAAATATCCTTTTAAATTTATGAATGCTCGCTTTCGAAAGACACAAATAAAACTGATATTACACATGATAATTAACACATGCATAACATTAGTCAAACAAAGTGGAATTTTTATTGCTTGCGACCGATAACTTTTCAGTGAAGTAGAATAACTTACATAGGAAATTTTTGCAAACTTTTTCAACTTTTAAACCAAGTATCATGTAAAATTATAAATAACGATAGGAAATAGCACACTTCAGAATCGGAACAAGTCTTCTAGTTAAGCTAAATTTATTTCTCAAGGAATTGAAAGCATACCAGAAAAGTCCTTATCATTTCGCATCTTTTCTCATGTTGCAAGAAGACATACTTTGTAAAAGATCCTCGTAGTACTTAACAAAAATCAGTAAAAATAAATATATTTTCTAGGGCAAAGATAAAACTTCACAACTTAATACTGAAATTTAGCTAAGTTGCATAAGGTTTATTCACATAACTCGCATATGCTTCGAATGTTGAAATATATTTGTCAGTTGAAATCAAACTCATCGAAAATAAATGCTATCTACATTTTCAAGTCGGAAATTACTATTAAATAAACTTTACATGTAAAACATTGTCATGTTAAAAAGAAAAATCTACAAAAATGTAAATGATAATTTTACTGTTGGTACATAAATGATGAATAATTTATGATTTTATTCTAGGCAAACGTTTTATTGTCTAACAGAGAACTTAAACTTTAGCAGAAAAACGAAAAAATACAATTTTTAAATCCTATCATGCTTGTTGAAAATTGAGTTTATTAGCTGTTGTAATAGATTTTTATTGTCCAAATTTCTATAGTTTTTCTTCCCAGTGCAATAAAATTAAGTTCATGTGTAATGAGTAGGGTTTTTTTTTTATGAATCTTATAAATTTAATGAAATTATTATGACCTAAGAGATTGAGTGAACTGAATAAATCAATGATGTAAATTTAAACAGTGACTTGAACTGATACATACTATAACTGTAAAGAAGTATGACAAAGTGATAGATGAAGTGAAAATAGAAGTTGAGTGAAATGTGTTGAAAAAAAGTTGAAGACGACAAGAAATTCGTAAATGAGAATTATCATTGACTTATATTAACTTCGTTTTTCTTGCTTATGACAAGAAAATACACTCTTTCTTATTAAGAACCAACTTGATATCTTATCATAGAATGACATTGATGAAATATCTATACATTAAAAATAAATACCAAACTTAGACATAGCAAATTTCTTGAAATTCATGTATAATGTGAGAAGTTTTACTGGAAATATAGAAAATACAACATTGAAAGATGTGAATGTTTCGAAGTACTTTATCAGAAAGAAAAAAAAAATGCGCTGAGGTCCGCTACAAAAATTTTTAGGAGAAAGTTTAAACAAAATTTAAAATCAAACATGCTTTTAAGTGGGAACACATATATTAAAACTATAGCACATTAAACAATTTATATTATGTCATCTCGGTATCAAACTGAATAACATGAAAAACAACGACAAACTGAATAAACATGATAATTATCAATATATGTGGAAAAGTTTCCTTTTTTTCACATATAAAAAAATAACACATTGACATACGTTAAGATCACGAAACATGCGTAATCATATGCCGATAAGAGCAACCAATGTTGCGGGGAGATATTCACTTGATGGTCAATATCCCATGAATAAATTGATTGAATGAATTTCTAATGCTAATTCCAATAGTATTCCATGTAACTTCAACTTGATATGTTACACTATAGATATATTTATTTTTCAAATATATTGACTTTCAAAAAATCATCCTTCAATATAAGAATGATCATAGTAAGAATAAAAGAAAAGATACTAAGCATTGATTTAAAGTGTATTTATTTCGACTTAGCAACAAATCATATGCTTGAAACGAAAATTGCTTCGAACCAAAGTATAACTATCCAATTTCATTGATTCCTACAAGAAATTTTTTCTCATCTAGTAATTGAATTTTTTTTCTCATACACATTATAAGTGTTGTCCAATCAGGTGTAGAATAGTTGAAGATATCCGACCTCTTTCTAAATATTAATAAGTCACTGTTGAAAAACTTATAAAAATTTCAATTTAAACTTAAAGTTTTTTTTTATATATATATATATATATATATATATATATATATATATATATATATATATATATATATATATATATATATATATATATATATATATATATATATATATATATCAAAGAATGTTTTCAAGTCAATATATATATTTAAATACGAAAATTTATTCACTTCAATAAATGTATGTTTAAGTTATAAAACTTGTCGTATGTATTGAAAAATTGTAACTTTTCGTCTTATTCGTGTAAATCGATAACTTATACCACTAGTTCTTCATCAATTAATATCCTAAGTAAATCTTTCAAAGGTAAAAACATACTTATAGCTTTGTCTTTGTAACATGTTAAATTTTACATGTTTCTCGTGAAATTAAAATTTTATATGTTTTCCATGAAAATATATAAAGTTTTATAACTTTCACATGAAACATGTAAAATTTAACATGTTATGGATATCGTTCCATAACATGGGTAAATGTGGATATCGTTCCGTAAATGGGTAAATTCCCAATTATGGATATCGTTCTAGCATTCTTTCAACGTATATAGCAATCCTCAATTCCAGTGATTACTAGAATGGTTTTCTATCCATTACAGTTAGCGCTGTATGGCCCTCGTGTTGCCCTTGCGCCGTTAAACTTAAACCAACTATCCATTACAGCCTGAGGTTAAAAAATAGCTGGCAATTTTCCACTTTTTTCGAATCTCCAATCAATCACATTTTCTAGAATCGGCCCCCAGCTAAGAATTAATATAAATACTTTTCCTTTGTTTTCAAAACTTCTTGTCTGTTGTAGTAAAAAAAATATTGATTTCACTAACATCTGGCATTACGTTTGTGATTTTATGATAAATATATATATATATAATTTTTTTTATAGCATGTACTATACACTGGTGGAAAAATCACAAAAAGTTAGAAAAAATCGATTTCGTTTCTTTGCTACCAGAGTGACACAACTCAAAATTCTTTATTTTTAAGTAAACGTATATACAGAATCAAACTTCATGGATTTGAAGAGGGAAGAACAGCATAAGTCAGTTTCACCTAGTAAACAATCTCAAAAGAGCCTTATGAGGCTTGAGCATGCAGTCCATAACATGCAGTGATAAACACTAGTTTGCAAATACTTATCTCTAATCTAATTCTTTGAGGCATACGATTTAAAGAAAATAAAACCCTGGTTGCACAGAAACTTTTTTATTATAAAAAAATGGACAAAAATATTCATTTTGATGATTTAACGTAAAACATTACTCAAAATAAGAAGGAAAAAATTAACATTTCAATAAGTCCTTTTTTACAGGGTAGGTTGGTTGTATTCAGATTATCTGGCGCCGTCAGCAACACGAGGGCTATAATGCGCCGAAACATTCGTCATTAGACAAGTTTTACAGGGTAGGACATACATAATACCACCATGCAACTAAGGCTTCAAATGATGTTCATTGAAACACAACTTTTTATCAAAACAAAATGGAACTTTGCAGACAGTACAGCACAAGAGCAAAGATAAACTAAAAAACAAGCTTTAATAGAAAACTGAACTAAAAAGTAGAAAATAATTTTAAATAAGTTTGAAATAAGAATAGAGTGATTAACAAGAAATATTTATTTTATCCTAAAAAAGTGTGGGGTACTTGGTGTCAATTGTAAATATTTAATGACAGGTATTGCTAAAAGTAGAGCCATTATGAAAATATTTTAAAAAACCCTCCACGCTTTTTTTCCGATAAAATAAATATTTCTTGTTAATCACTCTATTCTTATTTCAAACCTATTTAAAATTATTTTCTACTTTTTAGTTCCCTTTTCTATTAAAGCGTGTTTTTTAGTTTTTTAAACTATTAATTATTTTTGTTGTCAACTATAATTTTTTTTTAGTTAATTTTTCTAGTTAAGTGGACAAAACTCTCTAGTTGTTCCTGCCAATAGTCACATGCTTGTCTCAAATTTAAGTCATGTGTATGCCTTTGTACACGCCTTATTACTTTATATTAAAGCGTGTTTTTTAGTTTTTTAAACTATCAATTATTAAATTGTGAAAGTGAATGAAACTCCCTATTAGTTGTTAGTTGATCCGGCCAGCAGTCATATGCTTGTCTCAATGATTAACTCATGCATGTCTCAGTACACGTCATATTAAAGTGAAACCGCGAATAGCTCATTAGTTTGGTTATGGTCCCTCACATCGTGTCCACATTTACATGGGAAAATTTTGATATTTCTAGAGCTAATCCTTGCAATCCAGAGTTCTGACCAGATGAAAGGAACGCTTTAATATTAGATTAAAACCAATCGGTGGCTTGTCTATCATTATTATAAGATAAATCTGAATAACTTTTTGTTGATAGTATAGCCGTAGTGCCCACGACAGATCTTTCAAATATCTGCCTTATCAACTGTCGATGGTAGGTTCTGTGACTACTGGGGTTGTAACGGGGCACCAGGGTTCGATTCCGGAGAAGATTGGTTGGTTGGTAGGTTGGTTGGAGTTTAACGGCGCAAGGGCAACACGAGCTAATCCTTGCAATAATGCGACAAACTTATTGAATTATTGTAATGTCATCGGTTGGTTGGCTGTTTTCAGATTATCTGGCGCCGTCAGCAACACGAGGGTTATAATGCGCCGAAACATTCGTCATTTGACAAGCCAACATACATTTATAAATACCCATGCCTAGCACGGGACTCGAACCCGCAAGCTCGCGGTCTAGAAGCTAGCACGCTAACCACTATACCGTTTGGTAGGCATATTGTCATCGGTCCTTGATAACTGTGCAAAATTTCAAATTAATCCAACGTTTTGAAGTGGTCGAAAATCGAATTCAAAGGTTCCGTTACATAGATGCATACGAAGCCAATAAAAGAGTGTATTACAAATACACTACTTTTGTTTTATATACGCAGCAAATATTAAATTTATAAGCTTGTAAAAAATAATTTTAAAAAATTATAATTGATTTTATTATTTTTAATAACTTGCATGGTGGAATTTATACAATCCCACCACTTCACAGCTACAAAATTAGTATAAAACATTAAATAACATGTATTTTTATTATAAACGATTAATTCACTCATAATAAGTTTTAAGAAAAGCTGCTCTGTCCACGAAGAGACTCGCGTGATCTTCGGTAGCCAATAATCTTCCTGCTCTCCCTTGCAGCCAAAATTCTTCCTCTTTTTTACACATTTAAGTATTTATTTTTTAACATCGGTGGTGGTTATTTTTTGTGCCAAAAAATCCCTAACTAAAAGCCTCTTCAAGTTGTTACAACACATTAAAATTATTGACTGTAATTCTAAGATATTTTCAGTACTCTCGAGGATCTTCAATTGACAACTCGAGATTCGACAAATCATTTTGGATATACCGAGAATAACTCTTTTGCGAGCCCAGTCTTTTACGCTGGGGGGGGGGGGGTTATATGCCAATATAAAATATCTTTTAATTATTCATTCAAATACACAATTAATTCACACACAGCTTCGTCAAAAGCTTCATCAACTTCGGGACACCAACTTACTCTTAAATCGCAAACTTTTCTTGCACAGCCAATTTAGAATTAAAATTCAATCGGGTACAATTACTAACCGTTTTACTTTCCCCGTGTAGAGGCGCGCTTTCCAGGACAGTAAACTGTCCGATTCTCTGTCGGAGCGTATTAACCGTTGTACTGTCCTCGTGTAAGTGCCCTTTTAATCACAGCAACACACACAACATTACTGATGCGTTTTGATTTGTACAGTCAACTCGCTATAACTCGAAATTCAAGGGACTGGCTAAATTCTTCGAGTTATCGGAAGTCGCTCTGAAGTTGTTTACTGTTGAAGGTTAGAAATTTTTTTTTTTTTTTTTTTTTTTTTTGCTTGTTCATGTGGAGTCCGAAAGGCAATATTGTGTCTTGGTTTAAACTTTTCTGGCCATCCAGTAACTTTTAGTAAAACGGGCAGTTTTTCTTAACATCACCCCAGTAAGAGGGATTTTGGAATTATGGCTTTGATATGTCTCAAACGCTTTTAAAAGAGCGCTTCGACACTAGGAAAGGCACACATCCTTACTCATTTACACGATGGATCGAGTTTCGAGCAGATTTTGTTTAGTTATATTAACCAATTTCACCTTTTGAGTTAAACTAAGCGTATTCAACTTGCGTTTTAACCATTATTCAAATCCAACTTAAATAATCCAACTGGAATGGAATGTAAAGGTGAAAGGCCGTTTACTTTTTGTACATTTCAATGCAATAGGGTATTTTCCCGGATAACAATTAAAATTGTAAAACACGATGTAAAGAGGGAAAAAAATTGGGTGGTTTTTTTTAGTATTTTGTGGGTTTTTTGTGTGTTTGTAATGATAATGAAATTTTCCCAAAAACTTCGACTTAAAAGATGTACATTTCTAGATATAGAGATAACTTAATGTTGAAAAACATTGAATTGTCTTGGGACTTAATGAAAACTTCGAGAAAAACGAATATTCGACTTATGAGACTTCAAGTTATCACGAGATGATTGTATAAGTTTTTTTCCACTATATACGCAGCAAATATTAAATTTATAAGCTTGTAAAAAATAATTTTAAAAAATTATAATTGATTTTATTATTTTTAATAATTTGCATGGTGGAATATATACAATCCCACCACTTCACAGCTACAAAATTAGTATAAAACATTAAATAGCATGTATTTTTTATTATAAACGATTAATTCACTCATAAAAAGTTTTAAGAAAAGCTGCTCTGTCCGTGAAGAGACTCGCGTGATCCTTTGCCTTTGGTACAAAGGCACTTCCAACTGAATGAAAAACTTAAAATAAAATATTAAACTGTATGACTATGAGTAACTTAAACTTTTCGAGGTGGTTAAAATATATCCTACCATGCATAAAAAGCTGAACAAAAGGTAGGACAGTTTTTAACCCTCCTAGCCTCAAAGAGTTAAGGACCACCTTGCTTTGTTTTATTTCTTGTAGGATTTATACTAAATTGTGATGAATGAACAAACCTAATCAGTTTTAGTAAGTATAATTTTTTTTTTAGTATTTTCTTTTATTTCACAAATAGAGAGTGGTGTTGCTTTTTTATATTTACTCTATACATAGATTACAAATACAAAACAATATCTTTATAAAGAAATAATTAAGGATCAAAGCTAGAATTTGTGAACTTCAATTTTTACACATTAGTGAAATAATCATCTTGATAAATATCGTTATCGATCATTTGAAGATGTTCTATGTCTTTGCATGAGCTATAGCTTTTGTCCTTAACATCTGAATAAATTATGTTGTTTATCAACTCAAGTTTTCCTTGTCGATCGTCTTTAAATTTTTCTTTTTCATAATTTTCATCAAATTTTTTATTAATAGGGGTAGCATTTGATGAATGGAATACAGGTTTACAAATTGCAATGTTGGTACTTGTTGGCAGCATCGAATCTTCTGTTAAAGAAGACTCGATGCTGCGACTAGGAAGGCTCATTTTGCGGTCAAACCTTTTCACTCCACTTTTTAACCAAGTTTCTGCAACATTGTTATACATATTCCCTCCCAAAGGTTTATGAGAGTCAACTGGTTCAGCATATATGTGTGCTGTGTATATATCCGTCGTGTTCACTGTTGCTGTTCTTTCACTCCCAGCTGTTTCAAATGGTTGTGCGTAAACAGGATCAGCATCTATTGGTATATGGGGCAGTGCAGAACTTGGCTTACGAGGTTTCAAACTGAAAGAGCTGTGTCTTAATTCAATGACGTCTTCATAAGTGTTTTTATAACACTGTTCTTTTGCTCCATCGGAATAGAGAGAAGAGTCGGATACACCAACGTGAAATACTGTGGCATTCGTTTTAGATTGTCTTCTGGAATATTTGAAACAAAATAATAATTACAATTTATTTTTGCTAAAAACATAGTTTTTCTGATCATGAATCTTTGAAGCACCTTGACATTAACCCCTTGGGTACAGATTTATTTGGGAAAATTCTTGCGTTTTGAACGTTTGGTTCAAAACAATAAAGGAACTTTAAAGGAACACGGCCAAACAAATTATTTTTTTAAAGTATAGGTAAACCAACCGATGTTTGACTTAACCAATCATGGCTCTCGTGACATTAAACTCCATTCAATCAACCTAGTTTGAATGACGAAATAGGTTCGTCATTATTAACAAGAAAACAAGTGCATGACGAATCTCAGCCGTCAAATGTACCCAAAGGGTTAAAAACAGATTTGAGCCATATTGTGAAACAAGTTGCAAACAGTTTGCATCTGCTTATTCTTTCTGTAAGTCCTCTATGCTGTGACAACAGATAAAGCGAGGATCTGTTTATATTTCAACACGATCTAGCACCAGTCTATACTGCACTGGTCATGCTCTGTTGGTGTACTGATGTAGGAGTCAAAGAATTGAGTGGCCTGTTCAGAGCCCTGATTTTAATCCAACTGAGTAGCTTTAAGATGAATCAGAACGTGATTGCTAGCCACGACCAAAATCTAATTTAAAACTAGAATGAAACATGTAGCAAGAATGGAGTGCTATTCCGATAGAAACTTTGCAAGAATTAATCTATTGCTTTCTTCATAGAGTAGCAGCTGTGATCGCAGCAAAAAAGGAACCTACCCATCAGTTGGTTGGTTATTTTCAGATTATCTGGCACCGTCAGCAACACGAGAGCCATAACGCGCCGAAACATACGTCCTTTAACAAGCCAACATACATTTCAAACATCCATGCCTTACACGGGACTCGAACCCGCAACCTCGCGGTCTAGAGGCTAGCAAGCTAACCACTGTACCGTTACCTACCCATCAGTTATTTTAGTTAAAGGATTGGTAACTACAGAAATCGAGGTGTCCGGAAACTCATGATCAGATACTGTTTTTATTACTACTATCTGTTGATAGAAATTTTATAATATGAAAATTAAAAAAAAAAAAATGCTATGGTAAAATTTTTATGATTTTACAAGGTTAGACAAAATATGTTCTTAACTGTGTTGTAACTATTAAATGGTTCGGGGAATAAAACTGCAATATATTACATCGTTGTTTTTTTTTTTTTTTTTTTTTTTTCTCAGAATGGGGAGTAATTTTTTTAATTGTAAAAAAATGTGATTAAGGGCTCAGTCTACTTTGGCTGCATGAAAAAAACGCTACTTTTATTAATTTTTTTTTAAGAATACTGTTATATTTATTGATATAAAACTTGTTAGGCTTAACAAAAACATTCGTAAATTACAATATATATATGTATTGATTTTAAGCACTTTTTTAGTGGGAAAGTACCAGGTAAACAAGAGTCCTCAAAAGGTTGCGCTGTTGAAAAAATCTCAGAAACTACTAAACTGATCTTTATGAAATTTTAACCACATATTCTACACACTTATCGCTATATCCCGTACCAGAATTATTGCAAAATTTTAATTTTTACTATTTTTTCGGCAAAAAACATGCACAAAAAAAATAAATTCCCCCGCCATTTTGTTATTTTTGCATATAAATTAATATTAGAGGTACGGGATATAGCCACTGCCACACTAAACCTAAAACCATTCAATTTTTTTGTTTCAGATGGGCTGTTCAGATTTTTTCAACTGCGCACACCTACCTACTTTTTGAGGACTCCTGTTTACATGGCATTTTCACACTAAAAAAGTGGTTAAAATCAATATTTTTTTTTTTAAAGTAATTTACGAATGCTTTTGTTAAGCCTAAGAAGTTTTATATCAATAAACATAATAGTATTCTTTAAAAAAATTCATAAAAATGGCGATTTTTTCATGCATCCAAAGTAGACAGAGCCTTTAAGTTTTATATTTGTGTATAACTTTTTTTATTTTAGAATCAAAGGATTCAACTGTACATTAATTGAAATTAGAAAAATAATTCTCTTTTTTCTGATTAATTTTGTACGCAAAAGTCGAGTGTAATGACCTTTTGATGTAAGCACTTTAAATTAAATAATAAGGATCAACTAAACATACATTAGGAGCATTTTGTGTATTAAGGAATCGCCAATTTAATTGAAATTCATAGTTTTATATAGATTTCTTACTTTTTCTGTTGTATATAAAAAGTAGCAGTTCAGTAGGTGGCTTATCTGAACTTCACAAGTGAATTTCGTGCTCTACACACGTAATTATTATTATTATTATTTTTTGTCTCTAGCATTCTTTTAACCTTATCCTTAGTTTGTCGGGGTTTTTTTTGGGGGGGAGGGAGCTGTAGACCCTCCATCGGTCACTGTTAGCCCCCCCCCCCCCCCTTCCCCATCAGAAAACACTGGGTATTCGTGTAGGAATGTGTTTGGATTTTAAAGCCAAACAATACAAAAACTACCTGTATTTATTTACCTGTGTACCAAATTTTATTTAAATCGTCCAATTAGTTTGTGCACTATTCATTTATAAATGCTCATCTATAAACATTCTTCAATTGCATTCGAATAAAACTTTAAATATACCTATATAAGTTTTTTCAACATAAACTAAAAATTGTAGTGAAAATTTACCTGTTCTTTACCATCAGTAAACTAAAAACTAAGCAAACGATGCAAATGGCTGTTCCAGCACCTACTGCAATTGCTGACACTAAAAAATTCCACAAAATGACTCAGGTTCACAAAATATGTTCTTGACTCAGTATAAGAGAAAGTTTCATACAAAAAATACTCACTTAATAATGTACTAGGTGCCCATTCACTACTCCATCCTTCATTTATTGGAGATCCTAAAAAAATATTTAAAAAAAAAAGTTTCATTCGCATTTTTTTTTTTTTTTTTTTTTTTTAAATTTGCCGACAATTTAAAAACGCAATTGCTGCAGAATGTTAACAATAATTGTCTCTGTCATTTTGAAATTTGGCACATAGCTACTCATTATAATTAATTATACATAAACAAAAAATAATTTCAAACTTTTTTTTTTTTAATTTTAAAAGTATTTTTTTTTAGTTAAAAAAAATTATCTTACATCTTGCATTATGTTCACAGTCAAAATAAAGGGTAAAAAATATTATCTGATTAACCATTTAACTATCGGAAAATGTATATCCTCTAATTACGAATCTTACTGTTTAAAAATTGTAATAAAAACTGTGGTAATCTATAGTTTTCAAACAATTACACTTCAACATATTTTTGAATCAAAGAAACACATTTAGACGTGTTTAACATTCCAAGCTGGTCGAAAAAAGGGACCGTCTAAATGTGTCTAGAATGAAAGTAAATAGAGAAAGCTCTCACCAGACAGCCCGACAAGAGACTGTCGCAATCGCTGCGATGTCTACACAGCTTTACAACACAGATGTAGAGCACTAACGAGGCTCGATCCCGATAGCTTTTGAGTGCTAGGATGTTTTTGTCGGGATATCTCTTTCTTTTTTTTTTTTTAGGTGTACTAATTTTAAACTTATTACTTATTTGCACAAAAATAACTAGTTTTAAAATGTTTTGTGTTCATAATTTTTAAACTTGCAAGAAAACTTCCTGGAATTGCTGGAATTAAAAGGGTTAAGCCACACGTTTTTTTTTTTTTTTTTTTGTACTTACTTCTTACACATTCGACAGTTGACAAACTTTTTGTTGGCGGTCAACTACGAGCATTGTATAACTCGACAACTCTTTTATTCTTTTTATTATTATTTGGTTTTAAGGAAATTTTAAAAAACGTTCGCAACAACATTCAATTCGCGAAGAACTACACGAAATTTTTCTAAGTAACTTAATTTTATCGGACAGCAGTCCATGACATACTTATGCAGTCAATATGAATGATGATAATAAAAAACTATTTTAAATGAATAGTTTATTCAGATATGCAAAAAAAGTTGGCGATGGGGAGAAAAAATAACAAATGGTGATCATTTCGTAGGCGATAAAATATCGCCAATGCTCGATTTTATAATGCCAAGCACACTTTTTTTTTATTTCTTGATTTTAGAGACTTAGCGGCGTGTAATAAATTTGTCCTCTGTATATTCTAAGAGCTACTAGTATTCTAAGTTTTATAATTCTAGCCCCAATAGAAATGTATTAGAATTGAGAATCAAATTTTTCGAGCATTGCCCCCTGGAGGGGATTCGGAGGGGGAAATCTCAATTTTTAGATTTTTTCCTTTGTATACATGTTAAACCTTACAAGCATACCAAATTTCATAATTCTAACTCTACTAGAAGTGCCTTAGTATTTTGATGAGATGATCAGTGAGTGAGTTTTGGGTGGATTTCAAAATATGTCGTTTTCTGTCGTTTTCGAATTTGATTATCTCGACAACCAATATAATTAGAGACTTGAAACTTAGGGTTCTTATTAAAGAGGCTAACAGTTATCAGTAAAAAAAAATTCAGCTCTCAAGCATGCTGTAATACGCAGATATGAGAGGTCAAAATACTCTTGAGTGGCTTCCAATAAAAAATGCCTGGTAGTGAACTTGGCGGATGCGCTGCCGTGCACCTTTTGATACTGAATAATTATTATAATTTCGGTTTCATTTATAAGAAATATGTACTTACGTTTGCATACAGCAGTTGTGTAACTCCATGATCCATTAGATAAGCACTGTGTAACTGCAGGTGAACCTTCTATATAAAATCCATATTCACATATTAAAACACGAATTGAAATAGTTCCATTTAAAGCTATCCATTGTCCACCATCAGTTGCTTCAGGACTCAATGGACCACAATTGATTTCTAAATAACAAAAATTCAAATTTTGCGTAAATTTACAAATAAAATTATCAACTAAAGAGAAAAATTCGTTTTTTATTAAGTTGGAAAATAGTGTTATGCTTTGTAGATTTGCATACCCAAAAAAGTTGTTGACACAACTACGAATGACGTTGATTTGGGACCAAAAGAGGGGAGGAGGGGAGGAGGCTTCAAAATATTGGCGATATTGCCGCCGAAAATCACTCAAGTAAAAAAGGATATGGGTACGTGCCCTCAAATTAGCACCACTTACAATGGTATGAAAATTTAAACACATATATTATTTCATAATATTTATTAGTCCCCGACAAATTTATGAATTATTGGTTAAATAAAAGCAAAGGTCTCTTCAAAAAAGAGGATTTAACACATCACGTTGTAGGACGGAAATAGGTAAGACCGGACATTTTATAAAATTAGAAAATCATTTGAATGTCCTGGGTGACTCATAAGCTGTGTACAGTTATCGCATTGTGAAAAAAAAAATATGGAACTGTGAAGGTTAAAGCCACATATTTTTTCTTTATATAACTAATTCACAAACTATCATGAATTATTTTTGTCAAATTTTAAAATTTAATGTTGATTTTCCGATAAATAATTAAGTCCAGGACCTCTCGTGCTTTTTTATCACATACATATACCCATGCTTCGATCGAAGCAATATATCGAAAGCAATATACAATACTCATACTTCAATTTTTAAAGAATTCAATCATTTATATTTCAAAAGGTCACAGTGTAAATGAAAATTTCAAAATTTGATGAAAATAAGGATTTTTGTTTTTTTACTCTAAAATATTCTCGAACTTGATAGCTTTAAAAGGATATTATGTTCTTCATAATATTCAAAATTCATTTTTATACTGTGTTCATTTTTGTGAAAGTACACAGTGTTACAAAATTACTGCCACTAAATTTTAACTTGGTATGTTTAGTTTTTGTAAGAGTCAGACTTTTTTTTTCACCAGTGATAACTTCAGTTTGAATCAACCAATTAAAAAAAAATTAATTAATGCAAATTAAATTGTATAATGCAAGGCAGGAAACCGACTAGGATAAATTTTCAATTTAAATGTTAAATAACTTACAAATTGAATTGTAATGGATGCCATCAGACCCTAAGTTCGTATTTATATTTTAATAAATTAAGTATCAAATGAAGACAACTTTTATGCCGATATGTAAGTGTTTAACACTTGTTAAGCATGCGAATTTAGTTCAAAAATAAAGAAAAAGTATTTCAATGTATACTGGTACCTTTAAATGATAGTTTGTTTTTAAACTTTAAATAGATTAGTACAAATATTTATTAACGTCACCCCTGATCAACTGTCAAGAGCTCCTTAAATAAGGAGAAACGGGCATTTTCCCCTTACGCGAGTCATACATTTAATCTAATGTTGAAGATATTGTCGTTAAAAATGACTAAAAGTTCAAGAGGATGGAGAGTCATCTTTATCATTTTAAAAGTATATAATTTAAGATGCAAGTTGCTAACAATGACAATTTATTATATCTGACTGGTTTAAACTATTTATTGTTTGAATAAATGGCAAACAAAGTTAAAACAGACCTTAAAACTCCAGTAAAAATAAAGAATATATTTAAGTACCCCCAGATGAAAAATCACGTTCTTATACATCTGCTGTTTCTATGGTTATATGGACCCATTAATGTTTACCGTGACTCATTGAAGGCTTAAAAAATTTGATTATCACTGACATCCTCTTACAGCATCATGAAAATTCTCTTACCTGTAAGCATTAGAATTTTATCCACTCATCCTATAAACTTGAGTCGTTGATATTTATATAGAGTCTAAGAAGCAAAAATAAACCTTCAAAATGTTATTTTCAATATACTGTTAAAAATTATTCCTTGGAAATTCTTTTTCTCTCTATGAGAAGAATTTCCCTTTTTTTTTTTTTTTTTCTTCTTTTTTTTTCATCTTTTTTTTTAGTAGAACAACTTGAACCTTATAATTTTAACTCGCTCCTGTAGTGAGTAAGAATTCTATTTCGAATCTATTTTCCATTTCCACAGTGCTTTTCTCAAATTTCATGAAAATATACTGGAATTTCATGAAGTCGTGCAGAGATTTTTTTAACAGCGTAACACACTAGGACATTTCACTACCATCTTAAGTAGGAACACACCAATATATGTTAATACTAATAATTCGAATTTTTAATTTGCACCATAAGTTGAAAATCAAGGTTTTCACCGTCTAAGTTGAATTCTAGTACTCCATAAAGGTTTTTAAAAGTTTGTTAAATTAGAAAGAACGATTATTAATTTCCAGGACTGACCTATGAATGGGAAATACTATGTGAACTACATGCCTTTTTAATACGTTTCAAAGTACTCTCCATCAGATGTAATGCACCTCTGTCGGCTGTAAAAGAACGAAAGAATGAAGGTAAAAAAGAAGGAAGGAAAGAAAGAAGGAACCAATGAAAGAAAGAATGAAAGAAAGCAGGACTAGCTGAATAAAACTTCAATTTCAAACGTAACTACGTATTCTTTTAACTGTCAACTTTTTTATTAGAAAAAACAACTGTTTGAATATGACTTCAATTTCGAAACGTAACTACGCATCTATACAACTACCAACTATTTTATTAAAAGAAAGAAAAACAACAAAAATGAATATAATTTCATTACAATTTCCTAAGCAAGTAGTTTTCACACATTGCTTTAAACTAGAAAATCAACTTTTTCATTACTTAAAAGAAAAAACAAATAGTTAATGCAATTTCGAAAAATGAAAATAATCATAAATTCTTATAACTAGAGTGTAACGAACATTTAATGGTTTAATGCCTCACGCCGCTAAGGTTGCACCGCAGCGCCGCCATTGGCGAGAACCCCCACTTCTTTACTACTGGCATGTTTAATTACTGTCATATGTTTAAATTTTCTTTAAATAAATAATTAACTTGGAAGATAATTGGCATCTCTGTTCTCCATCCTATGTGTTTGTCCAACGTGTTGGACTGTGACATTTAGAGGAGTAGAAGGTAATCTCTTATGTGACGTACAAAGTCACTTTTACGGGGAACAATTAATGTTGTGTTGTTTTTTCGATATACTCGTTCGAAATAAAGTCTGCAAAATTGTTCCTTTATTTACACGCAGCACCACAAAAGTATGAACATACAAGTATTCATATCACTTTACACTATACTCAATGGGAAACACTGTATTACAATTCCGTAGCGGACAGGCACGAGGAAAACAACCACTCCCAACACATTTTCAGCATTTCTGTTTTTGTTTTTTTTCTTTCTTCTCTCGTCCCGTCGTCTTTTCCGAGATATATTCAACCTATGGCCACACCCACCGAACAATGTCCTTTCCTCGCTTCAGTACCGCTCATCTAACTATCCCACATCCAACCAACCTATATCCTAATCCGACTGGCCGTGCCTGGTGCCACAACATTACAACATTAACAAACACTTTTTTTTTTTTTTTTTCAATTTAAAATTTTAAAAAATAGTTTCGCTTATTTGGGGTCGTATGACTAGGAATCATATTGATATAAGTTAATCCGTAAGTTCTAATTGAGTTAATTTCAAAATTGCGTGTAAATATGCATTTCTTCTTTTTTAGAAACAGAAGGTAATGGTAAAATTAATTAAATTATTTTTTTAGGAGAGAGGAGGTAGCGGCAACGAGACGTAATATTAGGGGTTAGGATAGATCAATCAAAAAGTCAAAATTTCGCATGACGTAACTTATGTGCGTTCCCCTCAACTGATGTCAGAGTCCTCAGAGGAATTTAGATATCTATGAAAAGAATTTTAGATAAATGAAATGATTTGCAAATATTTATTTTAAGTAAATTTTTTGACATAATTTAATTATATTTCTAATTCTACTATAGCTTTGTTTAAACATTAAAATACTTCTCATCTATCACCACTCTTTAATACGAATAACACTGCATATGTTTTTAGTAATCTTATTTAAATCTTGTTTATATGCATGAGAAATCGTCTTATTTTTCGAAAAATTCAAGGATTCTGGAACTTTTTGCACTAGGTCAATTTAAACTGATCTTGAATTGCGGTTATTTAGCCATAGAAGTACCGAAATCTGGATTAAAAGCGTTGAAATACAAATCATAATCCAAATCTTTCATATCTTGAAATCCTTTAAGAGGGAAAACATTAACTGTTCACGTTTTGTTTTGAACTAGAAGACGTCAAGAATTGCATATGGAATATGAAAGTGCTATAGTTCTTCTAATTTAGTAAACTATAGTTTACTTTGTTTTAGTTTTGGTAAATATGTATCCTGTTACCAGAGAAAATTACTATAAAAATTATCTGCGTTTTTGCTTATAAATTTATACTCACCAATGCATATGTCTAAGTTCCCCCATGTAGCATTTTCGTGACATTGACGAGGCTCTGATTCAATAGCTGTATAACCATGATCACATATAACATGCAGCTTAGAACCGTAATATGTAGAATTATTCAGAAGAACTCCTTTACCATGATGAATTGCTGGATTTGAATCACAGCGTATTGCTGAAAAAAATAATTTTTATATTTTAAAAAAATGCGCTTAGTATGTTATTTCAAATGGTTTTGAATACTGCATTTAAAAGCGAAAATATAAGTCTGCAAAGATCAGCGAAATTTACTATTATATATCTTGTCATTTTTTCCCATATACATTCTAAATTTGAAAGTTTCAAAATTTTCAATTGTCTAATACTGCTGGGTTTCGATCTCATTTTGACAGTGATATGAACCAGTTTGATTATATAAAACGAATACTCTTATCTAAGCTTTGCATAGGGAATTGATTTGAAATATCAAGATATATACTGAGTGGTTCACATATTAAAAAGCATTTTGGTATTTACAGATACAGCTATTCAAGGTGAGCAGTCCTGTCTATTATATCGGCCTTGGAGTGTATCATGATGTTCTAATTTACCATGAAAAGCTAAGTCTCTATGCTATTCTTGAGACTATCCATGTAATGCAAGGTTTACCAATCTTGGCTTTTGTACATTAAAAAGCCGAAATGTAAAATATCTAAATATATGCCTTTTTATCTATAAAAATTAGACGCTGCGCATCCTGCTATCCATCCTGTTGTAAATTGAAATAAAAAAAATGAAGAAAAACACAAACCTTCACAACTTATAGATTTCGGGATCCACTCCCCAGTTGGGAAGCAATATATTCGATCATTATTAACCGGTTTATAACCATCATCGCATTCTAAAAAAGCAGCACTGTTTACGGATGCATTAAATCTCAGACGACCATTAGAAACACTTGGCAACTGACCGCATTGAAGTTCTATAAGAAAATGACAGAAACAGTGATATTTAAAATATTTGCAAATGCATAAGTAAAGTTATAAAACTTATACAGTCAGAGTCAAAAGTGAACGTACACCTTCTTTCTAGAATCAAATTCCTCGATAAAAAGGAAACATTAAATTGAAATTCAAAATTTGTATGTAGAACAGATTTGGCAATTATTATGTCGAAATATCTCTATAAAAAATCGAATCGTGTAATATGAACAAGTTCCACTTAAGTAATTGTGAAAAATAGTACTAATCTGAGAGTCAAAAGTTATCGTACAGCACACATTTTCTCCTTGATTTTGTTTTAAATCGCGTTTCGAGACTTCAGTAAATTGAGTTTTCTGAAAGTTTAGGTTATTTAAGTTAAAACTTCACTTCACTTCATATTATTGAGAATTATGGGAACTCGTCGCAAAGAAATTAGTAAGAAACTCATCTGGCGGTTAAAAAAATGAAGGTAAATCCTTGAGAAAAATAGGGAAAATAGTGAAAAAAGTCACTTTCATGGTATCACCCCAAGATATTATGTGACTGTAACTACTTTGAAGTGACCACTTTCAGGGCAACTAAAGTAATATCAAAATTACCAAAAACATTTCCAGTGAAAAAAAATAATTGATTAGTTTAAGTACTATTAGAGGGACATTGAATTTTGCTGGGTATAATGGCAGAGTCCAAGAAGAAAGCCCACTCTCTATAAGGCAAATCATCATGAACGTCTACTATTTCCAAAAGCTTCAAAGACTACCCTATGTAGTACTGGGGGAATTTTTTATTTACTGGTGAATCTATGATTGAGGCATTTATACGTCAAAAACTCTATAAAATTAAAAAGACTACAAATTCTGAACTACAACAATGAAATATAGTGTGAGCAGTGGAATATGGTGGAAGATACCAAATGGTGTGAGGGTTTATAGCCACTTCAGGTGAAGGTGAATCTGCTGTTGCACACTCCTCTCAAATGGATCGATTTGTCTATTTAGACATACTGACACAAAAAGAATATAAAAGTATAAAAAAAATTTGCTAACGAAAATCCTGGATCTTTCAGCAGGACAGTCACTCCAAGCATACAACTGTAGAGCTGTAAAGAAAATAAAATGTTATTACTCCATTATCACCCCCCCCCCCCCCTTTCCCAAACAACTGAATTCACCAACCTACATGTCTGAGGAATAATAAAGCAAAAATTAAGAAATAAAACTGTCGCAAGCAAGTTATCTCTTCGAATGGTATTGAAAACTCTGTGGAAATTCATTGGGGTAATAGAAGCAAAAAATATTAGTTCATTCCATGAACAAAACACTCATAAAGGCTCGCGGTGAGCCAAGAAACTATTAATTGTTACATTTTAAGTTGATAAAGTTAGCAAAAGTTGAAAACAATTTTGCTGTACGGTGACTTTTGCTTCATTATTTTTTCTCTTGATAAAACAAATGTTTTAAAAAAATATGTATTGTTTCATATATATGCAAACAATTTTAAGTAATATTTACCTTTGGGGATATATAATTGTTTTACAAAAAAAACTATCCATTTCCCTACTTACTAAGTACACATTTAGAAACTGACTTTTTGAAATTTGAAGGTGTATGTTCACTTTTGACGCTGACTGCATAAGTAGTTACAATTATATTTAGCTTTTTACAGCACAACATGAAAATACGTGATTTTCGTGTGTTTTGCACCTGTCTTATGACGGGATTTTTTTTCTAGCAGAAATAATAATATTTAATTAGTAGTTGCTCACTTTTCTTGCATGTCGCAGAACTTTCTGACCAAGTTCCGTTAGGTTGGCACACGATTATACTGCTCCCCAGTAATTCGTAATTAGGCTTACATTGTAACGTATATATTTTAGGATCCGCGATCTGTTGCGATCCAATGCCCATATGAGGGCTATCAGGGCGTAGACAACCTAAAATGAAAAGTTTACATAGTAATTTTAATATATATTTTCATTATTTTAATAGAAATATAATAGTTTTTAACTTTTAGTCTATTTCATGACATGATTTAGAAGTTATATATCGAAACTAAAAGTGTTAAAAATCCACAAATGAATGTAAAATAATTCGAATTGGGTATTTTTTATGAAACTGTTTGAACTGAACTGTAAACTGAAACTGTTTAGAACAGTCTAGAGACTAGAAATCATCATATCTCTAAAAAAAAACTGTGTATATGTACACTGAGACCATGGCAGAAATAATGTTTATAAAAATAAAGTTGGAAAAAAATCACATATTTCGCAAATGGCATTTTAAGGATAATGTTATTTATAGGTCAGATATTGATTTACTAAAATTAAAGTAATTGGATTATTTTCATTTTGGTTTAAAACTTCTTCAATGATCGTTCTGCCTGTAAAGTTAATTTCCTTATAAGTCCTTAAAGCGCCACATTTCTATCTAGTGGTGAAAAATTGAACTGATGTTTAGACATTGTAGAAAGCTTACTGTTTGCGAATAACCGATGAAAATTAATCCCTTCATATTTTTGTTTGTGGATAATTTAATTTAAGCTTTGAAATAATGTTTTTTTTTTTTTTTTTTTTTTAATCTGATAATTTTGAGTGTCTAGATTTTTTTTCTCTTCAAACCTTTTTTAGCATTCCACTCTAAATTTTCTCTTTACAAATACATATTCTGTAAGGGATTTAGAGCAAACATTCAATAGTACGGATCTTGACAGTTTAGCATCTTTAAACTATATAATTCGAAATTTACTTTTTTTTTTTTTTATTTAATAACAAAACATTTGTAATTAGGGAAAAGTATACATACGAATGCTTACACATTTACGTGTTGCTATTTTATACTCAGTTTTTATTAATTTGGTTTTCTAGAGGTTCTGCGATTTTTTTTTTTTTTTAATTTTTTTTTTTCTTCTATTCAGAATAAAATAATAAGGGATAATAATAGGAGCTAAGAATGGATGGTGCTGTTTTGAAATTTTCTCTTCTGTGTATTTTATTAGGTGTTCAAAACAATCATATTTAGAAGGGAAAAAAATTATTTTACAAGAAGGAAATTATAAAAATACCAAAAACGATTTTCTTGTTTTTCTGTTTTTTATCTTCCAATTAGTTATCGCGGTATTTAAAGTAGTAGTGTTTCGAACAGAAGAAGCACAATAAATAAACCACAAACAAATTTTTTTTTAAATCCTTTATATGCATTGCCAAGTTTAATGTGCAATTGCAAGTTTTTGAGTTTAGATCGTTTTTATAGTGCTTGACCACTACGAAAAAAGCATCCACTCCGAACTATTTACGGGTTTATTAGTAATTCGAGTCGCCAATAGAAGCTTTTTTGAAAGCGCCCTTTTAGTGATAGCAACAGCCCCAAAAATTTGATTGACTGCATCGTCATCGACATGCAATCTGCCAAGTTTCTGTTCAATTGGATGGTGGTAATTGTATTAATTAGTCCTCCGTAGATTTGAACGCCAAACACAAACAAAAAAAACTGAAGTTAATATAAAGGTTTTAAAAATGCAAAAGAGTAGTTATTTCTTCCAAGTTAGAGAAATAATGAAAAAAAATTCAAAAATGGAACATGGAATAATATAGGAAATGCTCATTTGAAAATTTATATCAATGTCTAATATCTGATGTCTAATAAATAAAAATCTAAACATTTTCTAGGAATTGAACATTGAGAGAACATATAAATGATTATTCAAAAAAGAATAAATTAATACCTTAGATAAGTGGCACCTGAAAACCACTTCTCAATTGCAATAAATCAACTATAAAAAACCGAGTATAAGAAATAAACAAGAGGCTTAAAATAATATTAATAAAAAATAAATAAAAAATACGCAGTGTAACAATGAACCGGAGTTTCGAAATGGCATTTGTGCTTTTATTTACTTGGAATTAACACGTTTTTTCAAATTTTATTTTAATTTTAGAAAACCAGGAAGGTGCAAGTTCACTCTCTTGTACCCTCCTGGCTGTGCCCATGATTATGAAGTGTATGGCAAAATGTTGAATATTGGTAAAATAATAGTTTATTTTTGAAAAATTCCAGGCATTCATCTCATGTATATTTAAAGGAAGTATTCTTATTTTTATTCAAATTAAATTCTTATTGTTGGAAAGGAAAGTATGTAATTTGAACTGCATAATAATCATAACTGGCACCTAAGCTAGCTCAGTACAGAAGCGGATTTAGAATTTCGCAGCCCCTGGGGCTAAATCAATATTTGCCTCCACTTAGAATTCTCCTTTCTGTCTCGTGTGTGTGTGTGTGTGTGTGTGTGTGTGTGTGTGTGTGTGTGTGTGTGTGTGTGTGTGTGTGTGTGTGTGTGTGTGTGTGTGTGTGTGTGTGTGTGTGTGTGTGTGTGTGTGTGTGTGTGTGTGTGTGTGTGTGTGTGTGTGTGTGTGTGTGTGTCGATGGCGGACTAATCTGCGGAGGCCTAAATAACCCCCTTGCCGTAATCCAATCGGGCTGAAACTTAGCAGATAGATTCGATGTCGATGACAGTGCATTCTATCAAGTTTTGGAGGCTGTCATTGCCACTAAAAGTTTGCTTTACGGAATACAAATAAACCAAATAGCCGTCAGTCAATCGCGCTAAACTAGCGTTTAACCAATCATTAAAGAAACTTTATCCTGTTGCCAAAATTGTTTTAATAAAGAAATTATAAAATTGTTTTAATCGGAATAAGTAAAATACATTTGGATATCAATGCATGAATTCACATTTATTTTTAAAGAAGAAATTTTGAAAAGTAGTTCCAGGCACATGCTGGCAACAGAAACGGCGCTATTAAGGACTACTAATAAATTATCTTAGCTTTCATTACATTATGTTTTCTTTTTGGTTAGGGTGCCATTTTAACTGTCTCTCAGCCAAGTCTAAACTTTAGTTTTGAAGTTTTTGAAAAGGGAATAAAGAAAATCGAAAAAAGTCTGGAACTACAAAACGATCATCAAAAAACTAAAAATGTTTGAAAATATAGATACATCGGTGACTTGCATCGATATTTTTAGTATCGATTTTTTATAAATAAATATCGATAAAAATGTGGTCGTATTGATATATCGCCGACCTCTACGAAGGATACTAGATTTCCGTCATTCTCCTTCACCATGCAGAAGTGTACTAAAATTTCATTCTCTTAATACCTCTTTCTGAGTGGAGTTATGTCATTCTGCAATAATTTCTTAGTATATGACAGCTGACCGTGTTTATGTAACGTACAAGTGAAAAGATCAGTGACACAGCGCAATACAGTAAAATGCGGCTTCAGGATGAAAACTTCAAACTCGTTGTTACATGAGTATATCACTTTCAATTTTTTTTTAAAAAATGGCCATAATAATCTTTTTATAGTCAAAGGAAAAAAATTAGGTGGCATAAATAAATTTGAAAACTTAAAAATAAAGATCACCTTGCGTGATACAGTAAAATGTTGCTATGTTATTCGAAATTCAAGCTCGTTGCAGCACGGGTTAATCACTTGTAATTTTAAAAATATTGGTCATAATGATGTGATTAAAGCCAAAGGAAAAAATTGGGGGTTGAGAAAAAAGAAATTTGAAAGTCGAAAAATAAGGACCACCCTACTGTGTATATATATTTTATTATGAAATTGTAACAATGAAACAAAACTGTGAGGTCGCTAATTTTCTTTTTCAAAAAAACTTGTGGTCATTTAAAAATCATGGAATTTCTTTTCACCCAAAGAGTACGAACCCTGATGCATCTGTACCACCAGTGCACACTTTCACCACTCTTTGGTGGCACTGACTATACATCGCAAAACTTGGTATTAGAAAATAGCAAACTTTTATAAATTTTTTAACTAATCATAATGACAATTTTTTTAATGTTAAAATTAAAAGAAATTAAAAAATGTCAAAACTTACCATAGTTCTACTTGGAACAATTACCTATATTAAACTCTAATATTTAATTATTTGAACTACACTACTGCAAAAAGTTCGAAAGATTTTAATACTTATAAACTAATTACTAATTAAATTCCTAAATAAACTAATTAAATTAAGAAAAATATTCTTACGAACAAACTTGATTTACTAACTTTTCATTCCAGGAGATAAATACAGAAAAACTTCACAGAATTGGAAACCTATATCATCTTGAATAATTTGTACAGTGTCACCTAATAAATTATCTACACAAAGGAAGATCAAACTGTACAGGCTGTTACCTGCAAGTAAAATCAATAAATATTTTGTGTGAGACGTATGACAGTTACTCACAAATTATTCACTCAGAATTAAGAATTCTATGAAAAATAATAAAAAATTTGTGTTCCAAGAGAAAGGAGGAATGGCCTTTATGGCATTATTCTTTTAAATTGTAATCAATTTATGGTCAAATATATGATCCTGACGAAATGAGTTTTATCGCATTTAAACTCATCTCGTGAGGAGTTAAAAGGTAAAAAAAAAGATAGCATGCGACTTTTCAAATAAACTTTTTTTTAATAATCGTAGTTAGGTGCCAAAGAATAGCCGAAAACCGCACAAGTCTGTAATTTTGCACATCGATAGATAATGTCATTCTAATCATTTTAAGAAGTGGAGCCACTCGGATTTCACTTCCGATCGAGGTTTTGTACTACTTCAAAGTTTAGGTATAAAATATGGGTGTTTTTTGTTTGTTTTTTTTTCCCAATAAAAAGCGTAAATTTTATGTTCATGGCCAACAATATGAATTCTATTAACACGTATAATATGTTAAATAGCTAGGCTTGTATCAAAGAATAAAAAAATTTAAATTTCAACCGGCGGAAGTCATTAATATTTCTACCAAAAGTGTATCCCTATTCAACTCCAACAACTTGAACTACAAATATAAAACATACTCCATTTATAAATGGGTTGATTTCGAAAATGTATCAAATAAAAATATTATTACACATTTAATATATACCAAAATTAGAAAGCAAGTTACTACCGGAAGTTCGTAAAATATCTAAATCCGTATAGCTTCTGCAAATCTCTTTATAGAGTGAAATCAAATTCGTACCTCGTTAACAAAATCTGGTGCTGTTAGTTACATCTGTGCGTTTCAATTTCAAATTAATTTTCTTAGATTTATTTATCTTTTTCTAAGTGCTGTTTGTTGTTCTTTTCCCCCCCTTACCCCCCCCCCCCCCCATGGCACCAAAAATCGATTTTCGAATCATTTCACACCGACGTCCAAACACCGACGTCACACCGACGTTAGACGTCCAAACATTGGGTTCTATTTTGAGAATTTATTTCAGCTTTTTCTAGACACCGTCTACAAACATCTTTTTTTATTTCACTTGTAGGAGTCCATCCTAGTTGATACCCACACATGCCTTTTTATTCTCAATGGTGTTCTAATCGGTTTAAATTCTTCACAAGTTTCAATCTGCATGACCGAAATGTTAGTACAGACATTTTATTTGGCATCT
Organism: Linyphia triangularis; assembly: GCA_963978545.1. Taxonomy (NCBI): domain Eukaryota; kingdom Metazoa; phylum Arthropoda; class Arachnida; order Araneae; family Linyphiidae; genus Linyphia; species Linyphia triangularis. The sequence continues at coordinate 54,840,121 of OZ021721.1, forward strand.
TAAGATATTTAAAATTCTATAAGTATTTTTCTCTAGTCTTTCATAACGTCTTCCTGCTCAAAAACATTTAAATTTGCTAGCACTGTTTCTTTACCTGTGAATGCTTCAACAATTGACTGGTCCAAGTGCGCTTTGTGCCAGCAGGTAACTAACAATGAACTGGTGAATCAGCCATGAATAATTATCCAATGCGTAGAAGTTAAGGTTATAAAACTTTAACAGCCAACATCTCCAAAATGCATGAATTACATGCCCTACCAATGCCCACTAATTTGTGCATATTAAAAGATGAGGAAAGCACTCTTGCAGAAACTTTTAAAAAACGAAATGCCCGATTGCACAAAAAATGAGCCCTAAAGTTTAATACCACGAAAGTTAAAAGAGCTGAGCTGAAAAAAGAAAAGGCAAAAATATCTGAACATAAAGAAGAGAATACAATGGAACAGACTGCAAAACGACCTAAACGCATGCAGCCACTCACACAATTCACTAACGTTTGCTTTTTTTTGTGACGAGCTTTCGAGAGATGGAGAGAAGAGAAGAAAGGTTATGACAAAGCCAATTGAAATGAAAATACGAAAGTGTGTGGCACAATTAGAAAACAGTGCTCTGAGTACAAAGTTGTCAGAAGGAGACATGATTGCACGTGAAACAAAAATAGAATCTCTTTTTATTTGACCACCTTCTACAATTCCTGTAGGCCATTATCATTGCAACGTGAACCTCATTTTACTTGTGTGTTCGAAAGCATCTCTTTTTCTGATTTGCTTTCATTCATTGATGACATCAGAAAAAATTCAGCCATTTATCCTGTCTTTAAAATGCCTGCTTTACTTGATGGTTACACTAACCGATTAAAAGAACTTATTGCACTGCACAACTCGAAAATCAAAGTGCCGGAAATATAAACAGCACACGATTGAGAGAGAATATCTTATTGCACTTTGGAGACATGCGTGCAGTCGGGTTGAGAGTATATTTTATTTTGTGAAGGCATTATTGGGAATTCTATCCGCGCAGTTCTTGTAAAAGCTACGACGAAGAAGCTGTGTATGTTGCAAAGGTCGAGAAGATTTTTCGAAAAAGTTTAATAAGTTCTAGCAACGTCAACAAAGGCCAATTTGAGAAAAATTGTCAATTAGATTCTATCGAGCCATTACTGCTTTCTTTCATAAATGCATTGTTGTACGGACCTAATGCTCATAATGGCTTGCCGCCATCACAACAAGCTCTCACTGTCTGTCAGTTAATTGCATTCATCGTCAAGTCTAAAAGTATCAAACAAATTAATAGGCACAAATTTGATCGTGAACCACCATTGCCAATTTATCTGCTGACCAAACGGTATAGTGGTTAGGGTGCTAGCTTCTAGACCGCGAGGTTGCGGGTTCGAGTCCCGTGTAAGGCATGGGTGTTTGTAAATGTATATTGGCTTGTTAAATGACGAATGTTTCGGCACATTATAGCCCTCGTGTTGCTGACGACGCCAGATAACCTGAAAACAACCAACCACTTTATCTGGCAATGAATGTACATGCAAAGACAAGGAAAATAGACCTTGTAAATGTATTTCATGATGCTGGATTATCCATTTTGTACGATAGGCATTTGAGAATATCCTCAGCTCTTTATGATGTAACCGTTCGACGCTTTCACGAGGAACAGGTCATGTGCCCTGCAAATTTAAGGATCAGGTTATTTATAACCTCCGGATTTGATAACATTGATTACAATCCATCTAGTACGACAAGCGATGACTCATTCCATGGTACAACTTAATATAATCAGGCCATTATTTTTTTATTCCTCTCAATTTGACTAGAGGAAGTGCCTTTTGTAGGAATTAATGAGTTCGAGGGTTTTACAACCAGAAATTGCTGCAATTGAAACGTGGAGAGCCACTCACTTAGTATGGAAATTGATCCCTCTGTGGGACTAACAGATGTCTATTTTCACACTGAAATGCTTACTCCGGTGTCCAAGAATTCAAGTGTACCTGAACATCTAAAACGACTCGCACTAGAAGTTATTAAGGGGATCTCACAAGACTCAACCAAGATTTACACAGATGGTAGCAAAAGCGAGAATAACCAATCCGGAAGTGGTGTATTTATCAGGACCCCGAATGGAGAGCAAAAGATTGCAATTAGAAATCCGGACCATTGTTCTGTCTTCAGAAGCCAACTGATTGCCATTGAAGCAGGACTGAGGGTTATTATAGTTGAAGGGAGCTCAGGTGAGGTCTGGATACTATCGGACAGTAAGAGCTCAATCCAACATCTAAGTGACTGGAGTACTGTGGGAGACAGGACTAGTGTTTCTATTCTTAACATGCTGAAACAGATATCCATATCCCGAACAATTCACCTGCAATGGATCCCCTCACATGTAGATGTCCATGGCAATGAGGTAGCCGATTGCCTAGCAAAGGAAGGCTCCGAGGCCCCAGCACCCTTCCCGGTCTGGACTTTCCCGGAGGCCTATTCGATCAAAAAAATCAGGGCTAAATTAAAATGGATAATCCCTCCGGCAAATGATTCGTACAGAAGAAAGAGTCCTGGAAGTTCACTTGGCCTCACCTGTGACCGAAAGGATCAGACGGCTTTGTCCAGATTCGCCAGCGGACATCTAAAGACCCTTACTTTTCATGGAAAACTCAAGATTTTTCCAATTTGCGGAAAATGTGCTACAGAAATGGCCTCCCCAGGCCACATTTTGGACTGCCTTCAGCTTTCTTGGGAAGATCTGGCCAAAGAGCCATTGAGAGTTTTGGACTTTTTGCTTGTTTTTAACCTCATGGAATTTGTCTAGCTGTCGCTAGCTTGGAGATTTGTAAAAAAAAAAAAAAAAAAAAAAGCCAGAAATGATCCAGGGAGTTGGGAAATTGAGCCCGGGTAATGACTGATCAAAACACGTCAACGGATTTCGGATATTCCTCTTTCGCTCTTTTTCAAGAATTGATTTTGATACTTTAAGTTCAACTATTAAAACGGTATGATTGAAAAAATAAAAAATTACTTAATTTTCAATTAAATTGCATGCTTATCCAAGCTCTAAAAACAAGCGTTTCAACTTTTTATTCGTAGTTAGAAACCATTTTCAGTTTAAAATAAAGTATTCTAGGTGACTGTTTTGATTTGAACCACGCACCTTCTGATCACTCGCTAGATACCTTAACGACTTCACCACCGAAGCTCACTTGAATTTTTCTTAAAATAATAAGAAGTCATATTTCAAACTTAAAGCGAAAGTTGCTTTGAAACGCATTTTTTTACATATTTATTCTTATGTAAAGCTTGTATTCTCCAATTTTGCATATAAAGCAAGTATTTTAATTGGATGTCTAATTTTTTTTATTACTTATTTTTTAGTATATAATTGAATGTTTTTGTACTCAAGTTATAGTAGTGTATATATTTTATTATCAAAATTTGTTCTTGGTAATGAGGATTTCTACTTAAAAGAAACGAAAAGGATTTGAATTGCAAACCTAAATCTCTCTACAATAGTGAATCATGATATTTAATGCCGCTCCCAATACAAAAAGTTGTATGAGAATCTAATGATGTTGTCGCTTATTCGCTCTTATCGCGCCCATTTTGTGCTTAGAGCCATGATATGATTATTCACACTAAAATATCCATCGATTATATCTCACTCATTTATAACAAAACAAATGCAACAAAAATAAATGATATCTCCCAAAAAACACCAAACGCTGTAAAAAAAATCAGCCAAGTAAAATGGTCAGCCAGAAAAAGTTATGAAATCTAATGTTTGCTGCCAAGCGGCCGCATATATAAGTTTCTTAGGTTACTTATACAGAATAAACTAAATTGGGATTATTGGAAGGAATCTCCATAGGCAATAGTACTTGGCAGGCTAGAGTTTTTATAGCATTAATCTCAATTCAGTGCAATGGGTACAAAGTAGCTCAAGCATATGAAATGAGATTATTCCAAAATAACTCTTGCCTGAAAAGTTTTGATTGCCTATGGGGATCCCTTCCAGTAATCCCAATTTAGTTTATTGTGTATAGAAAACCTAGAGAACTTATATGCGGCAGCTTGGCAGAGCAAACATTAGATTTCATAACTTTTCTGGCTGACCATTTTACTTGGTGGATTTTTTTACAACTTCTAGTGGTGGTTGTTTTTTTGGGAGATATATTTATCACAATAAAAAACATCAGAAAATTTTCTTTTCATTATGACATTTGGTTTTCAAAATTTTACTAAAAGTATAAAAAAAAAAAAAATCTACTTTTAAAGATCGTAGACAATTAAATTATATTTTAAATTCATTAAAAATTTAATTGAAGTACAAAAAAACTTTTCAATGTAAACATTTTAAATATTTATTTTCCTTTTTTAAACTGTTGGAAACATAGATGGTAAACTTGGGTTCCGGACAAAATCCCGAAAGCCGAAATCCCGACAAGCCAGAATCCCGACAGCCAAAATCCCGACAAGCCAAAATCCCGAATGGGTCGAAATCCCGAACGACCACAATCCCGAATAGGACGAAATCCCGACAAGCCATAATCCCGAATGGGACGAAATCCCGACAAGCCATAATCCCGAAAAACGTAAAATCCCTACCTAAAAAAAATCCCTACAAAATCCCTAGCTGAACTATTTGTTAAAAAATTGACTACTGGTAAATTTTCTATTGAAAAAGTTCCAATTCTTAAAAGCTTTCCATTATGTTTTTCTGAATAGCTTTATTTTATATTGTATAGTTTTATTTTCTTCCTTTAATTTTGATTTTAATGCTGCAAAAAAAAAAAAAAAAAAAAGCTTCAAGAAAAATCCACAGTTTAAGTTATACAATAACTACAGTGCAATCATTAAAACAGAATATCCATTATATCATAACTTTGAAGAAATTAATTCATATTCAATCATATTTTTAAAAAATTAAATTAAAACAACGTATTTGAAGAATTGATTACAAAGTTATGTACATTCATGTACAAAAAATATAGATTTTAAAATGTATGCAAAAATTGTAAAACGATTGCATGCACTGCAATAGAGGTTTCCAAACTTTTAAATGATGTTATTGAACCTATTCAGTGTCAGCTTGAGATAAAAATTAAAACGAAGGAAAAGACTCAAAATTAAAAATAAATTTTGAATTAAAATAAAATAATAAAATCAATTATAAATTTAGAAATGCAATAAAGTAATTTTAAATAAATAAATGAAGATCCCCTTAGAGAGATGGGGGGTTTTGATCTAAAAGTATACTTTTTCTGTCTTTTTAACCAACAAAATGGCAATCAATAAAAGAATAATTTTTCTGTAAATCAAAATCAGCTGAATTTAGAGCCATAACATTTTACCTTTAAAAAAAGAAGAAAAAAAAAGAAAGGAAAAAAAAAAACCTTTTTTATCTGAAATTTGAATTTCCAATTGATCATCCAATTGTTCACTAAATTTATAAGAGACGGCTCTCTTGAATGGAAATGCGTAATTTTATTAGCTTAACATGTTTTCATTTTATAAAATGTCTCATTTTAATAAGAACATTTCTCAATGGTTTCAAAATGTTGAAAACGTATGTCTACAATATATTTTTGGTAAAGCTTTCTATACTAATGTTTGACATAACTATTCAAAATTACTGAACCTGAATGTATATATCGAAAGTATTCTATCGCATTGAATTAAACGAGTATTTATTAACTTTATTTTTCTCAACAAAAAGAAGAAAGAAAAAAAGCACCTCGTAAATACTGTTAGAGTTTTCACTTACAGTTAAAATCATTTGGTAGGAAACAATAATTAACAAGAAACGTAAGGTGTTGCAGAACGTCGACCATTCGTCTATACTCTTGGTAATATTCAGCAGACCATTCACTTACCTAACGTGAAGGGGGGGGGGGGCACTTCAGTGGGGAGAGTACTAACTAACTAGGTGAGGGGTGTTTTCTTTTCTTTCTATTTTTTAACACTGGCAATAGTTTGCACGTTTGGAAAGGGAGAATGGTTTAAAGATGATAATAAAGATTGATAGTTTTCTTGAGTATAAGGAACGAGGCATCAGCTTTGCTGTGAAATCCAGATAAGGGATTTAAATAACCCGAACATGAAATCCTGACCTCACCTGTTTTTGAAATAATTCATTTTAAAATTCATCAGAGTTACCAATTTAATTATTCTCAATACCTCCACATAAATAAATATTAAAATATGAACAAATCTCCACATCTGTAAAAAAAATCGCAGAATATCAGCACTACAAAGACATCTAAATGAGTATTATAATTTGGAAATTTAAGAGGTCACTGAGCAATGGAGCCAATTTTTTTTTAATAGCTATCGCGTCTACTTTTTTTTTTTATGAAACACCAATCCTTGGGTGAATGAAAAGACAAATTTTAAATGTGGTCCTTTAACACGTTCGCTGCCGATCACGCGCCAGGACGGAATGTCAGGTTGTTCTTCAGTAGCCAGTCCTGATCAGAACTGAAGTAACAAATTAATATTTCTCACGGGACATAACTATAAGATACATCTTGTCCTTCTCCATAAGGTTAGCTGGAAGCTTGTGTTTTTAAAACACAGTTTCAGGTAATTTCATCTAAGAACGGCAACTCCGATTGCGTGCAGTCTCATCTGGACAGGCTACTGGGTTACAACTTGACATTCCGCGCGGGCGCGTGATCGGCAGCGAACGTGTTAATTTGGAAAAAAGATTCTATGAAATCAAAATGAAATTCCCGTACACAGGTAGGGAATAAATATTAGATTGAGACAAAACTATAAGGCCAAAACTATAAAGCAAAGCGTTTATCTTAGTTTCCTTTCTCGGAACGTTGGACTTGACACGGAGGAATTTACTGTTTATTGGACTGGACACTGGACATTATTATTTTAGTGAGTTAATTCCTTCCATTACAGTGAAAGAAGTCTTGTGAAGCGAAAATGAATTTCTGTCAACTACAGGAAAATTAAACTAAAGCGAAAAAAGTAAAATTAAAAAAATTGTTTCGTTTAGTAGCTAAATGGACTTATAGAAAAGATAATTTTAAAAACAATTATAGACATTTTTTGTAGTTAGAACAGATATTTCGAAAAAAAAAACACTATACCAAGCTCAAACAAGGACAAATATGTACTTATTTTAAAAATAATCATTAAATATAGCATTAAACAGTATTTTAGAAAAAAATAATTAGCCCATTGATTTTAAATTACATTTAGCGAGTAGTAAAAAAATACGTGACAGATTAAATAATATCACATATTATTTGCAAAAACATAACTAGTATAACAACCATTGTTTAAGCTGGAGTACAAAATTTTTTTAGCAAAAAAAGCTAAAATCACAATTTTATTTTAGCAATTTGTCAAAATGATTACGAGTTCCATGACTTGGAATGTTTAATTTAACACAATTAAAACACTTTTTTTACTATAAAATCATTATCAACTTTAAATATAATGTTATATTATGCCAAAATCTCAACTGAAAAAATACTTTTTACCTTTGTTTACTTGAGCTTTTAAGCTGATGACTAACCTTGGGAAAACAAAAACGGTGATTTTGTACATTTAGTGTCAAAATGTTTTAGCAAAAGAGCTAAACAACACTTTCACTTTTTAGCATTGAAGAAAGTTCTTAAGCATTTTGCTAAAAAAGCACCCACATCGTAATCGCTAATAACAACATTCATTTAGCTTTATAAAACATGAAAAATTGTGGGATAGAGCCATTGAATTTATGCATTACAACCAAATTCAAAAACTTCACTCTTAACAATATCGATTAGAAAAAGAAAGAAATCAATTTGAATTTTGTACAACATTTTAGGTCCTTGACTTCTAAGAACATTTTTTTTTTTTTTTTTTTTCTATTCTATTACAAACGAAACATATCTTGTAAGTGACACAGAGAGGAACTGTCGTTGATGGACGACGCTCAAGGGTAGATAACTCTGTGTTAAAGACGTTTTTTTTTAAACTTTTTATGCCTTTGTCGCATTTCTATTGAAATTTTAGAGCTGACAATGTTAAATTATCTTAAGGGCAATTTTTACCGATTTTGATCAAAAGCTTTAGAGCCGTTTTTTGGCAATTGTTGAAAGACATAATTTAATCAATGGAAGTTACCTTATGTGCGTACGCAATTTTGACGAAAACTTTAATGACAGGTCCTATGGCCACCACTAACTCGTATTCCAAAGTAACCTGTATTCCCAGGACGGAGCTATGAAATTTCTACTATAATACTTCTGACATTTCTACTTAAAAATCAGTAAACATTCCAAATAGAATTTCTCAATTCACGGTTTTTTCCCTTCGATTCAAAAAACCATTCTTGAATGTATTCTCCCTTGAAATTTAGGCCTTTGTAATTATTTAGGTGTTACGAAGTAGCCTTTATTTTGATCGTTTTGCTCCATGAAAAAATAAAGAAAGAACCAATCAATTTGAATTCGAAACCTAATAAGATTGCAATAAATTTAGCTTCATGGTAACTGGAAAATTTATGAATATTTCAGGAAAACGCAAAAAACACACATAATCGACAATTGAATAAATTACAACCTTTAGAAGAAATTATAGCGAATGTCTGCAACGATGGGATTATTTTTACATAAAACGTTTAAGAAATATCAAAATATTATATTTTAACAAGTATGAATTTGTCCCCTTTAAAAAATGTTACATTCATTGCTATGTTACATTGCATTAGAAAATTTACATGAATTAAAAAAAAAAAAATAGATTTATGAAATATCATTTTTTTACCCTTGCGTTTATAAAACATATACAACTAGGGATGTGGATCATCGCACAACTTTCAATTACACCATAATAATGACGTGGTTTTGTGTCATTTACCATTTTCATATTTTAATCGTTCATTTAGAAAAAATTGCCAGTTTTGGCGACATTTTTTGCGATAATTCTTAAATGGGTCTTTAAAAAAAAATTATTTTGGTGATATACTTTTCAATAGTTATTCTTTCTTGTAAGTAAAACTGAGGAGAAAAGAGAAAACGGTCTTTGACGAGGTGTGCCCAAGGAAAGAGAACTGTGTTACAGACATTCGTTTTTCAACTTTTTACCCAATTAAAGCATTTTTATAGGAGTTTTTGAAGGTGGAATGTTAAGAACACCTTAAAAGGCATTAGCACAGCGATTTTGAACAAAATCGTTTGAGCCGTTTTTTATCAATTACTGAAAAACATGATTTTTTTCAATGGCAGCTACCTAATGCGCATGCGCTATTTTGACGAAAACCTTAATGGTAGGTTCCTGTGCCATCACCAACCCGCAAACCAAATTCGAACATCGTAGGTCAATTTGTTCTGGAGTTATGCTGACCACGTACACACACAGGCATTTTTTCTAGATCACTTTTTTGAAATCAGGATGTTCCAAAACGGGGAGATATGCCAAAAAATTAAAAAAAGAAAGACAAAAATTTACCGTATACTATACTTTTATTACCCGATACATTCATTAGGGTAATTGAAAGTAAAAAGTGTGATTTAATTAAAAAAGTATTTTATCAATATCAGATGAAACCAGAACTAGGATATCTGTCCCCTGATCGCTGACGCTCGACAACCCCCTAACAATACAGCACCTTTATTCCAGTCAACTTTTGAAATCCTGACAAAATTTATCCGAACACCTTAGTACCACGTAGACGCATTTTTTGTCTGCCGAAAAGGGTAGATAGGAAAATTCCATAATACCATTTCTTTCAAACTTTTCAATTCTCACTCTATACACAGTGGAATAGTAAGTATAAATAGTGTTCAGCTCTATACAACGTTTCTAAAAAATGCGCAGATGTACTTAATTGACATCTTCCAACTGAAATAGTAGGATTATAACTTTTTTTAGTAAAAATCATCATATTTTTGAAATTATACAGATTTATAATACACCTTTTTAAAAAAAATAAAACTATGTCTCACAGATTTTACTAAACGACACATATCCTTCCAGCAAAAACAAAAATTAATTGAAATCGATTTAATGAGCAGATATTAACATATCAAAATTCATGGTCTGAAAATCGCAAACAAAACAAATCCTGTTAGAAGCTGTCATTCGGTTTGTCAAAAATACTTGTCGTAGTAGAGACATGTTCAATAAAGCAATGTTGAAAAATATTGTAATCAAACCAATTAGTAAAATATTTTTCTTCACATTTTTAGAACTTTCTGACTGATCTACAGTTTAAGACCTTTTAAAGGACATCTTGATCGTAAAGAGGAGTGACTCTTAATAAAATAAGTCTTGTCCATTAAATATATAGATGTATGAATTTTATATTTTCAATCTTATCTTTATCTTTTCAATTTCCGATCTTAATTGGACTACGTGAGAGGTTGCCCCATTTTCAACTTTGTTCATGAATTATGTTAAATTAATTCGTTTCTGATTGAAATACTTTACTTATTTTAACATCTTGTTGAACACTACACATGGAATCCAAGTAGTTTTCGAGAAATTGTAGACTAATACCATTCTGAAACACGCGTCCATTAAATACCCACGCTTTAATTCTGAATCTTAAAAATACACTCCTCAATATCGAGATCTACACCACGCTCTAAGGGTTTTTCATTAAAATGAACTAGAAACTAAACGAAGTATTCTAGATCGAATGAAAAGATAAAATAGAGGGGTTAGCATAGACATTTTCAAGTTTAAAGTTAAATTTATTTAGTAAACAGCCCCTAACCCTCCCCCCCCCCCTAATAAAAAAGATGTACTAGACATGTAAGAAACCATAAATCAATTATTTTGGTATGAACTGGAATGTTCTGCGGCCTTTAGAACCAAGGAATTTCGAATGAGACTTGGAATAAGACTACTTTCAATAGTTTAAAAAAATTCCAGAAAGTTGTCATGAAAGAGATATTTATAAAAGCTTTGTTTCTAGCAAAGTCTTAGGAAATTAACAATTTTCTATTTAATATGTGGTCTCTACATTGTTTATATCTTAACACTTTGAGATCCGCCATTACTCGCTCTGAGGAAGTCACCCTGCAGATCCAGTTTAAAGATAATTCAGACTGTGGTGATTCGTCTCACCTGCAGTTGCTTTCTGGTAGTGAAGGACACAATAGTCCCTTGACAATAGGTCCTTTATGGTGAATGGAAACCCAGGGGACATGCCACTAATGACTAATGATGGGCTGAGTTACAACAGCTGGGGATTTTTGTGTACACGCATCTTGTCAAGTACTTAGCAGTGACGTTTCTTTCATTTATGAGACGCCGACTTAATAAGTGGATGATTCAACACAAAATACTATTGTAGGTTATAAGATCTGTCCATGATGGATGATTTACAAAATTATCACCCTAATGAAATCTCGGTACGTTAGGTAACGCAGGACTTAACATTTCGAATGCCTAATTTCATGCTTCCCGAAAAATTGTTTGAAAACCGTTTAATACGCAATTCATGATTTATGCTGTTAAAATTTCTTATTAAGAAACATTGTTCTGTTTGTATGCTGTACGTAAATTTATTTCCTTAGAGTTTAATTATCTGTGGTCATTAGTAAGTTCTTTTTATCAATCCGGCTTTTAATATTTGCGCCTTTAATTCATAATTATGATTGCTGCTCTTAACTGTTTATTATATAAAAAAAAAGTATCTTTTATGTAAGGATTATTTATTTTTAAATATATTACTTTACTTTTACATTTAAAATGACGAAAAAGTTTTTTTTTTATCAAAATTTTCAGGATTGATATTTAGGAATTTTTAATTTAATTACTTCTTCTGAATATTTTTTAATTCTCGCAAGTGTTCATACTTTACGGTTTAAGAAGTTTTTTTTATTTTTCCACTTTTATTTTATTATATAAATATAAAGCAAAGGGGAAGGTTTGTTAATAGCTATAGTATAATGAAGTATATTATGTTTTGACCATCTAAATGATTTTATATTTGTTTAAATGCCATCTTAACATTTTAAATCCTTTGCCGTATAGGAGGCAGTGGCCGACCTAACCCGCCTTGTAGAAATATTTCCAGCTAACGCCTTTTGGTCGGATCGTGGAGTGTAGGGATATTTCAAAGTGTGATGAGAGGCCCCCGGTCGCCCCCTTACTGAAGCATGAAGCTCCTTCACAATAGACTTTTGTTGTGCGTGAAGCGGGCTAATGATGGGTTTAGAGTTCAAACTGCCCCACCCTTTTGAAACTGAGTTAAATGATTAGATAATAGTGTATTTTTACTTTTTGCAAATGAAAGATAAGTATAAATATTTTGATTTAAAGCAGTTTTTTGTGCTATATTGAATTTAAATGTTTGTAAATAATGATTGTTTTTCTTTTATTTTTCATATTTAAAAATTTTATACACACATTTTGTTACTCTTCAGGTGCAATTTTTGCAAGCATCATTCACAATATAAGTGTTGATAAAATTCAATAAATATGAAACTGTAAATATTACTCCAAAATGTAAAAAACCTCACTGATAGAACACGCAATGTCTTGGTAAAAAGTTACATCCTAGTGGTAATATTTAGAAAGCATTTAATAGTATTGATCGGATAGGCTTCATATCTAAAGTATTACATTTTTTTAACAGAAATACTTCTTAGTAGTAATTTTTTTCGATAATATTCTAAAATGTAATACTTTTGGATACTTAAATTTTACTTTTAATTTGTTATATTACATCCTAGTTTTATGTTTAGGTATTACTCATTTCCAATTTTAAATTCCAAATAAATGCACCAAAATTAAAAAAAAGTAACGCCAATCCTTAGGAGCATATTATATTTGTTATTCAAATTGTAGTAAAATAGAAACACGCGGACAATTTAGCATAACAACTCTTATTAAATAAAATGTCTTAATAGTAATAAAATCTTTGACGCAATACAACTCCTACTAATAAATCAATATATCCAAAAAGATTCTAACTATACACTCCTTGTATTACATTATATTTCCCTGCATATGTTTCTATTACATACACATCGCTCATAAGAAAAAGTGTCCTTTCTATAAACATTCTTTTACCCTACTAAAGTATTAGGCTTATGACAATTGAAAACGCAATACATCTATCCATTTCTAAGTATAATATCAGACATGTTAATTTGATTTTCCATACAAATACGTTGCACACGAAACCGTATACACAAGTTTAGACAACATAATCTTATTTAGTTGAGTAAGTAAAAACCGGGTGACTTTTATGAGTTTAATTTGTAACCGGGGGACCGTTTTGTCACCTAATGAAGAGACCTTATTAAGTGCTTTGAAGAACAATCACGCCATAACTTTTTTTTTAATTAGATGCAAGAACTTTCTTTTAAAATATAGGGAAACTTCTCCAAATGAACCAATATTATTTTAAACCGAATATTTTAGTGGCTGAAAAATAGGCAGCAAATAGAAATATATATATAAACATTGGAAATAAATAACATTTTGATAGCAAAATGTAATATAAATATGTAAAATTTAAGTTGATTTTTCTTCAAAACTAAAGGAAGAAAATTAATACAATATAGAAATAAAATCGAAGGTAAACTGAAAAATGCAAGGAAATGATTAATTGACAACTTCAACATGTTCTACTTCATAACGAATCAAAATCTATTTTTTATGAATGGCAATCAACCTCATTAATTTTTAAAGTTTATTAAAAAAATATTGTTTTGAAATATCTGTTAACACCTTTTTCGGTCTGATGGGATTTTTCCCGTTGGTAGGGATTTCTTTTGGTTGATAGGGATTTTGGCCTTTCGGGATTATGGCTTGTCGGGATTTCGTCCTATTCGGGATTTTGGCTTGTCGGGATTTCGTCCCATTCGGGATTTTACTCGGAAGTTTTGGGAAGTGTGCATCAATTTCATTTCATTGTAAGTTCTATCCAATGATCGAATGAAATTCAAGGATCAGAAGAAACACACGCTTCTAGCATGTGAGGCGACTCCCGTTCAATTTCCAGCGTCGGTGCTACGTAATTTCTTCTTTCAAAAATAAGTAGGCACAAGGCAACTGTACTTTCTAAGTAGGTGTTTTCAAAATTTGCGGTGTCTCCACATCGTATACTTAATTGAAAAAATTTGCGGCGTCTTCGATACTTGAAACGCAAAGAAGTTCCCTTTAAAAAATCATTCCCTTATTCTCTAAGGCAGTGTCTTTTGAATTTGGAACTGGTATGATAGTTTAGGTGTTACGAAATTTTAGCGTAGTATAGTTTCATTTAGATCTTTTAGCCCCATGAAAAATTATAATAATAGCAATGCAACTTCATTGCGTTCGAAACCATAGTAAGATTTTTAAAAAATTAGCCTCATTGGTCTCTGGGAAACTTATGAACATTTCAGAAAAACGCAAAAACACACATACACTATCTGGCCAAAAGTATACGGGCACCCAGTGGTACGGACTCGGAGAGTCCTGAGGCATATATTAATATGATGTGGGCCCCCCCCCCTTTGCATCGATGACGCCTACACACGTCTTGGGAGACATTCCTCTAGACCAGCGTCAACCACTAGGCGGTCCGCGGGCCGGATCCGGCCCGCGACAGCTTTCTCTCCGGCCCGCCGGCAGTACAGAAGAATAAAAATCAAATTTTGCGGGAATAATTTTAATTTGTCTACAAGTGTTTACTATCAATACCGCGTTTCCATTAAGTAGCCCGGATCAGTAAGTCTGAAAAATCCTTTTTTTCTGAGACTGTAAACGAGAAAAAAAAACGAAAAAAAACAATAGTTTGAATTATTACCAATGACGCATTCCTTCGCATTGCTGAGTTTTGTACTTATGATACCCTACCCCTTCGATTTGTGAATAGCGCAATTCGATTTCTGCTTTTCTGAATGTGATGGGCAGAAGTTGGGTGTTTTAATGCCGATTGGCCTCTTTTGTTTTGACGTGAAAAGAAATATCGCGATCTCTATGACTCCAGTGCAATATTGGCGTCAAAGACTAGTTTTAAACACAAAGTAGATAGTGAAAAGTGGACCGGCCGTCATCATCTCGCAATTAACATCGATTGAAATGGAAGATTTAGGAGGTATGGTTTAAATATCTTTATTTATTTTGAGTTTATGTCAAGTCATATTGTAATATTATCACAAAAGATTAACTTCTTTTATGACTTTGATTTACGATGCAAAGAAAAATATTTTTTTAATTATTTGAAACATGAATCAAATATCAATTGTTATTTTATTATTATTATTGTTTCAGTTAAAAAAAAAATTTATATTGTTGAATCTTTAGTAATTATCACATTTCTAACATTGAAAATATGTAGTAAAGCAATATATTTATTGGTGAATTTGGTATAAATCTGCGGCCCGCGGCAAGTTCCAACTTAAGTCATGCGGCCCGTCTCTAAACGTTAGTAGCGAACGCTGCTCTAGACTATCCTGCTGGAATAGAAATTAGCCTTCCCCGAAATATTGCCATAGAGCTGGGAGGGCAAGAGCAACATTGTCTAGAATGTCCACATACATCTCAGAGTCCATATTTCTAACACAGGAGCTAAGGGACTCAAGCCAAACCATGAAAAACACTCCCACACCATGATCGACTACCACCAAACTTTACATTCCAGTCACTTAAGAAGCTCTCACCGGACATCCACCAAACCCAGACGCGTCCATCGGACAACCAGATTGTAAAGCGAGATTCATCACTCAAAAGAACATTTTCCACATGCCCACAGACCAATGACGGTGAGCTTTGCACCATTGCAATCGACTCTTCGCATTCTGGGGAGTGATGTTCAGCTTGTGAGCGGTTTGCACGACCGTGGAATCTCAGGCTTTTTAACTCTCGACGAACAATCTTGCTGCAAGTACTAACGCCTGATGAACTTTGAAACTCCTGAGTGTTTTCAACGAACGAGGACTTGCGATTTTGTTTCACTACCCTTTTCAGAGTTATACGGCTGCGTTCACTAATTTATTTCGGCCTGCCACTTCGTTTTTCTGTAGTTTCTATGCCTTGACGTTTCCACTTAACAATTACACCACTCACAGTGGATTTTGGCTTCTGTAGAATGCCCGAAATTTCACGAACTGATTTCCCACAAAGGTAATGTAGTGTAAGAAACATTCCAAGATGCCCCATTCGGGTATCTTGGGTGAGAGAAGAAAGATATTAACGAAATGAGAGAGAGTGCGAGGCCGGGCCAAGGCAAGAAGGGTCTTTTCATCGCTCTGTGAGTTGGGTATGATTTTATTAATGGGTTTCATTCTTTATTTGGTGATTGTGATTAATTAGTAGGTTTTTATGTTAGTTTGTTTGTGAGGTGTCCTTGTGATTGTTTGTTGCTAGAATAAAAATAGTTTGTTTATTCATTGTACCCTTTTATTACGCACTTAACGTACCAATTAAAATAGAACTAGACATCACAGATGACATCTCACTATAATGCCCCGATCAAAGGCTCTAAGCTCCTTTGAGTCACTCATTGTCTCACAAACGCATAAATATGACCTGACAAACCCCTACCAACACTTTTATAGATTTCGGTTACGCATCAAATTACGTCACCTACTAGATTCACTTCTTTTGGGGAGTGTCCGGATACTTTTGGCCAGATAGTGTATTAGACAATTATTTAATAGATTACCACTTTAATTAAAAATTTAGCGAATGATCATAAAAATAAAATTGAATTTACGCAAAACGTTTCATCAATGTCAGATAATTTAGTGATTTTACATGTTTGTTTTCGTATGCAATGTTTATTTACGTAGGAAATAAGTTTTATTGACAAAAAATCATCTTTTTTTCCTTAGTTAAAAAGTATACATTTTTCCTTCAGATTTGAAAAACATGTAAGAAATTAGCGTAACCTAATTAGCCTACAAAATTTTATCAATTTTAATAGGACTGTGTGTGAAGTTGGCTCATCGTCAACTTTGTTAGTTATATAACTTTTAAAATCATTTCTAATTGAGTTACTTTTCTAATTTTGTATTAGTTTAAAAAGACAGTAAATACAAGTAGTTTCTGAGTAATTTTAGACTAACACACATGTAACGTTCTGAAACACGCATCCGTTCGCTTGCTTCAATGCATGGGACCTTAAAATTACCGTAAAATGGGGTGAATAGGAACAGCGGGGTGAATCGGAACGAAACTTCATGAAATTACAAAGAAATTATTACTTTACACAAATAATGCATTTTTATTAATTAAATATATTTTTTTTACTTGTCTAACATGTTTGGAATCTTGGAACATGTTTTGTGGGGTTTTCAACACTGTCCTTTTTTTAAAAAAAAATTCTAAAAGAGCGTGCATACAATCTTATGAGTTTTAACCTCTCCAAAGCTTATCCCGTAATTAATAACATGTACGAGTTATAGACTTAACTAATATACTTTTAGATAAGTATAAACATCCACAACAGCATGCCATACTTAATTTAACTTGGTTTTAAAAACTTTTTATTTTACGATTTTTTATGTTTCGCCTCGTCTCGATTTTGAGATTTGCGGGGTGAATCGGAACACTTGAAAAGTGATATTAAAAAGCTGTTTTTGGCAAGATTATGTTCCACACAAGATTCAACGACTGAATAAGAGTCTAATTACTCCCTTCAAGACAGTAATCAAGATTTCAGACTTGAATAAATGTCAGAAGAGGAGCCTAGTTTCCGCATGGCAGAAAACCCGATTGTTCCAGTATTTTTTTCTCTAAATGACTTCATTATCTCTAAGTTATATGGAAAAATGTATGAAGACTCTATGTGAGCAAAGTTTTACACCCACAAGATTATTGCTATATAAGTGTGTTTTACAAAAAGCGCTTATGAACGAAGAGATTTTCTGAAACAAATGAGGATGCTTTTCTCCTTTCTCAAGATATTTTAAAGAATTTGCAGTCATACGACACGCAAACATAAAGTAGATTAAAAAGTATTTTTAATTTTAAAGACTATTTGGATGAGTTATAGGAGAGTTGATACGCTTTCAAACATATGATTTGTTTTGACAATAATTGACAAACACAAATTTTATCCGTCATATTAAATGATTTTTTTATGATAATTTTGTGTTCCTATTCACCCCAATGCATTATTACTTGTTTTTTGCCATCCTGTAAACATTTAAATAAGATCAGACATAAATTGTAACGAGAGTGTTCCGATTCACCCCTTTCTGCGGGGTGAATCGGAACACTATGAAAAAATTCAAAATAAATTAAAGTCTAAGTTTTTTCAACATTTTTTGGATTGATCCTCAAAGAAGAAGGTAAGACATAAGTTTCAATGTCAAAAATATGTTCCTTAACGATTTTATTACAACCGATTTTTACTTTGAAAGTTGAAAAGTGTTCCGATTCACCCCATTTTACGGTACCACTCTTCAATATTGAGATTTTTCTTATCTCATGAGTAGCTTATTTTGCTACATATAAAACTGAAATTTTATATTTAGGCTAAACAAATCAAATCTAGGTCAAATAAAATGGTAAAAAGTAGGGATTCTTGTTGAAGTTTTCAAAGTCAGAGTTCAATTTTCATAGACAACCGCCACCCTCCCCCACCCCCCAAAAAAGAAAGAAATTGTACCCGATATATAAGAATTATAAACAAATTGCTTTGGTGCAAATCGCAATATTCTAGGACTTTTAGAACCGAGGGTATAGCCGTCGTTCAATTTTCTCCATACTGTACAAGTACACACATTAACACTTAGAATCAGAATAGTAGGATACCATACACAATGAATGTCTAATTTTATCAAAATCAAATAATAAATTTATAAATCAAATAACGAGTTTTAAAATTACGTATTACCTGTAATGTTTCTTGTAAAGCTTGCACAGGTTTTGGCTCTTTTGTTTCCCTCCTTTATCATTACTCTTGCATTCACACTTACTGGCCCTGAAAAGTTTTATTTCCATTGTTTGATTACATTTAATTATAAATAATGAATGGCACAGTAATGTACTTTATAGAAACTTGCCTTGAAAAGTTAGCCGCACCACGCTTATATGAAAGGTTTTAGTTAAAACTGCTTGCCAAACTGTTCCTGGATCTAAAACTTCCTTAGAACAAGTACTTGTGTCGTTATCCATCGACCAATTAGCCCAATGAACCTCTTTTCTTGGATTTACAAGTGACAATTGCTTAATGTTGTTTAGACTCAAACCCTCATCTGCAAAGAAAAGGTAGTAGCATGAATCTAAAAGCAACTAAAGCTAGGGGTGTGGAACATCGCACACATTGCACTATAATAATAGTAATTGCATTAAAATTTGACATGGTGTTATTTACCATTTTCTTCATTTTACTCTATCAAATAAAAATGGCCAGTTTGGCGATATTTTTGGCAATGATTTTTACATGGACAAAAAAAAGAAGGGGGAAAAAAAAAAAAACTCCACCAAAACGGCAAAATTGGCGTTGTTGTTATTCGATATATTGTCCTTTCTTGTACACGAATCAGAAAGTTAATCAGTCGTTAATGGATAAGGCTCTAGGGTAAAGAGCTTTGTATTAAAGGTCCTCGTTTTCCAAATTTTTACGCTTTTATCGCATTTCAACGGAAATTTCGGAGATGGTAACAATTGAAAAACCTTAATAGGTTAAGATAAATAGGTACAGAGAATTTAATTCAAATTGTTAGAGCCGTTTTTCAGCAATTTCTGAAAAACATGATTTTTCCAGATTTCAACCTTGTGCGCATGCGCGATTTTGACGAAACCTTAATGGTAGGTTCCATGGCCACCATTACCCGTTACACCAAATTTGAACATCGTAGGTCAATTTTTAAGGAGTTATTCTGACCACGTACAAACAGACACACATACATACAGACAGACATTTTTTCTATACCGCTTTTTTGAAATCGGGATGTTCCAAAACGTGGAGTCATGCAAAAAAATAAATGATCATGCCTATCTTGAGTGGCTGATGGGAGAACTTTCTAATGGAGAACTTTTAGTATTAAATTTTATATTTTTTAATTTGCAAATTTCTATTCAGTAACCCACTGCTTATGTAAATCCTAGTTCCCGTATCTTTTGTATATAAACCTTGCATTGCCCTCGGTAAATCCTCTGCTAGGAGCAGAAGATATTGCTTGTCCGATATTGACTTATGCTCCGTCTTAGCAATATCGTTGACAATTATGTTTTTCGCGAATCTTTAATTCCTTTTTTCAGTCAAACACTAGTATTCCACAGGAAACCTGTTCTGAGCAGAGATGTTATGTGCTGGGGATGGCTCCTGCCCCCACATAATTTGGTGACCCGGACTTTCAAGAACGTTTTGGAAGAGTGTTTTGTTCTGATTTCAACTCGGTGATCAGAGATTTTCGTCAACGTTTTGTAAAGAAGCCTAACGACATTAGCCATTAATCTGGGTAAGTTCTCTGTTATTTTCCTTGCCTTAACTGGTACTTTAGAATCGTTGCTATGCAGGAATATTCAGATTGCCATGATCTTAAGCAGCAACTTTCTGATTTGGTTGATGCTGTTAAAAGGTTGTAGGACAAATGTTGGCTTATATAACCGCTTCCGATTACATAGCATAACGCTGTTTGATGGCATACCTCCGTTATTTGCAAACGCACGCTTATACCAATTTTTTGGCACTTCAGTGTATTATTTCTATTAAAATTCTAGCCTGCCAGAACTGATTGTCTCTAAAGGTTTTTCCAATAATTAAAATCTAGTTTCATTGTGTGCCAAGTATCCCACCGCTTCACAGCAAACCTTAAAGTTGGATCACTATAACTACTGGACTACTTTGTTGATTGGTTGTTTTCAGATTATCTGGCGCCGTCAGCAACACGAGGGCTAAAATGCGCCGAAACATCAGTCATTAGACAAGCTAACATACATCTACAAACACACATGCCTAACACGGGACTCGAACCCGCAACCTCACGGTCCGGGACTACTTTGTATCGAGTGTTTATATTATATGGTCTACAGCCTGTATAAGCTTAAACTGTTTTCAAAAGATTTCATTAAGCTATTCTGTATACTAAACTACAAACAATTTGTGTACCTCTCACCATATCTTCAGGGAAATTATTCAAATATACTGAATTGCATATAATCCGGGGTAGGAAATGAAAGTGTGCTCTGTACTTTCACTGGTGAATCAACGCACTTGGATTAACTCTACAAAATTAATTCAAACTAGAAGGTACAACATTTAAATTCGTAATTGTATAACAATTAAATTAGTAGATGTACCACATTTTTTATTAAAACTATCGTTACAATCGGATAAGAATACTTACGACAAATTGGAATGCGTCCAGACCAAGTACCATTTTGAAGACATGTTCTCTCTTTGTTATCGAAAGTAAAACAATTCAAACAATCATACGTGACAGTTTCGTCTACTTCATATTCTTCTTTCAAATCATCATGCTTACAATATGGAGTCCGACCCGGTTTACCACACATAGCATCTAAAAGCAAAATATAGGTTCTATTAAAACACAGTTCACAAATGAAAAATGAACTTAATAATCGGGACCTCCCCAGGGTGTACCATTTACATCTGATTATATTTTCTTGCACAGTTTTAAGTGTAAATCAAAATTATGTATGTGATGACAATTTTTAAAGGATAGCTTTGTAAAAAAAAACGTAATTATTATATTTAAACGTTATTTCAAAAAAAGCTGTAAAAATATACCTGTCAATATGGCACATGCTATTGATATTTTTACAGTTTTGTATAGGTCATGAATATAATAGTATCATATATAGAGTAGCTTTATGTAGAATTTTTTAATTAAAATTACGATTTATTAAAGTGAAAATTTGTTTGTCTGCTTAACTTCACTTCATTAAAAAAAATTTAATTTTCTTTTCATAAATACTATCTAAAAATACATATCTTGGATTTTTTTCATATACCTAACCTATGAAGCATGATTTGGTCGTACAATGATTCATAGAACGTCAGGAAAACGTTAGAGAGAAGCGAATGACTACTGTAAAACAATTTAAATTGCAGTAAAGTAATTTCGAATTTTAGAGCAATAGATAGATTTTTTCCAAGTCCAAAATTTGTGTTAATACCTTAGAATTTCAGTGAGGGTCGATTCTTCAAGCTCGCATCAAAATTTAAACTTTTGATGTAAGGGTAAAAAAAAAATTAAGCTCTACTTTTATTTACTGCCAAAGTCTGTACGAATTGAAGCAGTCATCTGTTTTTCAGTTATTTTTCTGTTCTCTCACTAGATAACAAGAAACGGTTATTTTCTTATTAAATAGCTTTTTAGAAAGGCAACCTGAAAATTCCTTAGGATACTTAAACAGTGCACACGGGATGGGTGCTTATTTGCATAGTGCGAGGTAAAATTAAACCATGCTCCTGTATGGGGACGCACACAGTAGAGGACTGGACGGTTTTCTGTTTGATTTTACCTCGCACTATGCGAGTAAGTACCCCATCCCGGGTCAACTGTGTAAGTACCCTTAGGCATGTGAAAGGCTCATTTAGGAAAAAAGAAATATTAGCAACAACAAAAAAAGGATTCTCTAATTCTTTGTGTAGCAACGTTTGATGCATAGTTTTTTTTTTTTTTTTTTTTTAACCAAAACTATTTTATCTTTTACGAACGCAACTATACTTTCAGACGGTAAATCTTTTTATCTGTGACAATTTTATTGTTGGCGGAGTTGTTGGCTGAGTTCAATTCCATTTCGGCAGGTGTTACGAATTACGATAATTTAAATAAAATGTAATAAAAACACACAGGAAAAATTGTTTTCGGATAGAAACAAAGTAAGAGTAACGAATAATATTTATATTTTTGCATATATTGATAAATTTATGCAATAAAAATTTAACTTTTTGTGATTTAAAAAACATCAATAGGCAAAGTTCTTATGAGTCATTTTTGTATTTTTCTCATTAGCTACTCCCATTTCCCAACTGATATAAAATTTTATTTGTGAAAAATAAAAATTCACGCAGTTAAGGGTTAACCTTTATTTTTCAATTATAAATTTTTAATTATAACATATAAAGTTTCTTATCCATTAAATATTTTTGAACATATATCATAGGTCTATATCTATTGGATCATACCACTTTTTCCCACAGTGTTTTCAATTTTCAAAATCCAGGAGGTGCAAGTGCAGTTCCTTACACCTTCCTGGCGACGCCCATCTCAATAAGCATGAAATGAGACGTACCAAATGTTTGCAATTCTCTCAAACTTTTAATTCAATACTAAGGAAATGTCTTCATTAAGAACAAATTGAACTCTTTTAACCCTTTCGAGGCCATCAGTGATGCCAAACGGCATCACTCAAATTCCAAGTTTTCATAAATTTCTCCCATTTAATTTTTTAACTTCAAATATTTATTAAAACTACATTGAAAAACGTAGCCTGGCTCCTAAAAAGGTTAATACAATTGTTCCAAGCAAATTATTAAGAGATACAAAAGTTTCAGACTGATCCCCCCCCCCCCCTCTCCCCTCTTCACATGTTTTTCAAAAAGCCATACTTATTTGTATAAAATAAAGATCCAAGCTTCCATCTTGAATGTTGAGTTAAAAATTGCTAAAAACGACTCATTCCAAAGAAATTTCACTTATACTAACTAATGACCTAGCAGAACATCTATACTGTCTCGTTTCTATTGTTCGTGGCAGATTGCATAAGAACTGGTTTCCAGGCTTAAAATTTAAACTGTTCCACATAATTCAGACTGGTCCGTCGGGAAGAAATCCGTTTTTTTGGGATGGGGGTAGCAAAACATTCTTTTGTCGATGGAAAAACCATAGTAACTCCTATGTCAAAGTAGGAAGAATATATCTATATAAATTGCTCTATTACCAAGTTTTTAGTGAAGAATTATGTAAACTTGATAAAAAAAAAATCCAATTCTTTGGAAAATTCAGACTCATTGCTATTACAGAAAAATAGTAACGCGAAGCACTGCGATTTTTACTATAGAGATAAGGTGCTAATTCGTAATACAATAGAATGTAATTATTGAGTACCTTTTGTTAAATGCTTACTTTTTAAATGGCTTTTGATATCTTTTTCCAACCAAACAAGAACAGAAAATTGTGTTTTATCTCAAAAAATATATTTATAGTCAGTACCAGAACTAATGCAAAATGTTAATTTTTACTATTTTTTTTGGGGAGGAGGGAGCAAAAAACATGGAAAATGCACGTTTTTTTATTCAATTTTTTGGGGTTTTGTCCGCCATTTTGTTATTTTTGTACATAAATTATATTAGAGGTACGGGATATTGCCACTGTCACACTAAACCTAAAACCATTACATTTTTTTGTTTCAGACGGGCCGTTGTGTGCATTTTTTCTACAGCACACACTTACCTTTTTTTTTTTTTTTTTTTTTTTTTTAGGACTCCTGTTTACCTGGCCTTTATTTTAATACTAAAAAGGGGTTAAAATCAATATATTTTTTTATGTAATATACGAATGTTTTTGTTAAGTCTCACAAGTTTTATATCAAACATAACAGTATTCTTAAGCCACTATTTTTTTCCATGCATCCGAAGTAGACGGAGCCCTTAAATATATGTGCCGACTTATTTCCAGTTTTTTTTCAAACAAAAATAAACTACAAACACTTCAATTTATCTACTATTTTCGAATTTAATTTCATTTACAGCTATCAATGAAGAGATGACAATGATTAATTTAAACTACTAAAAAGAACGGCAAAGTAAGAATATTTTTCTTACCAATCCAAAATGCGACTTCGTCAAATTAGATTATTTTTACACAATTCAGAGTAAATTATTTTTACTTTTTTTATGAAATATATTTCCCTGTCGTTCAGTATTTGGTAAAAATGTAATGAAATTTTGAAAATTATCCGACTGGCCGCCTTTTAAAAATTTGGGAACGAGGGCGAAACGCCTCCATCCATGAAAAATACGTTACCAACCAATTTTTATGTTTTGCAAGACTAATTCGTTTATAAACATGATCATTTTCCCCTAACGCGATAAAAATCCCTCAATATTACCAAACAGCTATTACATTATTATGAAAATATAATATTAGACATCTCTTCGAAATTTTTATATAATATAAAAAAAAATTCAAACGAAAAAGAAAAAAAAAAAAATTTAAATTATAATTTAACAATTTAATAACATTTTATTTCACTCGGTTGAACATGTTTTGTAAACGGATTAAATTTCAATACACTTGTAAATGCGCCTGAAACAAACAACATATCCTGGAACAAACAAACCAGGCAAAAAAAAATTAAAAATATGTTTTATAAATCAAGCAAAAAATTCTTACGATTGTTTACATCTTAGGTTCTAAAAGTCGAAAATGAAGCTGTGTGTACAGTTGAATTTTGTTTATGATATTCCATAATTATGCATAAAAATGTGTTTCCTAAGAAGTCTATACTTTTTAATTTCTTCAAAAACTAAAATAAGTTTCAATACAAATACTCTATTTTTTACAACGTCATTAGATTTAGCCTAAAAAGCACATAAACCGAATGCTTCATATACCCTAAATCTAAAATATCCCCACAATGTTTAAAATCAAGCGTAAATGTGTTGCGGATTATCTCAGTATATGGTAATTGAAGTAGCAGGGAAGCGTCTGTTAAACGAATCCAAGTCGCAATTCTTAGAGACTAGCCTCTGCTGTACAATTTTAGTTTTTGCAGAAATGGTTGCTGGCAGGTATATTGTAGGGAAGTACAAATCACATTTAGGGAGGTGCTAGGCGGCAAAAGTTTTTGTTCTAACCTTATGATTTTTCCAGTAATGCGATTGTGTTTCATAATGAATTGTCAATTAATAGTAATACATTAATATTTTTACTCGCAATACTAATTTTAACTCGTCATATGTTTCACTTTTTCTGTGAATTTTATCTCTTTCATTCTATTATAGCTTTAATTTTTATAAACACTAAGAAGCTCCTGTTCACTAATGTTCGTTAACTCCGGGGATTGCTTTGCAATCAAATCGCCTGTTCGATAACGCTCGCCAAACACCGAGCTCACTACCCTTTTGGATTGCTACTAAAAAAAAACTGTTCGTCAGTGAAAGCTTTGAGACTTATTCCTAGATATCAATAAATTATCAATCATTATCTTAAAATATCGAGAACATGGTCTTAGCAAACAATAGCATTCGAATCGACATCGAATCCAACTCAAAACCAAGGTTGCCAGAATTCCAGCCATACTATTTTGTACAACTATCTGACAAAAAAAGCTATTTTTGTATTACATAATATCTTATGGAAATTTTTGAATAATAAAAAAACATAAATACTCCATATTTTTGAAAACTACTACTTACAATACTATGCCCAAAAACTTTTATGGAAATGAAGATTATACATGACAACACTTGAGGAAATTTGAGGATAACAAAATGAAAAGGAAGGAGAACAAAATTGTATAGATAAACACTGTTTAACTAAGTCCCATCCGCGTCGCTATATTAACAATTTGAGCTCTGATTTTTTTTTTTACTTGAATCTGATAATACGATCTGTGTCGTGTTATGATTTATTAAAAGAAATAAATATTTTTCGATATTTTTATACTGTTTAAAAAATAACACTAATCACGCAAGCTTAAAATTGAACTTTTAGAAATTAAGGTATTTAATAACTCCATATAACTCCATCGAAATTCAAAAAGGGGAGACATTAATGTTTTAATAAGGCTTATACTTCTATGCCTGTAAAATATTAGATTTCTACTGCGCACTGGAGTATTTCAATCGAAAAGTTGGCCAAAATTATTTTCGTGCCAGAATAGTGTTGAAATGCGATAATATTTTAATTTATTCAATAAAATAAACATTTCAATTCTTTAGATGAAAAAAATATTATTTTATTAAAAATGTAAGTTTTTTTTAATTATGCCAATATCATTATCATTGGATAATATTAAAGTATTCTGTTCTTGACTTCTCATTCATTTATGATTTATCATTATATATATCCCATGTTCGGAAAAATTTTATTGCATTTGAAAAAATGTGCTTTGATTTCACTATTGCACCAATAATTATTTGGTAATTTAATATTGCAAGTTGTACCCAACATAGCTCATCATGCCTCTTCTGATGACTAATTTGAAGATTTTATTCAGATTCTAATTGAGCTTTATTTGGTTTGGAGATAAAATACTTGAAAAAACAAAAACAGGACCAGCGTTTTCTTATAAAAGGCTTCACACATTTTAGGGGATATACATGTCATGCTTGTTATGAGATGTCAGAGCTCAATAGCACACTATTCCTCACATCTGTGTTGCATTCTCTTCTCGAAAATTTTCTTGAACAATCTAGGCTATATATAACCTTAAATATTTATTCCTTGCCTCCTCAGTTTCTTCTGATAACCGCCGAATCACCAATAAGGCATTTTCTAAAACTATGGCACCATATAACAGCATTCTATGCATTGTTAGAGTCGTAGGATGCAGAGGGTATAGCTGTATACAGAGTTTGGCAGTATCCATGATGTTATTCGAATATCTCTTTGTATCAATTCTATAACTACTAGATGATATTTCTAAAATTATCTTCAGTCGGTGAATGAAATAGACATTAATTCCCGTGGTTTCAGCAACCAGTCCAGGTCATTGGAAAAATTTCTACTTGTATAACAATCCTTATTATTTCCAAATACGAGTTTTGTTTTGGTACTTCAACAATGGAACAATGCTTGTTTCTGAACTCTTCTTGGATTTGTTTTTTCTTCTTAATTGTATTTTTACCTTCTAGTATTCGAAGTTGCTACTTTTAAACAGGCAGTTTGTATGTTAAACGGAGTATGCTCTCAAACAAACGAATACGCGAAAAATAGATCATTGGTCTTTTCTTCATCTCATATGTCTTTGTCAAATCGTTGCAGTTTTTGGATGTTGCACCGCAAAAGTAACACTTTATGGTTGGTTTTGTGTCGGTAACAGCATTATGAACTTGAGCTTCAATCATGGTAAATGATAATGTTTGTTTAAGGTAGTAGTCTGGTAACTTGGGTTCAAAAAATCGAAAATTTTTTTTTTTTTTTGCTTAATTTGAAAGTACAATGTCTTGAGAATATACTGTGAAAATTTCAGACAGAAATTCGAAATATTTCGGGAGTTATAACGAGTTTCCTAGAGCGCCTCGGAGTCCAACCTTTAAGGTCGACCGGCAGCTGCAACCGCTTGGACCCTTCTATTGTTTGCGCTTTTAGTATATTTAAGTTAAAATTCACAGTACTCTGTTAGTATTTGATCGTACGTTGACACGTAAGCATCTAAGATGGATAGGAAAGGAAAAAAACGTGGTACGAAAAGTCCTGGAGATCCAGGCATTAAACGCGTTTTTCTCAAAACATTGTTTTTCTGGTCGGCCCGGGTCCTAACTTTTTTTCTACTGAACCGATTGCTTTCAAATTTTAACAGGCTGTTCTACACACTTATAGTTCTCGTCGGTACTAACGAGAATTTTTTCACCCCTAACTTTTTATTTTACAACCCTTTCTTTGCTAAAATAAAAGGACTTTTTTTTTCAAAGTCCGCCATTTTGTTATTTACCCTTGAAATTTAACTTCAGTAGTTCCGACCAGAATGACA
The DNA here is from genome assembly GCA_963978545.1 of Linyphia triangularis. Classification (NCBI taxonomy): domain Eukaryota; kingdom Metazoa; phylum Arthropoda; class Arachnida; order Araneae; family Linyphiidae; genus Linyphia; species Linyphia triangularis. The sequence goes on from OZ021721.1 coordinate 54,868,683, forward strand.
TGTCTATAGATTAAGAATAATCAAGAATATTTGATTTCAGATAACATCAAGAGCCAAAATCACCCGGGCCACCCACGTGCATTTTTTTTGAGGTTCCAACTTCGAGTGACAATAGTAATAAACAATTAAATTTTTTCAAATAAATTTTTTTTATATTTTCAATATGTAAATAAAAACACTCTAAATATTCAAGATAATTCATTTTTATTTTCCTATAAAAAACCACCCTCCAAAGAAGTCATGAAAATAGGCATAAGTTACCAGACTTTACCAGATAAGTTAAGACAGTTACCAGATAAGTTACTACCTTAACTTCTACACCTCCTTCATCTGTTGTGTTTTTGAGTGAGATGATTTTTGTCTGGATATAATCCACCTTTCGTTGCATTTTGTTATATCTATGGTCACCTTAGTGAAATTTAATCTGATTGTTCAACGATGAAGGCGTGGGGTTTTATCAAATAACCTTTCTCTTAGTTGTAATCCAAAATAATCCTAAAGGCACCAGAGAACTTTGAAAAATATTGCCTTCTAACTCATTAGAATTTTTAAATGTTTGTTTATATTTAGTTTGTTGGGATCCCTCTGAACCGTATTTCTTTATTAACTCTAATGACTTTCTCTCATTAATACTTCTAGACCGCGAGGTTGCGGGTTCGAGTCCCGTGTTGGCATGGGTGTTTGTAAATGTATGTTGGCTTGTCTAATGACGAATGTTTCGGCGCATTATAGCCCTCGTGTTGCTGACGGCGCCAGATAATCTGAAAACAGCCAGCCAGCTCTCATTAATACTTATTGTTTATATAACTTCCTGCAAATGGGTAAGTAGAAGTGTATTCGTGTGATCTAATAGAATCTGCATATTTATTCAGCCAAAGAATCTGTAACAGTGTTCTCCGAGGAAAAGGGTAAAAATTATTTTTAACCAATAAATTTTTTCTTGGTTATTTTTTACAGAATTCGTACTTTTTATAAATGAACTTTCTTTAATTGTACCCTTTGTTTCTCGTCATAAGCTTAATTTCATTACAATCTTAACTTTCCTTAAATGCTTTTCAGTGGTAAACCAAGAAAATAACTTATAATCGTAAAAACTATTTTACGATTTTACACAGTGTAATTCAAACATAATACGTTATTTCCACTACAAATTATAATACATGGGATGATAATACATTTAATGATAAATGGGAAGAAAATGTGCAGTTTCTGCAAGTACGTCAAAATGACATCATCTACGTCAACTCTTGACAAATCCGCAATCGCAAAAATCCGCAAAATGTTTTTAAGGTAAGAAACTAGAATATATCCTCTTTAAAATGGTATAAGCACTACTACTCTATAAGACTCAATAGTATAACAAACTCTCATTAAAATAAAATATTGCAAAAAAAAATTAGACTAGTTTTGTGGCTGAACAAAATTTAAATTGCTCATTGAATTTAGATAAATTCAAATTTTAAGTGACAAAATCTTTTATTATAGACCTTAAGAAAACACATATCGTGATTAAATTAAAATTCAAACACAAAGTTTAAAATTTTGCTTGTTAAAATATTATACTTACATTGGTATTAGAAAAGAGAAATGCATACTTCGTTCAAACGTCAACTATCGATTAATCTCTGACATTTAGGATCTCGGATTAAAAAAATTGACACGGAATAAGATTCTATACTTAATAAAGTATGTATGTGCAAAAATTTAAGTGTCTAGGCGTATTCTTTAAAAATCAAATTTTGGCCAGATTTTAGACGCAAATACTCCAGTGTGCAGTGATTAGTTTTCCCTGTAAAGCAGCGTTAGCCACTACGCGGCCCGCAGGCCAGATTTGGCCGGAGACGGATTTTTCTACGGCCAGCCAGTACCACAGAAAATTTAAAAAAAATCAAATTTCCCGGTAATGACAAATTTGTTACGTTATTGAAATTTATTCGAAATGGTATGCTTTAACTATGTAGAACAGAGTTCTATACGTGCTCGAAGAAACGGTATGAAGAAGCTTTCAGAAAGGTGGTTTTCATAAAGAATAATTACAGAAATAACTTAACTGAATATCATTTGCACAATTTATTAAGTTTGGCTGCAATAAATACTGCTACAGACATCGACTCAATCATAAAATTAACTGAACGATTTTGACAGCCATCTTCTCGTAAATAATATTGACTAAAACGGAGTAATCTGGAAGTACAGTTTAAATACTTTTAATAAAAAGTTAAGTCAAGTCGCATTGTCACGTTGAAACAAAATTGATATTTCTTTTTGACTTTAATGAACTAATAATGAAATTTATAATTTATTAATCATTTGAAAAAAAGAATCAAATATTAATTGTAATAGTATTAAGATAAAAAAAAAAAAATTTCAGTTTAATAATAATTAAAGATGCTTATATTGGTGTATCTGGCCCGCGAAAAACTCCAAAATAAGTCATTCGGCCCGCCTCTAAAAGTTAGAGGTTAACGCTGCTGTCAAGGCCGTCGCTAAGAATTTTGGTTGGGGGGGCGTAGACATCCTTTTGCCGACTGAAATCAAGGCATGTCCAGTGTAAATGTAGAAAATATAAATTAAGGCGTTAATAAATCGATAACTAATTTTTATTAATGTAAAATTAACGTATAAATAATTTTTAATTAATATATGAATAATTAATGCATAATTAATTGTTAATTAATGTAAAACTAATTGTTAATGCATTTTTTTGTTTAATTGTGAATTATTTTATTTATGTGCAATTAATTTTAATTACTTTTAAACTACCGTCTAAACAATTTTTAATATTTTATGGCATTTTATTAATACGTAATTAATGTCAAATTTTAAGTAAATTCCCATTACATTATATTAAATTTCCATCAAATTCATTTAATTTTTCATTTCTTTTCAGTAAATTACCCCTTCCTCTCCGAACAAAGGAGATTATTTTTGGAAGCGTTTTTTTTTTGGAAGGTGGGAGCAGGGGGGTGGAGGGAAGAGACATTTATTCCTTGCAGATAGAATTTTTCCCCACAATCTTAAATCAATTCAGTAATCTAAGTAGTACAAGTACATCTTTTTTTTTTAATTTTCAAATTGCAGTTTCGAAAAAAATTAATTAAACGTGTAAAAGTGGTTGGAAATAGCACTTTAACACGGAATTAAATAGATGAAAATTATTGATCAAATAGGTGACATTTCTTTATAAAGAATTGTATAAAGGTTAATCAAAAAACAAATTATGGAAAAATTCTTCTTTTTAAAATTCTGGCGGATTATTGCTATTACAAAAAAATTCCCGACGCAAAGCACTGCAATTTTTATATAAATACAATTTCAGGGACTTAAGAAAAAATGCACTGGCACTCCTTACCCTCTGGCTTTCGAAAAATAAAGTAACGCGGGGGAAAAAGTGGTAAAATTAAAAAAAATATATATATAGATATTAATTTATCAATTTGAACAGAACATTAATGGACAATTTTTAACTAACATCCAATTAGGAAATCCAATTCTCATCTTTGAAAAATCAAGGTTTAAACAAAAACTTTTGTCGCCTTACACCTCCCTGCAAATAATCTGTAGGCGCTCATGGACACTATAATTGCATTGCAATAGACATTAATTATTAAAAACGTTTTGTTAATTATTTATTTTTAAATACTTTTGAACACATTTTTCTAACTAAAAGAGAAAAGATTTTGATTTTCTTGAAAACTGTGTTAATAGTAAAACTTAATTTTTTTGTAACAATTCATTCCAGGAACCTACTTCTTAAAAGTAGTTACTTCGAGTATATATTTCTACCAAAACTGCTGGATTTAATTTAATGATTTTTTTTGTGGTTTTTCACTGATGTGGTGTAGTTTTTCAGCAAATATTTCTCGTTTTTTGAAAAATAATCATTTGTTCAAGAAGGAAAGTATACTTGAAAACAATAGTGTTTTTTTCCCTAAGTAAAAATAAAAGGGATTACTTTAGCATGAAACTAAACTATAATATTTATATGATAAAGGTAAATTATTTGCAACTAATTGAACTTCAAATTGAATTTAGTGACAAAATATTCAGATCTCTAAAAGAGCATGTCATAATTTTTAACACGACAATCCAAACTATATAAGGAATAGTACCTGTGGTGTTTTTTGCGAAAGGTGGGAAAGGTATTCAAATGTTATTCCGATCTTGAGGAAGAACAAGCTGCACATTTCAAAGCAAGAGAAACATGAAATTCCCAAAAACCCACCCCCCATTTCCCACATGTAAGGGATATGTTCTTAATTTGGGATTTATTGATCCAATTTGAAATATTTTTAAAGGTATACTAAAAAATCTTAGTTTATTTGAAGGACAATTTTTTCCCGATGTTTAAAGTATAAAGTGGTGAAATCAAGAATAGGTTGGTTGGTTGTTTTTCAGATTTATTATGCGCGAAGGCAACACAATGGCCAAACTGCGCCAGAAATCAAGGATAGGAGTGAAAGGATACTCACAATTTGCAATACACTGAACCTGGTTGTACCAGACAATGCGACCCTCAGCTATTTGAACACGGGAAACATTAAGAATTTTAGATAGTATTATAATAAACCTTTTAATACTTTTCCAAAGATTATTTTGTTGGAATAAATACGATATCGCCTTCCAGTTTACATGTGGCATGCACTATTTTGAGAATGCATTTTCAATATATGAAGTACAAGGTGGTCATAAAGAAACTTTGCCGATATATGGGCCTCTAACTTCCGTTTCATTCAACAGATCGAGATAAGATTTCAGGTATAGTTATTCATAGGTATGAGCTCGGGATCCTGTAAATTTCAACAAATGGCGCTTACGGTTGGTTATGGTTATAGTAACAGACACTCGAAATTTTCGAATGACAGCGCCTACTTTTTCCTGTCGCAAAATGCTCAGCGCATGAGGAAACCCTACAGAGCGTTGGAATGGTTCGTGTATCACAAAAAAAAAGGACGCATTATGCACACACAAAAAAAAAAAAAAAAAAGCCTCTGCGAACGGCCAACAAAAACGCTATCGAGGCGAACGATGGAAATTTGCATTTGACAGAGGCCAAAGTTCACATGAGTGCCATCAAAGGCAATTTAATCGGTCTTCTTAGCTGAATATTTGGCGAGCGGCCTCCATTGCTCCGATTGTGTTTTTGTTGGCAGTTCGCAGATCTGTATTTTTTGCGTTCATAACACGTCCGTTTTTTGTGATACACGTACCATTCCAACGCTCTTTAGGGTTTTCGCATGCGATGATAATTTTTCGATAGGAAAAAGTAGGCTTTGCCATTCGTAACTATAACCGGTTTAATCATGAGCGTCATTTTTCTGAAATTCATAGAATTCTGACCTCATATCTCTGAATAACTATACCTGAAATCTCATCTCGATCTGTTGAACGAGACTGCTGCTAGAGGTCCATATATTGGCAAAGTTTCTTTATGACCATCCTGTACATAACATCATTTATGGAGTTCTACTTGACATTAACTGCAATAACTTTGTAAAATGTGGATCAATTTTCGTATACAAAATTTTTGGTGTTTTGAAATTTTGTATAAAACCTTTAACTCATATGACGTACATTACATACTTTATGTAAATGACGTTTAATGTATATGTCATGGTTTTTGAGGCATTATCTGACTTACCACAAATACAAGTATATCATCTCTGTAACACATCTAAGTTATCTAATGTCATTGAAGATATCAATGATTAGATTATTTTAATGAACCTGCCAAAAAGGATATACTTACTCTAATTCAAAATATCCAACCGTCAACTTAGACCGCATTGTGATCACAATTTTGTAATACTAACGATGATTTTAATTATTTGTGCTTTTTTCCATTCAGTATGTTTTGAAACATGCGTCACTAGGCATTTTTAAAAGAAGGGATGAAATTTCAGAAATTTGCCAACTACCAGCCTTTCTAAAAACTTTGACGGGGTGAGATAATGAAGATATTTATATGGTAATATTTGAGTTCGCAGTCTGTCATTGTAGGCGGCAAAAAAAAACACAGACTCCTTTATTATAAACTTCTTGAGTAAAAATGCAGATTCGTCAAACTCGGGTCACGCTGCATTCCGATATTTTTAATATTTTCGTTCAACATTTTTTTTTTTTTTTTTTTTTTTTTCATTCAATTCAATTTTATTGTGGATCGATTTTAGAAAAAAGATCTCGACAAAAATTAGAAAATTTGCCGACTGTCCAACTTTCTAAAACTTTGGGGGGGCGAGTCGCCCCCTACGCCCCCCCGTTCGCGTCGTCCCTGGCTGCTGTAGAGAGTGGCGCATGCAAAAAAAATTCTTTACCTTTGACGTATAACTCTAAAACTAAAGTTTTTATCTCTAACTTTTTCTTATCAGCAAATTTCCCAAACATTTTTTTTTATGAATGTGCAAAGTTTCATACTCTTAAATCAAATAGCTTTTGCTTTGTGAGACAGAAAAGCACGCACGGCGGGGAAAAAATCTGAAACAACGGCAACTCTTTTAAATCCTTTCTTTACTATCGAGATATTAGGTTTTTAAACTGGACAACCACCTTTTCAAAACGGCATTTTTAGACATTCGTTTCTATTTCGATAACTTAAAGTCAGAATAGGAAGAAAAAATATTATTTTTTTTCGATCATTTGATTTTAATGTAGATAAAACAAATGCATGTTTCTATTTTATAATTTTTAAAAATTAGTTTAATATTGAGCTAATATTGCAAAAAAACGGCTGAATTATATATTTGGGATTTAATAAACTATCATCCTAAACAAACATTAATAAAATATATCAATCTTGGAACCCTTTATGCCTTAGAAACCAATGTTTATTCTTACATTAAATCGGTTATTTCTTTTCATCCCTAAATCACTAACTTACTCAAAATTTATAGAACTAGGTACTCAATATTTTTTTAATCAACCGTATGTTAATATAAAAATTAAGTTAAAATTACGACCATATTTTCATACAAAATCACCTCTTCCATATGTGCTTTACGCATAAGGGGCACTTGTGACCTCATCTTCCAAAATAGAGATTGTGAAATTACTATACTGAGGGTAAAAAAACGCCACACATCAACACAAAAATGAGTTTAATAAAATTTAAAACATTTGTTTAAGAAAATAGTTTATTAAGATACGACACACCAATCTATGTAATAATGACTAACCTATGAGTAAGTCTACTTTTAAACGGGCTGATTCAATTTAAAATACATTCTCGTAAACTATAATTTCTTCAATGCTCAGACAGCTCCCTACAAATAGTTTTTGTTTTATTGAACAAAAAATAATGTAAGTAAATGAAAAATCGGAGTATTTTATTACTTCTCAAAGTGAACGGAAAAGGAATAGTTTGAAGATTTTGTAATACTTGTGAAGAGGTACTTTCTTTTAAACATTACTCCCCTCCCGAGGTTTGTTACTCGAGGACAATTATTTAAAAATTGATTCTTTTTTTTTTAATGATGTAAATTGGATACTGTTTCTTCTTTGGTCAGTGGCGGCTGATGCAGGGGGCCATGGGCCCACCCCCCCCTCAATTTTTCGGACCCTGGTCCCACTTATATATACTTGATAATGTTGTTTTGGAATTTCTGTAAAATATTTAAAAATGCAAGACAAATGAAAGCAGCTATTAACCTCACAATATTAACTATTGTGCGTTAAAGCAAAAGCTCTCTTGCCACAAACTCGCAAAAATGTCAATCGACCGCAACCATATTAATAAAAACACACTCCTTCCATCTCTTCTCTTAAATACTCCATGATTATGACCTTGAAGTTTATCCACGGGGACGCAATTCTTGAGGAATAACGACCCTTTTCTAGGAGATCTTGAAAAGAGCATAGTAAAGTTTGTAGCCAGGTCCTTCACTTCCTGTGTTTTTAGGGAAGGGGGGGGGGGTGATAAAGGGTCTATTTCTCCTACATCGGTATCAATTTACTACAATTCTATAAGAAATGGTCCACTTTGTGTGTTAGCCAAAAGTAGTCGAGCTCGAGCTGGAACTGTCGAAAGAAGTGTTGGGATTTTTACAGCGCAAGCGTACAAGGAAATGACGGTGAATTAAATTGGGAGAGCAAGAGAAAATAGATAGAAAACTACAATTATACGTGATGAAGAGGGAATTAAATTTTCAACAACAATCTCAGTAAGATTATTTAATTTTACCCTTTATTTTTCAAATATAAGCGTAAGCTTTTCTTAAAAAATAAATTTTTAAACACAGAATCGTGATTTTTCAAAAAATATTTAGAGATTCATTTTGTCCGGATAATCCCATCGCATGGGATTATCCGGAGGGATATTACCAATTGGTACTGTATCTTAATTATCATAAAAGTATCATTTTTCTTTTTAATTGATTCGATTTTAGAGGTGATTAGTTAAATGAGTTATACAGCAAGCAAAATTAGGCTCCCCCCCCCCCCACCTATTTCACTACCTCTGCTATAATAGACAACTATGTTGGCCATCGTAGTAACCTTTCCTCGCTCTTGACTGACGTCTAAATTCTTTTCTGAGTATGCAGACTTAGGACCCACTATTCCTTATCTTTTTATACTTTAGCTTAGCAATGATACCTAATTTTATGGGTAGCTAAAAACAAGATTTTTTTCCAATTGAAACATTATTTAAAATATTTTAATCCATATAAATGTATTTGCCATCCTCAACACCGAATAGTCCAAGTATGTTATTTAAAAAATTAAATTTCGTTTTAGTCCTCTTGAAGGTTTTGGCGAATTTTTTTTTTTTTATTTAAATTTTATGTTAGTCCTTCATATTTATGATCGAAATATTCAATTATTTAAACATATATAAACGAATTATAATAATAATTTTAAATTCCTTAATAGGATTTGATGCTGGATGATTTTGTTTCCATTTGATTTAAAATTATTTGAGGTAATAATACATGGGTGAAAAAAAGGCTTCTTCATGATTATTTACAAATTTATTTACAAATAAGATATATTAGCAATCTCAATTTTGAAAGCTTTTTTGTCCCCTTCAAAAGAACAAACGCTGGATCCACATTTTATTGCAAAGAGTAGCATTAAGCCCTTGGTCCCAGTTTTATTTTAAATTTAAACTAAAGCAATAATAAAATTGTGAATGAGATTTATTTGTTTCATTTTTTTAAATCAAATTTGCATCTAACGAAGAATCTTGTTGAATTGAATTCATTTTAAATCTTGTCTTTAGTGCACTGCAACATCAATTACATTTAACTCATTCAGTTGTCTGAAATATCTATTTATAAGGATAACAATAAACGAATTTTTTCTGAGTACATTTCACAAGTGACAAAAGGGCTCTAGATTAAATAACCAAAATTTTCAAGAGTAAATATTTATTGAAAAAATTTATCTATTGAGTAATTAAATTTGGACTGAAATACTAATGAATCAATTTGTATTAATTTTATGTCTAAATGAATAATTTAAAACTCATACTATACTTTTTCTGAAAATTTCACCACTTTTCTTCGCTTCATTTTTTATTTTCAAAAGCGATGAACCATAAGAAAACTTCGTTTTATCAAAGTATTCGTTTCGTTTTATTAAAGTATATATTTTATTTAAATTTACTTGGATAATTTGTTTAATTGTTCTTATAGTTTTTATGTGTATATGCATTTAAATAACATCTACTTAATTGCATGGAATTCATGTATTTTGAAATTTGCCCACCAACCCCCAAAGAAAACATGCCTTTGTTAATTCGGGCCCCCTCACTTTTACTACTAACGAGTCGCCACTGTCTTTGGTACAAAAAAATATGAATGCTGATTGATTGTTGGGTAACTAGGGGAATGATTGTAAAGGAACTGAGGATAGTTGAGGTAAACAGATTATTGTAAATATAAACTATTAAGATAAATAAAAAGAATGAGAACCAGCTGAGTACATTATTTTGACAGAAAAGATAACATAAGCCCACTATTACAGCATTTAAACAACTATAGTTAAGTTATGGTTACTATAGACGCATCATATGTAACAAATCGTCATGTAATGGATTATTAAGATATCATTAATAAATTCAAAACACACAAAGAAAAGAACCACAAATACATTTTTGTATCAGGCAAATTATTAGTTTATAACCAGTTGAGGTAAATTACAATGCACTCGGACCACTCCGACAATTTTAAACCACTAGAATGTCTTTATAAATTAGTATTCAGTAGAAATGTTTAATTTTTTACTTTTTGAAAATAAATTATTGGGTAAAGTCAGAGTAAGGAATCGGTATTTCTTAGAAATATTATCATTATCGAAATGATAACAAAGTGAAAAGGAAAGAAATTAGTAAAAATTTTAAAGATTTCAAATTTAAAAGGTAAAGGATAGAAGTTTAACCAGTGACGGAGATTATGGGCTCCCGAAAGTGCAAAGGGAGAAGGAGGGGGTGGCTAACAAAATGATACTGATTTCACCTTCAAAAACTGAAGGATCAACTACCCTCCCTCCCTTGCCACACACCTCAATCTTCACCACTGTGTCAAAATTTACGAACCCGTAAGGTTCACAATAATTATTCTTTTCATTTCATACACCTTCTAAGGGAAATAAAATTGTGCTTTTTGTTTTAGATAGAGATATTTTTATCATTGGTTTGTAACGCATACGTTTCGGCGCAAATAAAAAGTTAAGAAAATGCTTAGTTAGTATAGTTACCTCAGCTTTTGAATATTTCATTCGATGAACCAATTGAACGTTTAGTTAGATAAAGGAATAATATTAAATTATTTTTGAAATAATAACCCTTATAAAGGTTTTACTTTTGTATCTTTTGTGTGCAACAAACTTCCTCCATCAGTCAAAATATTTGTCATTAAAAAGATTTTAATTAACCTGTATGCGTGTCACAAGTTACTCACTTCCATCCAATGTGAAAACTCGAATATAAAAAAAATTACCATTTTTCCTTTTTATAAACTTACCCTTTCAATTATTAAAGATATTTGTATAAATATTATCTCATTTAAAAAAGTATGTTCTATTTATTGGAGTATTATTGAATTTGTTTTAAATTTAAATGGTAAACTAAAGTAAATTATAGATAAAACAACATAAATTTCATCGAGTGAATTAATTTTTAGGGCCTTTCTCCTCTTTTGTAGATGACAAATTTAAAAGTAACCACTTCGCAGAATCGTAACCTTAAACCCATATAAACGATTTTGGACTCTGGAAAATATGTTATCATTTATACATAGCAGGAAAAGTTGTCGTTCACATAAAAGCTTGGGTATTCGAATATGAGAACAATACAAAAAATTTCTCTACAAAAATCTTTAAACTTTTATAATAGCAATACTTTCTACGTTAATTGTTAGCATTATTCAAAAGACGCCCATAGTTTGTTTTTCGACAGTAACTCTGTCATATTTAGTTTGACTTATTTGAAAGTTTTTAATATGATCAGAAATGGCTTGAAAATGGAGAATACAACTATGTGTTACTGTTTTTTATATACAATCACAATATTTCAATCGACTGAACGAATTTTTAAATCATATTGTTGAAGAATTCGCCGCTATTCTCTTTCAAGTTTCTTTTTCGTCTTTGTCTTCTTAGAAACTAGTTTCTCAAAACATTCCTTGATGATTCATCCAAACATCCATTTCGTAATTTAATGTTGAAAGCAAAAAATTTACGCACTCGGTGTTAAAAAAGTCCTTATTGAAGTCTTGAGAATACAACTTCCTACCAGGCAATCATCCACATTTTTGAATGTGACAATTCACGTTGTTCTTAATAAATATGTTTGAATGAGAAAAGAAAATTCTTTGAAAATGACCCTTTAGAAACTGTTATAAACAAGTTTATGTTACATATGTAGCTATCGAAAGTTAGGACTGCAGAATTTATTATTAGTTTCCAGAAATAATCCCGACTTAAATGTGTCCACGACAGAAGCCATATGCTTCCCTGACCGCACGGTCCGTACTTATAGTACGGTATCTTGAAGACGCAAAAGACAGAGAAACCGTACTGTATATGAAGTGAAGCGTGTGTCGAAACAAACATTTGCAGATGTCTGTCACAATCAAACTTGTGAAACTGTATCTTTTCTCAGCTGATACTTTTTCTAAAATAGTACTTGAACAAGTATTGTTTTGTTTCCGTAAAAATTTAATTACTTTTTCAATTAAAGAACGTCAAACACCAATTTAGTATTATGTACACTTGAATCAAAAACAGAATTTATAGATTCACTTTGATGTCTATTTTATCTAAAAAAATACGTCCACATGTTTACTGAAGTTGTAATTTCTTTGCATGCACATTAAAAAAAATTTTGAAGACAACTTAGTTCGTCTGTTCTGCATCTTCAAAGATAGATTTCCTTGTAGATATTTTTTTTTTGCTTATCTCAATTCAAAATATTTGTCGATCTGCTTTTTAGATTTGTGATTCAGTTAAGGATATTTTTTTCAAAGATTTTACCTATGTTAAAAATAAATCTTACACTTATTTTAAAAATTTTGAAGATGAGCATTTCGCGAGTTTGTTTGGCATTAAGACTTTTTAAGTTATCTCGTAAATTAACATAAAATAAATTTTTTTAAGCAAAAAAATCATAAAAAATTATTTTCAAAGTTTGTCCCTTATCTGCCGACATTCGCAAGACTTCATATTATTTTGTAATTACAATATTCGGGTTAAAATCAACTATATTTTGATAAATGAACCAAAAATACAACGATTAATTTAAAGTTGAACTTAAAATTTCTATAAAACAATTTTTTAATCGTTACCTGTCCTTTCAATCGTCCACAGCACCAGAATGATGAATAAGAATAGATGCAAGCTTCTTTCTATACCTAATTTGTAGGTCATTATTTTCGCTTAGGCATGTTCATTTTGAATAATTTTATGTTGGCACTTTCGCGAATGTGCAAGATAAACTACTCCAGTATTACTTTGACCGTAGTTCTAGCTATACAGAGTAATTGGGAACTCGGCAACTTCCGTTTATTTATCGTTGTTTCCGGGAAGCATATGCGTGTGTGGTTATGACGATTGGTGTCGTTTTTCCCACCCGATTTGTGGTGGCTTGAACTCCAGCTCATGCCATTTGACAACCAGAGTATGTCCGTAGAATAGCAGAGCAACAACGGTTTGATTACAAATGGTAAACGTATGGGACATAAGGCGTAGCAAACGGTTGATTTGGCAAGACCAGGAAGAACAACTGGGAAGCGTCTCGTTTAAAATAGATTTTTGCCATGATTGTTTAATTCTAGATCGTTGACTTGGAGGATAGTTTTATAAAGTGCTTAATGGGCGACTTCTAAATACCTATTAAATAAATATTTTTAAATCTTTATTAATCATTTTCAAGGTCAATATTGAGATAAAGGGGAAAAAAAAGCAGTCGTTTTGTTAATTATGCTTTATTCGTATGTGCTATTTCTTTCAACTGAAATTGTTGAGAGCCTATTTCTGCATCTGAGCTACACGAGAATAAGTCCAAATTTGACGATTTTTGTTTTATTGCAGATTATGTCTTAAAAGTTCGCTTTCTAATGAACCATAGCATCATAACTCAATAAAAAATAATTTAGCGAATTTTGCAACAGGGCGTTATGCAGAGAGTATGTATATTAGGATTTTTTTTCTGTAAAGTTACCTAATTGTGACGTGGGCATGGATAGTTCTGAGGTACAGGTTAACAGGTGTTAAAACGTATAAGTTTAGCTATGTATGTTAACGTTTATTTTTAATAATAGAACAAAGACTCTGTCTATGTGCCTGTCCTTCTATAGAAAGCTACTTCCGATAGACGTAGGGCTCTGAAATTTTCAACATAAGTAGTTTTGGCATTCTAATTTGACTTTTGAAAAACAGAACGTTAAAATTTTAATTAGTATTTTTTATTAATTTTAAATAGTTTACAAAGTAATTTCTAATAGAAACAGAGCTCTGAAATTTTCAACATAAGCAGTTCTGGCCTTCTAATTTGACTTTTGACCTACAGAATGCAAAAGTGTTAATTTTTTTTTTAATTAATTTTTTTACATAGCGTCTTTTAACAGGCTTAGATATTTGAAATTTTCAACAAAAGTAGTTTTGGCCTTCGCATTGGACTTTTGACAAACATATTGTTTTAATTAGTTTTTTTTAAATTAATTTAAAAATATTTTACAACTCGACTTTTAATGGGAAAAGAACTATGAAATTGTCGGGTAATTATTTTTGCCTTCTAATTTGGCCGACCAAACGGTATAGTGGTTAGCGTGCTGGCTTCTAGACCGCGAGGTTGCGGGTTCGAGTCCCGTGTTAGGCATGGGTGTTTGTAAATGTATGTTGGTTTGTTAAATGACGAAATGTTTCCGCGCATTATAGCCCTCGTTTTGCTGACGGCGCCAGATAATCTGAATACAACCAGGCCTTCTAATTTGATCTCTGACCAAGAGAATGTTAAAACATTAATTAGATTTTAATTAATTTTTTGATTAATTTTTTTAAAACGTCTTCTAATAGGAGAAGACTTCTGAAATTTTAGACAAAAGTAGTTCTGGCTTTCTAATTTTGCTTTTTACAAACACAATGTTAAAATATTATCAGATGAGAATGGGGGATGGTCCATTATTGTATTAGGAGGATTTTTTTTTTCTCGATAGGAGAGGGGCTTCAAATATTAAGGTTTACGTAGCAATGTACCTTTCAGTGAGTGAAGCAAACCTGTGCAAGCGTAGCAATGAATTTGTCGATGAACTCTTTAGCAAGCTTGGTTTTGCGTAGCTACGCATAAACAAATGTGCAAGTATGCAGCATTCGCAACCTCACTTGGTAAAATCATACTTACAACTGACACATTCGACTAAATACGTTACCTTATAAAGAGCATGACTTCATAGTCTAGTTATTAAAACGATAAGTTACTGGGCTATGAAGTGATTTTATCACGAGATTGTAGGCTCGATCCCCCAATTCCTCCCTCTAGATGGCACCATTCCCTTAAACTTATTAGAAAATCCTTTTAAATGCTCAATTTTAATATATAATGATATCATCCCCACTCTATACCCACTGTGAAGTTAAACAACAAAAATAACCTAACACTTTCCAATTCCTACCATGTGTTAATTTTTTCTACAAGTTTTATATTCTCATTTCTATTCATAAATTTTATAATTAGTACTAATTAATATTTTTAATCAACTAATAATTTTCCAATTGAATAAATATTTACATTTAAAGTTCATCAAGATCATACCACGAGATAATTTTTCTATAAATAAATATATACATAAATAAGTACTAATTATTTATCTATATATTTATATATTTATTTATTAATATTTTTAATCATTCATCAACTATTAATAAATGTATTATTTGCATGTAAAATATTCCCTTTTCAGCAATTATTTACGTTTAAAGCACAATATGACGTTATACGAAAAAACATACCTATAACTTATTCGTTTAGAAGCAGCCCTAGAACAACTCAACTCGGTAAGACTAATTCCTCATAGTTTCCTTGTAATAATAATCAGCTCTCTCTATCGTGCAATCTGATTGGCCGAAGCAAGTTACGTGATTAACCCTCTTATATAAGCACGACCGACATTGTAACCCCATTTCTTTTTATATTTTTAAATTGGATAGACGTTTTCGTGCTCTCTCCTAGTATTTTGCTGGAAAATAGACTTGAGCTTTGCTGATTTTACCTGAATTATCGGAAAGTGAATTTTTATTATTTGTAAAATGCTAACTTATTATGTTTTAAGTAAAATATGTATTCAAATGTTGAATTATTTTATCAAGTACAAGCATTGGATTTCTTATCACGTGTTACGTTACTTAGTTAAGTTATGTGTACGTAATTTTTATTTAATATAAAGTTTATTATTATTTTTTTTTCCCCACATGTAAATTCAAATTCGTTTTAAATTATTTCAAATGTTTTAGTTAGTCGCATGCTATATAGTAAATTATGGTAATATTTAGTTTAAAATGTTACGTATTTAAATAGGTTTAAGTTATTATATTTTTAACAAATGTGTTAATTTTCATAATTTTTATTTGATATAGAAGTGCATTATTGATTTTTTTTTTTTTTTTTTTTTTTTTTTACCACTTGTAAATTCTAATTCGTTTTAAATTATTTCAAATGTTTTAGTTAAATTGCTTATAGCATGCAATTTAGTAAATTATTGTAATATTTAGTTTAAAATGTTCCGTGTTTAAATAGGTTAAGTTATTATATTTTTAACAAGAATGTGTTAGTTTTCATAATTTTTATTACTTGTGGCTTACTAGACTTGAGTATCACAAATAAATGTTAGGGTTAAGTATCGCATGTATATTACTTAATATAAGTAGAAAAATAATTTGTTGACTTAAATTATTTACCCCGGGTATTCAAAATGTGTTAATATAAGTAGAAGTATTAATAATGCTTTCTAATTTCAGCTACCATAATAGAATAATGGACTCTCCTATGAATATTATTGAGGCTATGGATGTTGATGAGGATGTTGATACACGTTTGGACATGCAAACTGCTAGACCTAATGTCCAAGTAAGTGTTCTTTTATTAATGTATTAGTCTAATGTTAATGTACATATGTTTCTATTTTAAATTATGTGTGTTTTCAGTTAAGAATATTTATTTTAAGACGAGTTTTAACTTACTAAATGTACTTACTAATGTGTAAAGTAAATTTTTACGTTAATGTTAAAGTTATTTGCCGTAGAGAGTTTAAGTATGTTACTTTTTTTCTTATTTAGTGATATTCTTACACATTTTAAAGACATGATGTTTATTCGTAAAGTAAATTTTCACGTTCACTTTTGAATTCTTAGTTGTAAGATGTCCAAGTATGTTACTTTTCTCTCTTATTTAGGCATTAGAGTATCCAAAATCAGTTATCACATATCTATTCAGCATTAGCAGCTACTTCTGTGTTGCCATTCATCAACTTGAGTAAGTATCATTGTACAATAAAAACTATCTTGATTAATATAACTAACATAGACAGTAAGCAGCTAAGATATATAATATCGCTCGTATAGTACAGTATAGCTTTAAATTACAACCGGTTATAAGAAATAGAATCAATTTCAAAGTATTTGAAGGTTGATATTTCGAAAAGTTATGAATTTCCATCTCTTTGAAAACATTGTTCTGATTAAAATGAAATGTTTTTCCTAAACCATTCTAAAAGAAAAAAAATTATAGATTCCTCAATAAAATATGGATAATACATTTAAAATTCACAAAATTGAGAATGATACTTAAGTAAATAAAAATCGTCATTTTTCTATTCAAAGTGATAAATATTCCGTTTTTGGAAACGTATATTACTAATATTGTAATATGCAAACTCACGTGTGATCACACTACAGCTACTAATTACTTCAACAGGGTCAGACTAACTCAACCTAAAAATAATTGTAAAATCATTGCTTTAATTTCCCTAATGGGTTTCAGTTGCTGAATATTAAAAATTAAGTTCTTTTTATGTATTCAATCCCTCAAAAACTATAACAACAAAAATAATACTTTTTAATGACATGTTAAAGACCTTGTAAAAGAAATTTTCACGTTAAGATTGCAAAGTTTAAATTTTTTTATCTCATAAATTAAAATTTAAGTTTACATTTCATTCTGTTATTGAGAAAATAATGAGACTTTATGTGTCTAACATTGATTAAACCTGTTTCCTTAAAAAGTGTCTTGTGATTATATCTCTCAAATTTAGTTTAAAGGTGTTAAGCACTTACAGAAAAAATTCAACTTAATCTGAAACTTTACGCATTTGTGTTAATATATTATCTTTGCATGTATTTGAAGTTTTTAATGGTGAAGCATGAAAAGTTATAAACGGTGTGATTTATATTCATTCCTACCACTAGATGGCGCCACAATTACATTAAACTTAGTAGAAAACTGTCTTACTAAACTGTGTAGTCAATGAGAAGAGCATTTGAAATCACGTGACATATTTTAACCAATCAGAAACGAGTTTCTATTTCACCA
Source organism: Linyphia triangularis (assembly GCA_963978545.1). Classification (NCBI taxonomy): domain Eukaryota; kingdom Metazoa; phylum Arthropoda; class Arachnida; order Araneae; family Linyphiidae; genus Linyphia; species Linyphia triangularis. The sequence continues at coordinate 54,886,699 of OZ021721.1, forward strand.
ATGAATGGAGACTTAGCTATATCTGTATCTCAAGATATAAGATGTTGCCATTCCTTAAATACTAGATTTTAACATATAATGACGTCATACCCACTGTGACGTCATATGAAAAAGGCCTATAACTAAAGTAATTCCTTTAGAAGTAGCCCTAAAACAGCTCAGCCCTTAACTTTCCCATTTCAAAGTTATATCTCAAGATGTTGCCATTCTTTAAAATCTAAATTTTGTAAAATATATTGTGACGTGATCCTCAATGGGACGTCACTAATAAAATTACCTATAACTCTAAGTTATTCGTTAGAACAGCCACTAGGCGGCCAGCGGGCCGGATCAGGCCCGCCGCGCCGGTAGTACAGAAGAGCAAAAATCAAATTTTGCGGAAATAATTTTAATTTGTCTAGAATAGTATGTGTTTACTACCAAAAACCGCGTTTTCCATTGAGTGGCCCGAGTCAGTAAGTTTCAAAAATCCTTTTTTTTTTCTGAGACTGCCAGAAAGATTAAAAAAAGCAATAGTTTGAATTATTACCAATGACGCATTGCTTAGTTTATTACTTATGATAAAACCCCCTCGACTCGTGAATGGCACAATTCGAATTCTGCTTTTTTGAATATGATGGGCAGTAGTTGGTTTTAATGCATACTGGCCTATATGTTTTGACGCGAAAAGAAGAATCGCGATCTCTATGACTCCAGTGCAATAATGGCGTCGAGGACTAGTTTTAAACGCAAAGTAGATAGTGAAAAGCGAACCACCCGTCATGGTCTCGCAATTAACATCGACTAAAATGAAGGATTTACGAGGTATGTTTTAAATATCTTAATTATGAGTTTATGCCAAGTCGCATTGTAATATTGTCACTACAGACTAATTTCTTTTATGACTTTAATGTACAATGTAAAGAAAACTATTTTTTTTAATTATTTGAAACAAGAATCAAATATCAATTGTTTTTTTAGTAATATAAAGTTAAATTATTGTTTCACTTTTCGAAATTGTTTATATTGTTAAATCTTCAGTAATTATCACATTTCAAACATTGAACATATGTAATAAAGCAATATATTTATTGGCGTATTCAGTATAAATCTGCGGCCCGAGGAAAGTTCCAACATAAGTCTTGCGGCCCGTCTTTAAAAGTTAGTAGCGAACGCTGGTTTAGAAGGACTCTAACAACTCAACTTCGCCTTAAAGGTAAACCGAAACTAAGTGTTGCCACCGTCTTAAACTTTTAACGAAAAGCATGTCATGACGTCATTCCCACTACATTACCACTGTGACGTCATGCAATAAAAGCCTATCGCTATAACGTTTTCGTTTAGATGCAGCATAAATACAACTCAACTTCCAGTGACGTCATCATCCCCTCGGCAATGCACTGCGCACCTCATTAAAGCTATATCTAAGGTGTTGCCACTGCCTTATACGTAAAACTTTAACATATTCCCTTTGTGACGTGCCGACCGAACGGTATAGTGGTTAGCGTGCTAGCTTCTAGACCACGAGGTTGCGGGTTCGAGTCCCGTGTTAGGCATGGATGTTTGTAAATGTATGTTGGCTTGTCTAATGACGAATGTTTCGGCGCATTATAGCCCTCGTGTTGCTGACGGCGCCAGATAATCTGAAAACAACCAACCCTTTATGACGTCTTTCCCACTGCAATCCCACTGTGAAGTCATACAATAAAAGCCTATCGCTATAACGTTTTCGTTGAGAAGCAGCATAATTACAACTCAACTCCACCTTACTGGAAACTAAACTAACTTCAAGTTGCCATCCTTGAAAAGCTAAACTTTAAAATATTCCCTCTTTGACTTCATACCCACTGTGACGTCCTACAACAAAAGTCAATAACGAAACCAAAACTGCAGCAGGAGCAAAAAAACTCAACACCACTTCCGGTCACGTGACATCCTGTGATGTCTTGTCCGGTGACGTCATAATCACGCCCCCGTCCCGTCCCTGCACCTCGCACCTCCTTATGTCCCCGGATCGGCCTTTTCTGTCTTTTCAACCGACATGTTTCGTCTGTTGTCCAACATTGCATTGGCAATGAAAAGCATGAAATCTTTCCTATTCAGCAAACGAAGCTGGTCCTGTCAGCGTTTTATGATAAGCTATGTCTTCTGGACTATGACATTACGAGTTACGCTTACGGTCGCTACAAAATCCAACTTGGAACTAATTGCTGATAGAAAAGATAATTTATATTATTTACGTGGTGGTAATTGTAGTGTTAATCAAAGTACAAGTCATGCTAGTGAATCTTTTGATAGTGGTAAAAGCAAAGTTTCAGATATTGAAAAATGGCTTGCAAGAATGGGTCATTTAAATATAGGAGATTTATTGGAATCTAGTGGTAAGGGAAATATTCGTGGATTAAATTTATTAAAATCCCCTAAGGAATTGTGAAATTTGTGCGGTTAGCAAATTAACACGAGCCCCTTATCCTAAGAAATCAGAGTGTCAAACACGTTGGATTTAATTCACTCAGATCTCTGTGTTCCAATGAAAGTGCCATCAATTGGTAAGTCTTTTTATTTTATGACTTTTATTGATGACGAATCAAAATATTGCGCAGTTAAATTTTTAAAGCATAAAAGTGAAGCTCTAAGTGCATTTAGAGATATCAAGGCTTTATGGGAGAACCAGAAATCGATTAAAATTAAAGTACTAATGACCGACAATGGGGGAGAATTCTTAAGTGAGGAATTCGATGATTTTCTTAGGAAAAATGGGATTGAGCATAGATTAACCGTACCTTTTTCTTCCTCCGAAAACGGTATAGCGGAAAGAAAAAATATAAGTTTAGTTGAAACTGCAAGATGTTTACTAACTCAGTCAAAATTACCTCTTAAACTATGGGCAGAGGCGATAAATACGGCTAATTATCTGCGAAACAGATGCCCGACTAGCTCACTTAATGGAAAAAACCCTTATGAAGTTTGGAATGGTGTTACTCCAAATGTTAGTTATTTTAAGATTTTCGTTTGTAAAGCTTTTTATATCGATAATTATAGAAAACATAAGTTCTCAGCGAAGGGAAAAGAGGGAATATTTTGTGGCTATTCCGAAACATCTAAAGGATTTCGAATTTATTTACCAAACGAAAATAAAGTTATAACTTCCCTTAGCGTAAAATTCTTAGAGGAATACGATAATAAATCCGTTACATTGCAAGATTTCTTAGAGGTTTCATTTATATTTTCTTTTTCTATTTCAATTGAAAACGAATTGAAACTTGGAAGCGATCCAATGCTCTATCAGCCAATCACACCGGATGTGGAGTTAGATGTAAATAAATCTTTAGAAAGCGAGCAATTGAAAAATACTCCAGTTATGGGTGATAGTGAACATTTAGTTTCAGATCAACAAGAATCAAGAAAAAGAATTATTTCATTGCGCAATAGGGATATCATTCGTGACGAAGCAGATTTTATTTTTAATGTGGAAGTACCGATTAAAGATGCGCTCATAGATAAAAATAGTGAGTTATGGTTTAATGCTTTGATTGATGAAGTCGTGAGTATTATTCGAAATAATACTTTTGACATTTTTGATAGGCCAGATTCTAAAAGATGTATTGGGAGCCGTTTTATTCTTACGAATAAATTTAAAGATGATGGAACATTATTAAAGTATAAGGCGCGTTTTATTGCGCAAGGCTTCTCACAACAATATAATGTTAATTATTTTAACACCTACAGCCCAGTGGTAAAACAAGGGTCAATCCGAGTTTTATGTGCACTTGCTGCAGATTTAGGCCTAGAAATTCATCAATTTGACGTAACTACTGCTTATTTGAATGGAGAAATAAAGGAAGAAGTTTTTATGGAATGTCTTGATTATTTTGGAGAAATCCTGAAACGAATAATCGATAAAAAGGAACTCCATGGTTAAATTTCTGAAAGAGCAAATGAAATTTTAAATTTTTTAAATCAAGGTGATAAAGTTCTTTTATTAAAGAAAGGGATTTATGGGACTAAGCAAGGAGGATACTGCTGGAATGTTAAGTTGAATGAAATTTTAAATAATTTTGGTGCGAAACAAACCGAGGCAGATCCGTGTACATATTACATTAAAGATAGTAAGGGCTTAACTATAATAATGGTTTATGTTGACGATATTTTGTTTACTTCTCAAAATCCGGATATGATCGAAAAATTTAAAAATCACATGAATAGAGAATTAGATGTAAAATATGCGGGTTTAGTCAAATATTGTTTAGGAATAAATTTTGAACAGAAAAACGGAGTTGTGACTATGATTCAACAAAGCTATATAAGGGAGCTTTTAAATCGGTTTAATATGTTGGAAGCTAAACCTGTTTCCTGTCCAATGGATGTTAGCATTAAATTGGAGAAGGCTGAAAAATGCGAGGAAGGGATTCCTTACCGCGAATTGATTGGTAGTTTTCAATACCTAGCTTCGTGTTCGAGGCCTGATATCTCTAATTCAGTTAGTAAGCTAAGTCAGTTCCTAACTTGTTACGATAACTCTCATTGGATTGCAGCGAAAAGAGTTCTGCGTTATTTAAAGAAAACAATTAATTTTGGACTTATTTTTCAACGTACAGAAGTATCATTGTTTGGATATACCGATGCTGATTGGGGTAATTGTCTTTTTGACCGGAAGTCATACACAGGGTACTGTTTTATTCTTAGCGGAAGTGCTATTAGCTGGGAAAGTAGAAAACAATGTACTGTGGCTCTGTCTTCTACGGAGGCAGAATATATGGCTATTTCTGATGGTACAAAAGAAGCGATATATCTTTGTAAGTTACTTAATGAACTGTGTAATAATAATTTGGAAAAGGTACGTATGCTCACTGACAACAAGGGAGCGATAAAAGTGGTTGAAAATCCAGTTTTTCATAAACGTACAAAACATATTGATATTAGACATCATTTTGTAAGAGATGCTTTAAAAAATGGTCAAATTGATTTAAAGTTTGTGTCAAAAGATGATATGGGTGCTGACATTTTAACTAAAGCATTACCTTCTTGTAAGCATTATAAGTGTTTAAGATTACTTGGTATTGATGATACTGTTGTATATTTTGATAAATGAGTTGACATTGTCGGGGAGTGTTGGGATATTGTTATCCATTGTCACTCATTTCCACCTCTTTACTTGTTTGTGGACTGTCCTGCCTTGTAGCGCCGCCTTGTGGCTGGCTTATATAAAGTGTTGTTCTAGCCTGTATTCCATTCATTCATTGTGTTCTATTCATTCACCTCTGACTGTCCAGTGTTATGTGTGTGTTCCTGTGTCCGTGGCGGTTTTATGACTTAATAAACTAATTGCACCGCTAGTGTTGTTGCTTCTCTCAAATACTCTGCTACCATCTCCAACATGAAAATCATTTATTTTATTTCATGCACTCGTTTCTTTTAACATAAAACATCTGATAAAAATTGTAAATATAGACAAGGTTGTTTATAAAAATATATTTAACACAATTAAATAAAAACATTTCATGTTCTTAAGTATGAATATCTGCATTAGAAAATAGGATTATAATAATATGTGATAAAATGTGATTATCATTGAAAGCTCTTTAAGTAGAGAAAGAAATAAAAGCAAGACTTTATTTTGAAAATAGTTACAACAATATATCTATTTCGACTTTATAATACAAAGAATATTTGACATCCATTAATTGTTAATGGAAAAATTTAGATTTTTTTTTAAGTATAGGCTGTTGATCTTTCCACTGTTTGACATCTTAGTTTGATACTGTAACATATTGCAGCTGGAATGGAAACACATGACATTAAATTACTATATGCAAATGTATACTGATGTATAAATAAATAATTTATAAATGACATAGAAGAGTCTAATATCACAGGATGATAATCACAGTTTGGCAGTAAAAAAATCATGTGTTGTTTTAGGCTTAAGCATCTTTTATTTGTATGCTATATTAAACAAGTTGATCAAAATAAAGGCAAAATAATAATAAAAAAGATTGCATTAGTATAAATGCTACAATATTATTCCACAGTAAATATTGCATTAAATGAAGATATTTAGCACACACAATTCATGTCCCTTTCTCTGAAATCAAGTTACTAAATGTGTGGCTTGGCACTGATTAATTATTTCAATTATGTATAAATTGCACCTCATCACAACCATTCGTCGAGGAACCGAGGTAGTAATCAAATTGTCAAGGAAATGTAACTTTTTCAATGAAGCTATATTTTAAACTTTTTATTTATAAAAACATTGGAGAAGGTGATTGAATATATCTCTGAAATAAGTAAAATTTTTATCAGCAAAGGCCCAATTTTATTTCCTATATAATTAAATTGAAGTAATAAACATTTTATTGATTTTATGCAGATTATAACCCATTAGGGTGATTCTCAAATCTTATTTTAAACATTAAAACTAAATTATATTAAATCTAGTGAGAGTTTACAACTGTGGCTGGTAAGAGTTATCCTCAAGGCATGCAATATACAAATTATTTGGGTTAACAGCACCAAAAAAACAAATTTAATCTTATTTTTCAAACGAAACTTATTTAATTAAGCGAAAAATTACTAAGTGAAACTTTTGCACTAAAGCAACAATTTTTGCTACATTCTCACCTCCCCATTCACACACATGCTGTTGGGATTTAACAGTGGGCTGAATTTAATTATTTGTTTTTGAATAATTGGGAAATAGAAACTTTACCCATGCTTTGCAATTGATGATTTATTGGAGATATATTAAACGGGTCAATTTCATAGAAAAAATGAATTCTTCACAATTGACTGGAATAAGATTAGGATTTATTGCAGCAATATAGCAGCATGCGACACTATTGTTAATTGTTATTTTTCTTTGGTAGTTTTCAGAAGGATTGAGTATTTTTAAAAGTGAGGGGATGGATTTCAAAGGAAAAAGTGGGATGCATCACCCCGGGTCTACCCACACTTCTAGCACTGCATAGAATGAGTGTTTCAGTTGGTCTTCCAAAAGATTCAAATTACAAAAAAAAATATATTCTGAAAGAATATCTGATGAGATCAACACTAGATGGCAGTAGTCAAGACAGAACACATGCCAAATTTGCACAATATGAGTAATGGCCTTTTCCTAATTGAAGCGACAAATCCTTTTAATCATAACTAAAATCCTGTACCCAAACAGGAGTTGCAATAATAAAAAATCATTTTTCATTTTAGCAACGCAACATTTATGGATATGCCTAATTGGATACTAGTTCTTGAACTGAAGTCGTAAAATTAAAAAGCATTCCATTTGCAATTAACTTACAAACAAATATTCAACATATTGGTAGAAAAAATTTCTGTCAATTACATATCCATACAAAATAAAAATTTATCTGCAAACCTATAATTCTACAACTTTTGGCTAACATTTAGAATTGTGTAGCATGACAGCATGTTTTTAATTTTGAGAAGTGTTACATTTTGGTTATGTTGCAGAGTCAATGTATTGTAAGTATAATAATAGATTGTTGCTTTGAGACTTTTTAACAAGCAAGAATAAACTGCTTTAAAAATTAAATTATATATTTTGTCCAGGAAACCATCAAAATTATTTGCATAAAATTCAAAAAATTAATTTTTAACAAGTAAAATAAAATAATAAAGTATACTAGTTAGTGTTTACACTTTGATACATTTTTTAGCCATTTTAAAATACCACATAAGATTGTAAACAAAACATTAGGCAGGAGCAAGCCATAATTAATTTAATCAAAAATGGAATTTGTTCTGTTGTCAATAAAAAAAATTCCACACAGCAGATCTCTTTTATTTGCACAGAATCTGCATGCAATGTCTTCAGCAAACACATTGCCGAAAACAATAAAAATTTCCCTAATCAGCTTAAAAGTATTATAAAGTGTAAAAAAGTTTACGTTGATACGTTCTTGCTACAAATGATAAATATAAGTGCAAAATTTAAAACTTACCACAAATTAAAAAATTGATTACCTTATCTTCCATCCATCAACAAATTTGGCCTGTTGAGAAAGCATTTTCATTTTAGTAAAACTTTTATCATAGCAAATACCAATGCACAGCAATAACTAAAGCTAGAATCGTTGGTTTGGTAAATACCTCATTATCTCATAGTGCAAATTTGCTTTTATTTATACAGACATTATAACCCATTAGGGTCATTCACAAACCTTATTCTAAACATAAACATTAAATTATATTAAATATTTCACTGTCTTGAGATATCAATAAGTACAACGTTATTTTATTTTTTTATTATACATTTAAAAATATATTTCCCACGAGGACTACTATAAAACAGCGATCAATAACAGGCTTCAAGAACATGTTCAAGAGTTTTGCAACTCTGACTTGCAAGGGCTGTCCACAAAGCATGCAATATACACATTCGAGTTAACCGCACAGTAAAAGATAAATTATTGTAACATGATTCGATAAATTACATACATAAATTTTTGCACTGAAGCAATAATTTTCTCTTCAATCCCACCGCCCCACACACATTCTAAATTTGCACAATATGAATGATGACTTTTTCCTAATTGAAGCGACAAATTTCTTTAATTAGCAACAAAACGTAGGTGCAACGCTTATGGTTATGTTTAATCAGACTCAATTTGGGAACTGAAGTTATATTATTACACTTATAAAGTTAGAAAGCGTTCCATTTGAATTTTATATATAAACAAATTCTCAACTTTATACACATTATGGTTGAAAAAAATTGCAGTTAATTTACATATCCATACAAAACAAAAATGCAGGTTCAAACCTAATTCTACAACTAACATGTTAAATTGCTTGGGAACATGTTTTTAATTCTGAGAAGTATTAAATTTTGGTTATGTTACAGAGTTAGTATAATCAAAGTAAAATTAACTGTTATTGCTTTGACACCTTTTAATAAACAAGAATAGACTGATTATAAAATTAAATAATCTATTTTGCTTAGGAAATCATCAGAATTCCTTAAAAACTAGTGTTGCAATTTTATGCAACAAGTAAAATAAAACAGTAAAAGTGTACTAGTTAAGTATAACATAATACACACTTTGATAAATATTTTAGCCCTCTTACAATACCAAATACAAAAAAAATGCACAATATTTTTTAGCATGATGATGTGTACTTAATAAACAAGTTTTCAAAAATCTGTGTTTTGGGTGACAGTCACCTGGTGATAGTTCCAAAATCCTTCCTCTGAATTTTTTCGCAATAAAAAAAATTTCTTGTTGGAAAATGTTTCGAGCGAATTTGTTTTGAAATATAATTTTGCCAAATAAGGAATTTTTGTTAGACGACTAAAATAGTACTGTAAAAAAATTTCGGATGAAAGCATATCAAATAAAATTATATTACCGAAATATCAATGAAAATAGACCTAAATAACAACTGTCCTCCAAAACCTTTGCGTTCTTGCTGTTAAACTTTTCTGAAGAGCTATGACGTCTATTAAAAATTTTTGTTCTGTCTATTTTATGATTTGAATTAGATGTAACTTATGAACTGAACTGAAGATTTAATACGTTCGGTGTCGCTCGGCGTGATTTTTGTTGGATTTATTCTGCTTCGGATTGTTTTTATTAATTATTTACTTCATTTTTACTGAGTACTTATAACTCGTCCATCAATATAACATCTGCTGCAATATGGATCACATGCAGCAAACCTCTTACTTCAAAACTATTTTAAGCTTGATACAAAAAGATGAAAATATAGATTCTTCGTTTGAAGAATCACACATTCACAGAGCATTGGACAGAGATGAATGGATTTTCGATGGATTCCAAGAAGTAGTACAACAACATTCTTCTGAAATTAATGACTTGGATCGCTTTGGTCAAACCCCTTTAATACGAGTACTTGAGCACGAAAATTGCTCAGATGATATTGTTAGGCTTTTAATCGCGAACGGAGCAGATGTTAATTTACCGGCTAGGTGTGGCAGAGACCCTCTGCTCTGTGGCCTTGCCAACTCCAGAAGCCCTTCGGTCATCAAGGCATTGCTGGATGAAAATGCCAATACCAATAAGATATACTGCACGCGTTCTTCTCTATGCATTGCTATGGAATGCTGTTCAATTGGGGTAATTGAACTTGTTTTGCAAACCTGTCATCCATATAAATGTGAAATGCATCTTTCTGGAGTTCATTGTGCCTTGACATATATGAAAATCAATCGCCTGGCATCATGTACAGAAATTCTCAATTTGCTCTTTGAGTTTGGTACAGATTTAAACTATTTCACTGAAGATAAACAGTATTCACTGTGCTATGCTCTTAGGGGAGAATTTGTTAAAGAATGTCACATCCAGCAGTTGTTAGAAGCAGGTGCCAAGGTGGATAATTGCAATCTACATAGTTCTTCATTGTTTTGCGCATTTGTAGCAGAAAAAACAATAACAGCGAATTTGGTACAGCTGCTACTTGATGCAGGCGCTTCTGCATCAATTAAATCTCCTAATGACACCATACCACTCCAATTTGTTCTGGCACGCAGAGAATACGAGACTGAAGCTATCAGGTTGTTACTTGACTGTCCATATATGGAAGATGATGTTGTGAATGAATATGAACTCCTGCATAGTGCACTGAATAACGAGAGTTGCCAAAATAGTGTAATTGAATTGTTGATAGAGCGAGGAGGGCGATTGGATAAACTCGACTGGCGTGATGAAATGCCATTGCACAAAGCTGTTAGGTTTTGCCCTCTAAGTGTCAATACTTTTCTGATGGAAAAGGGTTCGCCACTTAATGTACAAAATTTGGAAGGAAAGACTCCAATACACATGGCTTTGGAAAGTATGTATGATGTAGATCTAGTTAAACTTTTGTTTCTTGCAGGTGCCCATGTTACACCAAATTTATTAAAGATTGCTTTTGAGAGTTATTCATTGATGGAAGATGAAATGACCCTGAACTGTTTCAAAATGATAGTTAAAATTTTTTATCTCGTATACTCTGACATTAGCATTGGGGGCTGGATTCGGCAACAAGGGGGAAGGGAAGCGTTGGTGAGTTTCAGTCGCAGATGTGAAAATCAAGTACGAAATGTGGATGAGAGGTACGGTCCTGGATTACGGAAATATATTAGTGGGTATTGGTATGCTGGGGATTTCCAGAAGGAAGATACACTTTATGATCTAACCCTGTTGCTTAGAACGTACCCAGACGTACAGCTTTCCATGTTCTACGATATAGTGTCAGCTCGAGTTGGTCGAAAAGCGATGATATTGAAGCTACAAGATGCAATAGTTTCTACAAGAAACGTTACCTTGAATTACGAATGCATATGCAAGATTGCTGGATTTTTATCTAACGATGATGATGTATTCAGTTTCCTTCTGGCATTTTTTAATCCAAGTAAAGAGCACTAGCTTACATCCCAAAGTTGTCAAATAAGACTGAAAAGACTACTAAGATATTGTGGGGTAATTTTGTTGTACAGTTTTAAAAATGTGATTTAATTAACTTAAATGATCAATGAAAATTTTTTACTGTGACTGACAATAACTTAAGTTACTTGTTGTGTATACCTATAATAACAACAGTAATAGCAGGTTTGGTCCAGCTGCCGCTTAATGCAGACATACTTGCCTGTCCACAAAAAATGCTATGATGGCTTACCACTCCAATCGGACCTGTGAAGCAGAATATATATGAGACTGAAGCTATCAGATTGGTACTCTACTATCCAGACATAGATGTGGATAGTGATATTAACTCCTGCATATTGCAGAGATGGAAACTCCTGCATTGTACAGCGATAGTGGCTAGACGAGTGTGATAAAAATATTGATAGAGTTAGGAGGGCAATTGGGTAAACTTCACTGTTGTGAAAAAACTCCATTGCACAAATTTGTTAGGGTTTGTCCTCTAATTAATACTTTTCTGGTGAAGAATGGGTTAAGGGAAGACTTTACTAGACTTAGTTGTAGAAAATGTGAGATCTCAACATGGTCACATTTTTGTTTGTGTTAGAAATTTTGTTGTATCGCTTAAGGTTTTAAAATGTGTATATTTTAATTGAAACTTGGTACTCGGTGACATTTGATCGTACTCGAAGAGTTACTGATCGGTGACTTTTTGTCTAGCAAAAGTTCTAATGATTGTAGCAGGTCTTAGCTTTGTAATTTCTCATTTTTTTTTCTTATTTTTGTTTGAAGAAATAACGCTATAAAAGGTAACAAAGAAGCACCTGGGATTGAATTGCAATGGTCACTTATCTACACTAAAAATTATTCTTATTTTATTTAGTTATTTGTCAATATTGACACTTTTATACTAGTTCAGTGTTTATAATTCTTTCTATGGGGGGTCTTATTACTAAAAGTATTGATTTTGTTACTCATATTATTCATAAAATCACCCAATTTAAAATTTTATATATTGATGTTTTATAATATAATGTTTATTCAATAATAGGTTCAAAGTCTACATTTTCCCCTTTGAAAAATTCTTATATTTTTAAGTTATGTTTACCTATACTTTATCATTTAGATTTATCTGCAATTTTAAATGTTATTAGCAGTTTTAATTGTTAAATTAAAAAAGCTTGATTGTTATTAATATGCACTATCTTCAATTTAGATTTGAAGCAGTCAAAATCTACTTCCTTTCAAAATGTTCATGTATCTATTCTTATAATTTTCTTTTACCTATAAGCAATTATGCTATTTTGAATGTTGAAATCTAAAAATCCTGTTTATTATTGTATTTAATACTGATTTTATGTAATAAAAAAAAAAGATAGTTTTCACTTAGTGAGAAGCTTTATGACACTGTTTGAACTTTTTAAAGTGATGGTTACGAGCTAAAAAAATTCTTAATCATTTTTTACAAGTTCTGAAAGGTTTGGCTTGTGGTTTTTAATTCAACTTGTTGGGATTTGGTTATTAAACACTTCTGAATTTGTTCCAGCGGATTTGTGTAAATTCTTTAAAAATTTCAAGCTATTCAATTACCTTGTAAAACTTAACCTAAATTAGGTGTGCAGTCTATTTTTTTTTTTTTTTCATAACACAGCAGTGTTTATTAAAAGGATTAACTTTTCCTTCTTTTAAATGAGGTAGTGTCATAATTTTTCAGTTTGACCCCTCTTTCCTATTGGATTCAATCACTGCTACTTTCGCAGAACAATGACAGTTTTAGCTCTGGTCATCAAATGAAATTTTTTTATTGAAAGGAAGGTAGTGTTATTTTTTTTTTTTTTTGTAATGTAGAGAATTTCTTTATGAATATTATGCAGAAGTTGACTGTAACTTCTTAAGACCCCTTAAAAATTTTAATACTACTATGTCAAGATTTTAAAATGTGTCCCAGCTTGATTTCTTTCCATAAATGGGGATGGACTTAATCTACAAAAGATTTCTAGACAGCAAATAGGGTATTTCTTTCTAAAAAAAAAGTTTGGATGTTTTGCTAACATTTTTTTAATTTAAAAGGAATGTATGACTAATATGTTGTATTCTACTGTTTAAACATGTATCTTGTACATTATCTTTAATTACTCATTTGAGCTTGTACTAAAACCAGCATTATAATTTGCCCTTATGTATGTGTATTAAAAAATAATATGCTATATAGGCTGAATGAACCAAATTCTATTTTTTTGATGAATTCTTTGATTTGTGAAAAGGTTTTATGATTTATGTTGGTATGAAGAGATACTCCATAAGGGGAAAATACCCTTAGAAAGAAAATTAATCGGTGATTGTTTAAATACACCTTTTCTCTGCTTTCATTTACCAGTGATTTCTCTATTGATTTTTATAGCAATAATTCTTATAACCTAATTAGTAGGTTTTGTAAGTATTTGCCTAAAAAAAAATACTTAATTTCTACTTTGGCCTACACACAAAAATCTATCAAGTTTTTGTATTCATTTATCTGTTTGATGATTTCACACAGACATCCAGGGGTTTAGTTTTTCTTTCACTGAAAAGCTGGTTAAATTTTATAGTATTTGAATTTTTCTAAAATTGTAAGTTATGCAGTCTAATTACATTATGAATATTCTTTTCCTTTTGAAAATCATGAATAGTGCAATATGTCCATAAAAGAATGTTCCATTTATAAATTTTAAAAGTATTTAATTTGTGTGCACACATGTTTAATTTTGAATTTAATAGTGTAAGAAATAGTAGGTTAGTTTACCTTCAATTTGATATAGGATTTGTTGTAAATAGCCTGAATTAAACTTATAATGTACCATTGACTGGGACAATCTTGTATGGACACCCTGTATTTTTAATTGTTATTATAAAATGTAATTCTAAAATTGAATTTGAAGCTTTTTTTGTATTATGTTTAGTTTAATACTTGTGCGTACTTAATTCAGGAAAGGTTGTTTGTGTATAGCATTGTGAGCTGATGATGATGATTGCATGAGCAAAGACATATGGCAACACTTGTGCCTTTGTCTTCTTATCCGGTAGAAAAAAATAAATAAGATCAATGCTCATGGTCACAGTTCACAGTTAAAATCTGTTGTATCATGAGCTTTAATGCAGTACTATTTTAAATAATTCCTTACCATAGTGTGTTGTCTTGAAGTTGCCACCATATTAATTATAAGCATATTTTAGTCTTTATAGTAGCATGAGTGTTGTACTCTGCAAAGATACTAAAATATTGTGATTCATTTTTCTTTTGAATTTACAAGTAGAAAAATATTCATTGGTTTATATCACCAAATCTGGATTCTGAATTTTATAATTAATTTGGCTTGGTAAAAACGATTAAGATTTCTTTTTAACACATTCCAATGTTGATTTAAGTTTTTAAAATTTTAGATTTAATATTGTGTCTGATATAAATGTTATTGTTCTAGGAATATTGTATTATTATTTCTCTGAATTACTATATAATATTGTATTGCTATTATTGTTGGGAATCTGTATTGTTAATATCTAAAATTAAATATAACCTGTATATATTTTTTTCATCATGGTAATTAAATATTAATTTAGTCCAATAATTTGACCACTCTAAAATTCATCACTTTTTGTGGTAGCCTAATTCAAGAAATATTCGAAATGAGTAGTGGATGGAGGAAATAATTTCTAAGAGGGTTAATGGGCTTATAGCTTAAGTGCAGTTTCTGCTTTTCATTGTCTCATATGCTACCCAGTTGAATTTTAACTTATTTTACAATCGGTTCACTTATTTTTTATAGTGCTTGAGCATTGACCATAAACAGAAAGCACAAGTAATTTGTTTCTTTTATTTAATTTAATATTAAGATATTATTTTTAATTTTCTTGTTCAACAAAATTGAAAATTATAAAACAAAACTTAAAGAATGTATCTTTTCTTTGCTATGTAGTCGCACAGTTTCAGTTTGTTAATTTTAAAGATTTCGTTGCCTTCTAGCTTGCATTGTGTAATTCTTTTGTAAATGAGAAATCAATAAATTTGTCCAAATGTAACTGGGTACATGAACTTTTTATAAATAATTATACAGCATAAATAATTATATATAGTATAGAGTATTTATATAGCACCAAATTGGTTCCACATAAAAAATAAGTTTATTAAAAGCGATTAAGTATATATATACATCGCAGTATCTATACTCATGTGAAAATTAATTTGTTGAAACTTATGTGATGTATCGGTAAGTTTGTCAGAATCTTATAAGTTTTGTTTGACCTATGAAACTTTTATAAAAGTAAAATGATATACAATAGTGGTGCCAGAACTTATTTTTTAGAAGTGTGGCAGAGAATGCCCAGTTAAGACCCAAATTTGACATTTATAGGGGGGAAAAAGGCTGTTTTCAGATTATAAATACAGTTCAATATTTTCATACAAGGAAAATTGCAAAGAAATTCAATGAAAAATCTCATACTAAACTACTTAAACAATTCTCATAAAATAAGTTTTCACTATCAATTTGCTTTAGTATTTTGTCAAAAACTTATAGCTATATTGTTATATATCATGGGTATTGGGCATACCTATTTTGTGTTTAAAAATATTGCTTCTGTTCATAATTTGTTTTATTTGACTTCGGCAGTGGCGCATAGTCTGTGGATTGCATGACTTTTCTCAGAAGACGAATAATTTTAAACATTTTTCAACAAAACAATTCACCAAACAGATCCATCCCGACCAATAAACTTTTGTGATGTTACATTAACCCTTTTCTCACGAATGAACATAAACATCCCGAAGATTGGACTTCATTCCCTATTGAGCAATTTCGTGGTAACTAATCTGTTTTTGAGGGGACATTTTCGATCATTTTCTATTTCTTATTTAAAAAAAGTAAAGAATATTATGATTTTTATATTTTTAATTAAGTCCTTGTGACAAGATAAGTTAGTAAAAATCTAATAGTAAGTTATTTGCATAAATTTATTATAAAATAAAAACAAACTTTTGTGGAAGGGACTGGAAAATTTAACTTTTTACTTAGAGCAGAGATTCCAACTGAAAAGTTGAACTATCAGTATAGTTAGATCTGTACAAAAAATTGTACTATTTTTGAATTATAGATTATTCAGTTACTGAGAAAAAATCTGAAATCTATTTCACTTAAAAAAAAATTGTGAAATTATGTTTCCACGTTGTGGAGGGGACATGGTGGCCATTTCGTATCAAGCATGCAAAATTACAATTTGCACTTTAAAGTGTTAGTTTTTCTTCAAAGGGTTCATTTGTAGATATTAGCTATACATTCTGAATATTTTTAATTGTTTTATTTTTTATTTTCCCCATCAATGGTGGTTCAGCCAAGTTTTGTATGACTTATTAATGGCAGATCCAACTCCAGTCTTTTTTTTTTTTCAGGGAAAGCAAACGCTGTTCCTAATTCATTGCATTTTTTAAGAAATATAACTTGTATGTTTTTTTTCAATTACAGTAACTTGTGCTACAAATAATCTATCCTTATTTCTAAAATTTTTAAGTTTAATTACAACAAAACTTCCTATTGAGATTGCCCTATTGCAGATGTCATTTTGATGTAAATCCTAAGTTATATTATCTTTTTTATAACACATAAACATAGTGAATTGGACATTTTATTTTTTGTTCTTCTTCTGTAAGAGTAAGCGGTGAATTACTCAAAATTATCAAATATATATTTATCCCAAGGTTTACATAATGAAGAGTGCGAGGGACAGATTTCTCCCATCGACTTTTGAGATGTGCCCCATGCACAATTAAATATTAATTCGCCTCTTGTAATAAACAATGTTTTTGCATACTTCTTTCAGCTTTATCATTTTGAATAATAACAATATCTTTTTGTCCAGAATATAGTCTACTAATCAGGGGTCTATGCAGAAGGAAATTTGGGCCCTTTTAAGGACCCTTCACAAAATTCCACAACCAACAAGCAGAACTTTCACAAAATTCTATGTTAAAATGTACATCTAAAATTGAGATATTTAAATCCAACTCAACATTAAAGATTTTTAAAATTGCTATTATTGCATGGAAGTTTTGCAAAAATATATAAAATTGAAATATTTCGCAAAATTATTATTATTTTTTTTTCAGAAAGAAGGACCCTATTAAAAAAATCTTGATAGACCCCTGCTAACGGTCACCTTTCTCAAAAAATAGTATGCTTGCTTTCACGATTCTGTCAAAGTAGCTGATTTTGTCGTTTGGGTCTGTCTGGCAAAGACTTTTTAATACTTGGCTGGACTTGATCAAAGCTGGTTAGTGCAGTAAACGATTTTTCTTTGATGGTAACAAATCTGCAATTACCTTAGTATCCATTATTTTTAGAAAGTAGTCCATTATTCACATTTCAAATTTGCATTGACTGCATACACATGTGCTTATCAGCACAGCTACCATGATCTAATGTGGCAACGTGGTTCTTTAAGTGTAAAAAAAAGTTTCTCTTTGTAGCTATTATCTATTGGACACATTTAAAATGAAAAATTCCACTTTGGTAGTAGGTTTAGGTATGCACATACCAGAAACAACAAATAATATGTCCCCTCCGCAACAATTTTTGAAAATTGATATTTAATTAGAAATTATTTCAAACAAAAATGTGCATGCTAAAGATCAACATACTTTTTTAAAAGTAGAAATAAATTTGTTTGATAATTCTTTTCATTATTATGGTTAAAAGTAAAAAAAAGTATTAAAAAATGTTGTGGAGGGGACACGATATTTTTAACATATGTATTTTTTTAAATATTTTTTAGAGTCTAGTTATAATATTTAAGCTTGCATATATTTAGTTTCATGCAGCAAAAACTTTGCTTATGATTAGGTTTTAAATCACAATTTAAAATAGGAAAATCCATGTCTCAGCTGTGTCTGCTCCACAAAAGTAAAATATCAAGTTTTACATTAAAACTAAAAAAAAAAATCATATAAAGAAGTTACTTTTAAAGAAAATACCTATTAGATTTCAAAATATCATTTATATTGAGTAAGATGGCATTTAATTTTTTTCATCATTCCAAAATTAATTTTTAAGATGATCAGGACCAGTTACCTCGGAATTGCTCTATCGGGTAATCAATCACACTTTAGATGGGTTTTTATATTTTCAGTGTTCCTAAGGAATTTGGGAATAAAAATATGATAAAAGAAACTTGGAAGCTCTCTCAGATTGCAAACAGCAAACTTACGATTTTGTGTGCGCACATTACTCGTTTTAATTTTTCTATTTTTTAATCTTACAGTAAGTTAAAACTATATTTATGCATTACTCAGTGTAAAATAGTTTGCATTGTTCTTATTAATTAGTAATTTAGCCTTTTTTAGAATTTTTTAATTAATTCATTTCGTGAGATATACTATCATTATCGTATTTAACTGTGGAATAGTATATCTCACCAGTTATCAAATTTCTATGAGATTATATATTATGTGTATGTTTGAGAAAAATATATGGTTAATATTACAATATCCTACATAATTACAATAAATAGTCCCAGGAGATTTCCAGGGAATGAGAAAAGTTAGAAACTTTAAACCTTAGTATACTTTTAGTTTATCAACATTAAATGAAGCAACTTTTCACAGTAAAATATTAATCATTCAAAATTCAGGTCGAAGTATTAAATCATGAATATAACTTTGTGTGTGTGTGTGCTCGTATGATAAGGCTGTATATCTTAGGAAGGTTTTTGCCTCAATAATCAACAAATTGGAGGGGTTTTTTTTCCCCTTGAGACAGTAAGATTGCAAGCTTCGCCGATACGTAAGTGCTGCCATCTCTCGTATTTTCCAAGTTGAGAGCACAAAACTTTCGCCAAATTGCTCCGATTTCCAGACATGCGCAGAGCTTTATTCTTACCTTGGCGATCGTGCTTTTTAAATAACATCAACAATACAATTTAATTTAGCAAATAAGAACATCAGATTTATTTCGTCGAATTCACAGGAGATTTAAATAGCAGAACAAAAATGGAGGATTCTACTTTGCAAAGTAACAAGTTTTATTTATTCCAGTTTATTCAAATTGTTCGCTTTTGGTGCACAATAAATTTAGGTAATGTTCTGAAGATAATGAAATTTTCGTTTGAGAATTTTAACAGAAGGAAATTTTTTGCAGTGTAATAAAACTTGATGGTTTGTGTTCTTAATCGTTTGTTTTTATTTTTTCGTCTCTTTCAGCAGGCTAGTTTTTATGTTAAATATAGTTTTTTATTTTCATTAACTTTTTTTTTCTTACTTTGACATCGCTTGAAAGAATGTTTATCACTTGTTAGTTGTATAAATGCACTCAATTATTATGTGTTTATTTTGTTTTTTGAAATTTGACGTCAATCTCAATTACCATTGCGGTTTTTTATTTGATGAACTAATAAAGCTAAATGATTATTGTCAACTGTTAGTAAATTCTTCTAAACTAGTACATGCTAAATGATATTGGATTGTGTAGTTGCAAGTCATTTTTAAATTCTTGCACTCAATAACTAAATATTTTTTGATTTTGTAATGTACTGCTTCGAAGAATGCATGGAAACTTTATCGAAAGCATTTTCTTCTAGAATGTGTTTCAATAATTTTGTAATTAGTAATTTTGTTGATTCTTGATGTTCATATTTTTTACAAAAACTTACTAAAAGTTCACCATTACTGGAATATGCTGTAAAAAATCCAAATCTAATATTAGGATTCTTATTTCATTACAGGATGGCACTTTTGCTATAGTATTTCAATATAATATTAATATTGTTTAAAAAAGTATTCAATTATTTTAGCTAAAAATATAAATTAACATAAATTTAGTTGAATGTGTAAACTTTTCAAGTGAAAGGGTTATTATAGTATCTTTGGTAGACCTGTTAACTTTGTTTTCAAGCTAAAATACACAGTTATAGATATAAAGTGTTTATAGAGCAAGACTAAAACGCCACTATTTGAAACTAACCTTAAAAAGCCAAGGTAAATCGCCAAAAATTGTCAGTTCCCTATAGTAGATCTGTACTTCTCTTTAAGCTATGCTATTACGATGAATCTAGGTAATTACAATGCCTACTAGCTAATTAAGATGAATGAATATGAGATTTGTGCCAACGGCAATAGCAAATGTTTCATCGGTGTAAAACTTCGTGAAAACAAGAATCTCGGTAATAGCAAAAGTATTGTCAAATTTCAAGTATTGCTAAGCAATAGCGAATGTTTCTTGAGTGTAAATCTTAGTGAAAACAACATGAATCTCGGCAATAGCAAAAGTATTGTTGAATTTCAAGAGTATTGGCAAATGATCGAGAAAAGCTATTTCGCATAGGTCTTCTCTGTAGGTTTCAATCAACATTTGTAAAACCAATGGAAAATGCCAAATTCTTATGAATCTATGAAAATTACATTAATTATAATTGCTTAGCATACTTTTTTTTTACAAACTGCACATTGAATGTTTTCCTATAATGACATAATTATGAACTGTGTAAGTTTATAAATCTATATATTATTCACTACTTACTTTTTATGTCCATATTTTAGCTTAATTCACATTTTAATAATTTTAAGAAATTATATTATGTTGTCTTTCTAAGATAACACTGCATAAAACTGTATTAAAACTGATCTCGTTTATAAAAACTTCAACTGCTGAAAAAACATGGTGAGAAATCTCGTTCTCTTAAGCATTATTCATGCATATAAAGAAAGAGCAATTTTCAACAGTTGTAATTGTTAGGTTACTGGAAGAGTAGCTATGTAAAATAAGCTTAAATGTTAGGAAGTCTCTACAATTAAAGTTGATTTTTTTTTTCTCTTGTTTTAATAAAAATTTGTATCTTTTATTCCATATTTAGAATGGTTTAAAAATCATCCACTTCATTCAGCAATATTTTATGAGGATTTAGTGTTTCTCATCGAGGAAGAAAGAAAACGATTATTGTGAATTTTTCTTACGATAAAATCGTAGATTGATTTTATTAAACATGTGTATTGAAATATTGAAATTTTTTAACTTTTTATTAAAGAACTTTGTATTTATCTTGCATAAGTAACTAAAATCATTTGTTTCGTTCTTTAAACTGAAATGAATTTTATTTCAATGTGGTCTGTGTAAAAAACATTAAAAAAAAAATGTAATTCAAACCAATCAGTATTACAAACCATAAAAAAATATCAATATTTGTATGAGTTACGATTAAAATAGTAAAGCAGATATGGCAGCAAATGCTCTATTTTTCAATACTTTTTGCATCATATATATATATTTTTTAATAGAGTTAAAAAATATATAGAAATGTACCAAAGTAAAATTGAAAAAATTAAACTTTTAGTTCATGACTATC
Source organism: Linyphia triangularis (assembly GCA_963978545.1). Lineage (NCBI taxonomy): Eukaryota > Metazoa > Arthropoda > Arachnida > Araneae > Linyphiidae > Linyphia > Linyphia triangularis. The sequence continues at coordinate 54,908,424 of OZ021721.1, forward strand.
AAAAGAATTTAATAATCTGGTTGTAGATTGTTACATACACTTCTAATATTAGAAGCAATTTGTTAAAAGGTGTCATGTTGTTAAAGTTATTAAAAATTTTAATTCTAAGATTTATATTTTAATTCTATCTCAATTATATAATTGATATCTTACATTTTGGAAAATTATATAATGACAATTTTGTACTAGTAAGTTGTACCGATGTATTACTAAACTTTTGAAAGCATTTAAATAGAAGATTGAGGATTGAGTGTAGAAGAGTAGAAAGTAAGAAGTGCACAAAATGTATACATTTCTTTTCTTAATACTTATACTTAAAAAAACACTCGTATTATAAATACCAATGAGAGTTTAATAACAATTGTTTAAATAAATTTTATTTTACCAAGCGGTTTTATTATTATCTTCTATTTATTTTATAAAAAAAGTTTCAAATTTTTGTATGAAAACTTAAACTGTGTTGAAAAAGATGCCTAATACTACTAATCTAATGAAATTACAATGAGTGTAAGTAAAGATTCTTTAATAAAACTATCAATATTCAAAATTAAAATAGAAGTATCACATAAAAAAATATCACAAGTTTCAAGAAAACCTTGTACACATAAGTTATGTACATAAATAACACGTAAAACAATGCACAAATAATGAAGACTATAAACAACAATTCACAGAGAAATCATTTTAGTAGGAAAAACTGGCAAATCAATTAAAAAGCCCACGGATTCTCAATTTTTCTGCTAAGTTTAAGTTGAATATGTCCTGATTTTAAAATGTTAAGACACTAAGCTTTATTTTATAGAATCCTTAAGAAAATAACTTTCTTAATTGTCAGTTTAGAAAATTAGCATAAAAATTGGAACCGCAAATGTTTTAAATTATAAAAATAAAAGCAACACATTTTCATTATGGAAGTGGAACACCTTTGGAAAATACACTCTAAACCAGTGATTCTCAACCACTGTGCCGCGGCACTTTTGTGTGCCGCCAAATTCTTAAAGTGTGCCGCGAAATTTTAGAAATGTATCTTTGTAATTAATCCCTTAATAAACGTACTGTTGTTTTTGTAGTACATATGATTTTATTTTACATTCCAAATTATTATCATAGACTATTTTACACAGTGTATTATAGGTAGGTAAAGTAAACAACTTTTAAACTTATCTTTTTCTTTGTGTGCCGCTAAATTTTGAAATCGTTAAAAGTGTACAAAAAAAAGGTTAAGAATCACTGCTCTAAACGAAAGAATAACATTACATGATAAAAAGTATAGCAAACATAAAGGTATTAATACAATTTAATGATTTTGATTTTCTTATATTTTGTATTTTTCATTTACAAATATTACAAACACTTAAATGTAACAATTGATGAAACATTATAATCTATTCCCTTAAAGTATAACTTTTGAAAATCCTCAGGCTGTTTGACAAGGTTTAAACTGACCTTTCTATTAAAAGTCATTTTCTTACTATTGCATTTCAAATAACCTGTTTTTTCACCTACATAGTTTATATTGTATTTTTACTAGTAATAACAAAGTACTAACTAAAATTTAATACTTTCAACTGTAGTGGAAACTATAAAACAGTAAATTTGACAGGGTTCCAACTGTAATTAGAAGCTATTAAACTAAGGATTCTTTTTCACTCATTAAATTTAAAGTGCTATCATTGTATTAAATTATGCTTGAAGTTTCATAAAATGGGGTAAATAGGAATTCCTTTGAGATCCATAGGATACAATATATTAATATTTTACAATGAAAAAAAAAGCTTTCCACAAATTATGTCATTCTCCCCATAAAATTTACATGAAAATTGCATTAATCCAGCTGCCAAACACATTGTGACATGTTTAATGTTAATTGCTTTTTCAGCGTAGTGCCCAATTAACACTTCATGACATGTCTTTCCTACAACCTTCTCTTCTGCTTTCCATTAGTAATATGTCGTGGAAGCATGACTTAAATTGATATTTGGATATTTATGTGTATTGTCATTAAGTATCACATGCTATTACTACTTACAATTCATAACGAATATGTGTCACAACTATAAAGCAGTTTCATCAAATTATGTTTCTCTATTTTCTGTGTATATACAAATTACATTGCACTTTTATGTTTGCAGCAGAATCTCTTCTCCGATAGTTATTTTTGGAATTCCTTTTTACATAATCCTTAAAATTTGAAGAAAAGTGATGCATATGTGTGAGTAGAAACACTTATATTTTATTGTTTATATTCACTTCATTTTTATTAATAAACTAAGGCATTCTGGTTTAATATTGAAAATATTTAATTTAGTAGAAAATGTTGAACTGAAATTTCATAGAAGAATGAATAAACCAAAGAAATTTGTAAAAAAAAAAAATTCCTAGTTATTTAATGGAAAATAAAATCTCAAAGAAATTTTTCATTTATAATCAATTGTATTTTGAAAGTTTTTTTTTTAAGTTTTGTTTCTCTCATTTTGACTGTTTTTATTCACCTAATTGTACAGTAAAAAGTATTTTATTTTTAGTAATCTTACAATTTTCCTTTATAGAATAGAACATTTTTAGTGAAACTTGGATACATTATTGCTAAACTTAAATAAAAACATTTACATAAATACACTTATAAAGAAATTACAAACCTTGTAACTCATCCAAAGCTGTAAACTATCATATAAACTAGACAAGTTTTAGGAAAATATAAATTGTACAGCTACCTTTACATACATGCTACAGCTCTCAAGCAAAAAAAGTTCAACTTCATACAAAAGTGAAGAAACCGGTAAAAAAAAAAATGGGAAAAAAAATCAAATGTTCAAAAAAATTTCAGAATTCAAACAACTATAAACAATTATACAATATTGATAAACAAGCGAATAAAATTAAACTAAATTTTCTAATTTTTAAGCTATATTCAATGTGTTAGAATTTCAGTCAAAAAAGTTGAAATCGTTATTTCCCCTGAATTGTATCAAGTCTGTCTATAATGTATAGCTACCAAAAGATTAAAAAATATACCATAAATTATATACTGTTTAAGATACATTAAAATGAAAGTTTGAACCTCAATATCTCAAAATAAAGAAATTGTCAGTTGGAACCATGATAAACTAAGCCTGAGAATTGTCAATTTTCTTTATAATTACCATTACAAATTATCATTAAAAAATTCCTTAATTTAAATAATCATATTTAGATTTTTTGTATTTGGCTCTATTTTGTTTTGATATTTTCACACAAATTGTAATTAAATAGTGTTAAAATACACTGAGTGCCCCGATTTATTACATTCACCTAACAGAGATAGGAATAAATGGGGGAAATTAGAGCTTTTGACAGTACAAAAAAGGATTTTTTTAGAAGATGTGACTAAACAACCTTTTATAGACATTAAATGATGAAATTTGTAGAAGCTTGGAACCGTACCATGAGTATCAGCCAAACCTCCTCTTTTCTGAAGAAAAACTATTATAACATTTAATAACTGTAATGTAAGCTAAAAGGCAGTGCAAATGCATAAATCCTGATCATCGTTACCTAGTGAATACTTGGTAAGAATGTAAAGTGTTCTGAATTGTAAAAGGCAACAGCACAACGAATTCCAATAATTTTAATCAAGAGTTCTTTAAAATCATCTCTTAGTGAACTGTGAATCATATGTTGCATTATTTGGGATATGAAAGCTGGAAGTGTCGAATATAAATTTAATTGAGCATTTGTGGATGAAGATAAAATATGAATAATCAAACCTTTCCCTTAAAAGTGCTATTAATCAAGCATGGTGTCTTAGATTCCATAACCATTTGTCAACATCTTGTGAAGTACATGCCAAGAAGAAACACATTATTAGAGGCAAAAAGAGGTCGAACAAAGAAATGAGAAGTTGGTTATTATAAGTTGGCCAGCCAATGTATAATGCCATAGAATAACAATATTTAAAGCTGAATAGAATATAAAATATTTTTTAAAAAAAATGAAAGTTAGAAAATTAATTAAATAATACAGTAATTTAAATAACACTATATAAAAAGAATGATTTGGAATCTAGTAAGTAGATTAGTACAACAATTAGAATATTAGTGATTCATAGATTCACCACTGCACAAAATGCACCATAGTAACAAATTTATTACATAGTTCTAAGAAGAAAAATAACAATTTTACACTTACCAAATCATCTAGTACCAAATCAATTCTACAAAGTCATATATTTATTTTAAATCTAACAATAAGAATGAATTTTGATTGTTTGTGTTGTTCTTTTTACAAGCAATAAAATTCAAGCATTTGAATGGGAAATTTTGTGAGCATTTGAATTAAAATTATAAACATTTTAATTAAAATTTTTATATATAACAAGCAATAACAATGTATTGGCAGAGGGAGAAAAAAAAATTATGTTTGCTATAATACATGCTCAATTATTTTAAATTTCTTCAATTCTTCCGATGCCCTAAAACACTTAAAAGCTGTCCAAAAAACAAAATTCATAAAAATTTAGCCTCTAAATAAACAGAAAATAAAGTATTTAAAAAGGTAGCAATATGTTAATTTTAATGTCATTACTTTACAAAACATAGTTTTAATTTATGTTATGTATATAAAGTGACACAAGAATGTTAATTATTAAAAGCATTTTTTTATGTTTCCAAAAATGAAAGTTTTCATCTTAACCATTCAAAATGCAATAACTACCACCACCACTAAGTCCTGTTGTATTGTTCAATGCCGTCAATTAACCATAGTTATTCACAGTAAAAGTGTATTAGCAATGTTTTTCTAATTTATATTTTAAAACTGCCTGATAAAATCAATGCTGGAGATTTCAGTGACTTTCAGTAACTTGGGTAGAAAAAGAGGCATTATAAATTTTTTAAAGTTAATTAGCAAGGGGCTTGGAGCATGAGAAGATATAAACGGATTTTGATCAAACTTTAACGATGATCTAATAAACCCTAATATAACTTTGGCAACCCCTACCGATTGGAATTTTGAAAAAAAGTTTATTTTGCTCCACCCTATTATACAGGAACCAAACCAATTCTAATAGCTAAATTCTTCAGAAAACCTAAATATATGCTTATACTTTAATATGTTAAGTTTCAAACCACTTTTTATCAAAGTGTAAATGTAAGATTATTATCTAGTAAGAGAATGTTAAAGTATTTTTCAATCACTGTTTTAGAATTGTAAAATAGTAAATCAACTTAAGTAAAGGTACTTTGTACAGCAATATACTAATTATGAAATTTATTATCAAATACCTTTTAATATCAAAATAAACACTTAGATATTTAAATTTCCTCTACCTTATTCAAGTAACTGCAGTTCTCCACTGAGAAATAATTGTTAAGTTGGATATAAAAGGACAATATATTTCTTAAGGAATTTCAGAGTTAATTTTTCTTATTAGTTTGTATGTGACTACATTTTTAATATATCTCTTCAAAGCAGGTTTAAATAAAAGCTGTGAGATTCACTCACTGTCCAATAAAAATAAAACTCATAAATACAAACAAGATATGAGTTCACTTCAAAGCTTCAACCTCCACATCTAGCATGAATTGAAATATTTTTCAAATTGAAACATTCAATAATAATTTCTTTAGAGTTGCTTGGAGGAAGTGCGTTTGATGTAACTGTAAGCACCTTGAAAGATGATCCAAGTCCTTCTTCTCGGACTAAAACTAAATGTTTCAAAGTAATTTGCAACAAATTCTATAAATTAAATTTAAATTACAAGATAATACTAAACTTCATATCACAATTAAATAATAATAATAATAATAATAATAAAAAAATTAAAAAAAAAAAAAATATCTCGTGGATTAAATTTTCCAAAACAATTAAAAAAATAAAGATTTCTTACAAATCAGAAGCAAAACTGAATTAACAAATTTAATAAGCTGCGATACAATGTGGTAAAATAAGATACTTTAGGTAATCATTATATAAAAAGTATTATAAAAATACAAATGTCTCTCTCTCTCTCGCTCAAATTTAACTCAGAACTTTGCAAAACTTAAGAGAAACACATTAAAAAAAAGGTGTATATGTAATTTTGGAGAAATTGAAAGTTCAGAAAAAAGACACCACTATTTAGTACCCCAAAATGCATTTATATATATACCCATTTTTGAAAGTTTTGGCCTATTTTAACTGAAAGCTTTTTTTATAAATATTTTAAGTTGTAAAAAAAAAAATGGCTCATTGATTTAAAGTAACATTTATCAAGTGAAGAAGCAAGTTATTAGTGATTTAATTACTAGTGTAAATTATAATAATTCAAATGCAAATTCTAATTATAATACTTCATTATTATTTTCATTTAATTAATTCAACTGGAATATAGTTGCACAATTTTAAGTTTTGAATCTTTAGGGTTTTGTGTTACAAATTTTTGGAAATCATTAAAAATTTTATTGGAAACAGTCATAATTTTAGACATAAAATTGGAGAGAGGGAAAGGGAATAAAAAGTCAAACAAGCAATATTTCATTTTTTTTTTTTTTTTTCAAATTGAGCAATACACTGTTTTGGTTAAATAAATTTTCAATTGAAATACAAATATTTTATTACAAATATTGAATTTTATGTTAGTTTTAAGCTCTAAATGTTGCATATTTGATAAAACTTTAGATTTTCTGTGAGATTCTTAACTCCCCAAAAACGTAACATTTTGACGTAATTAAGAATTAACTTTTAAATGCCAATGATTGTTGAACTTAAAGTTGAAACCCACACCAATACCCGTCTGTCCCGACTTGCTAATGGTCACCTTAAAGGCCTCACATATTCTGGGGGAAGCAAAAATTTTCCTCTTTGCCCTAAATGCCAAAAAGAACAGGCATCACCTCAGCACATTTTGGACTGCCTTGGACTGGACTGGGAGGACATTTATAACTGTCCACAACTAGTGTCAGACTTCATTAATGTCAATGGCTTCACTGATATTGTCTGACTTCGTCAGACAAAAGGGAGATTAGAAACAACAACAACAACAAAGTTGAAACCCATAGGTACAGAACCCCTCCCAAAAAAATCAGAACAATGGCTATATCTTGTGCTCTAATTGTTGAAATAACAAACAAAAGGTACCGTTGTAAATCGTGGAAGGTTTTAATAATTGCATGTAGTTTTTTTATCATAAGGGGTCATCTCATATCTCTTATCATATCATGAGGGGTCATCAACCTCATAATATTATCCCATAGTTGGATTCAGCATTAAAAAAAAATGTGAAATACAAAAATTCGTAATTTTCTAATGAATGGTTTGTAATTTAAATGATAAATTAATGTTAAATTAAAAAGTTGTTTTTTTGGCCATAAATACTTAAACAATTAATATATTTCAGTATTTTTTTTTTTTTTTTTTTCAAAAGATAGTTTGTAAATGGGCAAACATAAATAGCAATCAACTTTTGCATCAATTTCTTTTTTAATAATTAATTATTAATTAATAAAACAATTTAACATTTTTTTGGAATAGAAACATATTTTTTTGCTTTCATTAGATTTACCATGGTCTAAACCCCCCCCCCCCCCAATTTTTTCTTTCCATTTTGACTTATAGTTCTCGATTTTTTAGCGAAAATGTAAAAAACGCTCACTTTAAGGGACCGTATAGTAGACGAATTTTGAAAACAATCAAAGATTAATTCAAGGTAAAATAGAGGTGTGGAAAATCGCACAACGTTCGATTAACTATAATATTGGTCATTGCAATAAAATTTGGTATGGTGTTATTTACCGTGTTTGGTAACAATTTTTACAAAGGCAAAAAAAGAAGAAAAAAAAAAAAGGGAAAAAAATGGTGATGATATTTACTCATTACAATGTCCTTTCTTGAGCATGAAAAAAAAAAATTCAATCGTTGTTGGGTGATGCTCAAGGACAGAGAGCTCTGTGTTAAATGCGCTCGTTTTTCAACTTCATATGCTTGTATCGCATTTCTACGGGAATTCCAGAGGAGGGAATGACCTTAAGAGGCTAGAACAGAAGTTTAATCAAAATCATTGAAGCCGTTTTTTAGCAATAGTTGAAAAACATGATTTTTTCATGATTTCAACCTTAGGCGCATGCCTGATTTTAATGAAAACCAGTTCCCATGGCCACCACCACCCCGTACATCAAATTGGAACATCGCAAATCATTTATTCTGGAATTACCCTCATGGAAAATTTCTGGGCATTATGGAAAGCCAGGATTGATTTTTCCGGTTTGCAATCAGCTGCAGAAGTATGGAGAGCTGCTGAAAACTCTTGGAAATTCTTACGGGCTGATATGGACATCACATTCAGTTTGATCTATTCATTGCCCCGATGAATGCAACAAGTTATTGATCCCGATGGGGCACTATACAGGCTACTGATTTAAAAAAAAAAAAAAAAATACTTTCATTAAATTCCATTTATTTAAAACAACATATTTGAGGCAATTTCAATAAGTTATCTTTAAAAATTTTACTGACTTATGTGATTTTTTCCTTTTATAAATAATTTCAATGATCATGTTACATTTGTGCTTACAGTGACATGTTTCTGTAAAATAAATAATCACGCTTTGCTGAATACTGTTTACTAATGCCTACATTTTATAATTATTAATTTTCGAATTATCAGTAGTATACGTTATACTTCTGCAATTACAGTTTTCGATATTTTGTGTGAAGAATGCACATCTTTAATGTTGTAAATAAATTATGTTACTTTTGCGTTTACTTGCTATTTTTGTATTAATCTTAAACATGACACTATAAATCCAAGTAGTTTCTATGCAATTATAGAATAATATTTGTATTTTTTAACGTCGTGAAATGCCGCACCGGCCGTTCGATTTCTCCCGCTGTGAAGTAGAATCTTAAAAATACCTTTCGTTTTATGGAAATTCTCCCTGAAGATCGGTCAAAAAATGGTCGAAATATTTTCGCTCATAAGTGACGTGTTTTTCAACATAATGCATTGAAATTTGGTATATAGAGTAAATGATGTATTCTAAATCAAATGAAATGATAAAAAATAAAGGTTCATATTTAAATTTTTGAAGATAGTGTTACTTTTACTTAGTAAACGGTCCCTTAAGAAAAAAAAATTGCATCAGATATATAGAAAATCTTAAGCAAAACATTTTGGTGCAAACCATAAGATTTTTTGATAATTAGAACCGAAGATATAGCCATCGTTCTGGTTATTTTTTTTGGGTACTGTACATAATTTAGTTGAAAAACTTTTAATTTTATTGTTTTAAAGTTGAACGTAAAAGTATAAAATCCATCCACCCATTTTAGTTATTACTTTGGCTAAAATTTCCAACTTTCAGGATCATTTCCAGGAGATAGAGACCCTCACACTCATTAAACATACAAAAAACACTTCCTCAAATTAGAAAAAGCACTTTCTCTTACTTTCAGATAACAAACAAGAAAATGAGGTAACACAACCACCGTCTGCAAAACAAGCATCTGAATGGCTGTCAGGAGTAAGAAACTTTTTTGAGGGGAACAATAATTGGGAAATTTTATCAAAAATTGATAAAATGGAAACATTTATGTTTTAAAATGTTGTTTTAAACAGAAAAAATAAGTGATTTTGATGCTTGATTTTTTTATCAATAAAAGTACAGTAAGAAAATTTTTGTAGTAATTTAGTAACTGTTTTACATTGTAATCGTCCCTTTTATAGAAGTAGTATAGGTTAGCATTTAAGACCAAAAACATTCATCAAGAAATAAACATAGCTATAATGCATAGTGGTTGTTTTTCCACTTCGGTCATTGAGCATTTTCTGACTTTAAGCCAAACATATGTGTCGGCGCAAGCTAATGGTATAACATTTTAACTCCATCGGCATTAGATGAGCTGACGAGGTCTCGTGCGTTGCGTAGCAAAAGCAAAATAAAATTTTTTTGCAAGCAGTTTTATTTATAACTTATTCCATGAATATTTTCTTAACATGTTGTATTGTTGGAGCTTATTTAGTTAATTAAAGTGTAATAAATTTATGTTAAACTAAAATGGAATCACATTATTAAACCAAGGATCACAATATCGCTAAAGTGGTGACTTTTACGGACACTGAGCTGTCATGAGTAACCTTATAGCAAACACCGGCTGGACTGGAAAGTTTCACGGATTGTGATTAAAAAGTGTAAGCACCAGTGTGAAAGTAAAGTGGTCTGAATGGTATATTTTTTAAGATTGTGGCAATTCGATCATTTTGAATTTGGATGTTGCTAGTCACTACACCATCTCCGAAGAATTAATAAAGAACTTCACAACTTGGTGAGTGATGAATTAGGTCCTGCTCGGTGGCCATTTTCATACATTATTTTGCAAGAATTTTCGTGTGCTTTCATATATAAATACGTCACACGAGGGTGATCAGGGTACGCTTTCGTTACCTGCCTCAATGGAGGTGGCTAGAGTAGCATTTCGTCCGCTCCCATTTTGGGAAAATATCCCAGAGTTATGGTTTGGCCAACTCGAGTCACAGTTTCATATTTCTGGTATTACGCAGAAGCCACAAAATTTCATTCTGTTGTTACAGCCTTGAATGCAAGTGTGTTTTCTTGTGCAACCTATTTAGTTCGCATAGCCCCCCCCCCCATGGCGGATTCAGCCAGGGGGCGCGGGGGGCGCGCGCCCCCTCCTCAGATTATTATTATTTTTTTTTTTTTTTTTTTTTTTAGAATTTGCACACAAAAAATTTAAATTTGTTTTTTTAATAAGTTCACTTGACGAGTATATTTCGACCTTCGTCTAATTTCCGAAAAAAGCCCCCCCCCCCCCCACAAAAAAAGAGCTTATTTTTGGTTCAAGGTTCTTTTTATAGCCCTCTCCCTTCCCATTCAAACGGACGTTAGATGACTGTACAAGTATTCAAACCTCCACCCCCTTGACTTTGAAGACATCTCTACAACACTTTACCATAGGAGTTGAGTTGAGTTAGGTAAAAACTCTTTTACAAAATAATAATTGTTTACTTTTATTTTGTAACAATAAGGAGCCGAAACCAAAGGGAATTTTCCTCTATAAACTTCTAACTTAGACGATCACAAGAGGGGGAAGGGAGGGGGAATACACCGGATGTCGTCTTCCTCTCCTGATTTCGCACAAGGGATGGACGTGGGGAGGAGTATCACTGGACACTGAATGAGATAACATCTCCACCCCTCTGGGTCTTTGTCCTTGAAGCCCTCTTTTAAATGGTTGTGGTGTGGTTTACTAGTTAGCACAAGGAGAAGAAATTTTTGAACGCGTGGTGAGAGTGTTGAGACTTATGTTCGGTTTACAAATTGTACACTTCCGAAATTAACCAAAGAGTAGAGTAGGTTGTAATACATAAATGCATCCAAGCGACAAAAAGTAAGTGGGAACAAATTTTTTTAGCGTTTCTTTTTCTATTCTGAAATTATAAATACTATTTATTTGATTTAAAAATGAAAGCAATTGTTACGAGAAGTCAGAAAGAACGCTTTACTGGTGTGGAGGACTTTTTAAAAAGAAATGCTTTGTGTTTGGCTTTCAAAAAATAGTTTAAAAAAGTTATTCTATAGCGATTTTTGGTTGGTTGTATTCAGATTATCTGGCGCCGTCAGCAACACGAGGGCTATAATGCGCCGAAACATTCGTCATTAGACAAGCCAAAATACACTTACAAACACCCATGCCAACACGGGACTCGAACCCGCAACCTCGCGGTCTAGAAGCTAGCACGCTAACCACTATACCGTTTGGTCGGCATAGCGATTTTTGGAAATGTACCTGTCATTACCCATTTTTGTCATATGTTTGGGAATACTTTTCTACGAGAAAAGTAAGTTAATCTTTGTTGTCTAGTGGCTTAATTTTTAAACCCTTTTTTAAATTAACTTCGATTTTTTGTGTCTGTGAGGAATAAATCCGTGGAGGACTAATTAATCCTCTTGTTATCCAATCGAGCTAAAATAACTTGTTGTCAATAACAATAACCATATTTTCGGACAAAAAAAAAAAAATTAGCCAAAGAGACGGAATTGATGATTTTCTTCGCAGTGGTCATCAAACACCATGAAAATTGAATCTCAGATCAAAATAGCTTAAGTAAATTGCAATTGTACATAAAAATTGGCAAGGAATATAAAGAATACCATAAAAACTTTGTATTTATGGATTCATTTTTTTAACATGAACTATTTGACCTACCACACTGGATCTCACTGACTTGCATTCCTTTAACTTAAAAAATTAACATAAAATTTTGCTACTCCTGGTTTCTATCGTTTGCTTTTTACTTTATCCTTTATATTTACTTTTGATTTTGTTTATTTGTGGCGCGAAAATCTGTGGAAGGATAATTAACCCACTAGCCGTCATCCAATCAAGCTAAAACTTGGCAGATAGTCAATGAGAATGCATTCAATCAAGTTTCGGAGATTTTCACTAAAAGAAACTTTTACTCATGCTTCTATTAACACTATAAATCTTGTGTATGTATTAAATGATTTATATAAAAATTTTACTTTTATGAATTAATTATTTATACACGTAGGTGACACATTTTTTTTCACTCGACTACATAAGTGTAACATTGTATCTATGTAAAAAATGCTCTGATTGGCTGAAATAAAAGCCAGGAATTGGAAAAAAAGGATTTTGTATCAGAAAAGTGGAAAATTAAATTAAATTTTGAAGAACAAGAGTAGAAAATATGAAAATGAACTGTCAACAAGTGAGATTTATCAAGAAATATAAAACAATTTATATTCGATGCTATAGAGAACTTCTACCTATTAAAAAAATATTAGACTTTGACATATTTAAGCTAAATAATAAAGCAAGATTCGGCTCTTCTTAATACACTAACATTTACATCGTGTAGTTTTTTTTTTCTTTAACTACTCTATTATAATTATCCATAGATGGATAAGTATAAGATAACTAAGTATAGTTTGCTAAATCAAAAAAAGGAAGACTGGAATTTGTTTTGTGCTAATTATTCAATGTTTAAATTGTATTTTTTTTCTATTGCCTTCTTAAAACTAATACTCATAATTATTAGTAAAACGTTCTCTTTGAAACACAATTTTTTCCCTGATTACTTTAGATTACTTGTGTAGCAATGGATTATCCAGTAAAACAAGGTATTTTTACTTACTAAGCTCACTGCATAAATATGTTATGAATATGTTAAATTTTGATGTACAATTACTGATTTCCCAGTTTGATGTAAGTATAGTATAGGATTTATACTTAGTCAGTTAGTCACAAATAATAGACGCAAGTTCCCACTTTCATTGGAATTTCTTCAGTATAATCTATACTTCTGCATGGGGATGTAGCTTACAAAAATGTTTAAAATGCACGATACATTTTTAATACAATTTGTTTTTAAAATAAAACAGATAATGAAAAAACAAAAGGGTAGTGTTAACGCGCTAAGATACCTAACCGCTACCACGCTAACCTTACGCTAAAATAGCAAGTCAGAAATGTGACGAAAGAGATTGGGGGTCAATCAATGGCTATGGATTAACTTAAAATATATTTCTTGAACACTGCCTAGCTTTCTTCCCCCCCCCCCTTTTTTTTTTTTAATATTCAATTCTGTCCTGGCTAATGCACAATCTTGCGCCCCCCCCCCCCCCCACTGAAAACATGTACATAACTTTAAAATTACAAATTTTTAGCAATTTTGTGCAATCTGATTCTTTTTGCCTCAAGCAACTTTTGCAAGATTTAACCCTTGGCGATAAAAGGCCTTCGTAGCTACTTCTCGAGATGCGGAATTTGGCTAATGGGAAAATTACTGACGGAGTCTTGAAATCTTTATGGCTTCAACGGTTCCATGTTTCTCTGCAACAGATATTATCTGTAAGTAGTGAAACTTTAGATGGGCAGTCAAAAATAGCCGACAAGGTCAATGAAGTATCAGGTTGCACCCTTGCGGTTTCTAGTCTATCATCAGGACCATGAAAGGATAGAAATCCAAATTCTACAGGATGAAGTAGCAGCACTTCGCGCTGATACGAAAAGTTTATTAAATGGCTCTAAACAGTGCTTTTGAAGTCGTAATAGAAATAGAGCAACCACTCGTAGTAGAGAGAGGTCATGCAATGTTTTATGCTGGTACCACAAAAGTTTCGGAGATAGAGCATGTGATTGCATTAAACCATGCGAATTTATGGAAAACAATTAAGCGCATCTGTTTTAGCAATGGCAGATTGCAGCTTACTTTCCAGTCGCCTGTTTGTTATTGACAAAAATTCCGGCTTTCGTTTTCTGGTCGATTGTGGTGCTGCAATAAGTTGCATTCCCGAAGGACTTGTGAACGAAAGCACACCTTCGGAACTTTTTCTTTACACAGCTAACGACAGTAAAATTCTCACTTATGGTACTAAGAAGTATAACTTAGATATCGAGTTGCGTTGAGTATTTACATGGGTATTTTGGATAGCTGATGTTTCACATCCGATTTTGGGTGCAGATTTTTTGGAGCATTTTGGTCTTGTGGTAGATGTTAAAAACAGACAGCTGAGACGGTTGCGCAGGCTTTTTACGCTGATTGGATTGCTTATTTTAGCTTACCCGATATTGTAACTAATGACCGAGGGACTATATTTGAAAGCAACCTTTTTGCTTCGCTTACTAAGTTCTTAGGAGTACATCGGATCAGAACCACTGCATATCACCCAATGAGTAATGGCGCCGTAGAGCGTATGCACCGCCAGCTTAAGGCAGCCATCAAGTGCCACAGCACAGAAAGTTAGTGCGACTTCCTCCTGACTGTCTCTTGGGAATGCGTTGCAGTCTCAAAGACGACATCCAGGCAACTGCTGCAGAAAGGGTGTATGGAACTACTTTGGGACATCCTGGTGAATTTTTTAGGAAGTCTTCAGGGCCAGAAGACATCTCGCAGGCTGAGTTTGTGAGAAGGTTACGTGCAGAGATGAGAGAGGTACGTAATGTCCCATTCTCAAATCACTCTAAGCAAGTTGCTTTCATTCACGGAGATCTCCACCAAACGTCCCATGTGTTTGTAAGAATTACGCGATAAGACGACCCCTTGAGCAGCCCTACAAAGGACCATGGAGAGTCATTTCTCGAGCTGACAAGTTCTATGTGTTAGAGATTAACGGCATCATAACACAGTGTTGATTGATCACTTGAAGCCTGCTTTTATGGAGAACAACGGGCTCCAAAAGGATTCAGTTGCCACAATGACTCCAGTTCCCTCAACGACTCCAGTTCCCTTAACAACTCCAGCTCCCTCAACGACTCCGGACAATTCCTTGTCAAGTCCCTCAATGAGTGCTCCGACAGAAATAACAATTACCAAGTCTGGTAGACGGGTGCGGTTCGTCAATTGCTACAGCTATTAATTTGGATCGTCCTTTGGACTGGTGGGACCCCTGTGGCGGCGCGAGCTATTGGTATAACATTTCGACTCCATTGGCATTAGATGAGCTGATGAGGTCTCGTGCGTTGCGTAGCAACAGCGAAATAACTTTTTTTTGCGAGCAGTTTTATTTATAACTTATTCCATGAATATTTTCTTAGCATGTTGTATCGTTGGAGTTTATTTAGTTAATAAATTTATTAATAGTGTAATAAATTTATGTTAAACTAAAATGGAGTCAGATTATTAAACCAAGGATCACAACATCACTAAACATACATACTAAATAAACCTTTATATCCTAAATACTAAATATCAAAATACTCTTTTAAATATGAAGAAGCGGTAGTTTGATTGAAAATAACTCAAAAAATCTATCTACTTTGAATATCTATATATTTTACAAAATTTTGGATTTTACAATTTTGCAAACTAGTTTGAATAATTAAACAAACTAGGATGAACTTTCAATTTTGCAAGGTCAGTGAATATATACAGGAAAAGAAAAAAGAAAATGCATAGCAATGGAAAAGAGCTTACATAACAATGAACCTTTAGTAAGCAAAGCGAGCCTGTGCTAATTTATTTGTTTGTTTCTTACTCGAAGAGGTTTTGTATTGATAGGGAAGATTTTTTAGTTTCTTGAAAAATCTTTCAGCAGGCAAAGTGAACCTATGCTTGTGTAGAATTGAACCTTTCAGCAAGTAAAGAGAGACTGCTTATGTAGCAATGAAATTTTCAGCGAGTGAAGGAAGCCTGTGCTTGCGTAGCAATAAAACTTTTAACAAGGAAAGTAATCATGGGTATGCATAGCAAATAACTATTTGGCAAGTGAAGCAAGGCAGGTTTGTGATGCATCAAAAGCTGGAACCTGTACACAATGACAGATCTTCGGAAAGTGGGGAAGCGTAGCTAGTGGATTAATAAAAACTGCAAATAGAATTTATTCCATAATCAGTGTTCAATAAAATCAGTTAAAAATTACCTGTTGGATTTGTAGTGTCCACATTAGGATGACATGTTCCATCAGCTAGAAAAATTCAGACAAAAGCAATGCACTCTCTCTTTATTAGAAAAAAAAGTTTCAGATTTTAGTTTCTCAATAACACTACCTTAAAAAGCACAGATGTATTTGAAATTTAAAAAATAAGTCAAAATCTTTGTAACTTAGAAAACCTCGGCCAAAGTTATAGGTTGTTTTTTTAATTAATTTTTAAAGTTTGGACTTCCACAATCCCCATGGAGAAAACATAGGACATGTATTATACTAAACTTTTCATTCAGTTTTATAAAAAGTCCCTGAAATTTTCTCAATTTATTCTTTGGCGTGTACTAATGAAATGAGATGTAGAGATAATTTAAATTATTTTTCAAGTTATTTAATATTTAATTTCAGAATAACTTTTTGCTAAACAAAAGAAGTGAATGGCAAGTAGGAAGAAGAAGGCATAGGATCATAAATGTTTCCCATTGGTTAAAGAAAGAGGAACATTTAAATTCCCCCTAGCCGTGTAACCTAGAAGGTGTCATCTCTTTTACAGAGGTTGCCAGTTTTTGTTAGGAAGCAATGCAGGGATTACTGCTGAGATTTGAATTTTGTGTTTTAAGTTCGTTGTTTTTTGATTATCTATTACTATTGATAATGTTTTGGTTTTTACCACTTTACTATCAGCTTAAAAATTTTGATTTTAGATAAAAGTATCTAAAATCAAAATTTTTAACCCAATTATTACAAAAATAGAGACAAATTTAATTAAAATTTCATACACTCAAAAAGTAATGAATACATATAAATTAAAAACATACCTTTACAATATATTGATATATTTTCATCATATATAGTCTTTATAACAGGAACTTTTCCACATTTAACAAAAACATAGCTTTCTTTCCAAAGCCTTCGATTATTTTTTGCCTTTTGAAACTGTAGTTCATGATTTCCATTATGTTCAGAGGAATTACTTTTGATATTCTACAATAGAAATAGAATTAACAATGCATTCTAAAAAGTATATTCTATACTATATAGGTATATTACTTTTAATACTTGGATTTTATGTTTGATTTTCAAGCTAATTATGGTTGTTTAACTTTGAGGCACAAATCACAATAAAAAATTATATATTTCCACATTTAATATCATACCTCTAGTAACAAATGTGGATGATAAAGAATTCCAGAAGAAAACATTTTCAAAAGTAAACCATCTGTATCACCAAAAAAGTTTTTAAATGTCGTTGCTGATGCAACTGTTCCATTGTCATGATTTATTGACCAAACTTCTTTTCCATCAGCTAAACTAAGACCAACAACCTAAAAGTAACCATATATTTTGTTAATAAGCAATAAATGCATTCAAAGTATACTGATTTTTTCACTCATTAAAAAAATAAATATTATTAGAGTTAGTGATGTACGAAATTTAAACCATTTTCATTTAAAAAAGATCAAGCCATTTTAATTAACTTTGGCCAAATACATGCATAACACTTTTAAAACTTAAAATATCCCAATAAATCTTACTCGATTGCTATTCATGAAACAAATAATTTAAGCATATTTTAATTATCATGCTGGAATAAAACCTATTTGGTTCATCTCTTGTTTTTTAACAAAAAAATAAAATATAAAGATAGATGAAATTGCACTCATTTATTTGAAAACCATTTTGTGGAAATTAATTTCTTTCAAAGGAGATAATTAAATGAACTGTGCTTGAATTTTTCTGACAATCATATTCACATAGGTCTTCACAAAGGTGACGAGTTATCAAACACAACACATAACTTTGTACTAGCCTTCCTTGGGTAACAAAAAATAAAAAAATATGGGTACATCCATTTATTTTATCATTTCTCAATGGATTTAAGCATCAACATTTATAAAATCATAACAAAGACTTAAAAATGTACCATTGCATGACATCTCTTTTCAAATTGGGTTCAATCTGCAAAAAACATTTTTGCTTTGATTCTAATAAGAAAGTGGGGTGTTCTTCAATGGTGTTTGTACTATGCACCTACATACTCCTTTTTGTGCTTTCTGATGAAATGCTCTTCACAAATGAATTTTTCCCTGTTTTTTTTTGTTTTGTTGGCCCATTTACCTGAACAGTTTAGTAACTGAATTTAGCCTGGTCCTCTCCAAAATGCATTTCACACCCAAAAATAAATTGTTTTACCAGGGTGACTAAGATTAAAATTTGCCAATTTAAAATTTTCAGGTAACTCAGTAAATGAAAAACTAAAATATTTCAGGAGGCGAGAAATCAATCATCCTAGAAATAACTAAAAATTTCAATGACCTACTGCAGTCATTACTGTTGAAAACTTACACCCCAACTTTTTTTACAGTCATTAATTCATTTAAATAAGAAATTGAAATAATTTTTTTACACTTTAATCCAAGAATGTTAAAGCATTCAGTAAAAATAAAGTTTGACCCACAACAGCCACCACAAAGTACTTTTACAAAATGTGAAGAACCTATCTGTTCTATATAAAAAACCATAATTGTAAAAAGTAATACCGTTTTTAGATTGGGCAAAAGCTATTTGGAAATTTCAAGTGCAGCATTATTTAATTGAAACTCACTTGCCTTTGAATTGAGCTAACTATGCACTAAATTTTTTGTTACTGTTTGCTTTTGATGAAATTGAGTGGATCTTCTAATAGTATTATGTCCTATCTTTTCAACTCTCCTATCAAACTCTCCCCATATTTTTGTAAAAAGGATACAATTTCTGTAGTGGTGTATAAATGAAAATAGTACCGAAAAATATCTAAACTTTTTACTTCATTATTTCTAAGGAATGTAGATATTTAAAACAGAGTTTGTCATTTTATTTGTATTGTTGTACAAATTGTCTGTATATAGTGTAAATAGTGACGTATTATTTTAAAATTCTATTGTAATTCATTTTTATCTTATTTTATTTTTTTATTAACAGCGATTATACAGGTTAGGAAAAGGTGGCAACACCTAAAGCAATCGAGAAAATTCGAGACGTTTCTTTTTCGATGAATTGGCTGGAAATTTCGGGAATGTTCTCACGTGCCTGCTATAAAAACACCGGCGATCGGGAAAGATTCAGATTGACTTCGGACTTCGTTGAAAGCAGATCGCTTTGTTTACCTATTGGAGTGAGCTTGTATAATCGCTGAATTCGAAATTGCTTTTATTGGAACTTGTGTTGAAGTCTGATAGTAATTGTACTGTTCTTGAAATAACTTTTGTGATATTTCTGAAGTGAATAAATAGTAGTTTTATCTTAAAAACTGTGCCATCATTGCCTCAGTGGAAAAATTCATAACAGTGGTGTCAGAAGTGGGGTCAAGTCATCTTGAATGCCGACTACTAGAGGAATGATGGAAGACCAAATGAAGCAGTTGACGGAAATGATTGCTGGAATGAAGGCCCAACAGGAAAGCACCGCAGCCGAAATGAAAGCCTGCCAAGAAACAGCCGCAGCCGAAATGAAAGAAATAAAAGCCGGCCAAGAGTCCACCGCCGCCGCAATTGCCGCTACATCATCGGAGATTAGAGCTTTAGCCGCCAAGTGTGAAACAACATCTGCAACAGTGAATGAAATCAAAGAAGAAATGAAGATAGAGCTAGCCTCAATGGTGGAATCAACCATAATAGAAACTACCTCAAATGTTCTGCAATCCGTGAAAGAAGAAGTATTCAATGCAGTAAGAAAGGAAGTTGATGAAAAGTTTGAGGAGTTTAACGGAAAAGTTTCCACCATGCAAGAAAAAGTTTCCACCTTAAAGGAAGAGCAAGACAAATTCATTGACGTTGTAGAAGAAAGGCTGCGAAAAATGGAAGCGCGTGAAGCTGTGGCCATTCACCTAATTGGGATAACGCTTCCATCCCCTTTATGGCGCCGCGCTCTAACATCAAAGTGGCCACTTTCGATGGGAGGTCGTCTTGGCGCGTTTATCAAACGCAATTTGAAATGATTGCTTCTGCGAATGGTTGGGACGATACTTTGAAAGCATTCCATCTCGCGGCATCTCTTCGAGGTGGAGCTGCTGACATTTTACAGGCGCTACCTGAAGAAAAGCGGGGAGAATTCGTGGCGCTGGCAAGTGCGTTGGAGTTAAGGTTTGGGGAGCAGCATCTAAAGGATTACAACAGACTGCAATTGGAAGTGAGACAGCAGAAGGCCAATGAAACTCTTCAAGAATTGGCATCGGATATAGAAAGACTGTCGCTCCCTTGGATGTACGAGACGATCTTTCTCTGCAGTATTTCATCGACGCTATTCAAGATCCCAATGTGCAGCAGGCGGTAAGGTTATCCCAAAACAACAACCTGAAGTCAGCCCTTGTGTACGCCATGAGAGTGGAAGCCGCACAGCTAGCTTCTGGAAAAGACCGACGATATGTGTGTGGTGCATTAGCCGAGGATTCTTCTAACTTTGTCACCAGTAAGCTTCGAGAACTGGAAAGCAAAATTGATAGAATGATGAGAAGCTATCCCGGAGCCAGGGATCGAAAGACCAGAGTCATTTGCTGGCACTGCAAATGGGAAGGGCATCTACGACGTAACTGCCTTGATTTGAAAAAGAAAAGGGATAACACTACCGTGGAATCTCAACAACTGAATCTAAGAAGATGCCATCTTGCAGGGCAGAAGCTGCAATGTAGAACAGGTGAAGCCCGACCAGTCGTTTCCACGTTTCATCCCGACAAGGAGGAAACCAGGGTTTATTCGTAAAGGAGGAGATCAACGGAACTCCATGTCGTCTAATCGTCGATTCGGGAGCTAACGTAACGATCGTAACGACGGACGTGGCTCGTCGCCTGAACAGCCGACTCCTCTACACAGCGCCCTCTGTCTCGCTACAAACTGTGTCCGGTGGTAATATCTCTGTGCATGGGAAATTGGAAGTGGACATTGCCCTTGGATTTAACACCTACAAGCACACCGTTTATGTTGCCGAAATTGTAGATCCGTGCATTCTCGGACTAGACTTTTTGAAGAAAAATGTAACTACGCTGAATTTTGGGAAAAGCAAGCTGCAAACATGGAGAGGCGAAGTTCCTTTGCACGATCTAGACCTGAAAGAGCTGTGCGTATATCGGATTATGGCTCATGAAGACAATGTCATAGAGAATGCTGAAGAGTCCACATCTATGAAAAGTACCTCTCCAGCTTCGGAAAGAGAACCGAAGAAAGCGACGTTGATGAAACCCTCCCAGGAAGTGGTTCATGTGGAAATGGACAAAGTTAGTGAAGAGGGAATCGACATCCGTGCTCCTGTTACAAGCATCGAACGGAGGTCCCGGGATCTATCAGCTGCACCTGCAGATGATTCAGACGCAATCACAGAAAATCTTACTGAAGATGATGTTCGGTTGAATGGGAACGCTCTTTCTGGAAGTTCATGTCCGGAGAGCAGAAGACGTTCATCTGCAACGAAGTTCAAATCTGGAACACCGGCGTTCTCTTATCAACAACCAATCTCAAAATCATGTAACCAGCAAGATGGGGATCAGAAACTTTCACCGCTTCTGTTGGCATACGGGAGTGCAACTCACGAGACCACCGGATTTTCTCCATCTCTAAAGATGTTTGGAAGAGACCTTAGGCTCCCCTGCAACCTCCTCTTTGGACAACCACCGGACACTCCTTCCTCGCCTGTCCAGTATCTAGATGATCTGCAGGCACGTTTGGAAGCCGTACATCGGTTCGCCAGAGAGAGAAACAACATCATGACGGAGCGCATGAAGATCCGGTACGATGCCAAGGCCACGGACCGTTCATTCCAGGAAGGTGACAAGGTGTGGTTATGGAACCCTAAACGTCGGAAAGGACTCTCCACTAAGCTCCAGATGAACTGGGAAGGGCTGTATGGGGTCCTTAAGAAGATCAACGACGTCGTGGTGAGAATTCAACGGACACCTTCCTGTAAACCTAGAGTTGTACACTACAATAGTCTAGCCCCATATTATGGTAGAAGTCATTGAATGGCTTAAGGACTTCACTGCCCGGGACGTGCAGTCTTTAAGAAGGGGGAAATGTTGCACAAATTGTCTGTATATAGTGTAAATAGTGACGTATTATTTTAAAATTCTATTGTAATTCATTTTTATCTTATTTTTTTTTTTATTAACAGCGATTATACAGGTTAGGAAAAGGTGGCAACACCTAAAGCAATCGAGAAAATTCGAGACGTTTCTTTTTCGATGAATTGGCTGGAAATTTCGGGAATGTTCTCACGTGCCTGCTATAAAAACACCGGCGATCGGGAAAGATTCAGATTGACTTCGGACTTCGTTGAAAGCTGATCGCTTTGTTTACCTATTGGAGTGAGCTTGTATAATCGCTGAATTCGAAATTGCTTTTATTGGAACTTGTGTTGAAGTCTGATAGTAATTGTACTGTTCTTGAAATAACTTTTGTGATATTTCTGAAGTGAATAAATAGTAATTTTATCTTAAAAACTGTGCCATCATTGCCTCAGTGGAAAAATTCATAACAGTATTGTTGGAAAGTTAATGAATTTCTTATGTCCAAACACCTGATCTTGGATCTATCATTTAAGTTGTACAAATAAATTTTGATCATTTATCACTATACCCAGGATAATTTATTTATTTATTTTTAAACTTAGCTTTAAATACAATAACTTTTGTACAACTGACAAATTTGGATTATTACAAACACTCACCTTGAATAAATCTTTAAAGCTTAAACAATCACTATAGTTACAATTAAATATAGGTACATTTATTCTGAGTAAATTGATCCAATAAACTGGATTAGATACTGATTACAAACTATTAGATCTTGCTGTACTGTATTCTATTTCTAAACAATCAATTTCTTTAGTAGTCACTAGAACAATTTTATCTAGTTCAACTAAAACAGCTTCTTTTTCACCAAATAGAGAATCTAATTTATTTTTTTTCACATTTCTAAAAATTAAATAGAAATTTTAAATTCCACTTTATAATTTGTGGCTTTATCGCTAAAATCTATTACTTCAGTTTTAGAAAGATTGAGATTTATTTGCTTTGACCCTTTAAAACCTCTCTTTTTTACCTAAAAAATTTAAACTGTAAAATTTGAATTGCAACATTAATAAAAAAAAATGCAATTGCACCTAAACCAAGAATTATATTTTTAATCTAAAAATATCAAAACTCATTAATTTATTTCAAGATTTTTTTCTAATATAGAGAAAATATACATAAAGAGATAAACGAAAGGCACAGAAATCTTGATTGCTTCTAATCCAGTACACAAAGAAGACTTGAAAAGAAAGCACATATTTTCTTGATGATGAGCACAAATTAGTTCTTCGAGGTTGTAAAAACAACTACTATTCTTCTCGAAATAAAATTTTCTGTTGAAAATAAAAAAAGTATTTTTTAAAAAAAATGTCAGTATTGGACTGCAGCTTCTTTACTGTAATGCATACAACTATGTAAGGATTCTTACTATTGAATCCACCAAATTATTGCAGAATTAAATACTTTTTCTCACTCAGAAAGAAGAGATCATATGCTTTGATTTAAAACAAATTCTATCTGTGTACTGATCAAATCAAAGAAACTTTTGTCATGTTTTATGACATTACCATCATCAGTCCTTATGAAGTCCTCAAAGGTGCTAAAGGACATCCATTTCTAGTGACTTATCCTCTCTCAGGAATCAGACTGAATACCAATAACACACATTTGCAAATTTAGGTCAAATTTCAACCTTATACAAGGCAAACTAAATATCAGTCACTTTTAAAGAGACATTCACAATGTAGGTTACAATACCATTTTTTTTTTTTTTAATAAATTGAATTTAAAATAATTTACCTTAGAATGATGACCATCTGCACCAGTAACCACTAACTGATGACTACCATTGACGAATTGTCCATCTGTGAGAATTCTGAAATGCAATACATTTTTATCATTTCAGTATGTGTAATTTATTAGATTGCAGAATACCGATTACAATGCAGAATACAACAATAACCTAGAGGTCATTATGCTAATTCTGACTTTTTGAATTAGTTTGTTTATTCAGTATTTATTTATACTTCTTATTACACATAACATAAGTTTCAAATAATGGTTCTAGTAAACATGTTAATTAACTAATCTTAAATTACAAGATGCAATTAAAATAATTACTAACAATATTGTTTGTCGATATGGTATTGCAGTGAAGAAAGTTAGACTTCTGTATGCAATAACCTTTCTGCAACGATGTAACTACATTAAAATTTTAATCTATACAATGGAACTTTTATAAAGCATCACAAATTACACAACTCATTTAAATATCAACGTATAAAAAAACATGTTTCTATGGTAGAAAACAATAAAACCTTATACCTCAAATGTTGATCTTCACCTACATATGTGTTCCACACAGTTTGTAAATTCAGGTGTGCTCTTTTTAATAACATAATCTGATTACCATCCATAGCAATAACTAATTTGCTATCAGAACCAGTAATTGCATAAAACTGAATGTTAGCTGTGAAATGAGGAATTCTAAAATAAGAAAATATGAAAAATTTGTTAATATTAGCAAAAAAATTATTATACATAACCTCAAAAGATGAAAATAAATACTTGTAAGTACCTAAAAATATTTTGTGATATTAATATTTTGGTTTCATTCATTGCAGCTTCACAAATATCCTTGGATGATAAAATCCATAATTCATCTATAAAATACACAATAAGCTATACATTTCTAGAAAACATAATGCAATTTTATTATATAAATCATTTGGGAAAGCTAGGTTCTCATTTTTATCAGCCACTAAATAAAAAAAAAAATAAAGAGAACAGAAATATTTCTGTTCCAACATAAAACCACCAGGCATATTATATAACAGTACATCTTTTTCTTTCATAAATCCAACATAATATTCCTAACTGCTACCCACTTTTGTGATTTTCTGATATAAGAAAGAACATTTGAAATTTCCAATACAGATCAAGACAATACTGTATGACTTAATCTTAGTATAGAAAATTAATTTATAAAGAAGTAGACTTACATGGAAGGTAATATAATTAATCAATATTGTGACTTGGTTGTAATTTCTTAGATGTTTGCACAGTCGACAGAGGAACTACAATATTCTTAATATAAAATTAATGATATCACAGTCATACAATCATAATTTTTCTGAAACAGCATAAGATTCTAAAGCAGTTTTCTGAGCTTGTTAAACTATGAAAATACTAGGTGATAACAAATAAATATTCTATACTTTGGAAGTATCAAAATTTTGTGAAAAGAATTTTTCTTTGTCCTTTTACTTCAAAATTTCCTTAAAAGCTTTAAAATGATACTATGTTCTTTATGAAATTCAAAATAATGTACATTTTTGTGAAAGTACACAGTGTTAAAAGAACTTTGTTTGTGAAGAACTAGTTTTTCTCATTGTAATTTTTCTTTACCAATGATAACTTTAGTTTGAATGAACCAATTAAATTTTCACTTACTTTTTTTTTCAGTAGTACAATGTACCACCAAATGTTTTTCATTATTTGACTCCCATGCAAATTTTATCAAAGCTGGTTCATTACATTCAGAAAGTTCAATTAATGAGCCAATAATTTGTCCAGTTCCACCTGATACAAGAGCTAAATGCGATCTGTTTTCACCATTGATGAAGTTATATGAAATTACAATATCCATAATGCTATCATCATCACAATCAGGTATTATTGTAGGGTCATTGATTGCATTTGCACCTTCTAAATTGCTATGATTATGCAGATACCACAAACTAACACCTAGAAATAGAATATATTGAGTATTGAACAAACATAACCATGTTATTTTACTGCAACATAACTTTAAAATCATTAGAAAAAAGTTTTATCAATAGGAAAGAGATAAAAATTTGCAAACAGAAAGCATGAATTGACATTTATTTTACCCAATTAGTATGGCATAAAGAGATTTAAAAGATCTACATATATCAAGCACAACATCTGGGTGTCTTTTTAGGGCTAATTGTAGAAACTTACAAAACAAATTTCAATTGGATTTCCACATTTGTATATCTTAGTTCATTAAAAATTTAGGCTAGATGTTATTTAAATTACTTTTGTAACAAAATTCAATTTATTACAAAGTTCATGATTTGCACCCTTGCTACAAGACAGACACAAATTAAATGTCTTCATTTTGAATAAAAGCATGTACAGAACCACAGACTGCATGCATTTGAAGCTGGTTGAATGGCGCAAGGTTCTTTACAAATTGAAGTCAAGCTGAAATTGACTTATGCAGTTTTTCCAGATATAAGTTTATACAGTCGGATTCTGTAGACATTTTAACTCAAAAATTAAGAATTTTGGGTTGTGTCATTTTTGTAGCAAGGATGTGATAGAGTGGTAGAAGGCACACAGCGATAAGTATCACAAGTAGTTCCATGTAGTACCTTTATACCCATCTACTGAAATTCATTAAATATTGCTTCAATAGCAATTATTTAACATAATTTAAGTACTGTCTTAGTTCCGAATGAAATTTAATTTTTACATTATAACATATTTTACATAATTGTGAATAATCATTGCAATATAAATCCAGGGTATTTATAATGATGGCATACAATTAGTAGCCCACATAAATTTCATGCATATTTTTCACAATTAATGCACTACACTTAAGTCTTGCTATCCTTTGCTTGACGAAAATCATCACATGAGTGTGGTGAATTTGATTTGGCTTTGTGGTCATCAGTGGACAAGACCGTAGGCAGGAATAGGTGGACCATAGGCAAGGTGGCTAAAGTTTTTCTTCAAACCTTTTTAAATTATAATTGGATTTTTTACAGAAATATTAAATAATAGTAATTCTTAATTTTCTGTTTGAATGCATAATTCAAAATATGTATACTTTTTTCCAGTGAATTTTTTAACATTCCCGGCTTAATTTTTAATTTTCAAATGCCATCGGGCCTTTGAGTCTGTTAACGTAACAGTGGCTACTTTTGCAATTATCCTACAAGGATCATGTAAAAATCTCAGCAAATTTTAATTTGTGTGTGTGATTGCTCAATGATACATTTCTTGATTGAATTTAGCAATAATCATTGAGAAATAGACTTCAACTTTCATAATGTGTTGGAGGATTAGCAGAGATAGTAATAGTATTCAACAATGAAAAGAAAATAATCATTGGCTATTTTTTTTCAAATTCTTGCCGTGGAATAATTGTGTGCCCTTTCATCGACAGTGTCAACAGATTTTTTAGCTAAGTTGTAGAAACTTATGCATTCTAGCTTTTTGTAGTCCATTGTGTTATCCAAAACATCATCGTAAAGGAAAGTTGAAACCAAACCAGGAATTATTTTTCAGACAAAAAGTGACCAGGTTGTAACTTGCAACCACTTGTCCACAGTCAAATTTCTGCCTGATTTGAAGGGAGGTTTTATTAGTCTTTTAACACCACAGAAGCTAGACCAGTATTCCCTTCAGACTGTTTATAATAGCATACTTTCATGTTAGAAGTATAAAAAGTGTTTGAGTCCACAAGTGAAATCTTTATCTTGTATTTAGCAGGTTTCTACATCAGCCATGACACAGCTCAAGATTTTCATCGAAAGTCATATATTCTTCAAAAGTATGCAATTGCTAGGAATTTGAAATAAAAGTATAAACAATATCGTAACAAAATATTAGACTATTCCACTTTTTCTAAGGGGTGGGATATCTCTTATTTCATGTGCCTTCTGCTATGTAAAACATAAAAATAATCTGTTACATCAAATGTGATGAATCAAGGTTGAATTGAAATATGGGCATGTAGTTGTGATTTTACTGTGGAAGTTTCAAACATTTTTTAAAATTCATTATAAGTACCTTTAAATAAAATTAAACTTTAATATGTTTCGTTATTGATTTTATAAAGATAGTAAATCATTTTCTTCTGTTTGAAACTGCCAGCATGTGTTACAAGGATTATAATTTAGAATAAGCAAAGGTACCAGGGAGTACTAAAAAACAGTAATGTGCAATGTTAAAATTCACTTTTAAATTTAAGGTGATGTAAAATTTTATTCTAGGATATCCCCAGGTAAATGATCCATGAAATATTCCTGGTCCGAGTAAACACTGAAGGAACTTCTAGACTAAATAATGAGCAAAGGTAAAATTCACATTTTTAAAAGCTGTTGCAAAACTTTATTTAGTAGTTTTAACTTGTAAGTCTATATCTCCCAAAAAAACCAACTAGACATTGTAAGAAAACCTCCAAGTCAGAAAAAGCTATAAAATCTAATGTTTGTCCAAAAGTGGCCGCATTGAATTACTTCGGAGTACTTGGTACACAATGAAATAAATTGAGATTATTGGGACGAGTACCCATAGGTAATTAGTACTCGGTAGGCTAGAGTTATTTTCAAATAATTTCATTTGATATGTTTATATTACTTTGTACCCATTGAATTTATATTTATTCTATGAAAACTCTAGCTTTCAAAGTACTGATTACCTATGGGGATTCCTCCCAATAATATCAATTTAGTTAATTGTGTACAAGTACCCCAAAGAAATTCAATGAGGCCACTTGGCAGCAAACATTAGATTCTATAACTTTTCTGGCTGACCATTTTACTTGGCAAGTTCTTTAACGTCTAGTTGTTTATTGAGAGAGATCAATTCTTTTTGTTGTGCTTGTTATGTTTTTAATGAATAAGATATTATTGATGAATGTTTTTAGAGTGAAAAATTACATTGTCACTCTAAACGCATAGGCATAAGTGATAACAATGTTAGATTCTTATTATTATTGGGAGTAACAATAAATATAATGATGCAATATTGTAGAGAGATTTAGGTTTGCAATCCAAATCATTTTTGTTTTTTTCAAGTAAAAATTCCCCTTACCACATAAAAAAAAGTATTCACAATCAAAAATATGTATCAACTAGTTTTAACTTGAGTACAAAAAACATGCGAATATGCATCTACAAGTTTTAACTTGAGTACAAAAATATAAGAATACATACTAAATATGTGTATTAATGAAAATTAAGTATGACATACAAAAAAAATAAGTACTATTTACTTTATGTATAAAATAGACGATTAACAGTTTTACATGCAAACAAATGTATAAAATAAAGTTTTTAAATATAAATCCTTTATATGCATTGCCAATTTTAATATTCATTAACACAGTGCCAATTCTGTAAACAGTGTGTGCTTGGTGTTTGCATCTAATTTTAAATATCAAAAACATTTCTATCAGCAAAATGTTCGGCAAACTACTTTTCAAAATTTATTTATTAAAGATGAACATGAATTTATACTCTCACATCCAAATATAATTTATTTATTAAAGATGAACATGAATTTATGCTCTCACATCCAAATATAATTTATTTATTTTGAGTAAAGTAATTTTATTATTTATTTATTAAAAAAAAATTGGCAACAGAAAAGAGTTTCAACAATGATTGGTTAAAAGCTATTTTAGTGCGATTGGATGATGGCAAATTGGTTTATAGTATTCTGTAACAATGACCTTTTAGTTACAGTAACAGCCCCAAAATTTGATAGAATGCATTGCTATCGACATCGAACCTATCTGCCAAGTTTCAGCCTGATTGGAAGATGGCAAGGGGGTTAATTAAGAGTCCGCAGATTTGCCGCCCATCAACATACACACAAAATCAAAATTAATATAAAGGATTTAAAAATAGGATTTGTTATTCTTTTGAGAAAAATTTAAGCATTAGTATGCAATATGTATTACAGACCCTTGTATGCAATAAAACTTACAAAAGGTACTTCCTCTAATCAAGACGAGAATAATAATAAAAAAAAAGAATGACCAGAATTCATCAAATAGTTTTGGCTGTAGTTCTGGATAAAGTTTTGGTCACAACCAGAAGAAAAAGATTCGTATGACTTTGGTAATTCTCAAAGGAATATTTTGTTATATTTTTTACCTACTCACACAGTGCGACACAATGGCAAAAAAAAAAATTAAAAATCAGGGTTCTATCTATGAGAGATAAAAAACCAGCCTAAGTTCGGTCAACAAAATATGAACTTGGCGGCGGAACACTTCCATATTCCTAGATTACATTTTTGGGTAAGGAGGGTTAGACACCTCTCATACAATTCAAAAGCTTTTACAAAAGTTGGTTTAAAATTGTTATTTCATGAATAAGTTTCTATATTATATTTTTTGATCAAGTTAATAACGATCAATTACCAATTGGTTACATAGAGGATAGGGGTCATTTGATTAACTGTTCCAAAGTAGAAGTAGACAATATAAATTAATCTGTCTAGCTTAAAAAAGGGGTACTCTTCCGTTTTCTGGGCGCAAGCGATAAATCGCCAAATAATGCAGAATTTCGCAAAATTTCTTCTTACAAAAATAAGGGGAAAGTTTGTTTGGGTCCAGGTTTCCTTCCTTTCTTCCATCTTAATTTTTGTTTTAAAAAATGGATGGAGAAACAAAAAACATCGGGGAACTTCTCGCCATCATTTGGAGTCATACCTCGCGGAATTTATGTGGAGACGAAGAGTAAACGATCCATTCGAACAAATTCTCAAGGACATCACTGTATTCTGGAAAAACCAATTATTATAAGCATTCTTTTTGGGTAAAACTGTTTTGTTTACAATTCATTAATATCTGTTTATAGTTAAACTTGTTTTGCTTACTATTAAATAATATTTTTATATTTGTTTATAATTGAACGCTTACGACTTTTATTCTGTTGACTGATTTGTCATTCGCTTCGCTTGGCGACATTTGCGCCCGGATAACGGAAGAGTACCAAAAAAGGAAATCGAATAACTGTAGTTTTAAAATGAAAATTTAAGCAGGGATTTAACACTCATGTAAATGTGTATGGCCCCTGGGCAAACGGGAAACAAATTGGACAATACAAAATTATTTTCCTTTTAATAAGTTTTATAGTAAAAATTAAAAAAATTCTCAAGAAACATTAGTTTACATACAGGTAATCAAAATATGTCAAGTCATAAAATGAAAAAACTCAAATAATTCAATCTCTTGATTAATCTTAGTACCTACAATTACTCAGTAATGTAGATTATACTAAGTAATTTAAACTAAAAAAACTTTCAATTTTTTAATGCAGATAAGTTCTTATTATAAATTATTGTTCTTGTATCTTAAATTATTGCAACACACCCAAAACATGAAACTCCCCCTCACCAAACAGTGCCCCTGTGCAGATGTTTTTTGCTGTTTGTCAATATATCCTTGCGCAAAAAAAAAATCCTACAGCTACTTTAAAACACAAACTACTTCAAAATCAAGACGGCCACAATTTAACAAAAGCAGCATTTTACACTTTTTCAGAAAAGAAAAGTGGATTTTTAAAGATTTTTTAAGGACTTTAAAGTTGTTTTTAATTATTCTAAAATTACTAACAAATATTTTTGTACCTCTGAGCCTAAGTAAATATCAGGTGATTTAAGTTTTATTGCAGATGTCTTACTATTTGTTTTCTTTTGAATCATAAAGTTGTAACTCATTTAAATTAAAAAAAAAAAAACTTTTAGCAAGGGTCATATAGAGTCCAATTGGTGCACAATTCACAGTCCTATAAAATTGCCCAATTGTGACTTAGGCTTATTTAATAATGAGGTACAGATTTTCAAATGACTTTTTAGAAACTGAAAAATAATGTTCAAAAGCAAAAACAGTGCTTTTTAACCATTTGTTATGGGAATATGTAAAATATAAATAAATAAGGATAATCTGCAAATTAAATTTAGAAAAATGATTGTAATTTTTAAAGTAGTAGTTTCAAAGAACTTGTGGCATAAATAAGAAGTTCTTAATGATTGTACCAACAATGAAAATGCATATTTACTTATAATATTCTACTGGTTTTAAAGTGTGAACGCATTTAATACTGTTATCTGAAATAAATTTTCATCTCACATTTAAATTATTTTTAACTTTCTATTGGATGCATTTGATCTAACATGCGTAGCATTGAAGTTTTGTTGTCTCACTCTGCCAACTAGTTGCATGTCATATCTATGTTTTTTTACAGAAACTTTTGCAGTTTTTCTACTTAGTTGTATAAAAGAAATTAATTTTTTATGTGTTTATTATGTTTTTTGAATATGTGTTTACATCAAGCACATTACGTTGAACGGAAGGTTAAGTGTTTAATTATCAGAAATAAACTATCATTACCTTCTTTAGAATCAATAGCAGTTAGCAGACCTTTGTCCCCAATAACTAAACATTCTGGTACACCATCAGAATTTATATCCAGTGTGTTACAAGATATTGATAATGGTGAAGAATGCAGATAGAGTCTCCAGAACTCTTTTCCATCTGTTTCTTGAATGGCAATCAAGCCTGATTCAATACTTGTATATCCAAGTATTATTAAACGGCTTTTTAATCTTTTGTGGTCAACAAAATCTAGAGGATCAGTAAAAGCTACAAAAGAAAAATTTATTTATTTATAATTCAATTACAATATTTTTATATTGCAAAAATAGATTTTATATAACAAGCAGTAATACTTATTTACATGTTGTTATTTAATGTTAATTTATTCTAATAACAAAAGAAAAGCTTTAACTTTAGCTCAGTTGAAATCTCAATGCTATGTTATCAGTATTGCTTATTTATTTAAGTAATGATATCCCAGTAGCATATTGGGTTGTTGCAAATGAAATGGCTGTTGAACAACACCCTTCCCTACTAGAATTAGAAATGAGTGAAGTGATTTAATGCAACCAAGTCTAATAAACTGTACAAGAGATTGCCCAAACACTAATTGCACATTTATCAACTGTTCCTCAGAGCTTTTAGAATAATAAGAAAAGAAAGGAAGCTCGACAAGTGAGAGGCTAATGAATCAACATTGTGGAGTTCCTATTGCCTATCTTGGTAACATATGACTATTATATGGTGCTGCCAATCATATAGGGAAACTGGTGATGCCATCCAAAATTGGGACCGATGATGTAAGGAATAAATTATGACATTTTTGATAAAACCATCCAATAATAAATAAAAGTTCTAATCTAAACTCTAACAGTAAAAAAATACTTCAAAGCTTTATATTCTAGTGAAAGAATATAAAAAATTCACATAAAATTTATTTACTACTCTAATCACAGACAACCCAAAATTTAAACACAATGACTTGTGTACTTTCTTAAAAATTATAACTAATTCAATCTTCTGCTAATAGCTAAGTACAAAAACAAAATCTTTTTAGCATTATTTGAGAAAATAACAAATCTGTATGAAAACAACATATTTATTGCATTGACATTGAGAGTTATATTTATTTGAAGAGGAAATTACTTTATTTCTTTTGGAAAAGAGCTTTATAAGATATTCTGCAAAGCAAAAGTTTAGATAATGAACATATTCAAACAGATTTCAAAATAAATTTATTCAATTTTTGCAACACAGCTTCAATGTAATGTGCTATACTCAGAGGTGGTCAAAGGTGCATATCCAGCAAGCATTCGCTTGGGGTGCCAAATTGATCAAATTGTCAAGGGTAACAAATTGATCAAATCATCAGAGGTGCCAAATTGAAAAAATTCTGGTTTATGCAATGTTTTTTTAACTCAGTCATTTAGTAAACATTTGCTGGAATCAATCCATAATAGTGCTTCTTACCCCTTCTGCAATTGATTTACGACTTTGGCTGAAAGATAAAAGCTATTTTATTTGTGGTTTCCATCTCATAATTTCCATGCTAACTTCGTCCTCAGAATAACACCTCGAAGTACAGAATTAGACTTCAGAACAGAAACTATAAAGATCATCGGAGTCGGGGAATGATTTACATTGCAAGCAGGGTTGCAACTAGATTTTTGTGTGCCTGAGGCTGATTAAGATTTTGGCGCCCCCTCGCATTTAATTGATCTACTCCAATGTCCTATCTGTTTTATCTCATTTCAAATTAGTTCTGTTTCAGCTTCATGAATGTGATAGTTTGTAAATTTAAGAGACGAATGGCTAAATAAAAACAGAATAGTGATATTATTTATTACTATTTACATAACGGATAATAATAGCTTATACACATAGCTTTTATAACAGCAGATTATTCTCCTGTGCCTTAGTAAAATGCTTGGAAACCACTGGTAAGTCCAGAGACACTTATCCATTGTAAAAAAAGACTGAAAAAACCATCACTGAGACACCACCTTGTCTGTAACCAAAACATTACTAAGGTTGCTTGCACAAGTCAAGTCAGTACCAGAGATGCTAACTTTTCAAAGGATTTTCCATAGTGCTTACTGATTTTTACTTTTATATGGTTTACCCATGGCCACTCTTACATTACAAGAAATGAATATGAGATACAATAGCGACTATTGCATCAGAGTAACAGAAAACAACATAAATCTCAGCAATGGCGAAAGTATTAGTGAATTTCAAGAGTATTGAAAAAAGATCGAGAAAATATTTTACAAATAGATCTTTCCGCAAGTTTCAAAGAACGTCTTGAAAACCGTAAAAACTAGGGAAAAAAGTAAAAACTGTGGAAAACCAGTAGAAAAGTAGGCATCTCTGCAGTACAATGCCCAGCCATCTGGACTACCAAGATTCTACTTTTTTTTCTCGTTACATATCAACGATTGCCATTTTGGTATTGTTCAAGAATCAAAATAAACCAAGATAATTGTAGGTGAAATTGTCATGGTATTTCTCTTTTTACATTGCGTCGTGTACTTATTAAAACAATATTATCAATTACAATTACAATGTTCTTACCTCGAACACAGACTTGAAAATTCTTATGGAACCAAACAGGGTGTAACAGTGGACATAAGGAACTAAAAGGCGTGTCCTAAAATATCTTTATTTTGACAGAAATAAAGTTTAAGATCAATCTAGACAAAAGATCTACGGCCTACTGAAATACATAGGTGAAGTTAAACAACAAGTATAAGAAAAATACAACAAAACCTGGGGTAGGCAATAGGAGAAAAACTGAACACCCGACGAGAAATAGCACTAAATTAAATTATTTTATCCTAACAATTTGAAAATAATACTAATAGGTGAAGAGCTCATTAAATTACAAGCAAAAAAAAAACCTGTAGTAGACTTCCGTCCCTTGAAGCGATGAGTTATCTTCTTGCATATAGAGTGAAATGAGGAAGGTGTTGGCAGATTTTAGGGTTGCTGGATACTGTTCTTGCACTACTTGAAGATTAGGAGTGGATGAGAGGCTTCAGAGAAATGTTATTCACAAAGTGTTATCAGTAAACATCCACAGCTAAATGTGTAGGTTAAGATGACCGTTGCAGAGGTAACCGTCAGCATAATAGTTGGTCACCCAGAACCAAGCAAGGAGAGGGTGGCATCTGTGGAAAGTGGTTCCGCACGGGTCAAGGTGAGGGTGGCATCGATGGTGGGTGGATCCGCATGAGAGAGATGGCTGAGAACAGTAGGGATTTTATTTTACAGAAATGAACCTGGAGAGGATGACCACTGGCAGGGAATTGACATCCAAGGGTGCCTGGTGTACCGATAGAGGGAACTACCCAAAAGAACTGGAGGGAAGAGAAACTAGGAGGCTATTGATGATGATTTCCGGAAATTATAGTACTATGTATCAAAATACAGTATTTTTACACTAATCCATCATTAAATAATAAATTTAACATTGATAAATGCACACAGAAGTAGAAAAATGCTGTAAGCAATTACTAAGAAAATCGTTAAAGGAAGCTTAAGATTTTAGCTTTAAATTTCAATCACAACATTGGTCCATATGACATGCGATTTAGGATGTGGCTTTAGATCTGGTTTCTTATTCATTTTGAAATGATTCATTGTTTCCGTTTTCAAAATTTGACTGTGAAATGTAACCTTTGATAACTGAAAGTCCTGATGACCTGTGAACTTCCAAAACAGTAATTTGTTGGGGACTTGCCTGCCTTTGAATCTGACAATCATCGCTTTTATTCGGCACACACGGCCTCCCAGATCTGCATTTTGCTTTGTATTTGCATCCATTAAATAAAACTTAATAAATAGATTGCTTTCATCGATTATTAATAGTCAAAATTTTTTAAATAAACTTACCTTTAGCTTTCAACTGTCAAATTTTTGCATCTCATCCGCTTGAATTCCTTTAATTCACAGCATCTTGACTACTATGTGTTATCATTTAAATATCTTAATTACTCAAAGCCAGTGACTTCCTCTCCTTTAAGTTTGCATATACAGTGAAATCCCGCTATAATGAACTGGCGACTTGTAGAGAACTTTTTTAGTGGTCCTGTGGCGACTTCAAATAACAGATAAAGCTTCTATGCTCTGGAGTACTCTTTTGCATAGCGGTAAAAGCATCTGAATAGAACCAAAGATCCCATGATCGATGCCTGTCGCCAGCAGAAAGCTAACTACGCTTCATTGGTGACTACCGGACAAACGAATCATGCTGACATCAGCTCTTTTTGAAAGGAGAAACTTCATCGTGGCAATCGATCAAAAACTCAGAGAGGAAACTAGTGTTCAGCACTCGCAATGATGCAGCTAGCATCTCATATCTCCAACTCCGATCAGACGCTGATCAGAACAATAGTATCGCTCCTTCATCAATGGGAGGAGGCTGTGTTGCGACTTCAAATAACAGATAAAGCTTCTAAGCACTGGAGAACTCTTTTGCATAGTGGCAAAAGCATCTGAATAGAAAACCAAAGGTCCCATGATCGAGGCCAGTCGCCCACAGAAAGCTAACTACACTTCAGTCCCGACCAAACTCCCATTTAATTAAGGTTATTTTATACGCTTATAGTGGACAGCTGAGAAAATAGTAGTTTGTTAATAGTGAACTCAAATTTCATTTCGACAGATTTTTTTTTTCAGATCTCCAACTTTAAACTTGCACGAGTTGGTAATGCAAATGACAGCATTCTTTTACATTGTGTCCAATTCCATTCTTTCATGCTCATCTGCTTTAACTATTGTGAACAACTTGCTAAGCAGTATTCCTCTTCTTCCTTTCCCTGGTTGCATGAACAAACCTCTCTTCTTCTTCGTCCCCCCCCCCCCTTAGTTCTAGGAATCCACTAACAGGGTGGCCACAAAATTATGGAAAAAAAGTTACCTGATAATTCCCTGCCAGATTTCTAAAAAATTCCCTGATTTTAGGGCAAACTTTTTTTCAAATTTCCCCAATTTTCTTAGGTTTTCCAGATGTCTAGACACCCTGATCAAATAGATCATGTATGCTAAAGAGATAATATGCAATTTTTTAAAAATAGTTTTGCTGTTAATGAAAAGTTTAAATTATTCCGTAACATTTAACTCCTAATGGCTTACCACTACAAATCTCCATGTAAATAGCACCAAAATATGGATGAACGTGCCTTAAACAATACAAAATTTTCCTGATTTTCATGAAATTTTAAAAAGTTCCCTGACATTTCTCTGATTTTTTTCAGAATCAGAAATCTCCCTGATTTCCAGGTTTTCCCGGTTCTGTGGCCACTCTGAATAATCTAAGCAGACACTTTTTCAAGAGCAGCTAAAAATTTCGTAAAAATGATGAATTCTGTAAAAATTAAAGTATTTTCAACTGAGGATAAGGTTAGAATTGTCATCAAACATGAACAACGTGGAATACAAGATCTCTCTTTTGGAAGCAATTGTTTTGTTAGAAAAGTCAGGTGACATCAGCAACAATACGCAACTGTTTTTGACACACTGGTCTTTTGAAAGATGTTGGAAGGAAGAGACACCACTGTAGGGGACAAAGACACAAAGAAAACCTACCAATAGCTCTGTAGCTGTAAAAAGCACGGTGTGAACATTTTCCTAGGGAAAGTTCTGGAACAATTCGGATCTTGCGATGATGATGTTTGCACTTCAAGTGTCCCTACAGATGATGACACAGTAAATTTGAAGTTAAAAATAAGAACGATGCTGAAGGAATGTGAAATTTTGACATCTTCTATCTCGGAAGTGAAATCGGCCTGAATTTTTTTTGCCAAATTGTATTCAATCAAAAATAATATTCATTCAATAGAATGCGAGAATAAGATTAAGCTTGAGATATATAATTATTTTCCTTTTAATATTTGATTAATTATCTATTTAATTAATAATTTCTAAACATATTATGTACCAGCTGCGTGGCCCCGTGCTGCTGGGGACCCGTTGAAGGACATAAAAGTTTTCATTTAAGAGAAAGGTTAATAATTTACAAAAAATTTTTAGCACAAAATAAAAAATTAACCTGATTTCCCTTTACCAACTTAATCACGATCAGAATAAAGAATCAAAGAAATGAAATCTCAAATGGAATACTATGCTCCTGGTGTAAATAGTAAATTAGTTAGGTGTAAATAGTGAAACATGTATAATACAAAAATGCCTTTAAGTGTTTGTTAATGAAGTAATATGAAACTTCATATAGTGTACCAAAACACTATACGAATAAAAACAATCAAAAGAAAGAATTCAATACCTTTAGTAAAGTACTAAAGAAATAGAATACATATTTAAATGCGAAAATCCTTGCTCGTTGATAACATTTGTTGAGCCAAAAGATGTCAATTGAAAGCAAGAATTGTACTTCCTAATATTAACCAAGAAATGTCTTGATATCTCAGTCATTTCAGACATCAGCAACTCTAAAGGTTTTGAATTGGCTAGAAGTACAGGCAAAACAATTTTGCCACTGTAACAACATATGCCTAGCACTTCACCTTTCCACTTTAGAGCACCACAGTAGGAGCAGGCATTTGTCATTCCGCCAATCTGAAAAGTGGGATTTAGACAGGCAGCTGCATTATATGAAAAAGCTGCATCCTCAAACATTGCACTATTATTACCTCTTGTAATTGAGTGACATCTGGTATCATCTCTTAATCTACAAGCTCTGGTTTCAACAGACTCGAAATTTCTCGTAAATATTTGACGTTGGCGCCCAGATTCCAATGTACTAACTGGTGCCTGATTTCGTTCATTTGAACGGTGTGCTTAATCATTCTCCTGTCGCTAATATCTTTGTACGGGTGATTCCCTTGCTCGCTTAGTGACAGACGTACTATACTTAGCACATACATTTGTTCCTCTCTTTGGCGGCATATTAATAACTGTCAAAATTATCCCCGACGACAAATCTATGATGTTTACATTCAGCATCCATCCAATCAAAACACTATT
This sequence comes from Linyphia triangularis, assembly GCA_963978545.1. Classification (NCBI taxonomy): domain Eukaryota; kingdom Metazoa; phylum Arthropoda; class Arachnida; order Araneae; family Linyphiidae; genus Linyphia; species Linyphia triangularis. The sequence continues at coordinate 54,947,953 of OZ021721.1, forward strand.
TGGTTGGTTGAACCCCCAAGCTGAGGCTTTAAAACTGTGCATGCTCAGAAGTTATTTTCTTTATCGACTGACAGTAAATATATTGAAATATTATTATCAAATTCGAACGTTCAAATTGTATAGACGATTGTTATGCATAAAAATAATCAGAAAAATAAGGGGGACACATTAAAATAACTTTTGATTTTATTCTGACGTAATAAAAAGATATCGTCGACATTCCAAGAATATTTTTTCATGCCATTAATTTTTATTGAAAACAACTTTTAATTGAATTTAAAAGTTGTTTTCTACAATCTCCATGTACCAAATTTCGTATGTCTAGGTGCAAAACTGTGGATTTGTATAAGGTTCAGACAACTTACTTTTATATATATAGATTATCACATACACTATTTCCAAACAATACTACTACCATATGCTAAAATATATTTTTTCAAAGAATTTGGATATAGTGAACCATCAGTTATAGTGGACTTATTGTTGACGCAGATGGTTCACTATAGTCGGATTTGACTGTACAAACAAAAATTTGCAGAAATTCATGATCGTGTCTAAACTTTTTCAACAAGCATATATTTATTTTTTTACCAAAAAATTACTACTACAGCAAATCAAACAACTGTATTCTGATTATAGTATTTTAAGAGTTTTTGAATATCTTTAAAGGCTTTTTTAATCATACTGTCACCATTCTAAATTTTAAAGCTGAATGACATTATTGTCTAAACTTTTGCATCACAGTGTATGAAGTATAAATTGTAAAAAAACATGTCATATTTTTATTAGCACATTAACAGAAAGGAAAGGATGTTTTTTTGCAACTTTTAAAGTATTTATTAGGATAAGGCATGAGTAATAAGATAAAACTTTTGCTACAAATGGATGAATCATAGAATAATATATTGCAGTGCATATGTTTGAACGGTTTAAAGAGGGTTCTTCTGTTAAACACGTTTAGTGTCACCATAGAACAAAAACCAAATGAGTTTTTATGGAGAAAAAAAATAGCTTAGTGTAATGAAATGATTATGACATTACTGCAAGAATGAAGCTTAAAACGAAGCTTTTATTAACTAATATTTTATGTACGTTTAGAACACTAGAATCGTAACGATAGAACGTAACATTTCAAATAAGAGATTTCCAGAAGTTAAGAAGCGTTGCCACTCTTCAAAGTATAATTGTATTGTTGCCATTTGCATAAATATAGCACATTCACCCCTCCCTGTAGTGTTTGTTAATCAGTTATATAATCCATCAAATAGGTGGGTTTGCGCTTCAGTCGTTTAGGATGTGGTGATGCTTTCTCCTGCAAGATCTCTTCTGTTGTAGACTCTTCGGGACTCACTGGAAGGGATGGAATGCAAATAGATGGAGTAGCACTACCATGGTGCAATGATAATTCTGGAAATCCATCGGCTAACTCAGAATTCGGATAAGCAGGTAGCGGCGAGGACAGTTGATTTTCACAAACGTCATCTCTGCAATTAATAGTTGTAGTTTCTCCTCTTGGTGCCAGGTGTCGTACAGACACACTGGTTTCCCGTCCATCTGGAAGCCTAACATGAGCTTAATCTGGATTTGCCTCAATGAGCTCAACTTCCTGTACAATAGGCTCGTACTTATTAGCTCGTACGTGATTTCGCATTAACACTGGGCCAGGATGGGATAACCAAGTAGGTAAAGAGCAACCATTATGCGATCTTCTAGCATGAGTAAACATTCGCTCATGAGGTGTAGAATTAGTAGCTGTACATAGAAGAGAACGAATTGAATGCAGAGCGGGTTGTATTACTTCTTCCCAATGTTCAATGGACATTTTGCTTGATTTTAATGCAAGTTGAAGTGTTTTCCATATGATACCATTATATCTTTCCACTTGGCCATTTCCTTGAGGGTTGTATGCAGTAGTTCTGCTTGTTGCTACACCATGTGAAGTTAAGAAAGATTTCAGCTCATGTGACATAAATGATGATCCTCTGTCAGAATGAATGTATGCCGGCATTCCAAAAATCGAGAAGATGCTCTGCAAATGTGTAATAATGGTAGCGGCTGAGATATTAGAGCAAGGAATTGTAAAAGGGAATCTTGAATACTCATCTACTATGGTAAGAAGAAAACGATTCTTAGAAACTGAGGGCAAGGGACCCTTGAAATCCAGGTTCAATCTTTCAAATAGTGCTGTTGCTTTGATTAATTTCCCTTCATTTTTATAGAAACGTGGCTTTACTTCGTTGCAACAATGGCATAGGTTGGTGACTCTTTTAATGTCGTCTAGAGAGAAAGGTAAATTTTTAGATCTAATCCAATGGTACATTCGAGTAATTCCTGGATGGCACAAAGCTTCATGCAGTTCACTTAAATTGACTTCTGGGCGAATGACTGCAGTTATTCTAGATAGTGCATCAGCAGTTGCATTTTGGTCTCCAGGGCGGTAAATAATGTCGAATTTGAAGCAAGCAAGATCTAATCTCCAACGCATAATCTTTTCGTTTTTTATTTTGCTGCTATGATGTTGATCAAACATAAATGCAACTGATCCTTGATCTGTAACAACTTCAAAGTGTCTACCCATTAAATAGTGTCACCAATGTCATAATGATTCAACAACTGCGTAAGCTTCATTTTCGATAGATGAATGATTTCGCTCAGAAGCATTTAATGTTCTAGAGAAAAAGGCAATAGGACGGCCAGCTTGACTAAGGGTGGCCCCTATAGCGTATTCAGAAGCATCAGTTTCGACCCTAAATGGCATGTTATCTTCAATGGCAGCTAAAGAAGCATTGGCTACGTCAGATTTAAGTAAATTAAATGCTTTCACAGCATCTTGTGTAAGAGGAAAAGGACCTTTATTCAAGAGAGGGCGAATTATTTCGGAAAAACTGGGAATCCAACGGCAATAATGCGCAAACATGCCTAGTGCTCGTTATAAAGATGCCATATCTTTCGGAATAGGCAAATTCATTAATGGTGCAAGTCTATCAGGATCAGGTTTCATTATTTTATTCTCAATAGAGTATCCTAATAACTTAACTTTATAGTAATAACCAAGCAGTGTCTGGCGAAGATTTCATTTCTCTTTGTAATATACAAAGAATCCAGGATATCGATGGCATCATCATACTTTTCAGAGTCGTTTATGTATAAATAAATGTTTGCGGATACGTAATTACTTAAGAGCTGGAGCTTATTTTCCTCTGTAACTTCTTTAACTTGAGTTAAAAAGTTCGTGAATGTCCTTTTCCAGTGTTTCCATTTCGATTCTGCGCCAACACACATAGGATCAACATCAAATCTCTCTGGTTTCAAAAGTCGTTCCATCTTTTAGGAGTTTAAGTTCAAATTAAATATTAGTTAATAAAATTGAAATGATTATGACATTACTGCAAAAATGAAGCTTAAAACGAAGCTTTTATTAACTAATATTTGACGCACGTTTAGAACACTAGAATCGTAACGATAGAACGTAACATTTCAAATAAGAGATTTCCAGAAGTTAAGAAGCGTTGCCACTCTTCAAAGTATAATTGTATTGTTGCCATTTGCATAAATATAGCACATGTAACTGGTAAAATGATGGATATAGTTCTTTTTTAATTGCTGAAAATGTGAGGACTAGTTAAATGTTTTAATATTTCAGAAAAATTTTCAACAGATTCCAAATACTTTAAATGATATGATACAATTAACCAAAATATGAATGCTTTCATCTTTCCACACAAAATATGACTTATTTTATTTTTATTAAATAACTAAAAATTACAGGGTGATATTTTATACTGTATATTTTTACACATCTCCAAGATGTTAATCAAAAATAAAAAGTTTACAGATGGTCCCAAACTGAAATTGTTACACCACTTTTCTTCTTTTGCACCATAAGCATTGTTTCACTCCTGTAATATATACAAATGATGAGCTTCTCTCTAATTTCTTTGTGCCTTTCGCTATAGTATTTTTGATGTTACAGGTAACATTGTGATATCATTTATGGTATTTTACCAGTCTGATCACTATGAATGAAGTACTATAATATGCATTTAACTATTCTTCACTCATATCTGGCATATTCGAGGAACATGTGTTCAAAATATAATAGCCCTACTTAGGGTTTTAGATACCTGACGCTTCTATGACACACTTATTCGATCTCAATCACTCAAGTTTATTAAGAATTTTTGCAATCACAAATTGATTAAATTAAATTATATAATACTTATTTACTAACCCAATAAATACCTTATCCTTCAAAAGAACTCAATATTGCAGTACTTTATTAAAAAATTGGTTTTAAATTTAAATTAAAAAAAAATTAAACTCAAAGTTTTAGTTTAACTTTCAATTTTGAAAAAAAATCTTAAGACACATTTTGTGAGGTAGTACTTACACATATTATGTAGCACTGTTCTCCACTGATATGTTAGATGACATAGTTCATTCAAACTTTGAGGCATTGTGCAAGGAACACAAAACACAAAAATTAGAACAAAGAGAAGACATGTTATGAGAGAGAGAATGAACATGGCTAATCGAACTGCTGACATAGGGAGATTCTTTGGATTAACTTCATCATTTCCTGTTAACCTAGTACTCTTTGACGATCCTTCAGATGCATCAAAGGGATTCTTAAAAATCACTTTGTCACCTTTATCTTCTTTGCTAGGAACAGACTCATCATCATCACTTTGATTTTGTGGAAGGGGCATATAGTGACGTGGTGTAGCATTAAGTTTCATGGTGCCTAAAATAAAAAAGAAATAATTAAAGTTACTCTATAATTTATTGGCAAATGCAAACATTAAAATTCCCTAAATGGCATTTTAAAAGCTTATTAATTCCGTTTTCAAGAGAAAAATCAAGTGATTCATTAAAAATGAAAAAGATTATATTTAACAATAATATAGTGAAATATAACATAAGAAATATAGGAATTCCTCAAAATAAAAAATCCTACATACAACAGTTTAAGCTCACTATGAAATTAGTTTTCCAGATTCAAAAGTGAGGATTCTATAAAATTTTCAATCAGGCAATTCAAGATATCACATTCAATAACATAGGATATTGTCCATTCTGTTTCAAGTACAAAAACCACAGTGGAGGCTAGTAGGGTACAGCAAGTACAGCTGGGTTGTATCTAGGATTAAAATGTACTAGTCATGTTATAATTAGTTATTTTACTAATTTTCTTTAATGAAGATTAGAATCGCAAATGAAGATGGGATTTCTACATATAAGTACAAAAACTCTGCAAATAAGTAAAAAAAAAAAAAACTCTGACAAATAGCATACCTGTTGCCGCAATGCACAAACGAGGGGAAAAACTTTCAAATCGACTAAATCTGATGATCCTTGAGTGAGCTGCAGCCAATGTGTGAAGTTACAAATAAGCTGAAATGTGTTGCCATGCCACCCACTGCTAGTATGGAATCTTTTTTACTCTTTCCATCAACACTAATGTATACATCATTGAGGCTAGACTCAGCCTTTTAGTAATTTTCCAATTTCAGAAGTACTTGTGATTTCAATGAACTGATTGACTTGTATGTGTGTAAATTCGAATGTGCGGGTGGGAGGAAACAGAGCAAGAACTTTCTTCAAACAGAAATAGTTTTCGTGATAAATTCACAAGTGTGTTTTCTTGTTACTTCTTAAGTTAATATTCAAACTTATAATTGAACATTTTGAAACATGGAAGCCCAGTTAAAAGTTTTTGTCTTTCAATTTTCTTTCTCGTACCTGAAAAAACTTAAAGAAATCTTTGAGTTTGAGTAATAAAGATTAAAGAATTTCTATTCATGAATAAATGCGAGAAGTGGGGGGCAAATGTTCTGGCTGCACTAACATTTATGACCACAGGCTGCCACTGAAAAACTAATAAAAAATTTTATTTGGTATTTTAAAACAGATTTCTTATTTATTTAAACATTTTCAGTCTGCTTAGTTGAAGAAGTGTGCAATCACATTATCTTCACATTGAAAATGAAATAAATAATTGAATAGGTCTGAACTGGGTATTGTTCACTTATCCTATTTCAGGATTTTCAAATTGACAGTAGAAGCAACATGTTAAATCAATGCAGGTTCTCGCTTCTCACTAAAACTTTTCAAAAAGCCTTAGAAAGTCACACCTAATATAAAATTTCTAATCAACCGTTGTGTTATCTTTGCTACCATGAAGTTAAAAAAATTATGAACTTTCAGTTTCTCCACCTTCCATCCAAGAAGATCAAATTAAAGTTTTCACGTCACCACAAAATTCTACATCCTTTTAGTAATTCTCAGAACTTTTCAGGTCAAGTATTCTTCAAGGGAAGCAGCTATCTCAAGATAACTCAATATTTTAAGAGGTATACTGTAGAAATGAGAACTACAATGAAAAATTTTACTATAGCAACATTTTTTAAAAACTTAATGATATAATTTTCCTTTCAGGAAAGTCCAGTGTTTTCATGAAACCAACTGTTTTACTCATTATACACAAATGAAAGAAATATTAATTACAAGACTTATCGATTCATTATTTATCATTTGATCATATATTTATCAATTTAGTCAACCAGCTCAATATAACAAGACACACTCATTGTTGTATTTCAAGATTGTTTAATTTTCCTATCGAATGTAAAAGCTGCATCTGTCAATATTTAATGGCAAATTTTGGGTAAAAGGAAGAAACAGCTAGGTACATATGGGTCATTCTTTCAAAATAGGCAACTTTTAAATAAAAAAATTTTAAAAAAGGGTGCCGTAAATATATGTTATATATTTTTAGTTATTATTTAGGCTTTAGACAAAAAGAAAAAAGTATCAGCAGCACAAACATTTTCTAATTGTGAGTAGAAAAAAATATTAAAAAAAAAAACCTAAGCTAAGTGTTTGATATGTCTGTTTATTAATAATGTTTTGTATCTGGCATCAATAATTTTAAAGAAATATTTACTAAGGCCATCTGGCAACAACAACAACTTGAATTCAAGATTCTCAATAAACATGTAACTTGCAGCATGTCTGTCTCCATCGTCAATTTCTTTACAAATAATGTTACCAGACCAGGAATATAACATTGGTGACGAGGATAAAAGTTGTGAAATTTAAAATTGAATATTAAAACGAATGTGGAGGATCGGTATCTTCTTAAAAATAGACACTGCCGTTACAGCATCGTAATCCTACTGTTTTCGAACTGAAACCGATAGTATTCAAGATGCAAGATTCTGAATCTTCTCAGAGAATGGGCAAAATGCCAGTATTTCAAAGTACTGATTCTTTTGAAGAGTATCTGCTACAAGTAGAATTTTATTTTGAAGCTAATAAAATCAAAACTGATGCAGACAAAAGGGCTACTCTAATGACGAACATTGGAAAGGATGTTTTCTCAACGTTAAGAAGCCTACTACAACCTAGAAATATGAAGGAGGTACCTTATGACAAAATTGTTGAGGAGTTAAAGAAACATTTTTCTCCGCAAAGTTCGATCATCATGGAACGCTACCGCTTTCATAAGTTGAAACAAACTTCAGAGGATGTATCCAGCTTCATAGTCAACATCAAAGAACAAGCCAGTAAGTGTGCTTTTAATAATTTCCTGGATGAAGCCATTCGTGATAAGCTAGTTTGCGGCCTTGCAGATCAAAACATTCAAAATAAATTATTGAGTGAAAGAGACTTGGATTTCAAAAAGGCTGGTGAAATTGCTTTGGCCATGGAAACAGCCAATAAAGAAGCCAAATCTTTGAAATTTGAATCCAGTAATGATGTCTTGAAAATTACAAATGCAAACAAAAATAAAAGAACCTTTAATAAGAAGACTGAACATCAAAACAATGTTGATAGCAAGAAAAATTCCCCAAGCTTCAAAACCAAACCAAAATGTAAACATTGCGGTAAGACACACAGAGATGAATGTGCATTTAAAAATGCCAATTGCTATAAGTGCAATAAAAAGGGACACATTTCTTCTATTTGCAAATCCTCGACAACAAATTTTGTGAAAGAAAACCTGGAAGATGTCAACACCTCTCTTGGCGAGTTCAGCATCAACACAGTTTCTGATTTTAAAGATGCCCCTGAACCATACTCCATAAACGTTGATATTGGTAATTCTTCTGTTCAAATGCAAATTGACTCTGGAAGTGCTCATTCCATTATGTCTTTAAACAAGTTCAAAAAGTTGCATTTGGGTCGTCTGGAATCGCTAGAAGCTCCTACATTGCGTTCCTATTCTGGTGAACTGTTGGAGGTAGTGGAACGATTCATGGTTCCTGTGAAACGTGGTAACGAGAAAATCTCACTGCCACTTGTTGTCATTAAGACTCAAAATAGACCTACCTTAATGGGTCGTTCTTGGATCGAACAGCTTAATGTAGACATTAAGACAGGTAACTTTGAAAAAGTAAATAATGTGTGCAGCTCTCCAAACACTATACTACCTGTTCTTACTGATGATACTAATATAATTGAGTATTGTAAAACAAATTTTCCCAATTGTTTTGACTTAAATAATTGTATTGGTATTTTGGGGGATCCAGTAAATATTGCTATGAAGAATGATACTGTTCCTATATTCTGTAAATCTAGATCAATCCCTTATGCTGTTCGACAATTAGTTGATAATGAGTTAGAGGTATTGATTCAGAAGGGTGTGCTAAAACATGTTACTCATTCAAAATGGGCAACCCCTATAGTAGCTGTACCTAAAATTGATAGTGAAGGTAAAAAGACTGTAAGAATATGTGGGGATTTTTCAGTAACAGTAAACAAATTTTGTGAAACACAATTTTACCCTCTTCCGTCACAGGAAGATATTCTTACTAATGTGGGTTCCGGGAGGTATTTATCTAAAATTGACCTTTCTATGGCCTTTCATCAACTGCCTATAGGTTCTGAATCTCAAGAATTGTTAACTCTTAATACTCCTAAAGGTTTGCTACGATATACCAAATTACCTTTTGGCATAAAATCAGCATCATTTCTATTTCAACAAAAAATGGATAGTATACTGAAAGAATTTCCTTTTACTGACTGTTATATTGACGATTTGTTTGTGCGTGCTGCCACAAAGAAAGAATGCATACAAAGAACACTCATGGTTTTACAGAAACTTAATATGTTCAATGTAAAAATAAACATTTCTAAATGTGAATTTTTTAAAGAGAAAATTCAAATGTTGGGTCATGTAAAAGATTCTGAAGGTATACATCCTGTCAAAGATAAGTGCAATGATATTGTAAATGCTCCACTGCCTAGTAATATGACTGAGTTGAAAAGTTATTTAGGTTTGCTTTCATATTATCAACATTTTATTCCCAATTTATCTACTAAGTTAAAACCTTTGTATAGATTATTAGAAAAGAGTGTTAAATGGGAATTTGATGAAAAATGTATTAAGGTATTTGAAGAAAGTAAAACTTGGTTAAATGAATATAATGTACTTGTGCACTATGACATGTCAAAACCCATTGTGTTACAATGTGATGCTTCAGATTATGGACTAGGAGCAGTCTTGTGTCATGAACTTTCTCCTGGTGTTTTGAGACCAATTTTCTTTGCATCCAAAACTCTTTCTAAGGCTGAGCGAAACTATGCTCAAGTTCATAAAGAAGCTCTAGCTATTATTTTTGGCATTAAACGTTTCAATAAATATTTACAAGGTCAAAAGTTTATAATTGAAACTGATGCAAAACCATTGTTAACACTATTGGGTCATGACAAACCTGTACCTGAAATGGCAAATTCTAGAATGCAAAGATGGTCTTTAATATTGTCTAACTATGATTATGATATGAAATACAAAAAGGGTTCAGATCTTTTGCTTGCTGATGCTATGTCTAGACTTCCTTCTAAAGACTGTGAACCTGTAGATCAACTTGCTGAACAATTTGTTTATTATTTCTCTGACTTTGAGGACTTAACAAACAAAGAGATTGAAAAAGAGAGTGCAATCGATAATGAAGTAAGTCAGGCAATCACATTCACAAGATTTGGTTGGCCACATAAAGTACCAGATCATTTAAACGAATTTTTTAAGGTTCGTAACGAATTAAGCTTAGAGAATAATTGTTTGTTAAGAGCCAACAGATTAGTAATTCCTAAGAGTTTGCAAAACAAAGTACTTCAACTTTTGCATGTTGAACATCCTGAAATTGTACGTATGAAGTATCTTGCTCGCAGTTATTTCTGGTTTCCTAAAATGGACAGAGAAATCGAAAATTTTGTAAACAAATGTGTTCCATGTCAAATAACAAGACCAAACTCAATTAAGGTACTGTCAAATAATTGGCCATTGACTGGTAAGCCTTTTGATCGAATACATATTGATTATGCTGAGTTGGAAAATCAAAATCTTTTGATAGTGAAAGATTCCTACTCCAAGTGGATTGATGTATCGCTTGTCAAGAGCACAACTTCAAAATCCACTATTTCAAAACTCAGAACATTGTTTTCAATCTTTGGACTACCAACTCAAGTAGTTTCTGACAATGCTGCCCAATTCAAATCAGAAGAATTTCTGAGATTTTTCAAATCTAATGGAATTGAGGTTAAAAATTCACCACCATATCACCCAAATTCAAACGGAGCAGCAGAAAAATCGGTCAATATTGTTAAAAACATGTTAAAGAAACACAAATTCTGCAATCGACAGTATGATAGTTTCCAACATAGGCTAGATAGTGCTCTATTTGCTTATAGAAATACGCCATCTTCTGTCACTCTGAAGACTCCTGCTGAACTGTTGTTCAAGTTTACACCTCAAACAAAGCTCACACAGCTCCGAAGTGATCACCTTACTCGAGAGAAAAAGTATAGAGAATCTCAAGAGTCTCATTCTCAAGAATATGCTTCGAGATATTTTGATTTATATGAAAAAGTATGGGTTCGTTCTACTCGTAATATGGAAATTAAATGGTTTCCGGGTGAAATCATAAAAATTGTTAGTGCGAACACCTATCTTGCTAAAGTTCATAATCAAGTATGATTTGTTCATGCAGATCATTTAAGAAAACGAGTACCAAGTGACACATTGGAAATACCAATTAGTAAAGTACCAATTCCAATAAGCTCTCCCATTGGTTCAGCTCCACTTACAACAATTGCTGACAATTCTTCGACTTCTCAACCTGTACCAAGCGTTAAGTTAAACCAAGAAAAACTTGAAGAAAAACCTGAGTGTGAAGCAGATGTTCAAACACCGCTTACCCCTGCTAAGACTGTTGAGTGTTCCCCAGCTTTAAATTCAAGCCCCCTGGTGAGAACTCGACCAAAGCGAAACATAAAACCACCTAAAAGACTGAATTTATAAACTCTTAAGAACTTAACAAGTCATTACTTTTATAATTTTTGTATGATTATGTAGTTAATAACTATACAATGTTATTCTGTAACTCAGATTTTTTTTTTAGGAGGAGAGTGTTTGATATGTCTGTTTATTAATAATGTTTTGTATCTGGCATCAATAATTTTAAAGAAATATTTACTAAGGCCATCTGGCAACAACAACAACTTGAATTCAAGATTCTCAATAAACATGTAACTTGCAGCATGTCTGTCTCCATCGTCAATTTCTTTACAAATAATGTTACCAGACCAGGAATATAACACTAACAAGGAGACCTTACGGTCTCGGAAATTCAGATCGGGATGAAATTCGGCAGATTGATAGTATACCTTCCTTAAGAGTATCCACACTGTAAAGCAATAAAGCGCACTAGCCAGAAGATTCCGAGAAAACAAGCTCTAAAGTATTACTCGCAGCTTATATACTAGTAGAGATCTTTACTCTGCAACTGCCCGGTGGCTAAGTGGTCAGCGTGCTGGGTTCCTGTACTGGCGATCCGGGTTCGATACCTCGTGAGGTAGGGTTTTTTTTTTTCCAATATATTTTAAAGTGTCTGTTACAGCTAATTGAAATTTGAATGAACGATAATACTTTATTTTTAAATACGTAATGTATTTTTAATAGAGAAAATAGAGATACATTTAATAGATATAAATTAAAATTCTAATTACCACGGCAACAAAATTAGGGTAGGACTTAATTTATCTATGGATTTTGACATAAAGTTTTTATTTATCAATTATTTATTTATATACATACACCAGAATGACACTTATCATAAAAACATGGAAAACAAAAACTGTTTTGACATCTTGCACAATTTATAAAGGAAGATTATTTACAGAAACAACCTTTTTGTAAAAGATTCGTTGGAAAACATACTTCATTAACATTCATGAAAATATATCTTTCAACAGAAAACTTGGAAGCATATCAGGCATACCGGATCATTTTATTAAAAATTGATGATGACAGTTGATGATAGACTATTGATTGTATTTTTATGCAGTCTTCACGGGTATTATTTCTCTATTATTTTTAACCAGATACGCGCAATTTTGTATACGCTTTAATAGATTTTTTACCTGTCTATAAAAATAGACTTCGCAAAGTGCCTTTAGGGTTTTGAAAATTTCTGACTAGCTGCTTGTGTACAATAGGACAGCATTCATACTCTTCCATATAGAAACTGGTTCTTCATGTTTTTTTGTGAAAATCACTTACTTCTCTACATCTTATAATATCTCAAAATTTATAATCACTTGTTTGTGAAAATAGTAAATAGAGTTTTAATGTACCATCATTAAAAATACATTACGTATTTAAAAATAAAGTATTATCTTTTATTCAAATTTCAATTAGCTGTAACAGTCACTTTATAAATTGAAAAAAAAAAAAAAAAAAAAAAAACTACCTCACGAGGTATCGAACCCGGATCGCTCGTACGGGAACCCATCGCGCTGACCACTTAGCCACCGGGAGTTGCGAATCAAAAATCCTAACTAGTATCTAAGCTACGCCTAACACTTTAAAGCCTATTTTCTCGGAATCTTCTGGCTAGTGCGCTTTATTACTTTACAGTGTGGATACCCTTAAGGTATACTATCAATCTGCCAAATTTCATCCCGATCTGAATTTCCGAGACCGTAAGGTCTCCTTGTAAGACAATATGTAATGTATCATAATGTAAATTTTTTTTAAATGAGGTGATTTGAAAAAATGCTTATTAAAATAAATAAAAAAAAAATTCAAATTTAATTACAATAGTAGTGGGGTTCTGTTAACCCACTGACGGTCATGCACGTATATATACGACATTTGATCCCCAGTTTTTCCAGCAATACACAACATTTTTAAATTTATAAATAAAATATACAATAAAATATTTTTAAATATTTTAGATAATTATTAATTGTTTTAGATAGTTATCTAAATCTGATAACTATCTAGTTATCTGTTTTCTGTAGTTCTGTGTAAATCTGATAGTTATCTGTTTTAGATAATTATTAATTGTCTTTAGATAGTTATCCTATCTAAAACAAAATAAATAAAAAATAATTTTACAAAAATATTATTTAATTTAGAAATATACTTTAAAAATTGTTGCGGGGAAAACAACTATAGCCTTTCGCCCATTCCCATGACCGTCAGTGGGTTAAACTTATACAAATTTTAATTATATTTTGAATAAATAACAAGCATCATTATCCTGTTTTGCTGTTATTGTGTTTTTTATATGCCAGGACAATGACGAAATTGATGTAATTAGAAATCGATACATTTTATTTAAAAAATTTAAAGTTAATGTATATATTTTCTAAAAGGTGACTTTATTATGCATTCTATATAGCGATATCATTTTTTTCTACACATTTAGTATTTTTTGAAGATGCCAGGAAAATGATGTGAATCAAACATAACTCTTTGATGGAATAGAACTTCAAAATTTCGTAAAAAAAATGTGCCAACTGAGAATAATTATTCACACAGCTTACTATAGAAATAAAAGTTCTTGTAACTGGCACAAAAAATATAATGTAGCTGCCTTCAGTACTTAAAATATTGAGTGTAACGCAATATGCCCAGACAATAACGCTTTGTTCAGTGACATGTATTTTAGAATTTTTTTAAATAAGAAAAAAATACTGAAATTATTTTTCATTGTTTTAAACATTTATTATAAATGCATTAAATTAATTGTTGTGGGACAATTAGTATTATTATTAATTTATTTAACATTTATAACAGCATAGATGGCTCTAGGGACAAGCCAGAATAATGACTTTCGGACGTTTGATATATTTTTAAATACATTTATATAAGAAAAATTCAAAATATTATTGATGAGAAAGTTAGCCTAGAACATGGAAAAGTTATTAAAAGGCAATTCATTATTTTCGTAAATGTTTTCAAAGTGGTATATTGTTGTGGCAAGCACTTTTCCTGTTTCGGAAGAATGACTCACATGCCCTTTTATAAAACTCTTTAACATAATGAGAATTAAAGGATTTCATATGAAAATATGCTCTTTAAATAAAACCATAGATAGCGGAAGTCGCAAGATGCCTATACTGCCGTCGTAAGTTAAAAACCCCTAAATTCAAAAAAAAATAATTTGCCGCTTTTGCGTTCGTCCTTTGAAATTACATAAATATATATTATTGTTGTACAGGTATGTATGACCTAAGAACATGAGCTATTCAATAAAATAAAAAGATTTTTTAAGAACTAATCAAAATATGCATTTGAATTTTTTGGAATTTAGAGTCTTTTAACTATAATAACGACAGTATGTAGTAGCTGAACAAATTGCGTACTTTAAAATAAATTATAAGAACTGCAAGTGGAGACGGAATAAAATTTAGAGTTGTCTAAATTACATGCATGAGCTAATTAAAAAAAAAACTACAACATTGAAAAAAATATAATGTATTGTGTAAATTTGTGAGAGTCTAAGCAAGAAATTACCGTATAATTTTTCGCCCAAGGTGAGATTTCGTTTTGTTCTGAGAGTCAATCAAACAGAAACTCGATGTAATGAACCTTCAAATGTAAATAAACCGAATTTGCAGAATCAAAACCAAAAGCCTATTACAATTTTACAATCAAAGCCACCTATGAAAAGGCTGGTTGGTTGGTTGGTTGGTTGGTTGAACCCCCGAGCCCCGAGCAGAGGGTCGAAAGGAAGGACTTTGTGATAAGCACCTGCCTCCGCGTACATATGTAAGAGAACCAACTACAAAAGACTTCTAGAAAAACTGAAGTAGAACAAGCAAACTAGGGGAACATAGAAAGAATGGCACGACCCACTCTTGGAGACTGGTAGTTTGATGTTAGTCGTAGTTGAGATGATGTCGTTTATCGAAGAGACGGAAGAAGAAGAAAAGCCGAGGAGAGGAAAGAGCAGAGAGCGTTGAACACATAGACCAAAGATAAAGCAGACTGATCGTAAACCTCCAAATCCTTGACCGAGACGCGCAAGGAATTGTGGGGCACAGATCTCCAAAACATAAACGCATTTTGTATAGACAATGGCTGCTTGCTTCGCATTTGGATGCACAAATCACCCGTCAAAAATAGTATGTACAGCTCCAAATATTTCATTTTACAGGTAAGTTCTTTTCTAACACTGTCTAATTATAATTTGCATTGATTTTAGTTTCTAAAACTATTTATTTGTGTTTGAATGACTTCAAAATGAAAGTTCGTGTGGGTACTCGTTTCGTTTTCCTTCATTATTGTGTGTATCGCGGAATTTTCGATTAAATTTCAATTAGCCTACAGACTGCCATTTAATAATTAATTAATAACTACCACTTTAGAAGAGGCAATTGAGGTATCTGAATTTTTAAGAATTGTTTTCGTGAAGTCAGTATTTTCTGGAGAGGAAGGATGAGTCACGTTAGGTGATCAAGTTTTGAATGAAAGCACGCGTGTGCTCTTCTCTCCGGAAATGGAAAAACATAGTTGATTCTCTACTTTGGTTTCAATGTTAAAAAACCAGTCAATGATATATGATGCAGTGCATTCAATAAATAAAAGTCACAGTTCATAAAGAACTTGTTGTGTAAAAGAATTAGTTTCCCATAAGATGAAAAAGTGAAACCGAAAGTTATATTTACATGTTTACCTAACAATACAAAAATTTTCAGCTATGTAATTGTGAATGTGTAATTATGTTATACATCTGTCCAATTCCTACAATATAGTTATTATAACATACATTAAAATTATGTGCTAAATATTATGCATTAACAAAATATGTTAAATTTTTGGAAAGATAATGAAAAAATTTAATTTCTTGAACATTTGTTAATTGTTAAATGGGATTTCCGTTTTATGAAATTGCTATTATCAATTTTTATCAATTATCATTAATTTTAGTCGTATGCAAAATAAGAGATGACATTTTTCTTTACACTTTTTCAAAGCCATGATATTCTACTGGTGTTTAAGCTTCAACACAAAAACTTGATCTTGGAAGGAAGATTTAAAAAAAAAATGTTAAATCAGTATTTAAAAAAAATGTTAAACCAATTATTTGAATAAGCATTATAATACTTAAGTAATGAGATTTTCATTATTAAATATTTTTCCATTTTTCGTTATCTAGTAATAGTTTTTTTATTTGTAATTATTGAAAGGTGAACTCAGGAAGAATATGTTCGCCTGTAAAATAACATTTTAAAGATGTTAAATTTCTTTTTAATAAAAGTGTACATTCATGCTAATGGGTTATTTGTTCTTTCATAACTAAACTAAAAACCTTTTAAAATATCTAAAAACCAAATAAAAATATGATACGTTTGTTTGCATCATGAAGACAGATCGAGATGATATTTTATGTGTTTTGTTGCCATTGTTGTTGTTTTTTAAAGAATTTTAATAAAGAATATTTTGTAATGCTATTACTTTTTGAATTTCTTAAATATTATTCAAAAACATAAAATTACTATTCTTTGTTATTTTAATGAATAGTTAGAAATAAATAAACCTGTTGAGCCGAAACTTTTTCCTTTATTCAAATTTATAATTTCACCGGTAATTGTATGGCGAATGATGCGGCCACGATCCGTCACGGATGCGGGAAGAATGTGTTGGAAGAACCCCCACACTTTACCGTCGACGGACAAATAGGTGAACTTCTTGAAGTCAAATTTAATAAAATTATCCGAAACTTTCTTCTTTTCTTCTTAATGCAGCATAATGTATACATTCTAAGGAAAATATGTGAATTTTTTCATAAGATTTATTCATATATTAGTGGATAAAACGCTATTTTTAAAATGCGAAATTTTACACATTACGCAAGGCGTTTGCTGTTTCTTTTGGAATTATGTTACCCATGATGCCTCAAAACATGTAATGTTTTTCTCCAATGAAGGTCAATGGGAAACGCCGCCTCTGCTCCTATTCTTTGCTCTATGGTTGAACACGGTTACATTCAAGGAGGTTAGAAGAGAGAGGAGGTCCGAGCAAGCTTGGCGCGAAGAAGCAGACTTTGGCAACCCTACTCTCACTTGAACTAAGCCTATACAAACCGACTTTTTAATACGCTCTTCTACGGGAAAAAACGTGGGTTGGTTTTGAAATTCTGCCAAATTTTTAATATAATTTTTAAAAAAGCAATTTCTGTGGTTGTAGGCTATAGTTCAAGACCTGAACTATCAAATGGTATGCGCATTACTCTTTACAGCTAATAATTAAGCAATATTCAACGGTTTTTAAATCCCTCACACTAACTTCGATTTTGTATGAGACGTGCAAATCGATGGAGGGCTAATTACACATTTGCCGTCATTCAATTGAGAAAAAACATCAGATTGATTCGATGTTGATGACAATGCACTCAGTTAAGTTTTGGGGGCTATTACTATCACTAAAAGACTGCTTTTACACACGCTACTATTGGACTAATTAGCCCACTTGCCATCCACCCATCAACCTGAAACTTGGCAGATGGATTCAATTTGGATGACAATACATTCCATCAAATTTTTAGGCGAGTCACTACCACTAAAAGGAAACTTTTACAAAATTCTTTTTATTGACGCTTTGGTTTACTTATAAACCCATTTCCTATCATGAGATTAAACATTTAACCCTAGTAGCAATCACTGCATGGCGTTTCGTCGGCCAATGATCGGAATTCATCAAAGTCATCGGCGATTCCCCAGACTGATATATAAACACACCCTTATTTCCTCGTCTGCCGATGACCCTAAACTCATCGGCAAAAGATATCTTCCCAACATCGGGGGCCGATTAGAATTTCTGATCATCGTTTTTTTGATCGGCAAGATATCGGAACCACATCGACAGGCGATAAAAAACTTATGTTTCTTTTTCTTGCAATTCCACTGAATTAGAGGCGATCCTTGAATGTATTTCAAATTTAAATCAAGTATACAATTTGCTAAACATTTCGCTTTGGCAATAAGTGAAAAATATTTTAAAACTAAGTGTACGAAAAATTTTAAATGTAAATATATATTTTGAAAAAATACAAACCACATAATTATATATTGCTTACCTAATACGTCAATAAAATCCATAAATAAAAGTTTTTATATAGTAAAACAATATAGGAACAATTTTCTAAAATTAAATATAAATTCTCATTCCAATTTAATATAAAATAAAAATATAGTCCTTGTTTTTAAATAGTTTTCATTATAATTTGCTGAACATATTTTGGTCCGTTTTTTAAACATCTTTTAAGTAAAATAAAAATATGTTTATATGTTTCAAAAAGTTAATCAAATTAGATATAGTTTTTTAAAAAAATTTAAAAATTAAATATATTTTTTGAATGTCAAAATTATTAAATAAACTCTTAAATTGCAATTAAAAAAATATCATAAAATCAGTTAGTTAAAATTTTACAAAATAGATGGCGACACTATTTATTTGACACTATTATTTTTTTGCTATAATAAATAAATTAATATCATTTTCCCAAATTTATGGAAGATTTGCTATTTTCCGAAAATACCCCATATATAAAAAAAAATGTCGGTCAATTTCCTTGCAAAGTCTGTATGATAGTAGAGTTTTGTACTACAATACAATTGTTATACCAAGAATCACAAGTAACTGCAGTCCAGTGGCCATGTCAACGCACTCCGGAGATAACCGTCCTCGGTTCGATCCCAGGGTAAGTAATTTAGACAATTCTGAATTTGGTAGTGTTATAACTTCGATTTATTTGTACTCTTAAAATGTCATTGAAAATACTACCATGTAAGAATTACGCGCTCCGGCTTTTAGTTTTGCATTATTTTAACTTGTCGTTTTTAATATTCAATACTTGCATCTTTATAATTATTTAATGTTTATTAATTGATATTTTCGACAAAATAACGACCATTGTTTCGATATTTCTTGAGAGCAAAATTTTCCTCGGCCTTCGAACTAATTCTTGTCGGCTTCTGCTCGAATTCGATCAGTTTCCGGACATCGGCCAATGGCCGGCCACGGGGACAAAATGGATTAGTTGCCAAGGGAAAGATAAGTTTAGGGTGAGTTTCCGGTGAATCGCCAATCATCGGCGATTCACCTGGGGATGGAATTCCGATCACCGGCCGAGGTAAAATTGCTACTAGGGAAACTTGGCTGACGCACTCGTTGTCTATGACAATGCTTTCTATTAAGTTTTGGTACTGTCAGACAACGGCAGTTTTTACATTCGTTTCTATTGCCTTACGTTAGAATTATCAGTAGCCTTTACTCACGTTCTATTATCCAGATACAAAGCTTAATTCAAACATGTTCAATTTTAGCAATATTTAATGACTGAAATCTTCTACTATTAAAGTTACCGAGGAAAAATATTCAAAGGGGTAATTAACCCACTTGCCGTCATCTAATTGAACTGAGACTTGGCAGATGGACTCGTTGTGGATGAAAATTTTAAAAATGGATTCAATATTTTAAAAAATGGATACAATATTTTTTTTACCTTTGCATACTACGTAATTTATTCGTTTCGTAATCTATTGGAAATATTTTACACTATCTGCGTTGTTCCTCGTTGCGGATATCCATCATTGGTGTATAGGTCTCATCTCAGCTTTTGGGGCTTTACTCGCAGAGAGGTTCACTGCCACGCAAAACCAAGCTCGCTTCGCCTGTTGGAAGTTTAATTGTAATATAAAAACAGCTCGCTTCACTGGCTGAAAAGTTTATTGACACATAAGAACTGGCTTGCTTCACTCGTTCAAAGGTTAGTTGCTACGCAAATACAAGCTCCCTTCGCTCGCTGAAAAATTCTTTGCTACGCCCGCACAGGCTTGTTTTGTTCACTGGAAGGTTATAATTATTGCGCAAGCATATGTTCACTTCGCTCACTGAAACTCATATTCTACGCTTATTTGAAGTCACTTTATAAAGAAAAACTTTAAAAAAAAAATTAAAAAAATTAAATTAAAATGTTAGCATTTTGTTTAAGAAAATCAAAATTAGAAGGCACCCTAGTAGCAATCACTGCATGGCGTTTCGTCGGCCAATGATCGGAATTCATCAAAGTCATCGGCGATTCCCCAGACTGATATATAAACACACCCGTATTTCCTCGTCTGCCGATGACCCTAAACTCATCGGGAAAAGATATCTTCCCAACATCGGTGGCAGGTAGAATTTCTGATCATCGTTTTTTTGATCGGCAAGATATCGGAACCACATCGACAGGCGATAAAAAACTTATGTTTCTTTTTCTTGCAATTCCACTGAATTAGAGGCGATACTTGAATGTATTTCAAATTTAAATCAAGTATACAATTTGCTAAACATTTCGCTTTGGCAATAAGTGAAAAATATTTTAAAACTAAGTGTACGAAAAATTTTAAATGTAAAAATATATTTTGAAAAAATGCAAACCACATAATTATATATTGCTTATCTAATACGTCAATAAAATCCATAAATAAAAAAAAAATTATAGTGTAAAAAAATATAGGAACAATTTTCTAAAATTAAAAATAAATTCTCATTTCAATTTCAATATAAAATAAAAATATAGTCCTTGTTTTTAAATAGTTTTCATTATAATTTGCTGAACTCATTTTGGTCCGTTTTTTAAACATCTTTTAAGTAAAATAAAAATATGTTTATATGTTTCAAAAGTCAAATTGGATATAGTTTTTTAAAAAATTTAAAAATTAAATATATTTTCTTAAATGTCAAAATTATTAAGTAAACACTTAAATTGAATTTCAAAAAATATCATAAAATTTACTGGTCAGTTAGTTAAAATGTTACAAAATAGATGGCGACACTATTTATTTGACACTATTATTTTTTTGCTATAATAAATAAATTAATATCATTTTCCCAAATTTATGGAAGATTTGCTATTTTCCGAAAATACCCCATATATAAAAAAAAATGTCGGTCAATTTCTTTGCAAAGTCTGTATGATAGTAGAGTTTTGTATTACAATACAATTGCTATACCAAGAATCACAAGTAACTACAGTCCAGTGGCCATGTCAACGCGCTTCGGAGATGATCGTCCATGGTTCGATCCCAGGGTAAGTAATTTAGACAATTCTGGTGTGAGTAATTTGGTAGTGTTATAACTTCGATTTGTACTCTTAAAATGTCACTGGAAATACTACAATATAAGAATTACGCGCTCTGGGTAAATATTTTAGTTTTGCATTATTTTAACTTGTCGTTTTTAATATTCGATACTTACATCTTTATAATTATTTAATGTTTATTAATTGATATTTTCGACAAAATAACGACCATTGTTTCGATATTTCTTGAGAGAAAAATTTTCCTCGGATAGTGCTCGTATTTCCCCCGGCCTTCAAACTAATTCTTGTCGGCTTCTGCTCGAATTCGATCAGTTTCCGGACATCGGCCAATGGCCGGCCACGGGGACAAAATGGATTAGTTGCCAAGGGAAAGATAAGTTTAGGGTGAGTTTCCGGTGAATCGCCAATCACCGGCGATTCACCTGGGGATGGAATTCCGATCATCGCCCGAGGTAAAATTGCTACTAGGGCAAGATCTACTAATGTCGAAAATTTCAGAGCTCTACCCTTATTTAAAATCACTTTATAAAAAAAGCTTAAAAAAATTATTAAAAAATATTAATTGAAGTTTTTGGTTGTTTAATTCGATTGATTATTTCGTTTTCCGTGCGTCAAATTCCGAATGTCCGCTGAAATCTAAGCCGCAGCTTTTACAATGACATACTTTTGAAGACTTCTCGGTGCTAATTTGTAAAGGGCAATTGAGGGTCCGCTGTCAACTCCGTGGGTGGGCATGAAACGAGATGCGAGAGCAGGTTTTTTTCCCCCTTGGTTGCGGGTGACAACAGCGTCGCCTCTCTTTGATAATTTGTAAAGGACGATGGGTATAGTAGGGTACAAAAGGGTCCGAAAGCAAGTCCATTATCACTCCGTGGCCTGAGGGAGGAATAGGAACAGAGAAAAGCCCCCTGCTATTGTGATTTGTACGCAGAAGTTTTACGACTTGTCGATGAACAAGGCGGCTTCTTTTTTTAGTTCTTCAGGTATTTGAATTTCGAACTTTATGTTTGAAAAGAAAAGGAATAATGGACAAAAATTTGATTCTATTGAAAACTTTGGATGCTCTTTTTCGATTCGAATTGTACTAAAACAGTTTTACAAAACATGATTATTGTAATATCATGGGTAATCAGATATTCTCTACGTTGCTTTGGTTTAATTTATATTATTACTTATGAAGCTCTGATGTGTTTTTGGAATATTTTGCGTGATTGAAATACTTTTGTGAGCATTTTTTATTGAATTCAGTAATTAATTAAGAATAATTTCAATACTGTAATTCGCCAGAAATCAATATTTAACTCGTATATTGTAAGAAAAAATTGATAAAAGAAGAGTAATGAAAAAAAAAATCCTGCCAATTTCTTTACTGCAAGATCTGTCACATTTGTTGCGGCATTGTCGGATGCCACTTTAAACTTTTTCCAATGTTCATGTATCTTTTGTTATAAATTTTCTTCTATTCATAAATTAGACTCATAATAAAATTCTCAGTTCAGTAATGAATAACTTTTTTTCATGCATAACACTATCCTTTAAAATATAATGCACTGTACTAAATAATAACTAAAAAATATTATAATTTTTATTTATTTACCAATTAGAAGAGAAAATTCTTCAACGCAAATAAAAAAAAGCTTTCAAAAAGCACTGAAACGGTTAACAATAATTATTATCATCAGTTTATATTAACATTATTATATAAACCTACATAATAAAACTCAGAATTAAAAATTAACAGATTTATCTAAACTTTTACAAACTACACAGAAATTACGGCGCCAGATTGGAGGAACCACCTTGAGTTATTTAATAATGTAAACTTATTAAAGGGTAAATATCTGAAGTACAGAAAGAAAACTGTTCGATGATTTAATTATTTATCTCATTAACATCTTAAATTCAAGAAGTCTTTTTACTATTATAACTCATAAAAACAAAGTTTCTAATATAAATCCTTTATATATATGTTTTATGTGTTAAGTCACTGAACTCAGATCAAGTTTTGATAATGTTTGATCACTAAGGGGAAAAAACAACATCTATTCCGAAATATTTACTAGTTTCAAAACTTGCTTGAATACATTTTCATCCACAGCGAGTCTATCTGGCAAGTTTCAGTCCAATTGGATGAAGTGTGATGTCATCCGAAGCGACGATAGTAGCTTGTGTAAAAGCATTCTTTTATAATAGTGTCAGTTCCCAAAGCTTGATATAATACATTCTTAGCGACAATGAATCTGTCTATCAAATTTCAGCGCGATTGGATGACGGTAAGTGGATTTATTAGCATTCAGAAACGATAATAGAAGCCTGTGTTAAAGCGATCTTTTTGAGTGTCTGTGACAGCCCCCAAAACTTGATACAATGTATTGGAATCTATATCAAATCAATCTGCAAAGTTTCATTTCGACTGGATGACAGAACGGGTGTTAATAAAAAAAATCCTTAGAAGTGACAATGTAGTGTCTGCAATAGCGGTCTGTTAGTGACAGCCCCCAAAACTTAATACAATGCATTGTATCGATAACGAATCTATGTGACCAATTTCACCCGATTGGTTGGTTGGTTCGCTCAACGACCTATTTTTATGCACAATAACGGCTAATCAGGCCAGGATTTACAGCTTAACGTGGATTTTGAACCACAACGAACATCCATGGCAAAACCCGGATTCACACCCGGCCTTTGGCATGCGTGGCCAGAGCGCTAACCACACCGCCATCAGGTTGGTCAGCCTGATTGGATGACGGTAAGAGGGTTAATTATTCGCAGATTTGTAGGTCACACACACACACAAAATCGAAATTTATATAAACAATTTTTTAAAAAAGGTAATAATTTGTAAGTAACTGTCAGAACGAATGAAATACAATCATTTGATATAAGTTGAAACATATTGTGACTTACCATAATTTCCAAATTTACACCTGCATATTACATCTTATTATTTGTTTTTCAACCTTCTCGTATATTATACTTGTATGGTCAAATCGCTATTCTCAGAAGAAAAAATTTAATGATTTTTAGAAGAATTTTGTTTATCGATACAAAAGTATCATCCTTTATGGCCCCCTGAGCAGACATCACCCCCCTTTCCGCATTGGGGTCAAGTCAATAACGCCACTGCTTATAAAGCAATGTTAAACAGTAAACAAGCCCATTTTATAATTGTTTTAGAATAATAAAAGCTACAAAAATAATACTAACTCAACACAGATTCTCCCCCAAAACAACTTCCCAAACAAATTGGGAGAAGGGGGGGGGGGGTACAGAAGAAGTTCTCTTTGACAAAGAGAAAAATGATATTGTATAAAACAGCGGTTTCTAACCTTTTTAGTTGTTCGGATCAACTATCTATTATGAAAAAAATATACTGTACACGAAAAATTAAATTATATTTTTTTATAAAGTGAGGAAGTTTATTGCACTTGGCTGTTACAACAATTAGAAAACTAAAAAACAAGTGACCAAAGTTTAAAAAAAAAATCATCGGAATTTTTGACATTGTTTTTCCCCCGTCAATGAGAGAGTCAATATCTAAATTAAAACTTAGCCATGCTGTTTAATTCACGCATTATTCACTATCGATGTTATTCACTCGTTACAACATCGAAAAATACAATCGAGTGGCTCGATTGTTTCCATCTTAAACCCTGAAGCTCCGATAATATTTATCTCGGCGATTCTCTACCAGCGTCCACGGCCCAGTACCACGCTACTCGCGGTCCGTGGGGTAGGAACCGCTGGTAAAGAAAATCAACTAAGCTTGGCGCAGTTGGGAGTTTGGCGTCGAAAAGGGCTTAGTTGCTTGGCGAAAACGGCGATAAACCTGCTTCATAGGTACAACCGGTTTCGAATGGTTTTCCAGCTTGCTCACACCTCCTTCTCTTCTAACCTCCTTGGTTACATTGCAGTAATCTGTGCGAGAAGTTCTCGGTTGACTTACAAGAAATACAAAGAGGCGAAGGAGCCAAACCGATTTTGTGTAAGATGCTGTTCAAAGGAAATGAATTGGCAAGAATGCGCAAGATCTTAATCTCTTGAAGGGACCCAATCAAAGAATGGCCGCTCGAGAGTTTGTTTTGAGAAGCGATGAAAGTAAGTCGAAGAAGCCCACGATTCGTTAAATTCCGTTGAACGACTTGATTTAATGTAGAGTTTAACGTCTTGAAAATCTATAATAGGAATAACTGGCAGAGAGTGATTAGACGTTGCCCGAACTGCTAACTTGTCTGCCACCTCGTTAAGGGGGATACCAGAATGGGCATTGCACCATACGAGAATATAGTGGGCGACTCCACAGAGAAAAGATGTAAGAGATGGATAGTTTCAGAAATTAGGGAACCTCTTTTTGCAAGACCAGTTTTAACCGCTTCCACTACCCCCTTGTTGTCGATGAGGATAACAACTGGACCCTCTTTCAAGAGAAATTTAGCAAGATAAAACAGAGCCGCTGTCTCTGCCGTAAAGATTGAGGAAAGAGACGAGAACCGAATAGAGTGGGTAATAGACGAATCCGAATTGGAATTTCCAAAACCCACCCCACCATTATTCTTGGATCCATCTGTTGCCCAAAATTCATAATCTGTGAAGTGTTCCCGAAGAGAAAGATAAGAAGCCGAGACAAGCTGGGAAAAATTATACCTGCTGCTTGGAAAAAAGTCTGTGAGACAAGTTTCGAGAAAGTTTGACTTTTGCTGTTGGGAGATGACTTTTAGGAAATGGGGGATCTGAGCCCATTTGGCCCGCATACGATAAGGAGGAATCTCCACCAATTTCCGTATAACTTCATTTGGGGCAAAAATGAACACACCCAGGGCGAATCGAATAGCTGAATTCTCAACCACTTCATACATCCGTAGGATAGAGTTGCTCTCTTTGAATCGAAGTGAAAGTTCGCATAATCCAAGCGGGGAAGGAGGACCTGGGAAATGACTTGGGTGATCTGTTTGGATTTTAATCCAGTTCTCCTATTACTAATGAATTTAATTATATTAAGAAATTTTTTAGCCTTTTGCACAGTTTGA
This sequence comes from Linyphia triangularis, assembly GCA_963978545.1. Lineage (NCBI taxonomy): Eukaryota > Metazoa > Arthropoda > Arachnida > Araneae > Linyphiidae > Linyphia > Linyphia triangularis. Next base: position 54,974,366 of record OZ021721.1, read on the forward strand.
GACCGCGTGTGCTTTCCATTTGAAATTGGCTTGAAAGATCAAACCAAGAATTTTTGCTTGAGTGACCCACGGGATGGGAGCCCCTCCGATATTACAAGGTGATGAAAGCTTCACACGTTTGGGAGACAGATCCAAAAGCGACGATTTTTCCACCGCAAAAGAGATTTTCCATTTCAAGGCCCACGACTGGATCTCAAGTAAGGTCTGTTGAATGTTACCAATGCATTCTTCAGCAGAGGAACCAGGAATAATGATGGAAATATCGTCAGCGTAAATGAAAGGATGAGAGTGAACCGGGTGAATTCAAAAAGATCCATCATGTAAACATTAAAGAGAAACGGGGAAATGATTGAGCCCTGCGACAAACAAGATATTAAAAAAGGGTCCGAAAGGATTCCTCTCCATCTAATTTGAAAAGGCCGTTCGAAAACAAAATCTTGCAATAGGAAAAGAAGGCTATCTTCCAGACCAGCAGAATGCAGTTTCTCCACGAGACCCTGCACCCAAACTCCGTCATAAGCCCCCTTTATATCCAAGAACAAGATTGTAACCCATTTCTTCTCTGTTCTTAGGAAGTCAATAAGGAACACCATTTTCTGAAGAGAATCTGTGACAGAACGCCCTGGGAGAAATCCAAACATATTGGGATGGAATAGATTTCTTTTCTGAGCAAACCAAGAGAGACGAAAAAGAATCATGCGTTCTAAAATTTTGCTTATAACAGAAATAAGAGCGATGGGACGGTAGCTTGCCACTGAGTGAGACGGTTTTTTGGGTTTTGGGATAGGGACAATGATGGTTCCTTTCCATAACACAGGAAAACAGAGCGAGGAGCTACAAGAGTTATAAATCTCCAGCAGCTTTTGCAGAGCGGAAGGAGGGAGGATTTTGAATGCCTTAGCCGAGATACTATCGAAATCCGGTGTTGAGGGCCTTTGGAGAGCGATGACTCTTTTAAGCTTAGATAGTGATAACTTCGAAAAAGAGGGAGAATTCCCTCCACCAGGTGGAACGGGCCGTCTCAAAGCAAGAAGAGGAGATTTCTTTAGTAAACCCTTACCAAGCACACGTGTGTCCCAAAATTTTTGAATGCATAAAACAACAAACCTCACTGATAGGAACGTCATTATCTAATTTCATTTATAAATAAAAATACATCTAATTTATAAAACCGGCAAATAATATAATACAAATTAATAATATAATGAAGGAAAACTTGCCAAAAAAGGCATTATAAATCCAATTGGTGTCAGACAAGTAACGTCAACGGCTCTATACTCTAGCGTGTAGCGTCAACGGCTCTATACTCTATAGCGTGTAGCGTCAACAAAAACAAACATTCATTCTCAAATTTCGAATCCAAGCCAAAAGTGTATAAGCATATTGCGTATGCGCGGGATGTTGGAAATCGTTGATGGGTGTGAATGTTGAAGTATCACATTGATGCAATATTAACATATCACATCTCGTAAATGGATTTTCTTATTTTGCTTTCATAAATTGCTTTTATCGAAGTTTTCAAATAATATGATTCTTGGACAGGATTGGGGCTTTCTAAAAACCAAAGAAGACACTTATTTCATGTCTGGTTGAAATATCATATTGAAACAACGTTGTGATATCACATCAGAAAAGTAAAGAAAACAAAATTCTGAATTTATTTTTACTAAACGATTGAAAACACACAAAAATATACGAAATCAATTGATATCTGCTACTAAATATCATCTTCTTTAAAAAATATATTGGAATTGCATATTGATACAATGGGTTTATAATGTGCCTTTCTCACTTTCAACGTATCCACCAGAAAACCACATAGAAACAACATGAGTGTGTTGCTTGGGTAGTTTACCAAAATTACACTAATTATGTTTCAACTACTACTTTGGCTTTTAGTTTGCCCTAAGACATTGCAAATATTTGAAATGGATCAAATGAACATTAGAATTTAGCAAACAATACATGGTCATTTTGTTTGACAAATACCGGTACGATATGTGTAAGTGTGATGATCCGTTCGTACCGTGACCTCTGCTGCCAGAAAAGCATATTGAACCCAGCATAATGAGCGATTAACGCTTTAGTTATTATATTTCGTACACCCCGGTAGTCCTCAACCTGCATAGTGCTGGCGCCCTCTGGCCAAGGCCGTCCACAGCCCTAACAAGGGGTCCAGCACGGGCCTGCCTGTATCTTGGGTCGCTGAGAAGATTACCCGGACTTCCGAGAAACTATTCGAAAAAGCGTAATCAGCTTTTTCTATGTTCGAAATGTTCGCCGCGTAAACTCTACCACTGAGCCGAGCTTCTTTGGGGGTAAGAAATAAATCTTCCTCCGAATCTTCGTGGGAGTGCTTGAGCGACTCCTCCATTATCAAAGTGGAACACCCTCTTCTCGGGGGCGTTCCAGAAAAAAAACACAACAACAATAAAACTTGCTTCTAAACAGTAGCAGACTTAAATTATACTTAAGCAGCCCAACCGGACTGGAAAAGGACAGGAGACCGCAGTTTGAAGTCCAAAAAGTCGTAGAAACTACAGGAAGAACAACCGCAACCAACCACGATAGAAAACACACCCTATGAAAAGGATTCTAAGTTCCCATGAAATTAGGCAATAGAGGACGCTGTATATTATGAACCTTAGGTGAAGATTTCGTTTATTAGTTGCTTTTTTATTAATATTATCACGACATCATTTTTATATGACAAGCAATTTTCTTTATTAGAATTATATTTAATATTTCAGAAATGTAAAATTATTTTATTATTTGGTTTAAGCTTTGAAGAAATCCATAATCACTCCTTTGATGATGTAATGCACTATAATTCATAATCTTATTCTTGAATGTCAATTTTTTTTTTTTTAAATTTGGCAACGTTATTTGCTGTCAGTTTTCATCACTAATGTTTTCTCATGTTTAGTCTCTACTTTTTCTTGTTGATTAGTTATGGTGAGAATGAGAATGTGCTTTGTTTATGTTACTTTTTAGGTACCTGGTACATTTTTAAGAATGTTGGCAATTTCGGTGAATTTTCGTGTATTTTCAAGGACTATTTAGTCATCTCAACCATTAGTTTAGACTCTTTTTTTATCTTTCCAGTCATGCTAAGTAAGTATATATTTAATGGATATGTCTTTTAATTTTAAACACTTCTATTCTCTTAAAAACGTCTATGAGTTTTTGTTTTCATTTCAAATGTGTATGGATTTACTTTCCATTTTCATTTGTCTGAATTTAATAGAAACTTAATGTTAATTTTCTGAGCATTGGTTTTTATTATTAGAAAATCCTATTTTACATTTTCGAAATATGTAATTATTATTTTTTTTCTTTCAGTTTTCTATAACTTTTTTCTTGCATCCTGAGCACTCGTATTATGGTACCTCAGACAAATCACAATAAAAATTCAACCTGTGTTAATAATGGAAAATGTCAAATCTCATGTAATTTGGCAAAGAGTAAGTCATGGGATGATCCACTTCCAGTACCATCCTGCATTCTTCCTTGGGCCACCTGGATAGTTTTTGCAATCTCTATTATTTGTTTTGGAAACAGCATCAATGGAGAGTTTGTGTTTGATGATTCTGAAGCTGTTATAAATAACTTAGATTTAAAACCAGACACTCCCTTGTCAAATATTTTTAAAAATGACTTTTGGGGGACAAGACTCACACATAATTCAAGTCACAAATCATATCGTCCTCTCACCGTCTTGACATTTAGGTAAGTACCAATTAGGTAAACATTTTTAAGTGTTTCAAGAATTTTTTAAGTGTCATGTACTAGACAGCTGATATCATTCTTGTAATTTGACTTAACAAATTTTGTATTTTCTCTTTTTACCTATTTTGTTGTTTTACTCTTAACATATTGGTAAAATCTTAGATGGGCCCACCTCTTGGCGACTTATTTCAAATCTCGCCAAGTTGACTACTAACTGAATATTTGTTATTATTATTTTTCAATTAAAAAACGATACTTAAAGGCCAGAAATAATAATATTTTATAAAAAAAATTAAGACTTACTATAAATGTGTTTGAATCCTTTGACGGCGGAGGGTACGTGTTAATGATTTGCCGAATAACGAATCTTGTAAAATCATAAAAACCTTCTCCCAAGAGACCACCAGATGCATACATGACGGGAAAAAAATGAATACATATTAATTAACCAATCGGGTTTCAGAATTTCGTTGCGCATTTCGAATAGTTTTGGTTCCGAAACGCCGTTGTGATCGGACGCTCAAACAGGGCGCTCCGTAAGATTCTAGACTGTTCTCCTCCATAATCCGTCTAGGTTGCCACATTGGCGACGTTATCGTCACTCGTTTGGCGAGAATTCCAAAAGATGCCAAGAGGTGGGCTATTCTAAGATCCACCCAACATATTTATCTGTTGTGTTATTAAATCTTGAAAATCAACTTTGACTTTATTTTTATCATCAAAAAGTGACAATTTCCTCTTGTTTGCTTCATCATACTCATCTAGTTTTTCTGGATCTATCGGGAAAGTTTGCAATGAGGATATAAAAATTACCAGAAAATGCAGGTACGGTTTCAGAGCTGTTTTTAAAAGAGGTCTGTGCTTATTGTCCCGAGTCTGAATTATCGCTGTATCTGCTGTACACACTTAAGCTTTTGTAAAAACTCTAAGGAAGTGCACTGTTGTATAAGCTCAGTAGTAGAAACTTTTCTGCCCGTCTGTGACACTAATTTGGGTATTAGAAAATAATCTGCAGCGTAATTATTACTTTTTTTTAAAGTTTGCATAAAATACATAAGCAACTTATTCATCAATTTTATAAAAAATTGCTGTTTTTTATAAACATAGAAATTTAACAAAATAAATTAAATATTAAAACGGAAATATTTAAAATTATTGTATCTTAAATTAAAATTCTAATAATTCTGTATAAATTCAAACTAAACGGCAAAAGTGATCTTCACACTAATCACGGACATAACGGCTGTCACATCAGCCCAAGCCTAGGCGAATGAATCCAAAACATCACCGCAATTCTCGCTGATAGCTGCTATTAAAACAGCTTAAACCTAGGTGAAAATTACTACTACTCCAACTCAAATATCGGCCACCTTCCCAAGCTACGCAACCATGTTGTTTCAATGTGGTGTCAACGTTAAATACCAACAAGCACAATGTTGTTTCAATGTAGAACTGCAACATTGTTTTCCCGAGAAAGTGTTCAATTTTAACAACGTGAATGCAATGTTGAGTGCCGACGTTGTTTCAACGTAGATATATCACATTGTTTCCCCGTGATAGTGCTCGCTTTTGCCCATGTGGTTTCAACATTGAATGTCAATGTTGTTTCAACGTGGATGTGTCGCATTGTTTCCACATGATAGTGTTCATTTTTGCCCATGTGGTTTCCATGTTGAATGTCAATATTGTTTCAACATGGATGCATTTCACTGTTACCACATGATAGTGTTCACTTTTACCAATGTTGTTTAAACATGAATCTTCCACATGAGTGTTCAATATTGAATCTTGCCAATGTTGTTTCAAGACACACATCCCATAATGCTGTTTTTACAGCACTAGTTCTTGAGCCCAAGAACTAGTGCTGTAGATGCAGTTTTTCTGGAAAGTATGTCTTGAAACAACATTGGAAAGAATCAAGATTGAACACTCATGTGGAAGATTCATATTTAAACAACATTGGTAAAAGTGAACACTATCATAATGCAACAATGTGGAACACCCATGTTAAAACAGTATCAGTGGCGGCTCATGGGTATTAAAAGTGAGGGGGTCCAAATTAACAATTGCATGTCATGGGGGGAAAAAACATGCAAATATCAAGACACATGAATTTCATGTAATTTTGTAAATGTTACTTAAATATATATGGGAAAACAAAACTACAAGATTAATAAATAGTTAAATTATCTAAGCTTACTGATATCTGTTAAAATAAATATTTCAATAAAAGGAATTATTATTACAAAAACGACGCGACGTTTCGTTTGAGAATGGACGATGTCAGGAAGGGTAAAATGAATACACTTGCACCTTTTGCTTTTGAAAATTAAAAATGAAGCGAAGAATTCCTAGGCAAAAAAGTAAAGTGCAGGCTTCAAATTATTCAATTAAACGTAAAATTACGGCATATCTTTTTATAAATTGTTCCGTAAGAAATCCGATACTCATTCACGGTTGAAATCCGATACTCATTCACGGTTGAAATCCGATACTCATTCACGGTTGAAATCCGATACTCATTCACGGTTGGTTTGAAGCTTTAGCTGCTTTGCACCCTTTTGTATGCGATCTGCACCCCCTTGCCACTGTCACAAAAAAATAAGTGAAAGTATGAAAACCGGTGTCACTCAATTTCTATTCTGTATTTAAGAAAAAGAAAACAAAGAGTTATAAAATAAATAAAGTCAAAACCTTGGTTACAAATTCTGTAGAAATCACAGGAGAAAATTTTTCATCAAATATTACATGAATCATAGAAGAAAAAAAATGTCGACAGCAACAATTTTACTTTTCTTAACTTTAGAGTAAATACTTAAATAAATAATTTTATAATGTTTTAAAATAATTTAAATAAAATTATTTTAAAGATATCAGTATTGCTCCTAATATTCAAGTCAATGATATTTCATGAATCAATTCATGCAAAATAATTTTGGCTTAACAGTAGAACTAATGAAAAATGCCATTAACTTAGAATGTGCAATATTTATAAATTTGCAACCAAAGTCAAAGGTATTGTTTTATTGACCAGTTCAACAGTTTTAATTTAAATTCATGAAAAAATGAATAATTACTTGATTTGAGGATGAATAATTACTTGAAAAATGCATTGCATATGCATCTCAAATTTGAGATGTCTACTTACATTGAAACCAACTTGCAAAACATCCGATGGCTCGATTCGACGGCGTTTCACATGTGAATTGAATATATTGCCTCTGGTCAATGAGTTTTGACATAGCGATAGTTAAAAATAGGTGTTTTACCATGATTCTTGATATTTTGAAAAGAAGTTGAGCAAACATGGAACTCGCTTAAAATTTTAATATTTTATTTAATTCAGAATTTATTTTGAGAATTGGATCCTACCTGAGTTAAGAATAAACATCGTTTCTTCAATTTTAAGAATGCAGAAATTTTATTTGACAGTTTCAAATTGCTTGTATGATTTTGCTTTTTAAAGGGTGTAGGTTCATGACTCAGATTCTTTACAAAATGCTCATGAATTTTTTTTCTGGTAACAGTAACAAGGTTTGCTTTATCTACATTTTACATATTATTTGGGAGAGAGGGAGATGGGGGTTAAAATTCTGTAACTGTGACATTTATCTTTTAACTTTAACACAGCATTATACGATGACTTAGTTTTAGTGGAGCCACTTATTTAGAGAAGAACATTTTTTATTCTCTGTATAGAAATTCTTCCGTTGATGGCATCGGATTGTAAGTTACGTTAATAATTTAATAGGATATCAAATATTAATGTGAGACAAATCACTTCTTCCGATCATATGAATGACATTTAAATACTCACAAAATTTTCGGGAAAAAAGTAAATATCTAAATAAAAACAATTTGCAGAGAAAATCTTACTCTTACATTTTGAAAAACAAAGAGCGAAAATGAATGCAATGAATATTTATTGTAGACACTTTTTTCGCACCGTCATACTAGAGGACCAACGTGCAATCGCCGTCTCTACAAAAAATGGCCATTCCTGTACAGAGAAGTCCACCCTAGAGCAGAGCGATCAGGGATGTTTTAGAAATTTTGTATTTATGCTTTGGCAAAACAGGATGTCACGTGAAAGTCGCAACCTTATATGCCCTATCGGTTTCAAATTCAAGGTCGTCCGAAGAAGGGGTCATGTTGTCCCCAGGAAAACTAGCATCTTTAAGAGAAGGGTCGCTTTTTTGCAGTAATGATTGTGATTGATTAACATTTTTTCGAGTTTGTTGCAAGAGCTCCCTGCTCCCTTCATAATAGTTAATGTCTAATGACAGAATAAATAAGTTTTAAGCTCTTTCTTTTTTAAATATTAAAAAAATCCAACAACAAAACAATATTAACAAACATATATGTAAGTGGGGCCAGGGTCCAAAAAAGTGAGGGGGCCCAGGCCCCTCCGGCCCCCTGCACCAGCCGCAACTGAACAGTATTGCTCATACAAATACACTTGGCAATATATTTTTCAGAAGGGATTATGAAATTAAAATTCAAAATACCATTTAAAGTTGCAATTTCAAGCAAAACAAATGATTGATTTTTGTATTTTAATAGATAACAGAAAAAATTTGGAAGCGAATGTATCCCATTTCCCTTCCTAAGCGTTTGTTTTGACACAAATCTTTTTCACATGAATGTGTTTAGCTTTATTAACACTGTAAAGTTTAAGAGTATATGCATTATAGAAACTCTCATTTAATGAAAAAAAAAATAAAAGTTAAAACTAGAATGTTTTCCAAGAATTGGCTTTATGAGTTTCCAACTACTATTTCATGAGTTTCCAACTACTATCATCAGCTTCTTTCAGTAGGTAGAATATCATTTTGTGAAAAATTAAACTTTCCTTTTATATGCAGAGTATTATTCTGTACAAAAATTTAATTTTGCTCCAATGAACCACAATTAAAATTACTTATAATATCTACTACTTAATTATTTCTGAACTAATCAAATTTGAATAAAAATTATATATATATATATATATATATATATAACTGTAAAAATATATTTGTCATAAAAATATTAATCTTCAGAATGACAAAACATATCCAACATTACATAATGCTCAAAATAATTTTATTTTTGAAATAGCACGCATAACATTAAAACAAATGTTAATAATTACATGTAACAATAACAGACATGGTCCTAACACAATTACATGGGTACAAATACCTTTCAAATTGTTTCAAAGTTCATACTTTAAACCAGCTAATAGAAAATTATTATAAGATGATTAAATATATATGTGCTAATTTTTAATGACATATCCCATTCAGAGCATCAGTAGGATCTTAACTCCAAGACCTCATTTAATGACAGTAAAATAAGAAAGGAGACACAAAACAATTATTTAAGTTTATGAATCATTTGTTATAATCCATGTTTACAATCCACAGTATCATTCCCAAAAATATTCCATATCCCTGTCACAATCAGCAGCCTTAATGTCACTCCACAAGCTTTTTTTGCCTACTCATTGGTTGTTTTCATAATCTCTAAAATAAAATTACCTTTATTTAATACAATAAACCATTCAAACATATATTTATATAGATATAATTGTTTTCCAATTTTTAAAAGTAGACACCATGCAAAAAATAATAATAAAGAAATACGACGTGTAAAAATGCTCATATCCAACTCTGCTACTTAAATCGCCAACCAAATTCAAAGTTTGAATATATTAATCAAAATATCCCTTTTTTATGACTTAAAAAATCCCTCTCTCGCGTTGAAAGCGATCCCTTGTTTTGGATGGTTTTAAGTCAATTCCAGTATGCAGAAGTACCCTTCATATTAGGGTTTGCACATTGGACTGATCAAAGATTACACGACCATTTAAGGCAATAACACTTATTTCAGAATATCATGCAATGACGATACACAAAATAGTTTAATCAAAAGTAGATTATGTAAAAAAAAATTGAAGGCAGATGCAGAATACCAAGGTTGCCTACTCCCACCCAGTATTTGAAAACTAAAATGAAGAGTAGAAAAATTTACAGGAAAAACATATAATATAGGTTTTTAATGAATGTTATGTTTTAATAGAAAACTAATTATAATTTTTGAAAATTCTAGATTTAAACAACTTGGTTGCCTTTTACTTTTCGGTATACTTTTAGAAAAATTTACTGTATCATACAAATTTCGCTTTAAATTCAAAAACACTCTTTACTACTTTGAGGATAAATTAAATGAGCTTCTGCAAACAAGTTAAAGCCATGCTTTCTATTGGTTCCCAGTTCTAAGTCAGGAACCCTTTTTTCATTACATAGTCGCCTGACGGTTAAAATAGTCAATTAGGATATTTTTTTTACCAAAAACAGTTTTCTGGAGGCTAAAATAGTAACTTTAGTAAATGACACTAGCAGCCTTGTTATAATAATACTGCCATAATTCAGACATGTTCACAACAGCAAAACTAATTTAAAAAGAATAAAGAAATTATATACCTAATATATAAATTATATATTAGTTCCCTGACAGATTATTGTTCCCTGACAGATTTCTAAAAATTTCCCTTCCTGCAAACTTTTTACACTGATTGAATAGAACATGTATGCTAAAGAGATAATATGCCAATTTTTTAAAAATAGCTTTGTTGGTAATTAAATAATTAAATAATAATTCTGTAACATTAAACTTCTAATGATTACCACAGCAAATCTCCAGTAAAATGCTACCAAAATAGGGATAATGGGAAAACATTCAGTAATCAGTAACGGTAAATTCCCCTGATTTTCATAAAAATTAAAAAAATTCCCTGATTTTTTCCAGAATCGGAAAGTTTCTTGATTTCCAGGTTCTGTGGCCATACTGTCTAAGTACAGCAGCTCTAACAAAGGTGAAATAAGCAAGTCCACTGAACATTGAAAAAAAAAAATTCCATTCTAATACAATAAGTAAGTTTATTCTAAAAAGTATTCCCAAATCGAACTTTGGTACAGTCAAACCCTGTTAACTTGAATTCAGTTAACCTGAACTACTGTTTAACTCAAAGTAAAAGCAGTTCTCAGTACTTAAAACCTAACGTTAATTTATTTGGTTAAAACGAAGAATTTCAGCGGTCCCATCAACTTCGTGTTAATGGGGTTTGACTGTAGAGTTGGAACCGCCCCCCCCCCTCCCAAAACGTTTTTTTGTTTTTGTTTATAGTTTTTTTTTCTTTAAATCCTTTTCTAATTAAATGTATACATATTTATAAATAAAATTTGACATTAACTAGAATAATTAATGTTCAAATAATATTCCTTCTGAAAATACTTTAAACTAAGTAAATAAACAATTGCTACTTTTGTGGACAATCAAATCATATTAAATTTTAATATTATATTTAGAGATATGTTTTTTTAAATTCAATGGAAACAATATAATACAATAGTAATTGTTTACTGCTTCTACATGGAATATTGCTCTTAGATTTATCAGTAATGGTGATAAGTTGTACAAAATTATATTTTTAAGGTTTAGAAATAAGTTATTTAAGCACAAAACCTCTATTTCCCAATAAATTTAAAATGCAGCATATAATTTAATATTAATTATGAATAATTATAAAACCGTAATAAAACGCTTAGATTAATATAAAAAGTTATTTTTGATACGTATAAAAACTTCTATAGTCTTTCATTATAAGATTTATTTAAAAAAAGTTATTTACAACAGCAAATAATTGAAAAAATCTAATTATAAATAATCAAATAAAAATACAATTGTAAATTAGTCTTTAAAAAGAGAAAAAAAAACTATTTGGTTTAAACCATGCCAACCCTGTTTGACTGTATAACAAAAAGGGAGATTTAAAAATTTTTTTAACAAATTATTTTTTTGCAAAAGAACGGAATTACACTTTCTAATTTTGTTTTTTTAGAAAGTTCTTAAGCATTTGACAAGTTTACCAGGCTCTTATTATTTTTTGCTCTTTATTTTTCAAAATGCAAGAGTAATATTTTTTTGCAAATTGTTTTTATTTAAATATTTACTTTTTTCCCAAAAAATGTTTGAGTATTTAAATGTCGTTCAAATGATCGGAAGTGGGGATTTGTCTTTCCTCTTTCACTAATATTTGACATTGTATTAAATTATTAACGTAACTCTCAATCCAATGCTATCAACATAAGAATTTCTATACAGAGAATAAAAAATGTTGTTCTTCTCTAAATAAGTGGCTTCACTAGAATTAAACCATCTTATAATGCTGTGTTAAAGTTAGAAGATAAACATCACATCTACAGAAGTGTCAAAACTACCCCCCCCCCCAAAAAAAAATAACTTTGAAGCGAGTTCCATATTTGCTGAACTTTTCAAAATAGCAAGAATCATGGTCAAACACTTATTTTTAAATATTGCTATGTCCAAACTCATTGACCAGAGGCAATATATTCAATTAACAATTGAAACGTCACCGAATCAAGCCCCATCGGATGCTCTCCAAGTTGGTTTCAAAGTAAGTAGAATATCTGGTCAACATAACAATACCTTTGACTTTGGTTGCAAATTTATAAATATTGCACATTCTAAGTTAAAGGCAATTTCTATTAACTTAGAATGTGTTAGCCAAATTAACTGAAAATGTGTTAATTCTACTGTTAAGCCAAAATAATTTTGCATGAATTGATTCATGAAATATTATTGACTGAAATATTAGAAGTCTTAAAGTAAATTATTTCAATTATTTTAAAATATTATAAAATTATTTGTTTAAGTATTTACTCTAAAGTTACAAAAGGTGAAATTGTTGTTGTAAGCATTTTTTTTTTTTTTTGATTCATGTAATATTTAATTAAAAATTTCCCCCCTGTGTTTTCTACAGAATTTTTAATCAAGGTTTTAAATTTAGTTAGTTTATATCTTATAACCCTAACTCTTTTTTTTTCTTCTTCTTAAAAACAGAATAGAAATTGAGTAACATTGGTTTTCATACTTTCACTTATTTTTTTGTAATTAGTATTTTAATTTATTATTATGATGTAAAACAAAATTAAAAAGCATTGCTTAACTTAGGAAATCATCAAGCACTATATGAATAGAGAGTTTTACGTTCCTACAGTGTTGGTATCTAATCTGGCCACCTGTATTGTGCATAAAATATTTTATACTGTTGAAAATATTGGTAACTTTTCTTATATTAAAACAGTTTTATCTTCAAGGCTGTTTAACTTTTACACTTCGTCTGATTGACATGAGTTCATTTTAATACGTTCTCTATTCTTAATTTAATAAAAATATTATTTATAACATGCTTTTCATTATATGATTAGGAGTAATTAGTTATATTTGATGGGGGGGGGGGGGAAGGTGAACTCCAATCCTCTTTTTTTCTTCTTACAGTGAGTCCCGGTAATATCTTACTTTTGGTTGTTCCTAATCACTGACCGATTGTTCATTGAGAAAGCGTAGAGCTCTTGGTTGGCTTCTTGGAAGACCAGCAGATCCTTAAAATAATCTCTATAAATAAACAATTTAAACCCTCAAACGCATGGACGGAATGTTTCGGCTCATTATAGCCTTCGTGTTGCTGACGGCGCCAGATAATCTGAATACAACCAACCAAACGCATGGACGAGGTCGCCAACCGCATACAAAAGGATGCAAGGCGGCCAGGGCCGTCGCTAAGAATTTCGATTGGGGGAGCGTTAGACATACTTTTGCCGAGTGAAATCAAGACAAGTACGGTGTAAATGTAGAAAATATCTATTAAGGTGTCAATCTAATATTAATAAAATTTTATTAATGCAAAATTAATGCATATTTTTTAATTAATATTTAATTAATGCGTAATTAATTGTTAATGAGTTTATAACTATAATTGTTATTTTCTTTTTATTTAATTGTGAATTATTTTATTTAATGTGTAATTAATTTTAATTAGTGTTTTTAATATTTTATGGCATTTTATTAATACGTAATTAATGTCATATTTTAAGTAAATTTCCTTCACATTTTAGTTAAAGTTCCTTCAAATTCATTTAATTTTTTTAATAAATAACCCCCTCTTTCCCGAACAAAGGGGATAATTTTTCGAAGTGCTTTTTTGAGGGGAGGGGAGGCATTTATCACTTGCAGATAGCATGCATTCTCACAATCTTGAAACAAATTCAGTAACATGAGCAGTACAAAGTCTCCATTTCAATACCATTTTTTTTAATTTTCAAATTGCAGTTTCGAAGAAATTAATTAAACGTGTAAAAGTGTATGGAAATCGCACTACAACACGAAATAAAATAAATGAAAAATATTGATCAAATAGGTGACTCTAATTTAGAGTTGTAAAAAAAGTTAATCAAACAAATTCTGGAAAAATTCTTCTTTGTAAAATCCTGGCAGATTATTGCTATCACACAAAGTTACCTAAGCGAAACACTGCGATTTTTGTAATAGAGACAATGTCAGGGTCATATAAGAAACATGCACTTACACTCCCTTCTGCCTTTCGAAAAATAACGTAATGTGGAAAAAGTAATTCACAAGAACAAAATATATAGGTAGTAAATTATCAATTCCAGCAAAAAATTATGTACAGCTATTAACTAACATCAAATTAGGAAGTCCAATTCCCATTTTCGAAAAATCTAAGATTTAACAAAGGCTTTTGTCGTCTTATACCTCCCTGGTAGCGATCTGCACCTCCCTGCAAATAATCCTGTCGACGCTCATGGACAATATAATAGCATTTCAAAATACAATAATTATTAAAAACGTTTTGTTAATTAATTTTTAAATACTTTTTAACATATTTTCCTAACCATAAAATGCTGACCAAACGGTATAGTGGTTCTCGTGCTATCTTCTAGACCGCGAGGTTGCGGGTTCGAGTCCCGTGTTGGCATGGGTGTTCGTAAATGTATGTTGGCTTGTCTAATGACGAATGTTTCGGCGCATTATAGCCCTCGTGTTGCTGACGGCGCCAGATAATCTGAAAACAACCAACCAACCTAACCATAAAAGAAAAGAGGATTTTACTTTCGTTTGAAAAGTATATTAATAGTAAAACTTAATTTTTTTTAGCAATTTAATTTAGGAATTTACTTCTTGAAAATAGTTACTTCGTGTACATATTTTTTTACCAAAAGTGCTGGATTGAATTTAATGATCTTTTCGAGGCTTTTCAGCAATAGTTTCTGCAAATATTACTTGTTTTATTAATAATAATCATTTGTTCCCGATGGAAAGTATAATGCTAATTTTCTCTAAGCAGGACTAAAAATGAAATGCTTTAGCATTAAAACAAACTATAATATTATTTATATGTAAAAAAAAATATATATAATATATATGAACTTCTATCCTAATGAAGCAGAAAGCAAGTTTTACAAAGTAAATTATTCTCAACTAACTCGCTATCCTTATGAACTTCGAATTTAGCAACAAAATATTCAGATCTATAAAAAAGCAAACCTTAATTTTCAGCACAAAAATCCAAACTAAGTAAGGAATAATACCTGCAGAGGTTTTTTTTGGGGGGTGGAAGGTATTCAAATCGCCAATGTTATTATCTTGAGGATGGAGAAGTTGCGTATATAATCTTCTAAAGAAGAGAAACGTCGCAGTCAACATGAGATTTCTCAAAATATAAAAAACCTCCCCATTTCCCTTTCCCACCTTTAAAGGTTATAATCCTAATGTGAGATTTACTGATCCAATTTGAAATATTTTTAAAGGTATTTTGACTAATCTAACTTATCTGAAACATGATGTCTTTCCGATGTTTCGTGTATAAAGTAAAGTGGTGAAATCTAGGAAAGGCGTGAAAGGGGTTTTGATAGACTGAAACCTGGTTGTACGTTGGACAAAGTCAGGCTGCAGCTATTTGGGTACAGGAAAAGTCAAGAAATTTAGATAATATAACAAACCTTTCAATACTTTTCCAATGATTATTTTGTTGCAATAAATACGACATTGCCTTCCAGTTTACATGATATGCATTATTTCGGTAATACATTTGTAGAGGTCTCGTGTACAAATGACAGATACAACACCTAGGGACTAGTGGTCACTTTTACCTAGTGGTTAGCATGCCTGTCTTCTGATCTGGGAGCTCCAGGTTCGATTCCCCGTTAGCGCACTCCGCTACATTGGTGACCCGAATATTCGAACACATCAGTGGCACCATCTACTGAACGATCTCCACACTACCACCTCAGCATCTCTGGCGACTCACTTCCACACAGCAAGCAACCTTTGGCAACTCACTCAACTCACACGCAAGCAACTCAATCACTCACCCCTTCGCAACTCACTAGGAAGGGGCTATGTGGTGGTCTCGTGTACAAATGACAGATACAACACCTAGGCACTAGTGATTCTTTTGCCTAGTGGTTAGCGCGCCTGTCTTCTGATCTAGGAGTTCCGTGTTCAACTCTCTATTACCCCCCTCCGTTACACTTTTTTAATAAATGAAGAACTATATAACATCATTTATAGAGTTCTACTTGACATTAATTGCAATAATTTGGCAAAATGTAATAGAAATATTTTTTAACAGAATTGCACGCTACTTCCATTTCACTCAACTTCACGTTCGTAATAAGTAAAAATAAACCTCTTTGAATAACCTTACAAAATGTATTTTTTTTTTTATCTTACCAAAAAAAAAAGCAAGTTTTATTCGAAATTGAAGCTTTTCGCCAGACCAGTGTTGTACGTAAGGTATGTATTTGATAAAAGAGGGCTCATTTTTCGGATGTTAAAATTTAGATGTTTTGAAATTTTCTGTAAGATTTTCAATTCATATGATGTACATTACACACTTTATGTAAATGACGTTTAATGGGCATATCATGTTTTTTGAGGCGTTACCTGACGTAGTAAAAATATGTCACCTACTGTAGTACATCAGAGTTATCTATTAATTGGAAGAATAAGTAATTGTCAGTTTCTTCCTGAGAATATAGTGTGTACTTATCAGGTGATTGAATTTAAAAACTTACGACAGTCGACTTGACGATTTATACTATTAAATGTACTCATTTGAAATTGAAGAAAATTATTCATTCTGTAGAGAATTTGTGGAAACTGATACTTGTGCAACAGTACGGGGTACAGGAAATATGTTCATATTTAATTTCATTTAGAAGCTGTCAGTGACGATATCAACTTAAACGTTCCTGCAAAAAAAGGATATACTTACTCCAATTTAAAATTGCCGTCCTCCAACTTGGGCTGAATTGTGATCAGCATTTTTTAATACTATTGACGATTTTAATTATTTATATTTTTTCTATTCATTATATTTTAAAACATTCATCACTTGGCACTTTTAAAGGAATTGATGAAATTTTGGAAATTTGCCGAGTGCCGTCTTTCTTTTTTAAAAACTTGGGCGGGGTGAGATAGTGAAGATATCTATGATTTGTGTTTGCAAGATACCTATTATATTTGTGTAAACAGTCCATCAATGTAGGCTGGAGGAAAGGCACACACTGCCTTATAATAGACTTCTAGTGTAAAAATGCTGATTAGTGAAACTTGGGTTGGTATTTTTAATATATTCGTTCAAAAAATTTTTTTAAATTATTTTTTTATTCAATTCGATTTTATTGTGAATCAACTTAAAAAAAAGGGCTAAAGAATTTCGAAAATTTGCCGACTGTTTAACTTTCTAAAACTTTTTTGGGGGGGGGGGGGAGACGCCCCCTTCGCCCCCGTTCACGGCGTCACTGAAGGCGGCTAATGCTTCAAAACAGGAATTTTCCAACTTAAATGAGTATCGGATTTCTTACTGAACAATTTATAAATAGATAAACCGTAATTTTACTTTCAATGGAATAATTTGAAGCCTATATTTTACTTTTTTCCCTGTGAATTCTTCACTTCATTTTTAATTTTCAAAAGCAAAAGGTACAAGTGCATCTATTTTACCCTTTCTAGCATCGTCCATTCTCAAACGAAACGTCGCTTCACTTTTGTTTTAATAATTCCTTTTATTGAAATGTTTATACTTTATCAGATAGCAGTATACCTAGACAATTTAACTGTTTAATAATCTTGTAGTTTTGTTTGCATATATATTTAAGTAACATTTACAAAATTACATGAAATTCATGTATTTTGATATTTGCATGTTTTTTCCTCATGAAATGCAATTGTATATTTGGGCCCCCTCACTTTTAATTCCCTTCGAGCCACCACTGATTTCACCTGAAATAAATTCCTGGCCCTGCTGACCATTTATAATATTAAGGTGGAGGTTTTCTTTAACTGAATCAGTTCATTTAATTACCGTAAAAATTCTTTCAACAAGTATAGAAATAATATTTATACAGCATATTTAGTTCTCAGTGATCAATCGTTTTAGAAAAACATACTTCTACAAGACAGCCCATTCAGTTTTATAGCTCATACAAACACGTGAAATATACCTTAGGTTTATTTACGTTACACGTGTGTCCCAAAAATCTTGAATGCAAAAATCAACAAACCTCACTGATAGGAACATCATTATCTAATTTCATTTATAAATAGAAATACATCTAATTTAGAAAACCGGCAAATAATAGAGTATAAATTAATAATATAATGAAGAAAACTTACCAGAAAAGGCATAAATCCATTTGTCAACAGACAATGTAAAGTTTCAAATCAACTTCTAAAGTGACGCCAGCTACATCATCTCTGAAGATAAAAGCGTATTATGCATGCGTCAGATGATAGAAATTGTTTATCAGTGGTGAAATGTTGAAGTATAGTTGACTAATTACACTGATGCAGTATTAAAAAACCCCATTCAGTAAACAGATTTTTTTTTTGCTTTCATAAATTGCTTTTACCAAAGTTTTCAATTAATATGATTCTTGGACAGGATTGGGGTTTTCCAAAAACCAAAGAAGACACTTATTTCATGTCTGGTTGAAATATCACAATGAAACAACATTGTGATATCACATTAGAAAAATGAAGAAAACAAAATTCTGACTTTATTTTTACTATATAATTAAAACCCTTCAAAAATATACGAAATAAATTGATTTCTGCTATAAAATATCAGCTTCCTTAAAAAATGCATTGGAATTGCACATTGATACAAGTGGTTACAATGTGCATTTCTCACTTTCAAGGTATCCACCAAAAAACCACATAGAAACAACATGAGTGTGTTGCTTGGGTTACTGGCACAAATCTTGGCAATTACATCAAAGTAACAATCCGTAAAAATGACCATTATACCAATGTAAATATCGACTTTAGTGCCCAATATATTGGTAGAAATCTGGAAATTTATACAATAGAGACGATTAAACTATCGACGTAACACTACAAAATTGACTATCATAACCACTTAAATCTTGGCGATGGTGACAACTATTGAGGCACAAACCTTCGTAATAGTGGTTATTATAACACTGCAACACTCGCTGAAAACGAACATCGCAATGACGAAAAAATCGTCGATATCTCCCATTGTAGCAGTGCATTTCTAACTTTTACACACCAATGCGCGAAAGCAAATATATCTCCCGTCGTAGCAGTGCATTTCTAACTTTTAGCGAAGCTAACTTTTACACACCAATGCGCGAAAGCAAATAGAACACATTATGTTTCTATACAGTCTATGTAAAATCACGCATTTAAAGCATCACGATTTCTCTTTCATGAAATGAAGTATCGTGCATGTGCAGTGATTAAAATCACCCGACTAAAAAATCAGACTAAAATTATTATTTTTTTATAGTCAGATTTGTTAAATGATCTGCAGGCTGCTAAAAAATATCTGCGACGTCCATCTTGCATTTTCTGCTACCGGGTGTTTAAGGAAGTTTTGCGAGCCTCTGAAATGAAGTATTAATTATTAGTTTTATTTTAGAATAGCTGTTTTGTTATTTCCTCTGGAAAAATTCATAACAATATATAAATAATTTGGTGTAAATAACAAGCAAACTGGTGAAGAAATAAAAATACTTAAGAATTTTGTAGTTTATTCCTCTCATGCATTACCAGAGCAACATTTTCATGTATTTGAAAATTTGGTTGATTTAAGTTTTCAAAAAGTTATTCTGGAAATTTCTAGACCTTCAACATGTCTAAAGAAGTGCAATTTTTTTTATGAATGGTAATATAAATTTAGTGATGGGTGAAATGTGTTAAATGAATCATAAAGCAATTCTATTAAACAACTTGTGTTTTTATATAAGTATAATTTTTTTTGCATCACTACTTACAGTATCAAAAGCCCCATCATTGTGCAATAAATTCTCACCCTTGTTTTTCTTTGCAATATATGACTTTAGAGTCATGTACTTTTTAAAACTGAATAAGAATGAGCTAACTTCTTTTTTCTTACCAGTAACAAATTTGACAGGTAACCTATGTTAGTTTTTCTAAGGGTGCCAACAAGTGTAAATTTTTGGTTACAAGAGATATTTGGCAAAATTGTAACTCGTGTACCACAGTTATCAGTTGCAACATTTCATCCAGAATTATTTAAGTTTTTAGTCAATCTTTCAACAACTTTGTCAGCTGAACTACTTATTTTATATGATTCATCTGGCTGAGTACTTACATAAATTTCTAGATTCCAAGTATAAAAAGTTCTGGAATTAATAAGAGCAAATATTTTGATTTCATATTTCATCAGCTTATTTGTTTATGTATTGACAAAAAGAGCAACCACCTCTGAATGGTTCAAGTTTTTCATCAATTCTTAATATTCTTTGACACTGTAAAACCTTTGAAAATTCACAACAAGTGCAAAAAATGTTTCTTATTCAGGGTTACCACGGTCATTGAAAGTCATTAAAAGTGCTTAATATTTTTGAGCTTCTTTTCAAGGCCTTGAAAATGCTTAGAGGTCCTTAAAGGTCTTTAATTTTTGCGGATGTTGTGTGGCCAACTGCAAAATTTATAAAAAATACAACTTGGACTTGCCATCCCCGCATGACCGCCACTTATCTGCACCGTATCGGAATTCTCCAACATATTTGTAATACGCATCCACCAACTTGTAACTTTTTGGTAGAATATACTTTATTATCTATTTATATATAGATATAATGCCTGAATTTTTTTTCAAACTTCCTTAAAAGCATTATTTAGGACCTTAAAAGTCATTGATTTTCATTCTGCGATTTGAGTGGGAACCCTGTTATTGGTGTAAGTTTTCTTCTTTCAGGTCTATTCTTTACGTTGTCAAACCTCAAACACCTCAAAAGAAATAAAAGAAGTTTGTAGGACAGCATTCTATGAAATAAGTCGAGCCCAGTTACATCTGTAGCCCAAAGATCTGACATCACATGGGAAGATTTAAAAAATCCACAAATGTATAGGAGTCCAATGTGTGCTTTTATTTCAGACAATGTTATTTTGCGGGCATCCCACTGTTGGAAATTTTTAATGATTGTGTCCATGTAAATATTCGTATAATTTACACTCTTCAATACAATAGGTTTGTCAAGTAGGATTTGCCAGGATTCAATAGGACACTGCGATTTTTTTGCTTCACCGATATTCTCTGGTCATTAAAATATTCTTCTGATACAATACTCGGATCATTGCTAGAGTTGATGTCTTCTTCCGAAGTTGGCTGGTCAATAAAAACATAATTTTCTTAAATTTCGCCAATTATTTCTTTGTCTTCATTTAACGAAACCTCATCTGTTGAAACTTCTGCCTGTAAAGTTTCTAAACGTTTCATTTCCTCTTTATAACTTCTTAAGTAGCAAGGCATTTTGACTAACCAAAAGCCAAGCGATGAACCATCAAAGTACTGGCACAAGAATGTGCACAGGGTTTAAAAGACCCTAGTTATGCCCCCCCCCTATTAAAAGGGTTCTGACTGTTTGGATTCCTATTTTTTTTCTTCAAGTGGATGACCTTTTATGCAGCTACTGTGAACCTTTACCATTATCCTTCAAAGGGGATGTTTCTACGATTTCTTTCTTTAGTATTTGGGTTCAAAAGACCCTGTGCTCTCCTATGTATCCCATTTTTTAAAAAAAAATTAGTTAAGTGAAAGAAACATATGAATAAAATATAAGTTTATAATAGATTATATATTAATTATTATTACTACCTAAAAAAGCTGCAACTTGTTTCAATAACTTCATAGTTAAATACATTATTAAGTCTACTTGGAAAGTCTTATTTAGTAGAGTGTGCTATATTTATGCAAATGGCAACAATAAAATTATACTTTGAAGAGTGGCAACGCTTCTTAACTTCTGGAAACCTCTTATTTGAAATGTTACGTTCTATCGTTACGATTCTAGTGTTCTAAACGTGCGTCAAATATTAGTTAATAAAAGCTTCGTTTTAAGCTTCATTCTTGCAGTAATGTCATAATCATTTCAATTTTATTAACTAATATTTATTTTGAACTTAAACTCCTAAAAGATGGAACGACTTTTGAAACCAGAGAGATTTGATGTTGATCCTATGTGTGTTGTCGCAGAATCAAAATGGAAACACTGGAAAAGAACTTTCACGAACTTTTTAACTCAAGTTAAAGAAGTTACAGAGGGAAATAAGCTCCAGCTCTTAAGTAATTACGTATCCGCGAACGTTTATTTATACATAAACGACTCTGAAAAGTATGATGATGCCATCGATATCCTGGATTCATTGTATATTACAAAAAGAAATGAAATCTTCGCCAGACACTGCTTGGCATCTAGAGTCCAACAAACGGGAGAATCTGTAAATGAATATCTACAAATTTTGAAACAGATGAGTAAAGATTGCGAATTCAAGTCCATTACCGCTGAACTATACAAAAATGAGTACATTAGAGATGCTTTTATTCGAGGTTTAAGAAATACGCGCATTCGGGAACGTCTACTGGAAAATGCGACAATCACACTGGAGAATGCTTTTGATCAGGCCAGAGCCTTGGAACTGGCTGGACATCACTCCGCGTCATATTCAACTACTATATTTAAATCAACACAGGCAGCTGCTATTGAAAAGCCAGAGAACAACATTAATGAAGACCAGTCAGCAGCAGTTCCTTACGCTCGCTCCGGAAAGTGCTTCTTTTGCGGGTATGATCGCCATTTACAAAGTGTTTGTCCAGTTAAGGATGCATTATGTCGTAGATGTGGTAAGAAAGGACATTATCAAAGAGTATGCAATTCTAAATCTCTGCGCAATGCCACAAATTCTACTGCGTCAACCAATTCTCTTGCCTCAGTTACTACTACTTCTCTCTGTCTCCAGAAATCGATTACTAAAGTTTTGATAAATGGGGTTGAGCTGAATGCGTTGATTGATACTGGCAGTTCCCTCAGTTTTATAAAGCAGTGTTTTGTGAAAAAATGTCAAATTTAAACAAAACCATATTTCGGTAAAATAACTATGGCTAATTCTTCCTTAAGTTCTGACATTACAGATTGTTGTATAATTACTCTTGAATTACAAACACATCTTAACAAAGATGTTGAGGTATTGATTATGAAAAATCTTTGCGCTGACTTCCTGATTGGCCATGATCTACTACAAGATCATTCATCTGTAGAAATTGTTTTTAAGGGTGACAGACCACCTCTTAGAATTTGCTCATTAGCTATTGCTAAAGTCTCCTGTCTCGCTTTTCGCGTCTCTCTATCTCCTGTCTCGCTTTTCTATAACTTAACACCCGACTGTAAACCTATCATCACTAAGTCAAGACAGTATACGGAGGAAGATAAGCAGTTCATTGCTAGAGAGGTAAAGAAACTCCTTGAAGAAGGTGTGATTGAACCAAGCAATTCTCCTTGGCGTGCGCAAGCTTTCGTTGTGAAAGGAGAGAACCACCGGCCGAGAATGGTTGTTGATTATTCACAGACAATAAATAAGTTTACTTTACTTGATGCTTACCCACTTCCAAAAATTGAAGAGCTAATTTCCCAGATATCAAAATACGAAATATTTTGTACTATTGACCTCAAGAGCGCTTACCATCAAGTACCAATCAAGGAATCTGAAAAGCATTACACATCTTTCAAAGCTAATGGCAAGCTCTACCAGTTTCTGCGTGTTCCTTTTGGAGTCACAAATGGAGTTGCCAGCTTTCAAAGAACTATTGATAGCATAGTTGCAAATGAGAATTTAGAAGGCACTTTTCCATATTTAGTGACGTAACCATATGCGGGAAAAATCAAATCGAGCATGACTACCATTTGGAAAAGTTTATGGCTGCTGTTAAGAAATATAACTTAACTCTGAATGAAGAAAAGTGCTCATTTTCTACCAAATCTATTAATTTATTAGGATACTCTATTGAGAATAAAATAATGAAACCTGATCCCGATAGACTTGCACCGTTAATGAATTTGCCTATTCCGAAAGATATGGCATCTTTACAACGAGCACTAGGCATGTTTGCGCATTATTGCCGTTGGATTCCCAGTTTTTCCGAAAGAATTCGCCCTCTCTTGAATAAAGGTCCTTTTCCTCTTACACAAGATGCTGTGAAAGCATTTAAGTTACTTAAATCTGACATAGCCAATGCTTCTTTAGCTGCCATTGAAGATAACATACCATTTAGGGTCAAAACTGATGCTTCTGAATACGCTATAGGGGCCACCCTTAGTCAAGCTGGCCGTCCTATTGCCTTTTTCTCTAGAACATTAAATGCTTCTGAGCGAAATTATTCATCTATCGAAAAAGAAGCCTACACAGTTGTTGAATCATTACGACATTGGCGACACTATTTAATAGGTAGACACTTTGAAGTTGTTACAGATCAAAGATCAGTTGCATTTATGTTTGATCAACATCATAGCAGCAAAATAAAAAACAAAAAGATTATGCGTTGGAGATTAGATCTTGCTTGCTTCAAATTCGACATTATTTACCGCCCTGGAGACCAAAATGCAACTGCTGATGCACTATCTAGAATAACTGCAGTCATCCACCCAGAAGTCAATTTAAGTGAGCTGCATGAAGCTTTGTGCCATCCAGGAATTACTCGAATGTACCATTGGATTAGATTTAAAAATTTACCTTTTTCTCTAGACGACATTAAAAGAGTCACCAACTCATGCCATTGTTGCAATGAAGTAAAGCTACGTTTCTATAAAAATGAAGGGAAATTAATCAAAGCAACAGCACCATTCGAAAGATTGAACCTGGATTTCAAGGGTCCCTTGCCCTCAGTTTCTAAGAAGCGTTTTCTTCTTACCATAGTAGATGAGTATTCAAGATTCCCTTTTGCAATTCCATGCTCTAATATCTCAGCCGTGACCATTATTACACATTTACAGAACATCTTTTCGATCTTTGGAATGCCGGCATACATTCATTCTGACAGAGGATCATCATTTATGTCACACGAGCTGAAATTTTTCTTAACTTCACATGGGTATAGCAACAAGCAGAACTACTGCATACAACCCTTAAGGAAATGGCCAAGTAGAAAGATATAATGGAATCATATGGAAAACACTTCAACTTGCATTGAAATCAAGGAAAATGTCCATTGAACATTGGGAAGAAGTAATACAACCCGCTTTGCATTCAATTCGTTCTCTTCTATGTATAGCTACTAATGCTACATTTCATGAGCGAATGTTTACTCATGCTAGAAGATCGCATAATGGTTGTTCTTTACCTACTTGGTTATCCCATCCTGGCCCAGCCGACCAAACGGTATAGTAGTTAGCGTGCTAGCTTCTAGACCGCGAGGTTGCGGGTTCGAGTCCCGTGTTGGGCATGGGTGTTTGTAAATGTATGTTGGCTTGTCTAATGACGAATATTTCGGCGCATTATAGCCCTCGTGTTGCTGACGGCGCCAGATAATCTGAATACAACCAACCAACCAACCAACTGGTTTGAATTTATACGGAATGATTAGAATTTTAATTTGAGATACAATAATTTTTAGCATTTCCGTTTTAATATTTAATTTATTTTGCTAAATTTCTATATTTATGTTAAACAGGAATTTTTGGTAAAATTGATGGATAAGGATGCTTAAGTATTTTATGCAAACTTAAAAAAAATAATCATTACGCTGCAGATTATTTTCTAATACCCAAATTAGTGTTGCAGACAGGCAGAAAAGTTTCTGCTACTGGGGGGACGTCATGCAAAAGAACCCAAGCAATGTTCCACTACTTAAATTATTTCTTTTCTATTTGAATTTTGATTTGTTCTACTACCTTTTTAAATTTTTCATATGCGTATATCATTCTTATGTTTTGTCATTCCAGTGAGCATCCTCAACATTACAACCCTGGTGGAGTAGCATTTCACTGGCTTTTGATTAAAATGTTATGAGGGCCATTTTAACAATCAAAATTAAATCATTTCTTAAGGAATTATAATATTCATTGATAGGGTCCTACTATTTTATATTACATCACTGGATATGGGTATATTCCTCAACACATTAACAGTCAATGTTTGTGTGCTTCTTCTAGTTTTATATATACAGAAGAACCTCGATTAACCGTCCCTCTTTTATCCGGAAATCTCTGTTAACCGGCAATCATTTAGTCGACATCAAAATTCTCACAAATGAGTAATAAATCATTTGCTATTTTTTAAACCGGAATCTTTTCCCGTACTGTAAAGTTACATAAGTAATGGTGAGGCTTTTGACTGTTTTTCAAAAGGACTGTCATGGTTAGAGCAACATTCAGATGCAGATCAAACTGAACTATTACTTAAAAAAAACCCACAAAAAAACACTCTGCGATGGAGCTGCAAAACAACGATTATCAAGATTGCGACAACAAAAACTCATTTCCGAAAATTATGTCATAAAAAAATATTAAAAGTCCTGTGTTCAATAAATGAAAACCATATACTTTTTATTATTTATTTTTTACAACTCCCTATTATCCGAATTTTTAGCTCATCCGACCTACTTTTGGTCCGAATTAGGTTGGTTAATCGAGGCTCTACTGTACTTATTACAATTGCTCTGTACATTTTTTTTATAATTCTTCTGATATACTTTGTCTTTGTAAACATTTCTATGTTTTGCAGATTGAACTATTTTGTGACTGGTCTTAATCCATACAGTTTTCACCTTGTAAATATATTGCTACATGGTACTGTCAGTGCTCTAGTTCTTAAAGTTATGTGCGCATTGTTAACCAATACATTGGAAGACGAAGCACCCAAAGCTGCCTTTTTAAGTGCCTTGCTTTTCTCTATGCATCCTATTCATACAGAAAGTGTGAGTATTAAATTATTGCTGTATATTTTTTCTTATGAATTTTATATTTTCATTGCATCCTCGTGAAAAACAGTAAGGGAGAATAGGGAAGCATGGAACGCCTGCAATTATGTCGAAAAGAAACATTGTTTTCTTTTTTCCATTTTTGACTTTTCCATCAAATAGAATTGAATGTGATAGTCAATTTATAAATAGATGAAGTCCAAAGTGAGAATGTAAAAAAAACAACCCAAAAACATAAGTTTATTTATTAGCATAACAACTGATTCATGGCTAGCTGACCACAAAAATATTAAACAATCAAATACTCATAACAGCGTACACAAGGTTTAGATAAATCTGAAAATTTCATCATGTCATGTCAGGCCTGTTGTGGAAAAAACCAGATGTCCAGGCAATACTTTACACGCTCAACATTTTGCTGCTAACTCTAAAGGTCGGAAAATTAAATGTCATTACTCAGGTTTACATAACATATAGTTCAATATCAAAACTGAAAATCTTTTATCTTTCTAAAGTGAATGTATAAAAAATCAGTCATACTTTGAATACTATTTCCAATAGTACAGTACATACAAAAATTAAACTTGACCTACAAGTATAAGATTTCCTCACATTTATCATGATACACAACTGAAGGAAAAAGTGCCCACTTATATGACAAGTGCCTTTTTTAACAGAACATTGGCAATCAGCCAATGTTCAATCAATCATTGAACATCGGCTGGTTGCCAATGTTCAATGGCTAGGGATGGATCATGATCTCATCTGTCAGGGCTGTCAATACTTATCCATATCAAATCATTTATAGTCTCAGTTAAAAGGCAGAAACGAAGAGAAGTTTTTATATGATTCATGCAGCTGAAACATCTTTTGCATTCAGAGGTAATAAGAGGAAAGCAAATATGATTTGAACCAATAAAAGGATGTTGGTCATATCTTACAGTTGTGTTTTAAGAAGATGCGTACGCAGGATAAGAGCATGTTGTTGCGCTCATATTTTTCACATTTAACTTGAAAGTTGCCATTCCAGTTGAACCAGTCTATTATACAACTTTCAGTATCAAACGGAAAGCATTTAGTATTAGTTAATTAGTATTTTTAAATTCTAGTTGACACTTGCACAATTACAAATTGTTTACCAGTTATGTATAAAATTTCAGAGTTGTGTGAATAGTTGTTTGCTCAGAGTAGTTATCAGTAACAAATACACAATAAATCAAAATTTTTGCTTCTCATAGGATTTATGTTATAACCGAATTTCAAAACTGAATAAAAAAACACTAATTACCTACACTTTTAAAATTTTGCCACCGTAGGACCAAAGTTGGAAGGGGGAGGGGACTAATTATGTGTGAATTTTTAGAACTGTTTGTGAAGAAGCAAACAGTTTTCAAGTTAAAGATAAATTTTGAATCCTCATTTTTTTTAATATTGAGAGATAGCATATACATTCACATCAATACATCAACTGGGTAATTGAAAATCAAAAATATATATATATATTGCAAGAAAACTATTATGTTGATTAATATATTGTTAACATAGTGAAAATCTGTTAACAACAAATTGTCAAATAATCTAGAAGAGCAAAAGCAATATTTAAAGAACTAATTTAAGATGAGATAAGCATTTTTGTATATCACTAATTTACCACAAATTTATTTAACCCTCGCTGCATAATTTTTTTATCAAAATAGGTTAAAAAATTGCGTATTTTTTAATTACATATTTAAAATCTACTTATATTTTAGAGTTAAAATATACAAAAATTTTTTGTAAAAGTTTTTTTTGTTTTTGTTTTTTCAATATAGAATTAGAACATAAAAAAAAGGTTGTCGGAATTTTGAAATTGTAGAATAATCATAAAAAAGCAAAATTTAAAAAATTAATCTTAGTTATATTATGATTTATTTTATGAAATACAAAGTTAAAACGTATATACTAATGAAAATATGCAAAATACTTACAAAACATTTAATGGAAATGAAGTTTAGTATGATAAATTTCGAGGCTCGAGGCAAAGTTCTACCTCACAATCTTTGCACCAAATTCGTGTTTATTTGCGAATTTTTTTTCCATTATCAGTTTTTTTTTCGAGCTACTGTTAACCCAGATTTGAATAAACATTTAAACATCACAGAAAAGCCAAAATGAAACCATAAATAGGAAAATAGTGGGTTGCACAGTTAAATAGACGTCAAAAATGCATACCCTCAGAAATCACAGGATCCGCACATTTTGCTACTTCTACGTTGCCCGTGGAAATCGCGCGATGCACAACGAGAGGATTAAGTTATCAAGTTGCAACTTTTACTAATCAGTAGGTTTTCTCTTATTGTTTTCATATACTAAAAAGCAAAATTGCAATTGACACCTTTTAACTCTTAAGAACACAATATGGTTTTTGAAATTGGAAAGTAATGTGTGTTGCTTTTGTAGCTTGGAGTACCTTTGTAAAATGGGCAATCCAGTTCTCATTAAATGGGTGTTACATTTATTCTGTTATATTTGAAAAAGTATCTGTTACCCCAGCCTTTAAGTTTTATTATTACTATTGACAAAGTTTTGTCAAGTCAGATTGTGCTATTAAATTTTGAAGAACAGCGTAACATATGCTGTGTTAAGTGTTACAGAGTAAAAGTTAAAGAATAGACTGCAAGAACATTGTATTTTCAGTATTTCATACTTCAAGCTACAAAGGTAAAGGGGTAAATATGGAATTTGATTGAAAGGTCATTTCTATCAGGCCATGACACCCACCCTCTCTGTTTTTATGAAATTTGGTGTGAACCCTTTTCTTATTGTTATTAAGAAAAATCTCAAATTCTTTTTTCATATTCCTATTGGTTGAAATTTTATGGCACTTTAAAATTTATGAATTTATCAAATTTGGTATTGCTGAAATTTTTGAAAAAAAGAGGTACAGTACCCAAAAAAAAATCAGAACGATGGCTATATCTTCGGTTCTAATTATCGTAGAATCTTACGGTTTGCACCAAAATGTTTTGCTTACGATTTTCTATATATCTGATGCAATTTTTTTTCTTAAGGGACCGTTTACTAAGTAAAAGTAACGCTATCTTCGAAAATTTCAATACGAACCTTTATTTTTTATCATTTCATTCGATTTAGAATACATCATTTACTCTATATACCAAATTTCAATGCATTATGTGGAAAAACACGTCACTTATGAGCGAAAATGTCTCGATAATTTTTGGACCGATCTTCAGGGAGAATTTCCATATAATGAAAGTATTTTTAAGGTTCTACTTCACAGCAGGAGAAATCGAACGGTCAGTGCGGCGTTTCACGACGTTAAAAAATACAAATATTAGTCTAAAATTGCATAGAAACTACTTGGATTTATAGTGTCATGTTTAAGATTAATACAAAAATAACAAGTAAACTCAAAAGTAACATAATTTATTTACAACATTAAAGATGTGCATTCTTCATACGAAATAAATAAAATATCGAAAACTGTAATAGCAGAAGTATAACGTATACTACTGATAATTTGAAAATTAATAAATATAAAATGTAGGCATTAGTAAACAGTATTAAGCAAAGCGTGATTATTTATTTTACGGAAACATTTCACTGTAAACACAAATGTAACATGATCGTTGAAATTAGTTAAAAAATGAAGAATTCATATAATTCAGTAAAATTTTTAAAGGATAACTTATTGAAACTGCTTTAAAAATGTTGTTTTAAAAACATGGAATTTAATGAAAGTAATTTTAAAAAAATATCAGTAGGCTGTATAGTGCCTCATCGTGATCAATAACTTGTTGCATCCATCTGAGCAATGAATAGATCAAACTGAGTTTGATGTCCGGATCAGCCCGTAAGGATTTCCAAGAGTTTTCAGCAGCTTTTCATACTTCTGCAGCTGATTGCATACCGGAAAAATCAATCCTGGCTTTCCATAATGCCCACAAATTTTCCATGAGCTCGATTCCCGAATAAATGACTTGCGATGTTCAAATTTGATGTACGGGGTGGTGGTGGCCATGAGAACTGGTTTTCGTTAAAATCGGGTATGCGCCTAAGGTTGAAATCATGAAAAAATCATGTTTTTCAACTATTGCTATAAAACGGCTTTAACGATTTTGATTAAAATTTCTGTGTTAGCCTCTTAAGGTCATTCCCACCTCTGGAATTCCCGTAGAAATGCGATACAAGCGTATGAAGTTGAAAAACGAGCTCGTTTAACACAGAGCTCTCTGTCCTTGAGCATCACCCAACACATTTTAATGAGTAAATACCATCACCATTTTCTCCCCCCCCTTTTTTTTTCCCTTTGTAAAAATTGTTACCAAACACTGTAAATAACACCATACCAAATTTAATTTCAATGACCAATATTATAATGTAATTGAACGTTGTGCAATTTTCCACATCTCTAATTTACCTTGAATTAATCTTTGATTGTTTTCAAAAGTCGTCTACTATACGGTCCTTTAAAGTGAGTGTTTTTTACATTTTCGCTAAAAAATCGAGAACTAAACGTCAAAATGGAAAGAAAATAATTGGGGAGGGGGGGGGGGGGGTTTAGACCATGGCAAATCTAATGAAAGCAAAAAAATATATGTTTCTATTTAAAAAAATATAAAATTGTTTTATTAATTAATAATTAATTATTAAAAAAGAAATTGATGCAAAAGTTGATTGCTATTTATGTTTGGCCATTTAACAAACTATCTTTTTGAAAAAGAAATTATTGAAATATATTAATTATTTAAGCTTTTATGGCCAAAAAACCAACTTTTTTATTTAACATTAATTTATCATTTTCTTTTTATCATTTAAATTACAAACCATTTATTAGAAAATTACGAATTTTTGTATTTCGCTTTTTTTTTAATGCTGAATCCAAATATGGGATAATATTATGCGGTTGCTATTGAACTTTTTAAAGTTTGATTCTTTTTTAATATGTAGATGACCCCTCATGATAAAAAAAAACTACATGCAATTATTAAAAACCTTTCACGATTTACAACGGTACCTTTTGTTTGTTATTTCAACAATTAGAGCACAAGACATAACCATCGTTCTGATTTTTTTTTTGGGTACTGTACATGTCAAAGAAATAATTTTTTGCTTAATTATTGGTTATATCTTCATGAATTTTTTTAATTTTTTTTTTTGCTATTCAATAAACTTATGCAAAATTCAGAAAAAAAATGTATTATTGTTCCAAGTTAATATAAAATTTCACAAATTGTGGATACTAATTTTTTTATCTAAAAAAAACCATGCTTTTTGTAATAAAAAAGAAAGCAGAATTTGGGTCTTTCAGGAAATATTATTTTTATACATTAAAGTTATTGCAAGAATATATATTATCTTCCTAAAAAATAAAATTTGTGTTTTGGCTTTTTAATAAAAATTGTCACTTTTGCCAATTTTTCCGAAATTTTTTTTCTTGAAAATTTAAAATTGAATCTTGTAAATATTGCTAAATCTAAAGTTTTTAACGAGAAAATGACTGTAAATATATGTACTGCTTTGTGAAGGATAAAGTTAATCGAATTTCACACCTTATATTTAAAATTTTCAAGTTTGTCTTAGTAAATTTCATTTTTAGGAATCTAAATGTTCATCATTAGCATCCATACATTCTGAACTATACAAAAGTAATAAAGCATGAAATTTACTGTGAGAAATTTAACCTTTTGAAGAATTAAATGTAACCTATTTTCCATTTCTGGTTGAAATTTTGTATTTTGTCAATATTATTTGAAAATTTTCATTCCCTGAAATCTGAAATTTCTGCAAGCTCCTGTGATCCTTGAAATCCAAATGAGATTTGCAATTCTTCATTGTAACCAATTAACTAATTGTTTTTACAAGAATTTTTTAAGCCTTATAATTGCATATAAAATATACAAGTTTTGTTTTTAATTT
This sequence comes from Linyphia triangularis, assembly GCA_963978545.1. Classification (NCBI taxonomy): domain Eukaryota; kingdom Metazoa; phylum Arthropoda; class Arachnida; order Araneae; family Linyphiidae; genus Linyphia; species Linyphia triangularis. Next base: position 55,007,130 of record OZ021721.1, read on the forward strand.
TCTATAAATGAGTGATGATTTTGTGTTTCTTTATCAGTAAACATGCCATAAAGTGTTGTGTCTAATGTTTGAGTAGGTGATGATAATGGACTATTCTTGCATTTTATTTTTTTGTTCAATTTTAAATGATTTGAGAAGGCCACAAACAAATTTCTGCTCAGTGTTTTTTTTTTAAAAATTTGCAACCCAAGTTCGTTTGTTGATTTTGGCTGGGAAAATGACACATTCGGCTCGAAGCAAATGTGATGTCACTTAATCTGAAACAACTTGGCTTGAAATGCAGCAGTGGAAATCAGTTTTGAAAGTTTCTCACAAATCGTGCTAACCGGTATGGGATATGGAAATTGTCTACCAAACATACATCAACTATTTTGATATTACAGCTATAGCGGATCGTTTTGATCGGATGAGGATTCAGGGCAATTTCTTTTCTTAATATTAATTTAGCTAATTCTTTTAAAGAACTTTTGTTTGAATATTTGGACGGAAAGATATTTTTCATAAATGTGAACTAATTTTACTCGTTTTTAAAAGATGTGGGAATCGTCCCTTATTGATTTGATGAGGGGGGGGGGAGCTAAAAGAAGGTTGTTTACCCCAAAATTAAGAACCATTGCATTTACTTAAGTTTCATTGGTTGAGTATGAAACACACGAAGCGAAACTTAAATCACTCACCAAGTTAGTTGATAAATACCAAGTGGAATTCCAATGATGCCGAGATATTTTCATAGATTGCTGAAGACCATTTGGTATTAAATTGACTACATATAGCTTTTATCGTAAAAATGGAAAACCTCAAATGTAGAGTATGGGAGTTAACTGTAAATTAACTATTACTTCACTGTGCAGTAAAGTAATAGTCTAAAATTCTTTTTGACTTGTGTTTTATGTCTCTTCAAAGGATCATGGCAGGTTTCCTGAAGAAATTCAAATTTCTCTAAAAAAACTTTTGTGGTGGAAGAAAATAATTTTCAGAGTTCCAGCTTCAACAAAGATTCTTAAGTTTAGCATCTCTCTTTCTCCTTCACCTAAGTCTTTAATTGTTTTTATCCCTTTTATATGACTGAACGTTAGTTTATTAGGTTCATTTTCAGTTTCCTCTTTCACTACGTTTGGGACATTCCATTTTGAGGATTAAAGCTATATGTGGTCAATATAATAGCAAATAGACTTCACCAATCTACAAAACTCTCTCTGTCAGTTTGCAATTCCACTTGGGATTCATCAACTGATTCAATGTGTGGTTTGAAATTCGCATTGTATTTTTCGTATTCAACCAACTCAAGTAAACACAGTGGTTATTTGTTTTGGGGTAAATGACCTTCTTTAAGCCCTCCCCTCATGGCTGTCAAAATCCATTTTTTCTGTTCGTTTTGACATGGAATGACCCTGAAGTATTTTGAAGTTGGTGAAAAGACCTTTGAACTGACCTATCATTTTCATAAAACTATTTATTAATCAATGTACAAGTTTTTGCATAATAATTTTGTTTTATTTGGTCAAGACTTTTTGTCTACCTGGCATATTTTGAAGTTAGTATATTTTCATTTAATTTCTGCTTTATTTCAGGCATGTATTTACTGATTTTAGCCAAAAATTGTTTTCAAATATTTCAATTTGTATTAACAAAATGAGTATATAATATATGTTGAATATATGCTTTGCTTGATATTTTACTCCTTGGGTGACAATAGCAAAATATCTTCAGAAATAATTTTTTCTGTAACATAAAAGATGGCTTTATTATTTAAGCAATCATAGAATATCAGTCCCTAACTCCCTTTGGTTAGCCCAAAGTAAGAAAGCAATCATATGTGAATATTTTTAGCCATCACAGAACTGTAATTATTACACGAGGTAGTTCTTTTTTAAGCGCTTTCTCCAAGGCATTTTCTTTTTATAGACCTTCTAGAAGGCTAATTAATTTCATAGCATTGTTGGCTCACTAATACTGCAGACCTTTCAATGTAGTATAGACTTTCATGGATTTCTTATGAAAGAAAATATTCAAATAAACTCCATCCAATTTTAGCTAGGATCATTTAGAAATAAAGGTTTAAATGTATCTGACATATATATACATTTAAAAGTGGTGCTTCAAAGTTATCATATTAATTGTGGGGGGAGGAGGGAAACTGGTGATCCACACCATATATATCTTATGAATTATTTGTCTATGCTTATTCTAAGGTTGGCAACCACTGATTTAGAGAAAATTCACACCCACCCACAGATATTTGCTTTGTTTAGACAATTGTAACTACAGATAATTTAACTTAATTTTTTTTAGCTTAAAAAAGGAATAATTTGAAAGAAAGGTCCTTGTTCTTTATTCCCTATTTTTCTTTAAAGCTTTTTAAAGACTTTGCTTCCAGGCCTGTTTTTGCTATGGATGACCTAGAATTAAAACTAAAGCTTGTAAAAAAATGCTGCTAAAAATTGTTGGAGTAAAATCAGAGATAAATTATGAATTTAATATTAAATAACCTTTAAAGTACTGACCACATTAAAATAAAATTATGTTCACTTTATTCTCCTAAAATTTCTTAGCAAACTTGCTGATGTCATTAAAAAGGAAAATTTTCAGTGAAAACTATATTTTTTTAAGGTAAAGTATAAAATTAATTGTACGAGTATATAAATCAAACAAAAAAAGTCCCTCTACATTTCCAATGAATTTGATGTTTTAAATTTATTTTTTACTAAACCTAATTCCCTTGAAACTCCTGCATCTCAAATATTTATTATGCTTAAGCTTACCTTTCTTAAAAAAATTCAAGATTTTCTTCACAAGTTGGGACTGGTTCAAGGGTGATGAAATCAATTTTAAGTAAAAATGTGAGCAATGATGACTTTAATACTAAATAAATTCTGAAATAATTCCAGAATTTATATAATCTTAAAGTCATCATTGCTCACAATTTCACTAAAAATTGATTTTATCACCCTTGAGGTATATTGAAACAAAAATATATTCAGCATATTTTCTGTACGTTTCTTAATATATCCTTTAAAAATTCCTGGATGATGTCCGATTGACTACATTTTTTTTCTAGACCTAAATAACATGCCTTATCTTCAAAAGTAAAATTTTAAAAATACAAATTTTTTATAATAATTTTTTATTCAATATTATGTAAAAAAAAAAGTCAGTCTTTTATAAGTGCTTGAGTGTTTCTCAAATATTATATAAAGACTTAATTATTACTTTTAGAGAAGATTAAGAGAAGAAGTATGTTATTTAGTAAATCATATAGAAATGTATTTCAAATATCTTTTGTATTTAATTTTCAGGTATCTGCAGTGGTAGGGAGGGCGGATTTGTTGTGCGGAATATTCTTTCTCTTGTCTTTTCTTTCTTATGTTCATGCATCAAAATGTAAGTCATGTAAAGGGTAGATAGTACTTTTATGTTTTATTTGATAATAGTGTAGATGAATGATAAATGCATTTTATTGAATTTAATATTTATTCTTTGGTCATGAAATTTATCAACACAGTAATTGTTCCAACTACTTTACTTTACACCTCCAGTGGATTGGTTAAATAATATTTTGGATCCTATAACAGAAAGTTGTGGCGTCAAGTTATTGCACTATCATAGAATGCATAAAAAAACATGCACACATAATATGTAAAAATTATGGGAGCAGTTAAATCAGTCAGTCACAATTGTCTCATTCTCAATGTTTGACATGTATATAGAGAGAGGTTTTAGCTGAAGTGTCAGTATCTCATCATCTGAGCAAGTATAAGATTTTGCAGCACAATTGAAGATGTTGTTACAATATTTATAGTGCATTATGGCTCAAGTGTGGTTTCTTTCACTAGAAATCTCCAAACAACTAACTACTTTACTTTCTTTAATTTCATTTGCAAATAAGAATGAAGATTATTAAAAGCCCTACGAATAACAAATAAAAAGCTTAATAAAATAAAAATATTAAATTTACTTCAAATTGGGAAAAAAAAAAAAAAAAATTTAATAAGAAAACCCTTCAGAGAATTTGTGGCATTTAATACTTCTTCTGTTCTAAATACAAAATTTGTTTTTATACTTATTCTTTACTGTTTAGTATTTATAATTCTTATAATTCTTTTCTGATTATGCATCATATTTAAAACCCCACATTTGTATCTAAAATCTTAAGATCTAGCAGAAGCTTCTCTAAAGGTAATTTAATTTATAACATCTGAGTCATGTATTTTTTAATTTCTTGTTTCCCTGTGCAACACCGGGCTTTACTGCTAGTATGTTAATACAAACATATTGAACTTTTTCAAATTGTTTATATTATATTAGGAATAGAAAACATTTGTTCCCAATGTTTGTTTTTTTATAACCTATTTTTATTAATTATAAAATAATATTTTTTTGTTTACTAAATGCTATTGTCTTTGTTGATTTTGTTGACATGTTCCACAAGTTTTATTCAGGAAATTTTGTATCAATTAAAAAATGAAATGTTTAATTTTTTTTTAGTATTTAGTAATGTGTTTTTACTTGCATTCCAGTGGACAGACAATAAATTCTTCTAAAATTTTCTATTAAACTTCTTTTTTAAATAGGGCAGTGGGTAACTTTGGGACTGTAAATTTGAATGGGAAACAGAATTCAGCAAATTTTATTTTATGTATAGTGCACAATTGATTGCTATGGAGTAAACAATCATTACAATTGTACCTTATTATGAATTTATGCATGCAGTATTTCATATCCATTAGCAGTTGGGATATACTTCTACATAATAAAAAGTCTACATAATAAAAAGGAATTTCTTAAGAACTCATTCAGATATTGAAATTTTTTCATTTGTCAATTGATATATTTTTGCTGTTTTATTTGTCTTTCTTTATTCACTCTTTGTGTTGCTATCAATTTAAAAACATTTTCTTTAACAACTGAAATAAAATTATATATTTTTTTCAAGTATATTATTTTGATGTACAGTTTTCTAATTAGAAATCAATCTTGTAATAGATTCCACAAAATTTTTTGTTTCACAACTTGGTTTCTCAAAAGTATCTGTATTTTAGGCTACTCGTCTTCAAATGAAGGTATGACGGTTTCGTTTTTATGGTTATGTGGGAGTGTTGCTCTTGCTGGGTTGGCAATGCTCTGCAAGGAACAAGGAATAACTGTTATAGTAAGTTTTTAAAGTTTTCATTTGAGTTATTGCAATCTAATTTACTATGCTGGATTAAATTCATTTGAAAATAAAATGGTGGTAACATACTGCTAAATAATGTTTTTAGGGTTTTTCTGAGGGTGTTGTCTTAGCTGTCAACCCTTTTTTAGAATTCATTATTGTTTAATTGAATAATTTATTGTTGAAAAGGTTCATGTACATTTTCTAAAATTGCTCATAAGGCATCAAAATCATTGTATATTTTTCTATTGTAAGGTATTTACCTGAACTTTTGAATAATAAAAGTACACATAATTTAATTCAAATTACCATTTCAAAATCCAAATACATGTTAATATACATAAGAAAAAAATTATGCAATATTTTTATAGAATGAAAAATGAATATGAGCCCTCTTAGTACTAAGTAAAAGCCCGATTATCCGGCATTCAATCAATCGGAAAGCTCAATCAACCGAAAATTTTGAAAATTAAGTTTAACGAGAAAATTGGCATTATTTCGCCAAAAAACAGATAAGTCGCCAAATTTTTTTATTTATTTTTTATTTTGAGATTTCGAAGTTGAGTGTTTTTTTCTCTTTATTTTGATGGTTTTTAATTTGTAATGGCGAAATAGCTGAATTTGCACTCATTAGAAATGAATATATTATTATAAAAAGTGATTTTTTTTTAATTCCGGTTTATCTGGAATGCCGAAGTTCTTATTCAAACAACTGTGAATTATCAGCAAAAAACCTTAATATTCTTATTGGAAAATGTTTTTTTCAGTAAAAATAGATATACTGTGGTTATTTGACGAATCTATAAAAAAAATCTAGCTTGTTTCAATTGTATAAGAAAGAGGGCTTCGTAATCGAAATTCCATTATCCACAGCACCGGGAAAACATTCTCCAGTAGATCATTTGGTTTATCTGGAATTCTTATATATATATAAAAAAAAAACCTACACATTTTGCATCCATTTATTCTTGCATCGTTTATTGCATAAAAATTTATATTTGTTTCCGGAATATGTGTAATTTGTATGTGCTGAATTTATAAATCTATGGACTACTTTTATCGTAATTATAACAAAGAAAGGTGATTTTCCACTTGAAATTACATTCTCAACCGCATCCGGTAAAGAGTAATTAGGAAATTAAAATTTTTTTAATGGCTTGACCAAAATCCGGATAAAATTAATAATTTGGTTTGTAGGCTAGATCTACATATAGAACATGCATTTCACAAAATTTAAAATTATGTATAACGGATAACATTCTATTCCATACAGTATCGATGCATATAATTAATTTATACCCGCGATTTAATTTGTGAATTTTCAACCACATCCGGAAAATGTGCAATGGGGAAGTTGCATGGTTTTCAAACTCTTTTGAAAACAATAGTTCCTTTTAAAATAAGCATAATGATATCATTTACAGTTTGATAAAATTCAATTGATATTAAATTAACTTCTGAATGACCCTGACGTCACTTCCTTTAAAAACACCGTCTTTGCACTGTGACGTCACGATACATGGCCTAGGTTCTTCGATTCCTGCAAAACCAAAGCGGTTGTGATTTTGGGTTTTTTTCTTTTAAAGTTGTTGCACTGAAATTTTATATTTACAATGTCAAAAGTGCAGTATAAGTATTGTATTGTTCCTTGCTGCAAAAATACCACCATTTATGCTCCAGATAAAGTATTTTTTTAGTGAACCTAAGGATCCTTAAACAATGGTGCACTGCAATGAAGCGAGACAAAACCAAAAATGCGAAATTGTTTTTTTATGAAATTTCTCTCTACTGCTGTGAACGTTATGTTTCAGTAAATTAAGATTATTTTTGTTTGAATTGATTTAAAATTTACACTAACCAATTTGTTTTCGTTAGGATATCTTTTCTTTAACATTTCAGATCAATAACTCGCCTCATTTTATATTTTATTAGATCGTTAAGTATTCAATTAATAAACGAATTATAGATTAAAAAACAGTTGTTTGCGATTTTCAAATCGTGAATATATCCTACAGCATTATCGCCATAACTTTCACGCCCTGCTCTTTAGAAAAAAAAAGGAATGTTATTGACTCCACAATATGTTTAAACAGAGGCAGTTTAAAATTTAGTCCTTTTCTGTGAAGAAAACTTATACAAACGTATTGAATTTTAGGTACTACTACACATTGGTAATTGGGAAATTACTTTTGAGTATTGATGTCTTTAGAAAAAGTGGGTTGTTTTAAATACTTACAAAACAAAAGTATGAAAAAGAAAAGCTGTATTTAAGTTCTATTTAGAATTCTAGTAGGTTCACTGTAGTGAATCATTGTTACATTTGCAATTGAAATCAAAGTTCTAAAAAAAATTACAAATTAAGTTATGGCCGGGGCAGTTAGACTCTAATTAAGTAACTACATTTTAATTGATTAAATATCAAATGAAAAAACTTAGAAAATATATATTTTTTGACACTTATTTAAGTGAGAAGAAAAAAAAAAAAAAAAAAAAAAAAAAAAAATGCGAGTCTAGTTCAAAAATTAAAAAAAAAAAGTATACAACGTGGTAACCTTAAGACCAATCAAATTATATTAGAACTCTGAAAAACATATGAATGATAATAAAAATTAATGGAAATTCTATAATTTAAAAATCAATAATCTTTGAATTTTAACTCCTCTTATTTCTGAACCCACAAAGGTTGAATTTCTTGCTGAAAATGATATCGTACTGATAGAATCTACTCTTGGAAGGTTATCCGATTGCACTATTTTAAATCCTTGGTGTAACGGCATGATACATTGTAGGGACTATTAAAAAAAATAAAGATCAAATTAAAAAAATTCGTAATGAGTATTTTAAATATTAACGTGTGGAATTATAGATTATCCAAGCAAACGCTTTATTCAATGCACTACACGAGGTGGAGTTAGCTCGGGGTGCGGAGCCTTCGCGCATCCTGGTGTCACAGGTCAAAAGGGCTGTTTTCGGTCACGTGATGTTGATGTTTTTGCTCATATTTAATTGCATTTTTCATATTTAATGAAATGTTTTTTGAACATTTTGATTGAATATTCAGAAACTACATAAATTTTTCTCTCAGTAAAATGTAATATGCGATATTTTGGGTAAAGTGCAACTTCCCCATTCGGCCGAATTCAACTATTCTAAACATTTTATTCTTTTATCACAAAATATCAGTTTCTCACGATCAATCAGAATAAAACATAATTGCATCCATTTAAATGCATTTCCCCTTATTAATCCCAATCAAAGTTTCGATTTGTAGGCTAGTCAACCATTTTGTACACAAAACGGAAAATGTTTCTTTTTCTTTTTTTTGTGTACAAAAAATATGGGTTATATTTTATTGTATACTATTTATTAACGTGTTTTGCAATCAATTATTGTGTGTGTGGGGAGGGAGGAAGACAATGGAATCACCTGGGTTTCCAATTTAATACAAAAGCTACTTTTCCAGAATTCTCGGAATCTGACCGTGAAAACGCACACAAGAAAACTTCCCCTCCGGAACTGAAATAGCGATAGTTCACTTAGTCCGCCTGGTAACCCTAAAATATAGGTTCAGTTAGAATCGGTACAATCAAGAGACCTCTTTTTGTTTTTTTTACATATTTTACAATGCTTAATCTTCTATTTTTTTTTACGGAATTTCTGATATGAAAAGGATTTAATTTTGGTAACATATTTCAAATTATTGCCAACCATAAGGGTAAAATATAACATTATTTTAACTAAAAAAGTTAAGTAGAATATTCTTTAAATATTCCGGTTGTGACGATTTTAATGTTAAATGCCATCACTAGCGTTATTTACCGTTTAAATTTGGCGAAAAAACATCGACATTCAATTAACCGGAAAATTAGGTTATCCGGAAATCCTAATTTCCCGGCGATTCCAGATAATCAGGCTTTTACTATGATTAAATAAGTTGTGATGAATATTTTGCTTATTTTTCTCTTAATGTAATGCCATCTGTTTTTTTTTGTGTTTTTTTTGTGTTTTTTTTTTTTGAAGAGTTTAAATTCATTTTATGTGAAAAGGAAGACCATTTACTCTATCAGGGATGAGATTCTTCCATTTTTTGGCGGATTTCCTTTTTTTTTGTAATTTTGGAGAAAATCTGCTTTTTTGTCATTTTTTTCTCTTGAACTTCAACTTTTTTCTTTCTTTTTTTCTGCAAATTTCCATTTTTTCCTCCACTGCAAATTTTTCTTTTTCAAAAATTCCGCCAAAGACAAGAAATCTTCCATTTTCGAAAGAAAATTCTTGAAAAATATGCTCTTCCTTGCAGACATAACTCTTACTGGCATCGCTGGGAAAGGCATAGAATTCTCAAACATTGCCGGAAACGTATGGAATTCTCAAATCGTCTGTAATGTTGGCATCCATGTTTGAAGGAGGAATATTTTTCTATTATGTAGCAAAAAGATCTGTTTCTAGGGAACCTGTGTCCTGATCTAGGTGGTTTACACATGCTCTACATTCTTTCCCTTTTCATTTTATTTGTATGATTGTACGTCATTTGCGCATTGAAATTGTAAGATTATTATATGACAATTTCTTTTGAAGGCTGACTATTTTGATAGATTTATTTTTATTTTGTGACTACAATTAGAATTGACCACTATTCTCGTGATTTTGGTCTACACTATCGCCGAGAATTACGTTGTTGAGTGATGATAATTTTCTTCGGATTTTACGCTGATATAATAGTTGCTGATGTTAATGCAAAGATTTGTGCTTGTCAGACATAGTACAGTTAAACTGAAACACAAATTTCTGCTTTTTTTTACTATAATTTCGATAATTCCCGAGATTACAGATCTGCATTACAATTTTATTGGGCTTCTTGCAAGTATGAAATGCATGGAACTTGCGTACATTCAGATTTCCCCAAACCTCCGATTTACTGACAACTCTTCTTGCAGATTTCCTGCCTCTATCAGCATTATTTATATTAGTATGTGATGGCCATTTTGCTGAGATATACAGTGAGGAAATTGCCACTATTTTCACGATTATGGCGGTGCTGTCACAGAATTACACTGTTGCATGATGATTTTTTCGCTGAGCATTACGATGCCGTACGGATTGCTGTTGCCGAGATTTGCTCTACTATAGCGATTGCTATAGTCAAGATTTACGTTGTGATGTTCATTTTCGTTGAGTATCACGTCGATAAAATATCCACTATTCCGAAGGTTTGCACCCATATATTGTAACTATCGCCGAAATTTATGTGATAGTAAGTTTTGTAGAATGTTACGTCGATATAATCGCCTCTATTGCGGAGATTTACCCCAATATATTGGTTTCTAATGCTGATGGTTACGTTGGTGTAACGATCAGTTTGCTCTTTAATATGATTGCCGAGATTTGAGCCATTATGGTATCCGCTATCTCCTATATTTAAGTTAGAGTAGTGCTAATTTTCACCTAGGTTTGAGCCATTTTAAAGCAGTATTGTCGAAATTTGCAACGTCGTTTTGGTGTCATTCGCCTAGGCTTCCACTGATGTGATAGTCTTTATGTCCATAATTAGTGTGTGTGAGGATTGCGGGAAGGGTTCTTGGAAATTTTTTTGAATCCTTGAAATCCATGAAGTATGCTGTTTTAGCTACAATTTTCTATCAAAAAGTTATTACATATAATTCTTCTCATACTTCTTTTGGGTGAATGTTGCATCTCGGTAATGTACAGGTTGAAAATATGTTTTAATGCCTAATTTTAGATTTCTGATGCCCTTGATGTGTTAAACTTATTTGTTAATTAAACTTTTAAAATGTAAATTATTTTTTAATATAATGTTTTTCTTTTTTATTTCTTACTGAATAAAAAATAATTAAGTTATTAAATATTATTGTGTAATTTTTTAATATTGTAGCATTTTTTGGTATTTTACCTCTTAAACATGTTTTGCGTATAAAGTTTGATGTAATTTTTTTTGCTCGCGTATGATTTCAGTCTTTTGGGTCTTTAGGCAATCTCATCCCTGCTCTACATTCATATTTTCTGGAGGTATATCTGCTGCTTATTCATAACAAAAAATCCTAAATCTTTTAACTCTGGATAAAAATACATTTATAAATGGCTAAAAATTTTATTAGGTCTAATTACCAAAAACAGCCTTGTGGTTAGTTTGAGGTTTCAATGTATGAATTCTGGTTCTTACCGTGAGATTACTAAATTTTCCTGTGTAACTTATTTAGATTATTTCTACTTATCATATCTTAATATTTGCTTAAAATAATTGTTTGATTTTGTAATGTGATTTTGTTTATGGCTTGAATTTCCATTCGCAAAGAGATTCGTAAAAAAAACACGAAAAGTTAGGTTTTTTAAAATTTATAATAATTTATTTTTGATGCCCTAACAACCATGTTATGAAACGTGATATCACATAGTCATGCGATGTAACTGCGATATCACACAGGGTTCACATTGTCGTCCAATGTCTGTTTTAGAAAGGTTTTGCAATGTAACTTTGCGATATCACTGTGATACACAGGGATATCACATTTTGACATTCGTGACAAATTTGTGATTTTTGTGATATCACAGTTTGACCTCTATGTGATTTTGGTAACATCTATGTGATTTATGCGACTTACACAGCAAAACTCTTGTCCCCACGATATCACATTGTGATCAGTATGTGATCTCAGTAACTTTGCTGATATCTATGTAATTTATGCAATTTTCGCAACGAAAGCCTTGTCCCTGCGATATCACTTTGTGACTTATATGTGATCTTGGAGATTTTTGCGACAAATATGCGATTTTCGTAACTAATCTCACTTCACTGCAATATCACATTGTGATCAGTATGTGACCTAAGTGATATCTACATGATTTAGGTGACTTTCACAATCAAAGTTTTATCCCAGCGATATCACATTATGATCAGTATGTGACCTCAGTGACTTTGGCGACATCTATGTGATTTGTGCAATTTTCGCAACGAAAGCCTTATCATTGTGATATCACATTGTGATCAGTATGTGACCTCAATTACTTTGGTGACATCTGTGTGATTTGTGCGATTTTTGCAACGAAAGCCTTGTCTCTGCGATATTGCTTTGTGATTTATATGTGATCTTAGGTATTTTCACGTCACTGCAATATCGAGTTGTGGACGTAGTAGTGCTATTAATATTACAAGTACGATGGTACTTCTGCTGTCTAATTGGTGACAACCTAAGAATATGTAATGAATGTATGTAAGAATATTTAAAATTTACAACTATAAACTGTTATCAGCAACCTATATCTGCTCCAAGTACCTACTCTCACTTTGAAAAGGCTCAGTATCCTTTCTTTAAAGCAATGACTGGCCTTAATGGTATAATAAGTAGGTATAATCATAGTATCAGAAAATATTTGACGTCTTCAACAAGACTTTGGGAAGTAAAAACCTGTCTGCTATATTAAAAACCAATAAAACAGTTAACTACATAATTAGCCTTTAACCAATAGAAGTTATCAATTCCAATAAAGATTTCTCAGTTAAATATATACCTTAAAAATTGGAAAAAATATGACTAATTAATTAAAGCTTAATAGACAACCTGCAATGTATGTCACACATCTCAACTTCCTTTTACAATGAATGCAATGTTTTGCCATTTTGTACAAACCTTCTCCTTTAAAAGTTTAGCATAAAAGAATAATACTTAAATAATTTAATTAATTGTAAATAATTTAATTATTTATTAATTGGAGTATATAGATAAATATGCAATTAAAATAAGAGCAAAACCATAAAAAGTAATGGATTTATTTTATTGAACTTAAAGCAAATATATTAAAATAATATTGCTTAATCTGTAGTTTTTTTTTCTTTTCGGCAAGATGTATAATCTATCTGACTGCTTCTCCATCTTGACAGGCTTTGGACCTGAAAAATAAAAAAACAGGTTATTCTTAATTGTCAATCAAAGTGTCAACTTAAAATACACTAGTTTTAATATTGCCACTCACAATATAATTTTAAAATCAAATGCAATTTTAAAATCAAATGCAATTAATATGCAAGATGCTAGTTAATTAAATTAAAAACATAAAATCTGTTCTAATTTTAGTTATTCATAATAAAGTTATAGATGTATTTAGTGCCAACTCAAACAATTGATAATTATACTAAATTCTGATATTATTATAGGTGATTATTTGCAACTTTTACTAATTAATAGTCCCAAATAAAAACTATATTTTTTGTTATGGGTACATTCAATATATTTTAAGCATATTAACACCCGACCCATTTTTAATTTTTGAGTTAAATAATATTTTACTAAAAATGTAGTTCATTCATTGCACATTTAAAGAAAGCCTAAGAAATAAAATCTTACAAAATATAACATTCTTGCTGGTGTACTCGACATGATCTGATGCAAATGATAGAAGTTAATTTTGTCTAAAATTAAACTAGTATTTTTCAAGGTGTTTTTTAGAAACTATTTGACCCCTCAGGGGGTTAACTTTCTCAAAGTAAATACGGGCTTCACAACCCCTGGTTGCCCCAGTGATCTTTCCCTCCTTCTGTTATACCTTCCTATTTTGGTTTTGTATTTATTGTTTGGCTTCTCTTCCTTCCCTCGTTGTGGTTACCTCTTCAGAGGTGAGGGCTTCCCTTGAGAAGCTTTGTGCTGCTCTGTTGCTATCAACTTCTCTTGGGGATTATATCACCCACGTGTTTGCCGTGCGTGGAGACCTGTGTCCCTGGAAAGGGGGATCCTGGTAGTTGAGGGACGACATACTGTCCCAACACACTACTTTGGTCCTTGCTTCAGATAAACGGGAGGTGTACATTGGTCCCATGTGCATCAATCGGCTGGTCATCCGACTTCGTCGGCGGCTTGGGATCAAGCGTCCGGCTCGTCTACTGGGAATCTCGTTAAGGGTGGAGACATCTACAGGGACGAGCCGGTCGCGTATAGACACTATATAACCTGATGGTGTTATGCCGTGTGTTACAGTTTAGTTACTATTTTTTCTTGGTTTTTGTTGCTTGCCAGTGTGCACTATCCCTAATACCGAGGACTCCGTAGTGGGTGGGATTCTAGAGTCCGAATTTCTATTTCTTTACTTTATGATGGCTTCTTCTTCTCTCTTAAGCCCCACAGGAGGCCTAAATCCCCAAAATCCGCCTACTAAACGACAAAATGATACCGATGACATTACAACAGTGAAAAAACAAGCTCCATCTCTTAATTTGCCTTCATTTTTAATAGTACAATCTGAATCCGGTGAATTGAGAAAAATGTCCCCGTTTTTCATCCAAAAGGTGATAAAAGGTATTTGTGGCAACGAGTCTAAAAGCATAAAAAAGCTAAAGTCGGGTGACTTCCTTGTCCAAATCAAAGACCAAAGACAATCGCAATATCTATTAGCTGCATCGACAATGGGAAACATCACAATCAAAGTAACTTCTCATAAAGGTCTTAATTCAAGCAAAGGCGTCATCTCGGAATCGGATCTTCAACACGTTGCAGATTCCGAAATCCTAAAAGAACTTACTCCCCGAGGGGTTACAGATGTTCGCCGAATAACAGTTAAAAGGATAACAATATACTAAAAACCAAGCACATAATATTCACATTTAACTCTCCTACACTACCTAATAAGATCACAGCTGGCTACTTAATTTGTCTTGTAAGACCATTCATCCCTAACCCATTGCGATGCTTCAAATGTCAAAAGTTCGGGCATTCCAAGAACGCTTGCAGTGGTGACCACGAAGTTTGCGCTGTGTGTGGCAGCATTGAACATCTAAGCGAAGGCTGCAAGGCTGAGCTCACCTGCGTAGACTGCTCTGGAAATTATCCATCCTTTTCCAGAACATGCAAAACATTCCTTAAAGAAAAGAGAATACAGGAAATTAAGTCCCACAATAACATCTCGTATCCGGAAGCCCGAACTGTATATGAAACTACAATAGAAAATTCTATGGCCAAAACAATAGCTAAAGCAACTGCCTCCAAACCAACCCAAGTTAAGGCTACGGCCACTCAAACCTATATTCACATACCACATACCCCAATGTCACCCGAACAAATGCTTAAATGCTTTTCCTTGCCCGCCAAACACAGTACCTTTTCTTCCCAAACAAACCCAATTCCTGGTACTTCAAAATCAACAGAAAATCCACTCAAAACTTCTGTCAAACCCCCAAAAAAATAAAAAACATTAAAATAATAAACCTGGTGAAATTTTTAAAAAAGTGCAATCCAAAATCAAACATAATACGTAACAAAAAATGAAAACAAAGAGAGAGAAATCAGGTTCATCGGAAGCATCAACCGATGACGAAACTGATGTCATCTCGGCTCTTGACCCAGGTGATATGGAGGTCGACCCAGGCCTCGAGACCCTTAAGCTTCTTCAACCAAGAAGCAGGTCACTAGACCGGCGGATCGCTAATCTTTCCAAGTAACATTCAATATGTTATCTTGGAATTGTCGCGGTTTCCATCACAATTCGGTAGATATAAAACATCTTGTAGATTTACACAAACCTGTCTGTTTCTGTTTACAAGAGACCCTCTTGAAGCCTTTCCAGAGCTCTTGTTAGGGGATATAGTCCTCTACGCAAGGACTTTGTCTTCGGCGGCAGAGCTAGCGGTGGTGTTGCTGTATTTACATCTAACAGCAGTCCATCCACACCGCTATCGCTCACGACCACCTTACAAGCTGTTGCCGTTAGAGTAGCTGTGAAAAATGTATTGGTAACAGTTTACTCTATCTATCTTCCCCCTAATCGTAACATCCGACAAACAGAACTAGACAGGCTTCGTGACCAGCTTCCATCCCCTATTATTTTAATGGGGGATTTCAATGGTCACAATCCTCTTTGGGGTAGTCCAGACATTAACAACCGTGGAAGACAGATTGAAAAATGCATGGATGACCAGAATCTCTGTCTTCTCAATGATGGGCAACGTACATACTTCCACGGCCCATCGAGGACGTTTCCCGCCATTGATCTTGTCTTGTGTTCGCCATCTCTCCTACATCTATGGTCTTTTCATGTCAGGCAGGATCTCTTCAACAGTGATCATTTCCCCGTCCGTCTGGAGATGTTAGGAGTCGGTACTTTTCCCCCTGCCCTTATCCCTCGCTTTAAAATTGAGTTCGCAGATTGGGAACAGTTTTCTTCCCTCGTCCAGTTCTCTGACGAGATGGTGGACCAAGATGACATCAATGATGCAGTAAATTCTGTC
The DNA here is from genome assembly GCA_963978545.1 of Linyphia triangularis. Lineage (NCBI taxonomy): Eukaryota > Metazoa > Arthropoda > Arachnida > Araneae > Linyphiidae > Linyphia > Linyphia triangularis. The sequence continues at coordinate 55,023,509 of OZ021721.1, forward strand.
ACCCAGGCCATCTTGGAAGCTCCTCGTTTTTCCATACCTGTGACATCTACCAATCTACCGAAGATTCCAAAACCGTGGTGGAACAACGACTGTAAAATTGCCCACAAAAAGCAGAGGAAGGCCTGGGGTATCTTTCATCTATACCCCACTGAAGCCAACCTCATAGCTTTTAAATGCGCTCAAGCTGAAGCTCGTAGGATCTGCCGGCGTTGCCAGAAAGACTCTTGGATGCGTTACGTCAGCACTATAACATCGAATACCTCCTCTAAAAGGGTCTGGAACAAAGTTAATAAAATCAAGGGCCAATATCCTAGACACTCTATTTCTATCTTGGAGACTAATCTAGGAATGGTTTCAGATCCGGTATTGCTGACACTCTGGCTGACTTCTTTGTTAAAGTTTCCAGCAACTCGAATTATCAAGAGCCGTTTGCCTCTATTAAACGCAAAGCTGAGAAGACTAAATTGAATTTCACATCTACTTTGTTGGAAGACTATAATGCTGATTTCACCATGGCCGAGCTAATGCGAGCTCTTTCCAACACTCGCTGCCAGGCTGTTGGTCACGATGAAATCCATTATAGTATGCTGAAACATCTCGAACCTCTCCAACTGAAGTTTATTCTCAAGCTGTGCAATAGGATCTGGCGGGAAAATAAATTTCCGTCAGCAGGGCAACGTGCTCTTGTGATTCCAATAGTCAAGCCAGATAAAGACCCTAAGAGTAATTCTACAAGCCTATAGCATTGACGAGTTGCATGTGCAAACTTCTAGAAAAACTAGTCAATACTCGTCTTTTTTATTTGGAGCAAAATAATTGTCTCTCTCAGTTTCAAAGTGGTTTCCGTCGTGGTCGTTGTACACTTGACAACCTCCTGCTTCTTGAAACATCTATTCGGGAGGCTTTTGTCAAGCGGAACTATTTGGTGTCTGTATTTTTTGACATGGAGAAAGCCTATGACCTTACTTGGAGATATGGTATCCTCAGAGACCTACATAATTTAGGTCTCGGAGGAAATTTACCACTCTTCATTGAGAGTTTCCTTTCTCAGAGAGTCTTCCAAGTACGCGTCAACTCCATCTTATCAGATGAGTATATTCAAGAGCAAGGCGTTCCCCAGGAAAGTGTATTGAGTTGTGCACTGTTTATTATAAAAGTCAACAGCATTATGACCTGCCTTCCACCTGCAGTGTCTGGTTCGCTTCTTGTCGACGATTTCCAGATAACGTGCGCCTCAATAAATATGTCTCATATCGAAAGACAAATTGAACTTACCTTCAGAAGGATTACAGGCTGGGCCAATCAAAATGGATTTGTATTCAATGCACAGAAGACCGTGGCCATGCACTTTTGCAGGAAGCGTGAGCTTCATAACGACCCCGAGCTTTTCTTAAATGGAGATCAGATACCTATTGTATCAGAAACTAAATTCCTCAGTCATTTTTGACTCGAAGCTCACTTTCCTGCCTCATTTAAAACATCTGAGACTAAATGGCACTAGAGCTCTGAATCTTCTGAAGGTGCTTTCTAATACTTCCTGGGGTGCTGATACCACCTCCATGTTACGAATATACAGATGCCTTATTCGTTCCAAACTTGATTATGGTTCTGTGGTGTACGGATCCGCCAGAAAATCGGCGTTGATGCTTCTTAACCCTGTTCACCACCAAGGTGTCAGAATCGCGTCAGGAGCCTTCCGCACATCACCCATTCCAAGTGTACTTAATATTTGTCTGGAACGACCTTTGAAACTGAGACGAGACAAGCTTTCTATTTCATACTATTTTAAAATTAAAAGTCGCACATCTCATCCTTTATCTCCAAATATTTATAATCCATCACATATTAGACTTTTTAATGCACGACCATCCTGCATCCCATCATTTTCATTACGAATACGCCAAATTCTTGCATCTTATCATCTTGATAATTTCAGGGTTCGCCCTATCACTTTCACTTATCCACCCTGGCATACTCATGATATCAAAATATTAAATATATTTTGCAATTTAAAAAAAAGTTTTACCCCAGATATCGTTTTTACAAATTTGTTTTATTATCATCGAGAACATTTTTCTCATTTTAAAGCTATTTGCACGGATGGGTCGAAAAGCCAGGGGCATGTCGGAGCAGCTGCAGTTCACGACAATGTCATCATGTGACGAGAACTGCACCAAAGCTGCTCCGTCTTTTCAGCTGAGTCCCTGGATATTCTCTTGGCCTTGCAATTTATTTTAAAGCAAGACCATGGTCAGTGGATTATTTACACAGATTCCAAGAGCTGTTTAGACGCACTGAATAATCCACTGAAACAGACCCATCCTTCTATACAAGATATTTCAAACATTCACTTGACACTTGTCAATAGCATCGATATAAATAAACAACTGGATAGACTGCTTAACGCTGGGAAAATGAAGCCGTTGCCAGATGCCGTTGGTGGGATAAAAAATACGGATTGTCGAGGATTGAAAATAAAATTTTGGGCTGTACACAGCAGAAATGTCAATAGTAGACCTTAATTAGTAATGTGCTAAAAATATATATACTCTAGCATTTTAAAGGTTTTTCGCATTTCCATCCAACTATAAAAGTGAAATGTGATTGGTTAATCTTCCCACCAGCTTCGCAATCCCCGGCGCGTTTTTCTTTTTACATCGACAATGGAGCAGTCTATCCAGTTGTTTATCTATATCGATGGTCAATAGAGATTTTAATGTTATTTTTTGTTGGATCCCAGGTCATGTGGGGATCATGGGTAACGAGCGTGCCGATACTATCGCACGATCTGTAAGTGGACCTAAGAGCACTTGGATCTGCCCTGACGACGCAATAAAAGCTTGCGACACTGCTCTGTTTCTCACTTGGCAGGCCATGTGGGATGCACAGACAGTTAACAAGCTGCGTTCGTTTCAGCCCATAGTATCTGGATTCACGCCCATTCAGCAATCCCGGAAAAGGGAAGTGCTCCCGACACGTCTAAGAATCTTAATTTTTAAAAGAAGTACTACTGTTTGGCGCAGCATGGCCCTAGTGAAGCCCTTGCGCCATAAAACCCCAACCAACCAACTAGAAACTATTTGACAAAAACATTTAGTTGCACAGTGGGAATCAAAAATACCTTGTATGTTATTTTCTGTTGCATTTTTTTTGTGTGGCAATCCCTTTTCCTCCCTTTGCAAAACCAAAATTGATAAATGAAATGTCAATTTATAAGCTAAGAACACGCCGCCGTTTCTGATTAATAGTTCATTAACAATTGCACATAATGTTATTTGTTGAACAATGAAAGTAAATTTTTTCCTTTATTTTAGTTTTCTATGAACGTGTAGTATCGAAGGCATCGAATCGACGAGGCAAAAATCCTCTCTTCTTCCGTGATACTTTAACTACAAAAAGTAAATGTAATACCATTTTAAAAGTAGTTCTGCCTGTTAAACAATTCCGTTCCTTATTTATTGATAAATTGAACTTGAATGTTTAGAAAAGTTCTGTTGGACTCAATATGGATGCATGGGTTACGATTTGTCACTAGACTGACCAATTACATGAGCCTTGACGAGTTCTGCTTTCTGAATCAAGGTTCATTATATCACTCAGCATTAAAATAGAATATCTAACTCAGAAATTTTTTTTTAAAAGTAATTCCACCAAGCAATCCTAAATGTGCAGGCTGTGCACGTCCTACCAGAGTAAAAGGTAAAAATACAATACGCAAATGGCAATAACTCTTTGTAACAAGTAATAATCAATAAGCTCATCATTAAATTTTATTCTAAATGTTTAATATTTACTTTCCCATTACTTTTAACATGCAGTAAAATATCCGAAATCGGGAAATATTTAAGATCCGGACCCTTTCCAGCACTGTTCTAAAAGAAATTTCTCACAAAAAAAAGAAGAAAAAAAAATTACAGAAGTTTGTCCGTGTTCGAAAGTGATGAAAGCGAAAACATAGTGGTTAAGGATAAAATTAGCTAAAAACAATTAGTTAAAAGTATTAGGCACTGTAATTAAAGGATTAGAGCAAAAGCACAATTTCAGAATCGGAAATTATGGGGAATCAAAAAGAAAAGTTTAGTCAAATCTATTAAAACAACCTTAAAACAAAGGTTTTTCAAAACCACATCAAGTTATATAAGAATTTTGTTAGTTTATTCCATTTATATGTTTTATTGTATTGATTTTGTGTATGAATAATATGCTCTAAAATCCGGAAATTTAAAAAATATGGAATCGCCGAAGACCCAGTGATTCCGGATTTGAGATACTCTACTGTAAAGTCCATCAACCACTTTTCCTAAATATTCCTCTATGCCATACTGTGATGACGGTTAAGAATACAGGTTTCCTCAGACAAGTGAAGCTGGCAATAACCAAGCTATCGTCTAAATAAAGAATGGTATATACAGAGCCACTCGAGTGGCTAACGCGCGCGTTCGCGTTAGACGCCCGGGCTAGCGACTGCAGTGGCGGATCCACGCGTTTGCAGTGGCCAGGCCTAGCGTCCGTGTTTGTTATGATTTCGTTCCCCTTTCTGTATTCAAAATGTTTTGGTCAAGTGAGGATGATGAATTGAGCATGCCTATCTTATTAAGAAACGAAGAAAGAATATAACTTTAGGAGTGCGTCCCTTCTTATCAAGAAGGTCCTCAAAAGGTTTATTTCATACTCTGCATGACGATTTAAGAGAAGGCGACAACAAGTTTTTTTCTGTGTAAATGATTTTAATTTGTAAGTTATAATTTTTTAGATGTTACTTGACTTACTACAAGCACATTATTTACTGTAACTGTAACGCGTCAAAGTTGTCCATTAGTTGGAATAATAAGTTAATATTGTCAGTTATTTTTTTCTAAGAGTATTGGTGTACTTAGAAGTTGAGTAAATTAATTAAAAAAAACTTTCGACAGTCTTTTGTCAAACTTATATAATTAATATACACTGATTTGAAATTAAACGAAATTTATCAATTTTGTAGAAAATTCAAGGAAATTGATCACCACACCACACTATTTATGTAGTAGAAGCACTTATTGGAACTGCATAACATAGATGCATTAGCGACACGCGGCCATGAGTGCCGGCTGAATTATTTTCACGGGATTGTTAATGACCTCTAAAGGGAATGCAAGGTGGTTATTTTTTTTATTTTTTACTTTCAAATACCCATGTAAAACATAGGGTAATAAAAATGTAGTGTTCGCTAAAAAAAAAAAATATCGATTTTTTTTTCCCGTATTTCTCCACGTTTTGGAACATCCTGATCTTAAAAAAGTGATCTGGAAAAAATTTCTGTATGTGAGTACGTGGTCAGCATAAACTCTCGACAAATTGGCTTACGGTGTTCAAATTTGGTGTGAGGGTTGGTGATGGTCCAAGGACCTACCATTAAGTTTTTCGACAAAATCGCGCATGCGCATAAGGTAGCTGCCATTGAAAAAAATCACGTTTTTCAATGATTGCTAAAGAGCCGCTCTAACGATTTTGTTCAAAATCTCAGTGGTAATGCCTCTTAATGTGTTCTAAACCTTTCCATATCCAAAATTTCATTCAAAATGCTTTAATGGCGTAAAAAGTTGAAAAACGAATACCTTCAACATAAAATTCTCTTTCTTTGAGCATAGCTCATCGACGATCATTCTTTCTCCTCTTCGTAGTTTCACTTATAAGAAAGGATAACATAAGAATTATAGAAATAAACATCGCCAGAATGGGTATTTTGGCTTTTTTTTTTTAAAGATGCGTATAAGAATTATCGCAACAAAAAAAATATCACCAAACTGGCCATATTTTCTCAATAAATGATAAAAATATAAAAATGATAAATGACACAAATCCACATCAGTAATATAGTGTAATTGAAAGTTGTACGATGTGCCACACCCCTAGTTTTTTGCTTTAACTTTGATTTTTCAGTTGGATGTCTAAATGAAATTTTAATTAATCGTTTTGTATCAAATTTCTGTTCCGTTGAATATTTTAAAACCTATAGCATACTTTTATTTTCAGTTAATCGTACCACTTTTCTCCACATCATTTTAAAATTTCGAAAACCAGGGGGGGGGGGGGGGTGCACTCTTTTGTACCTACTTGGCGACGCCCATGTATATGGTTTTTTCCCTCCCCCCCTTCCTTTCCCTGCAAATTGCTTATTATGCCTTATATTATTTTAATTATCTTTTTATTTTCGCATTACATTCCCCTTTTATTATGTCAATATGAAATGTAAAACATTTTTTCCTCAACTTGTTGCATTTTTCGTCAAATAGCTTATACTAAACAAAAGTAAATGTGTTTTTTATTACGAAACTAAACTTCAATTAGTCATTTGCACTTTTAGTAAAAATGGAACATGATTATTCGAAAACGTGGTATGTGTGACGCATAAACGGGAAAAATTATACTTGATAATTCGCCTGTTTTAAAAACTCATCATTCCATATTAAAACAAAAAGTCACAATGATATATTTCTGACTCAAGCAGAAGCAGAAGTTGATCCCACAAAATAAAAATATGTGGTACCAAATGATTTTTCGTTTCCTTCAAACAAAAATATGCTATCAATGTGCCATGCATTTTTATATTTAATTTCATTTAGCAGCTGTCACCGACTTGCTTACAAACAGGATTTTTGAATACTATTTGACGATTTCAATTATCTTGAAGTTATCTATGGTTATAATTATGTTCGCAGGCCATCAAAGTAGGTAGAGGGAAAGTGTACGTGAGGACTCTTTCTCTCCCCCTACATTGATGAACTGCAGACTTCTAGTACAGAATTTCCGATTCGTCAAACCCAGTTTGAACAGCCTTCCAATATTTTCAATACAGTTGTTCTACACATTTTTTTTATGCCCCATTTTTAGTTTTTTCATTCAATTCGGTTTCCTTCTGAATCGGAATAAAAAAGAATGCAATAAAATGTCGGAAATTTCGACTCTTCAACTTTCTAAAACTTAAAGACCTAGACTCTTCCCTCCCCCCACCTCGCTAGCGTCGGTCCTGCATTTATATGCAATGCACATGTGCAAAACCTATTTGCAATACATCCAAGTATTACCTATTTGCAATACATCCAAGTATTACCTATTTGCAATACATCATGTTATACATATGTGCAATACGCAAGTGCAAATACATGCAATATTATATAAAAACAATATAGCCTCTATAAAAGCTTTTTTCTACAACGTAATGCAACATTTCAATTTATATCCTGAACAGCTATACAGCCCAATAATATTGCCAAGAGAAAAATAATCGTCGCATACAATTGTTTCTTACTAAATTTCGACAATCGATTGTCTTATTTAGCATGAAACAATCGATAGTTTGCCCTTTTTCGATACTATCGATTTTTCACTCGATTGTTCATCTGAACAATCGTTTGAACTATAGATATCAAAATAATCAATGTTCAAGGAACACTTGACACAGGGCCTGACCATGACAAGTTGGGACCCAATGCCGGGACACTTTCAGGGGCCTCTTTTTCAAAAGCGAGATTTGTGGGAAATTTGCTTAACAAAAAGTCAAATGGAGTAATATTAAAAATAGAAAAAGTTGATAAAGTAAGGTTAATATTGTATTCTAAATTTTTTTTTATCACAAATAAAGAAACAAATTTCAAACAATCAAATTTATAGATCAAAACTTTGTTATATATAGCATTGCATTTCACTATCACAATGTATAGTAATATCCATGACAACAATATCTGCAGCATTATTCACAATTTCAGAGTGAATATTCGAAGAGTTCGAAAAGCTGATCTCACAATAAATTCGTCAAGACTTTCTATAAATTTTTTTTTCTCTATCTTTTAAGAAGTCTTGTTTTTAAATTCTTTATATTGACTTCGACTTTGTGTGTTAGTTTGTTTGTCAATGAAAGCGGAATTTGCGGCTGTCTAATCAACCCCCTTACCATCATCCAATCAGGTTTAAACTTGGCAGATAGGTTCGATGTCGATGACAATGCATTCTATCAAATTTTGAGGTTGTTACTGTCACTCAAAGGTCGCTTTTACGGAATACTAATTAACCAACTTGGCGTCATCCAATCGCATTAAAATAACATTGAATCATTCATTGTTGAAACTCTTTCTTTTTGGCAATTTTTTTTTTTTAATAAATAAATAATAAAATTACTTTAAGCAGTATAAATAAATTATATTTCTATGTGAGAGCACAAATTCACGTCCTTTTTTAATAAAAAAAAATTGAAACGTAGTTTGCCACTCATTTTGCTGATACAAATGCTTTTGATATCGACGCTGTGTTAATGAATACAAAAATTGACAATGCATATCCGATTTTTTAAGAACTGTATTTTTATGGGTTATATTATTTAAGATTTTAAATGAGGGTTTAATTTATTTGATTAAATACACTCTGGGATACTAAACACACTTCAAGATTCATACAAAATGATTTTTATGTAAAAATTCTTTTATACAGATAAGAAAAGATATTCACATAACTTTTGTGAAACAAAAGTTACAGGTTTACAGCTAATTTCGGGGCCCCCTAAAATATTGGGCCCAAGGGTCAGGTGTTGTGGGCTTAGTCGATAATCAGGGTCTCACTAGATAACTGGGTCAAGGCAAGTCTATAAACAAATTTAATAAGCTTCAAAACAAACAATAGTCCTCTACCACAGTCGCGCACGCACACCAGAAGTAGCGAGGGTAGGTGACTGCAGTGGACAGCTCATGCCACAGACGCGACCGCTAGCCACTGCTGTGGTTCTGTATAATAAGCTCCATAGGATATAATGGTCCGCAACGTGCGCGTTAGAAGCTAACGCGCGCGTTCGCCACTAACCACAGACGCGACCACTAGCCACTGCTGTGGTTCTGTATAATAAGCTCCATAGGATATAATGGTCCGCAACGTGCGCGTTAGAAGCTAACGCGCGCGTTCGCCACTCGAGTGGCTCTGTATAATAAGGCCCTAACGCGAACGCGCGCGTTAGCCACTCGAGTGGCTCTGTATAATAAGGCCCTAACATGAAATCCGAGGAGAGTGACTCGGAGGTCAAGGTTATTTTGCCTGTGTTTGACAGTAATAATTACCGCAGATGGTCAAATAGGATGCTTGCGGTCTTGATGGGAAAAGGGTATTGGCGGTTGATTACAGGGGAATTGACGTAGCCAAATCCTGAAACTGCAAAATACTGCGATGTTAATAGTTTTTTAGATTAGAAGAAAAATGTTATGCTACTATTTATTCTTGTTTAGATGAAATATATCAAGAATTTATTGATGATACTATAAGCGGGAAAGAAGCATGGGAAGTTTTTGTGTGATAACTTTGATATGGATTCGAGGGCAAGACTTGTTCAAAGATTAGACGTGTTCTTTAGCATTAAATTTAAACCCAAAGTCAAGACTATCGGCATGTTTGTTCGAAAAGTTAAGCAGGCAGCTGCAAAATGTAACGAAGGCAAACATAAATTAAATGACATTTATGTAAGTTTTCAGTTAATTAATGACTTACCGGAAGAATTTAATGGGGTTGCACAGAAACTGTACACGGTACCAGACGAGGACTTTACTGTTGAGAAAATATCGGAATCGCTATTACTTGAAAATAGTCATTTAAGTTTAGTTTGATATGATAAGAATAAAGATTTGGATAGCATTTTCGCAACTAAAAACTGTGAGACTGGTATGTTCAAGGTTAAACCGAAAACAGGATTGTAAATAATAAGAAAGTTAAAACCCAGAGAGTTGGTCAAAAGTATACGGATAAAATCGGTACTTGCTATGTATGCAGTAGGTTTAACCATTTAGCAGCACTGTACAAAGAAAAGTTTAAAGCTAAAAGTGGTTAATCGCGAAAAGGTACTGGTACTGCAAGTTACGGTAAAACTTGCTTAGCTGAGGCGGATTCTGATAGTTTAGATAGCAAAGACCCAAAAGTTAGCTATGAAGTTGGATTGGTTTATGAACCTAATTTTACGTTTCACTTTAGATCAGCGTTCACCATTAACTTTTAGAGGCAGGCTATATGACTTATGTTGGAGCTTTTCGCGGGCCGGATTCTCTAATATATGTATTTTTATTATCGATTTAACAATACATAGCATTTCTGAAAGCCGTAAAAAAAGATATTTTAATCTTAATCAAATTACAATTGATATTTGATTATTTTTTTTAATAATTAAAAAATAATAATTTTCATTATTAGTAAATTAAATTCTAAAAGAGAAGTGAATCTTTTGTTCGATCGTGACCGTATAACTTGACCTAACTTTAAAGGAAACTATTTAAACTGTACTTCCAGATTACTCTGTTTTAGTTGGTTTTAATCGATATAAGTTGTGACACGATAGTGGTCGAAATCGTTCAGTTTATTTTGTGACAGTGTCGATGTCTGTCGCAGTATTTTTTTACAGCCAATCTTAACTGAATCTTATTTGGAAAATTTATTAAGTTATGCCTGTATTTTTTTTTTAGGAAAGCCATCTTGCTGAAAGTTTATTTATATAGTTTCTTCAGACACGTAGTGAAGAACCCTGTTCGACATACTTAACACATACTATAATATTTCGGAAAAATTACAATTATGTAAAAAAAAAATTCATACAGTGAAATTTTTTGTTGGCGGGCCACAGAAATATCCGTCGCTGGCCAAATCCAGCCCGCGGGCCGCGTAGTGTCTGACGCTGCTATAGATATTGGTGCAACTAATCACTTCACAAACATTAAGTCTCATTTGTTTAATTATCGGCCTGTTGAGAAACGTAATTTATCGGCCGCTACTCGTAAAGGAGATGCTCCTATTTTAGGTAAAGGTTCTGAGTTTTTTGTTGATTGTGAAGGAGTTAAGAATGTGCTATATTTAAAGGAAGTACTTTATGCACCAGATCTAAGACGAAATTTGCTTTCAGGGAATTTATTGGATATAAAGGGATTTACAACAGTTTGTGGAAACGATAAAGCAGTTTTTGCTGAGGGATATCCTACATGGGATAAAAATTTAGAAACCGAGTTTATTGAACCGCAGATTGCATTTGTGTCTTCTACGAAAGATGTAAATATTTGGCACCGCCGTTTTTCACATTTCAGTGTTAAAAAGTTAGTACTGATGTCCAAGAATGGGACCGTGATCAGTTTGCCCATAGTGAAGGAATCACCGAAAGACGTTTGTGGTGTTTGTAGGCAAGCTAAGTCTAAAAGATCTTCTTTTAAGAGCTTACCTAAAAGTAAAGTAAAATGCCTTCTAGAAAGAATACATATGGACGTTTGGGGTCCTGCACTTGTTAAGACGGGAATGGGTCAACAGTATTTTGTATCAATGATTGCTGAATTTTCAGGTCGCATATGGATGTACTCGATGATGAACAAATCTGAAAACCCAAACCAAAAATTTTAGCAGTTTCTCTCTATGGTAGAGAGACAAACAAATAAGAAATTAAAAATTGTTAGAACAGATAATGGCACGGAATTTTGTCATGGGGGAATTTGAGAAATTTTTAACTAATTTAGGAATAAAACGGGAGCGAACTTCTGTGTGTAGCACGGAACAAAATGGGCGGGCAGAAAGATTTATTGGTTATGCTTTTGATGGGGTTTGAGCTTTGCTCTTAGAGTCAAAATTGGAAAAGAAATTTTTGGTTTGAGGTTCTATTTACATTTGTTCACGTAAGAAATCGATGTCCAGTAGAAAGGAAGGACACAAGTTCATTGGAACTCTGGCATGTATCCAAACCATCAGTTAAGCACTTAAAGGGTTTTGGATGCCTAGCTTTTGTTCATGTCCCTAAATAAAAGTTGGTTGTATTCAGATTATCTGGCGCCGTCAGCAACACGAGGGCTATAATGCGCCGAAACATTTCGTCATTAGACAAGCCAACATACATTTACAAACACCCATGACGGACACACACGGGACTCGAACCCGCAACCTCGCGGTCTAGAAGCCAGCACGCTAACCACTATACCGTTTGGTCGGCCCCCTAAATAAAAGAGGGATAAACTATCTTCCAAAGCAAAACCAGGGATAATGGTTGGCTACGCTGCGCGTAGATGTGGTTACCGGATTTATCTCCCAGAAAATGGTAAAGTTATTGAAACAGTCCATGTTAAGTTTGACGAACAAAAGACCGCAGTGGATGCAATCCTGGGCCATATGGTAGTCGATTTTAAGTCCCTAAATAAGACTGTTACCCCTAAAGTGAAAAACAAAATAAAGCGTTCCAAACTAAATTTATGAAGTGCAATTAAGTATAGTTCCTCAGAAATGAGTACTTCAGACGATGCTTCAGGATTTGGTGATGATAATTCTGATGCACCTAGTATCTCTAAATATTCCTCTAAAACTAAATCAGAATTATCCAAACCTAGTTTATCAGGATCGAGTAAGTCTGACGAGGATTCTAACGAATCTATTTCCCATAGTGATAGTAAAATTGATTCCCCTGAAGTTTCAAAAGACCAATTACCTACTAAGGTAGATTGGATTCGAATAAAAAAACTATGTAAAAAGGGTACTAGGATTGATGTATATTATAAAATTAAACATGTTAAAAGACTAAGTCTCTAAAGGACATTAAGTATTATTGTGATAAACAGAATATATTTTTTGATGAAGGACTATATGATTTTTCTCCAACTGGTTGTTTAGATGAAGTAGAGGTTAATTTAGTATTTGTCCCAAATAATGTAACTGAAGCTCGATCTTGTAAAGATTCAAAAGAGTAGGAAAAAGCTATGATTGATGAACTTAAGACAGTGAAAGAACAAAAGGGATGGGAATGGGTCCCTCCTCCCACTGACAGAAAGATCAAAACTATAGATAGTAGATGGGTTTATGCAATAAAGCAAAATGATAAAGGGGAAGTGCAGCGATATAAAGCATGTTTAGTTGCACAAGCGTTTTCACAATGGATAGGTGAACCATATAATGAAATATTTTCAAGAGTAATCAGTTTCTCATTAATGCGTCTTTTTTTTACACTGTTTATTATGTATATTAAAATGGAAGGATTTACAATTAGATGTAAAATGTGCTTATTTATATGCTAATTTGAAAGAGTATATTTACATGAGACAACCACCAGGTTTCATTTCTTTAAATTAAAATACTTGGTACTGTAAATTAAATAAAGATATTTATGGCTTGCACCAGTCTAGTCGAGCTTGGTTTGAAGAACTTCATTATACACTAATGTCACTTGGTTTTAAACCATTAAAATGGTGCAACTGTGTGTATATGTACAGCACTAACATTTTAATATTGGTATATGTAGATGACATAGTGGTATTTGGGCGGTACGATGAAAATGTAAAATTGGCTGTAGATCTTATCAGTCAAAATTTGTTGTGAAGGTTTTAGGTGAAATCCGAAAGTTACTTGGTGTAGAACTACCGAGAACAAATGGTGTAATGAAACTGTCAGTCAAATCAGTCATCAGTCAAATTATATACATAAAATTAAATCTAAATTTAACTGGATTGAAAGCATTCCTACTAGTCTACCGATACCTATAGGGACTCAGTTGTCAAAGAAAGATTGTCCAAAAACTTGGAAAGAATACTTGGAAGCTAGTGGATTGCCTTATTGTAATCTACTTGACTGTCTATCTTTCCTGGCTAGTAGAACTAGACCCGACATAATGTACGAGGTCAATATTCTATCACAATTTCAAGAGAATCCTGGTGTTTTACACTGGAGATCTTTTATTAGATTGTTTAGTTTTGTAATTTCCACTCCTCAATATGGTATAAATTTATCTAGAGCAAATAAGTGTCAGATAATTGGTTATTCTGATTCCTCTCATGCACAAAATATTGATGATGAAACATCCATCAGTGGTTATGTTGTATTTTTAGATAATGTGTCGATAAATTGGTTAACTGCCGAATAGAAATGTGTTGCTCCCGGTACAATGGCGTGTGAATATATTGCTCTAGTTGATGCTTTTAAAGAAATTACTTGGCATATACGGTAATGAATTGATTGATTTAAATATTGTTATGGACAAATCCATGTTATATTGCGATAATAACGCAGCAATATACTTTTCAAACTCACCGATTGAAAATAGGAGAACCTGACATATTGATATTAAATACCATTTTGTTGGGGACTTATTGAGGAGGAAATTATTTTATTTAATTTTTGTAGCCACTGAGAAGAATGTGGCGGATTTGTTTAAGAGAAATTTTTCACAAGAACGTTTTGAGATGTTTTGTAATTTATTGTTTAATTAACTTGATCTTGTATCGACAATGTACGATGGGGCCAGATGCTGGCCAAAAGTGTGTTTATTATTTTGTTTCGTTCATCGCTGATGCAAAACAGTAGTTGAATGTGCCGCCGCTTGTACAATGCCGCGCATATGCTATAATGCGCATGTGTGCGCTATATTGTGTTCTGGTATAAAAGAGCAAGTAGCTCTTAGTTTGTTATCTTCTTATGGTTTTTGTGGCTGATATATACTTTAAATAAACATTTTTAAATTACCCTGTTTCATGTCTGTTGCTTACCTAGACTTTAAATTAATTTTATCTCAAACAAACTATAAGTCACAAAGTGATATCGCAGGGATAAGGCTTTTGTTGCAAAAATCCCATGAATCATATAGATGTCGCCAAAGTCACTGAGGTCATCTACTGATCACAATGTGATATCGCTGTGACATGAGATTCGTTTATAAATTCATATATTCGTCGCTTAAATCAGATAGATGCACCAAAATCACATAGTCAAATTTTGATACTACATAAACCACAAAACTAGCATAAATGCCAAAATGGGATATCCCTGTGTATACTAGTGATATTGCAAAATTATGTTCCATATCACATACATGTCACATTGTGACTTATTTGTGATTTTCATTGTAAAATTATTTTGCGATATCACAAAGTAAAGTCACTACATCGTCACAGTGTGATGTCGCTGCAATATCACACGCAAGTTGTAAAGTGATGTGAATTTTTGCGACATTGCTGTGATATCCCATGCAAGTCAGAGTGTGACAGTGATCTTTGCTACGAAAAACTTTGTTGCAGTGACGTAACTGTGACAAGCTGGTTATTAGGGTGGAAACAAATACTTTATTTAGTCCTAAAGTATATGAAGGAAAAAAATGTTAATTTGGTTGATGGTTTCACAGAAACAATTGTTCTTGAGTGCTAAAAAATTGCTCCTTGTTCACTTATGGGACTTTTAAAATAACCAATTATGTGTTTGAAACTTAAATTAGGCTTATTTAACTGTATAAAAATAAACAAAATAATTAAAGAAATTTTTTGCATAAAATAACAAGTGGCAGATCGTAAACATTTTTCTCAAAAATTATTTCATTGAAGAATCCAAGATATGTAGTTTCAATAGTTGGCTGTTGAATTTTTAGACCCTGATATGTTCTAAAAGAAACAAGAACAAGTTTTTTGTGAATCTATGTCTATTTAAGAGTGATTAGTTAAATAAATTGCAAGCATAATATACTTTAGTTTTGTATTGAACATATTTGTTTTTCTTTTACTTTTAGGGTGTTTGCTGTGTATATGATGTAATTATTGTTTGCAAGTTGGATTTACAAGATGTTTTTTGTAAAGTGTTTCAAAAACAGAATAGACATTTTATGTCTTTCTCTACTGAAAACAAGGTTTTGTATAAATTGTATATCTATTTAAATAAATTGATGCATAAGAAAATACAAAATGCTTTCAATATGTTTTTGTTGTTTAGAAACTATATTAACGTACTTAGTTTGCATTAACAAAACTAATGTGTGACACCGATCCATAAAATGCATTATTTTTAGTGTTCGTACCATGGTGTCTTAAACGCACACCTCATCAAATTACTTTTATGTTTGCCTGTCCTTCCAAACCATTTAAGATTTAATAAAATATAACTGGTTGGATTATTTAAATAAAATTTAGCACTTACAAGGAGACCTTACGGTCTCGGAAATTCAGATCGGGATGAAATTCGGCAGACTGATAGTATACCTTAAGAGTATCCACACTGTAAAGCAATAAAACGCACTAGCCAGAAGATTCCGAGAAAACAGGCTCTAAAGTATTACGCGCATCTTATATACTAGTAGAGATTTTTGCTCTGCAAACGAACGGTGGCTAACGTGCTTGGTTACCGTACGGGCGATCCAGGTTCGATACCTCGTGGGGTAAATTTTTTTTTCTTTTTTTCCCCAATTTAAAAAGTGACTGTTACAGCTAATTGAAATTTGAATTAAAGATAATACTTTATTTTTAAATACGTAATGTATTTTTAATGAAGGTACATTAAAACTCTATTTACTATTTTCACAAACAAGTGATTATAAATTTTGAGATATTATAAGATGTAGAGAAATAAGTGATTTTCACAAAAAAACACGAAGAACCAGTTTCTATATGGAAGAGTAAGAATGTTGTCCTATTGTACACAAGCAGGTAGTCAGAAATTTTCAAAACCCTAAAGGCACTTTGCGAAGTCGATTTTTATAGACAGGTGAAAATATCTAATAAAGCGTATGTAAAATTGCTCGTATCTGGTTGAAAATAATAGAGAAATAAATACCCGTGAAGGACTGCACAAAAATACAATCAATAGTCTATCATCAACTGTCATCATCAATTTTTTAATAAAATGATCCGGTATGCCTGGTATGCTTCCAAGTTTTCTGTTGAAAGATATATTTTCATGAATATGAAGTATGTTTTCCAACGAATCTTTTGCAAAAAGGTTGTTCCTGTAAACAATCTTCCTTTATAAATTGTGCAAGATGTCAAAACTGTTTTTGTTTTCCATGTTTTTATGATAAGTGTCATTCTGGTGTATGTATATGAATAAATAATTGATAAATAAAAACTATATGTCAAAATCCATAGATAAATTAAGTCCTACCCTAATTTTGTTGCCGTGGTAATTAGAATTTCAATTTATATCTATTTAATGTATCTCTATTTTCTCTATTAAAAATACATTACGTATTTAAAAATAAAGTATTATCTTTAATTCAAATTTCAATTAGCTGTAACAGTCACTTAATAAATTGGAGAAAAAAAAATTACCCCACGAGGTATCGAACCTGGATCGCCCGTACGGTAACCAAGCACGCTGACCACTTAGCCACCGGGCAGTTGCAAAGCAAAAATCTCTACTAGTATATAAGCTGCGTGTAATACTTTAGAGCCTGTTTTCTCGGAATCTTCTGGCTAGTGCGCTTTATTGCTTTACAGTGTGGATACCCTTAAGGTATACTATCAATCTGCCGAATTTCATCCCGATCTGAATTTCCGAGACCGTAAGGTCTCCTTGTTAGCCAATCCTTATAGACAAATGAGATTTTTTAAACAAATTTCATTAACTTTATTCATTTATTACTTTTGTAACCTTATCATTTATTACTTTTGTAACCTTTTCTTTAATTCGATTGTATACAGTACCAAATAAAAGCTTTGGACAAGAGGATTTCAAAAATATGTGCCATGTAAGGCTTGTTTTACAATTCATAGATAAAGCATGTAGTTTTCAGGAAATGCTTGTCCCCCATTTTAATTCTGAAACCTACTTGTAGGTTTAAAAAAAATCAATAAAATTATAAAAAAGGAAATCAAATTATCTGGCGCCATAAGCAACACAAGGGCTAAAATGCGCCGAAACATTCGTCATTTGTTTTGTGTTTGGTTATGAAACTCTTTGGTATGTGAGAATCTGCATGTCTCTTCATTTAAAATATTTTGTTAGATTATATTGTCTAGCTAAAGTATTTTTTTCTGAATATTGAAAATTCAAAGTACTGTAAATTTATATGCCTGAAAAAATTATATCCTAAATCAGTAACAAACCTACTTGGTTTTTTTAAAAAATGAACTTTTATGAAATGCTATTGAATGTGTTATAAAAGTTATTTTAGGAAACTTGCATAATTTGTTTATCATAAAAATGATTTTAAATAAAATTGGTTAAGTTGCATTTCCTTGATCAATGTTCCAAAGAAAGCTTGAATTAGTGAACATCATAAATTTGCACTGTATATGAAAAAGGAAATTTGAAAGTTGAAAAATAATGAATATCCTAGTGATCATGAATCACCAGGGAAATTGCATTCTTTCTCCTTCTGGACATCTTGATCTCTATTATCCTTCTTCAAATTTAAAGTAAAATTTTAACTCGCTTGGCGCCAACCAAACGGTATAGTGGTTAGCGTGCTAGCTTCTAGACTGCGAGGTTGTGGGTTCGAGTCCCGTGTAAGGCATGGATGTTTGTAAATGTATGTTGTCTTGTAAAATGACGAATGTTTCGGCGCATTTTAGCCCTTGTGTTGCTTATGGCGCCAGATAATCTGAAAACAACCAATTAACTCTCTTGCCCTCTCTATTGTGAGAATGCAGGCCTTGATTCACTTGAACTTTTACTTTTATGAATCTAGAGGAAACTTAGTTACTCTGTGTGCTAACATTAGTTATTGGTTTGTTATTAAATTTTAAAATTCTAAAACTTATAATTCCTGTCATAGAAAGTTGGTTTCATATAAATCTAAGATTTTGTATTCTTAAAGAATCTATTTGTTACTTTTAAATATTTAATGACTGAAATTACTTGCTTTTTGTGTTTTAGAATATGTGTGAATTAATAATATTGTTTTTGAATTCCAGAAAATATTTACCTTATTTTTTATGAAACAAATTATCCTTTTTCTTGGAGCTTGTTTTTTATTATCTCTGAGATGGTATATCATGGGTGCTTCAACTCCTGTCTTCCAGCAAGTTGATAATCCAGCATCTTTTGAAGAAAACATATTTGTGAGAGTAAGTTAGACTATATTTCAAATTACAGATTTTTCCAGTAAAGTCTTTCGAAACACTGCTAATAAACTTTTATTATTTCAGGTTATAAACTACCACTATATATATTCAATGAATATATGGCTTTTGTTTCATCCATATTGGTTGTGCTTTGACTGGTCCATGGGTTGCATACCACTCATAAAATCTCTAAATGACAGTCGCTTGCTTGCTGTCATGATATTTTGGGCCTTTTTTTCCCATCTCTTGTACAGCATAATTTCCCATCCAGATAAAAAAATTCGAAGGTAAATGACAGTAGTATTTTTAATGTTCATATTTTATGATTCGTTGATGCAATTATAAGTTTTTATGGTTTTATTCATGTATTAATCATGAATTGTTATGCTTATGTTTTGTAAATTTTGTTTATGACTCAACAGGCATGAACACATTTACTGAGAAGTTTTGCTCAACAATAAATTGTGTTTATCAACAATACATAATAGGCTTAAAATATTTACATTTTGAATGAAAAAAAAAATTATTTTCGAAATAATAAAAATTTTCTCTGTCTTAAATGTTTTTTTTGCAAATCATTTCCATGTCTGGTTGCTAGAAACATTAAAGTGTGGAATGACTAAACACTTATTGAAATATTCAAAAGAATATTGATAGAGTATATAAATACAGTGACGGACCCTTTAGCCGGCACGCTCGGGACCAATATCATCCCGGTTTTCGGAATTTGCCGGATTTCGGGTCCGTTCCGGAAAAAACGCCAATAACGACGTAGTTGTTTTGGTAGATCGAAAATACGTATTCTCCCCCTCCCTTCTCCTTCTCACATCCCGTACTCCCGATTGTTCTGGAGGGAAATGTAAACATTGTCTGCTTCTTCTGCTTTAGTCAAAACATTTATATTTCTGAGAAAATAGGTTTAAATAACATACATTTGCAATTAGAAAACGATATAAATATTTATTTTTATTTGCCTACAAAAAGAAGAAAGATTATTTGGATGTCGATGGCACATTTGTAAACATTTCACTTAGTTTTAACTGATTTAAGTGTTTTGGCTTTTCTTTCAAGAGAATCTCTTGTATTTTGTAAACGGACATAATTTCATGTTCAGAAAAAATGACTTTTGCTCTATGCCGCGCAGAAGCTTCTCCTTTAACGTTAAACAACGCTCACTGGAAACTTTTGTTTCGGGTTCGTCATTGCTACCATCCGAGGAATCGTCATTATAAAATTCCACCACGAGCACGGGCAGAATAAACGCGGTTCAAAAAGTTTTGCGTAAATGATAAATTTTTCAACGTGTTCTGTTAAGGTATGGTTAGATGTCACACGAACACATATGCTTTTCTTCGTTTTCATTGCCGATTGGCCAGTTTTGACTTTCGGTTGGTGGAAGGAAATGGGGGGACAGGGATTTTAGTTGCGAAAAACGTTTTCCGAGAAAAAATTAGTGACGCCAGAGTTGAAAGGACGGCTTGTGCTCTAAGTTGAAAGGGTCAACTGACCTTGCCATCGACCTTGAAATGAGGTGGGAAAGAATTAGGGGTGGGGAATTTAGCGACTTCCATACGAAAAATGCGATGTGACGTCACAGTGACGTAATCGCTCAATTCGGCTCCGATTTCCGAAATAAAAAAAAAATCCTGAAGCGTGCCGGTTTTCAGGTCATTCCCGATTTCGGGTTGCCGGATAAAGGGTCCGCTACTGTATTTAAAAACAAAAGCCAAAGTGTTTAAAATAACAAATGCAATCAATTTAGAAATTTCACTTAAAAAAGTCCCTGGTAAGCTAAGATGTTTTATGTGGATCCATGTTTAATTGTTCTTGGCTATTTAATTGATATTGAGTAGAAGAAAGGATTATATTTTTTCACAATATAATGAAAGAATATTTAATCTTCACAATGTGTGAGTTCTTGAAACCTTTAAAAAGTGTTTAATAATCCATTGTTTTTCTTGCCTTTGGAACCTGACAAGAAATTTAATTAAAAATATATTACAGTAGTATAGTAATAGAACCACCATCACATACACCTGTCAGTTATAAACAACCATTGCAACAAAAGAATATAACTATTCATGACTTGAAGCTAGAAGCTGTGCATAGATGGCACTGTATGCTAGAAGAAACTTGACTTGACTTCCATTGTTGTTTGATATCCATATTTATGTATACTAATCCCATCATTTTTGTTTGATTTTTTATTTAAACTTGCATTATGTATAAAGTGTACTCGATGTTGTGTTGTTCCAGAATGTGGCATGACAATTGGAGCTAATAATCTTTTGCATATTAAAAGCCACTCGCTTCCGAAAACCAATTTGATTTGGTGTTTCACCTGGAATAAAATAAGTAGCGAATGTGGTTTGACTGCAGTAAGTTCTATTGTACTGCAGTAGAGCATCAGTTATCCAAAATATTTTAGCTGGGGGTGTTTGGATAACTGATCCAAAAAACAGCGATATTAAAAATAAAACTCTATATGTTTTGTATAACATGTCTCATAGTATCTTTTGCAAAATTTATTTAATTTTGGAATGTTTATATGCGATTTGCAATCCTTTCTTATTCCTGTTAAATAATCTAAACAGCTATTCACTTTTTTTTAAAGAATTTTTTTTTTTTACTTCTGATGTAAAAAATTTATCTTCAAAATGAATTAAACAAATTTTTCTTCGAAATGATAAAAAACCAAAAAAAAAAAAACCCAAAAAAACATGTTTGTGTAAATTTAAAAAGGATTTATTTCTTAGAAAATATTTATTGCATTTGAAATCCCTTCTTGTGCATATTAATTAATCTTAACTACAATTCATTATTTTGTTTAAATTGTACTTTTAATCCTTCATATTTCAGTAAAAATCCGATTATCCAGAATCGCCTGGAAATTTGGATTTCTGTATAACTGAACATTCCTTTTAATTGAAAGTTGATGTTCCAAATTCTCATTTTAGTGACATGTTAAACTGTAATTGTCCTTAGTGGTGTTTCTTAACATTAAAATAGTCACAACTGGAGTATTTAAAAAATATTCTATTTGAAGGTCTTCTGCAAAGAACGATCAGAGTTTGTTTTTCTCAATTCCCCAGAAAAGCTGATTAAAAGTTTCAAGTCTCCGGGTTGGGGTAAATGGTTGCTCAAAATCTCACGTACCATGATATTTATTTGCGAGAGGACTCCGCTTAGTTAAACTATCTGTTATTACCTTGCAGATGGGAAGAAAACTTCGATTTCGAAAAATTTGAACTATGATCATTCTTTGCCTTGGCTCTTTGTTTGACATTTTTAGTTACAATAATATATTTTACCATTACAATCGGCAATAATGTGAAATCTGTTACAAAAATTAATTTATTTTCATATCTTAAATTCTTTAAAAAACAAACATTAAGCATTATAAAATATGTATAAAAAATTTGAAAAGTCTCCCGATAGAACCAATTCCAACCAAACCTATATTTTAAGGTTTCTGGGCGGACAAATTGGACATATTGTTGTTTCCGCTTTGGAGGGAAGTTTTTCTGTACATGTTTTCTCGTTCAGATTCTAAGAATTATGAAAAAAAAAATTTGTATTTAAAACTAAAAACTGCTTACTCCAGAGATTCCATTATTTGTCCCCCTCCTTACAAACAATTCTATTTTGTACAACCTTCAAAGTGCGTGTCATAGGAAAAAAATTTGCATAGAAAAAAGGAATATGATATAAGAATTGTTATGCAAATTGGCACAGAATTCCAGATAATTTACAAATCATTCAATTTTGAATTTGATTGTCTAGTTATTGACTAATCTAACAAATATTGTTAAAACTAACAATAAAATCATTGTAAAACAGATTTATTTTGAAATTGATTGCAAAATACAATAATAGTGTTTAGCTAAGTTTAACCCATACTTCTTGCACAAAAATATAAAGGGATGCAACATGTTATTTAAGTTTGACTCCATATTTAGTGTATTTATTTTGATTTTTTAAAAATTCATTTAATGTTGGTATGTTTTCTGCAAACAGCTGTTAAAGATAGTATTTCATTTACATTTAATGTTTTAATTGAAAGAAATCATAATGGTTGCTAATGGTGTCAGTTTCAAATCCTGGGTTGAACTTTGATGTCCGGGATCTTGTTAAGTGGGCCATTTACTGTTTTGTGCACAAAGTGGACTAACCTACAAATCCAAACTTTAATTATGAATGTACGAGGAATTATAACAGAAAATACATTCCATTTGCAGCATCTGTTAAATGAATGCCATTAGGTTTTATTCTGCTTTGTGGGAAACTGGAATTTTATGATAAAACAGGGTATCTACTGGTCCAAAAAATATGCATCATAAAATCATAAATGTTGTTTAAAAAATTTATCTCCTCCAGGGATGTAATTCCTACGTCAATCAGCAGGCTTCCGTTTTTTAAAAAAAAATTTCATATTTTTTGTCACACATTTTAAAGAAAATCAGCTGTTTTCAGCAAATTTTCCATTGATCTCAAGGATAGTGACTTCTTCCTCATTCGGAAGTTTTCTCGCTTCAAACATGGTGAAATTTTGAGGATTTCAGGTTTTTTTTACCAAAATTTCGATCATGCCTATGATCGATGCAAATTCGCTTTGAAATTTCTGAAAATAACAGATTCTGTGTATGTTCAGATTTCCCCAAATCACCAATGGAATTACTACTCCTCCCCCTCCCTCATTTTTTCTAATGTTTTGCCACTTACTAGCATTATTTACTTTGGTATGGTGTTGCAACGACTGCTATTCTTGCAAATTACGTTATTGTAGGATGCTCCTTTTCCTCAGTTGTTACGTCGATTTAATAGTCACTGACGTTATTGCTGAGATTGCACTTGTCAGACATGGTGCAGTTTAGCTGAAACGCGGATTTCATTTCTTTTTGTATCGGATATTTTGATAATTCCTGATATCAATGATTTTCTGCTTTTTAATGAAATATGTAAAATACGAGGGTGAGTAAAAAATTATCCGCTATGTAGCTATAACTTTTATTGCATTACAAATAGGAAATTGATATGCTTGTTTTTTTGTTGCTTGTTTTGAAACCCTTGCTTTTCAAGTCTGTTCTAGCTGAGGGAGGAGGGTGATTTCAAAAGAAATATAAAGTGGCTCGTGATCCCTACGTGGTTAGTAACTCTCTCGCTTAGAGGTTCGGTACATGAAAAACACTAGAATTCCAAAGAAATAGAACAGAGGACATGTAAAATTCTAAAGACATTTATTTAAGATCATATTTATTTCATTTAAGATTGACAATATTTAAGTAATATTTATTTATACATTAGCCTGGCAGAGAGATGAGTATATCGCAGGAATATAAAAAAAGGGACTTACCCAACATCTTTATGTATGCAATATGCCTGTTGCTTTAATAAACAAAGTAACAATAAAACCGGGAGAAACAACAGTTGTGCAATTGAAGGCAAAACATGATATACAAAATGGGACGGAAGTTTTGTTAGAACCTAAAAAGCTAAAATCAGACATGAATTTTTACAGTCGGTATGCACTTGTGAGGATAATAAAGTCAATGCATTTATCACTAATTTAGAGCCACATACGATAACTTTAAATAAGAAAATGAAAATGGGGGAAATTTCGAGCATACAAAAAGATGAAGAAAATAATACGAATGAAAATGAAGAAAATGTCAATTTAATTCAAGCCTCGCCAGCGGTATTAAAGCTAAGAAGAGAGGAATTCAAAACGGAAGATTTTGATTTACGAAATATTGAACCGGATATAAAAGCGAAATGGAGGACAACTATCAGGTATTTTCGGGATCATTAAAAAGCTTAGGGCATTGTGACGTTGTACAACCAAAAATTGAACTAACGAGCAATATTCCGAGGTCATGCAAAGCTTATCGGATACCTTTTGCCCTACAAGGCCCAGCGAAAAAACAAATTCAAGAATTAATTGACGCAGAAATAATCGTACCGACAGACAGTCTTTGGGTAGCACCAATGGTACTGGTAAGGAAGAAAAGTTTGAAAAATGCAGCCACAAATGCTGAAAATATTAAATATCGATTAGCAATTGACCTGCGCTTATTAAACCAGATAACGGTACAGAAACAAGTACACCCACCGAGAATTAAGGATCTACTTTGTTCGTTAGGAAAAAAGAAGTACTTAAGCTCAATTGACATGCAGGCCGCCTTTAATCAAATAGCAATTAATGAGAAATTAGGAGAAAAATTAGCCTTTAATTCAGGATTATGGGGATGTTTTAGATATCATCAAAGATTAGTTTATGGATGGAAGAATAGTTCAGCTTATTTTTCTGAACTAATGGAGGTTGTCTTTCAGGGACTCGAAAAAAATGTAAACTGTTATTTAGATGATGTGGTGTGTACATCTGATACTGAAGAAGAAATGCTAGAGGTATTAGAGCAGGTCTTTGAGAGATTAAAAAGCTTCAATTTAAATTTGGCACCTAGCAAATGTCAGTTTATGAAAACAAAAATAAGTTTCCTGGGGTTCGAAATAAGTCAAGATGGCATACAACCAAATCAGCAAAATATCGATAAAGTGGTAAATTTTGCTAGGCCAAGAAACACAAAAGAAATCAAAAGGTTTTTGGGGGTATGCAATTACTTTCGAACTTTGATTGGGGATTTCGCAGAATTAATGGCTCCTTTGGAAGCACTTTTGTGTAAGGGTACAAGATTTAACTGGGATGATATTTGCAACAAGGCCTTTGAAACATTACAGGCACAATTTTTCAGAGCACCTATTGTAATACAACCTAATTTACAGGAGAAATTTTATTTACAATGTGACGCCTCAGGCTTAAATATATCAAGCGTACTGCTTCAGAAAAGAGAGGGCATTTTGAAGCCCATTAGTTATTTTTCTAGAACGCGAAAGGGGAGTCAAAAGAGGTACACAGCAACTAAATTGGAGCTGTATGCTATATTACAGAGTTGTCGCCATTTCAGAGAATACTTAATTGGTAAACGTTTTGAATTAATTTCTGATCATCAGTGTTTAAAATACAATTTAAGACTTCAAAATCCTACAAGCATTATGAACAATTGGCTTTTGGAACTGTCAGAAAATTACGATTTCAAATTTATATATTTAGAGGGGAAAAAAAACTCTTCTCAAACTGACAGCTCATTGTAAATTTAACGTTTGGCCTTTACCTACGTCAATAAGTCTGCCATTTGTAACTTCCCATAAATCTTAACTTCTCCTTTAAATCTCAAATTAGCCAACTGCTTTTCTCACTTCAAAGTCACTCGGTCCATCATTGTACGAGCTTCCTGATGCCCTCAGAAAAGAAGGTTTTTGTCTGAGCAAAGAACCACACATGCAATGCGACCTTCATTTCTTGGTCTGAGGTGAATCAACGGCCTTTAAATGTCTCTTTCAGAGGACCAAATAAGTAGTAATCAGAAGGGGCAAGATCAGGACTATACGAAGGATGAGTATGGAATGGAAACATCCACAATCGCTAGCAAGAAAAGTTCAAAACCCAACCATCCGCAGGAAAACTGATACTCACCATTTATTGAAACGTAAAAGTCCCAGTACTGGAACATTATCAGGAGAGAGGTACCACAATAAACAGTGCATGTTACAGTGAGATTCTTACTGACAAGCTAAACCTGCAATTCAAAGCAAACGCTGATGCCCACACTGCTCAAATGCTCCGGAATCTCAAGTTTCAAATAATGGCTCATCCTCCGTATAGTCCTGATTTTGCTCTTTCTGACTACCACTTGTTTGGTCCACTTAAAGAGGCATTAAGGGGTCATTGATTCACCTTGGATCAAGAAGTGAAGGACGCTGTGCATGCGTGGTTGTCTGCTTAGCCGGAAACCTTCTTTTCTAAAGGCATCAGGAAACTTATTCAACGATGGGCCAAGTGCATTGAAAAGCAAGGGGACAATATGAAAAATGGCGTTAAGTTCAGTTTCCTATTTGTATTGCAATAAAAGTTATAGCTATATTGCGGATAATTTTGACTCGCCCACGTACTTGTCTACTCTCCCCCTTTATAAAAAACTCTGTGGGAAAATTGCAATTTTTTATTTGAAATTTACATAACTTTTAATTATGCAATCTTTATTGTGGCAAGAAATCAGTTAAAGTATTTGAACTGTCCTAATGTTTAGTCTGTCTTTGTAGAGTGCAAAATACTTTTAAAAAAGCACTTTTCCCTACCTGATTTGCATAGTATATTGAAATAAAGTGTCATTAAATTTGTAAATTGATAAATGCTAAAGGTTAAAATGTAAAATTCCTTTCTATGCCTGTTTATATGAAATATTAAAGTTAAACAAAATCAATTTGTGGTTGATTCTCTGGCTACCTGGTAGAAGTTTTTCAGGTTTTCTTCCTTACAAGAACAAATGAGGGTCAATTTTGTCCTTGAAAGACTGAACAAAATGCAGTTCACCTTTGAAGTTCTGAATTTTGTTCTAGCAATGTTTCATCACAGTGCAGATTTTTTGAAGCCTTTATGCCTTGAAAAATCCATTGCAACTAATTGTTCATACTCTATGTATTAAGTTATTTGGATGAATTATAGTTTTTATTTCTTTTGTTGCTTGCATTTTTATTTGCCATATTTTGTAAATTTTGTTGCGCCATTCTCGCTGAAACAATTAAAATAATGTAATGCATTTTTTTTTTTTTATAAAAGTACTAATTCAAATTGAATACTAATGTGGAAATATACTGCATCATATTTTCCTTAACTAAATTTTAATTAGTACTTTTATATAAATATTGCATTGCATTAATGTTTCTAGAATAGTGGTGGGTTGAATTATGTATTATAGAAATATTTTATGTGAGAGAGGGGTTTTATGAATTGGTTATATTACTAAATTCTAGCTTGATTTCCCTCTGAATATTCTAAATCTTTTTGCAATAATGTTATGGTGCTGTATAACTCTAATTTAGCTTTTGCTTCAAGATAAATCCACTACTACCAACCAACCTAATACACTCTCAGTAAACTAATGTTAAAAAGCTATAATAAGTGACTTAAAGGTGTGGTTTTTAATATTTTATAAAATATTATACTGAAAATATTGTGAAATAAAGTATGCTTCTAATTTATTTTATTTTCTGTTTTATGCTAGGTTATTATGTTTGTCATTGGCCTTCATTCTAGTGCCTTTTCTGCCTGCTTCTAACTTATTTTTTCGAGTTGGATTTGTTGTTGCAGAAAGAGTTCTTTACCTTCCAAGCATGGGGTTCTGTATGCTTATTGTGATAGGTCTAAAACAATTGACTATTATAAGTCAAAATTTTCATATGGTATGAAATATTTATTTAATCATCACATAGTTTGTGTAATCCTTTAAGCCTATTTATTTTAGAGAATCGCTGAACAACTTTATCTCAAGTACAGAATGTATCATAAATTCGTGCAAACTTAAAAATTGTTAATAAAATGAGTAATGCTCTTAAAAAAAAAATCAGTTTGTGCGAATATGATCAGAGAGGCAATGGATTTTTTCCTCATGTAAATAAAAATACATGTACATAAAATATATACAATTTTTTTCCCAAAAGTAACCGAAAAAGGCCGCTCACACGTCATACTGGGTGTTTTTTTTCCCTTGAGTCCTTTCTCTGTGCAAAACTTTTGCAAGGCAATAGTTGTGGATTAACCATTCTCGAAGAAAAGTTTAACCACTTATGCTTGATCTGGTAATGGTAGCATGCTGCTGGGATCAAATGGGGAATCCATTTCAAACCAGATGTTTTATTGCTACCCTGATTTGCATAAAATGTCTCAGTATGACATGTGAGCATCCTCTTTTTTGTTACTTTTGGAATAATTTTTTTTATACATGGAAAAATATCAATGTTCCTTTGACCATATTCACACAAACTAAAATTTTTTCCAAACATTACTTCTCTTATTACAATTTTTGAAGTTTGCACAAATTTATGATGCACCCTATATTAACAGCACAGGTATTTAGAATTAAATTATGCAATTTTTATTAAGTTTGAGTAAATTTCTTTATTTACTTTGTGTTTGGTGTCTTCACTTGAGTATTATGCAGCTTGTATAAATCAGTTAATTTATATACCTTTAAGTTTCTGATATAAATAAGGGAATATGACTGCAAAAGGGGGAAACAATGTTTCACATTGTTTTCTTCCACCTTTTGCAGTTATATTTTTTGCAGCATTGATTATAAGAGAAAATTGGCAAGAATCACCTTAAAGGTTTGCAATTTGTGCAACTGAATTGAAAGGCTTATTAAAAAACTAACTCAAGCATTAGTTTTTCATCTTCTGTTATAATATAGTGTGGAGTCAATGAGGAACTTGCACAAGTGAGGAAAATGAATACTTTTTGTATTTTCTAGTGTTATCCAACGAATATATTTGAGCAGTGCAATTATTTTTTATCTTTATGCTTTCAATTAATCAAAAATCGAGTTTGAAATTAGCCGAAATCAAAGCAAAAGTCACGTGACCAAAAACGCATAAAAAAAACTGTGACGTTTTTACGGAGAGATTAAGTCGCAAAACGAAAGAGAAACCTCACTTATTCCTCGTCTAAAACAGGTTTTAGACTGGTTCATTATCTGCGCATTGACGTTTCACGCAAAAGTGGCTTTTTCTCACCAAATCTGAAAGTGAAAAACTAAATATTTTTTAACTATCTATCCGAGCTCAAATTTTTGAAAGAATGGTATTGTTTTTCATGATTTTTCCTCTACTTTTATTTAAAAATGAAACCAAAAAACGTGAAAGTTCCTCATTGGTGCATAGTTACTTAATTCAAGAAATACAAATGTTCTTTAAGTCTATTAAAGTGCTTTTGTAAACCTTGAAGAATTTTTTAAATTATTTCAAAGGCAATTACTTCCAAGATGTGTTATGATTATCTATAAGCTAAGGAAGGTGGAGAAAATATATGTTCGTCAAAATGCCATTTGAATAATAGAAATCACACAACTATTGCACTATTGGATGCTATGTAATAATCTTTGAATTGTCTATGACTTTTGTGGTTGTCTTAAATATTCATATTGTGTTATGTGCCTTTGTATTTATTACAATTTCTAGAAATGTCAATAATTTGTTCGTGACATTTCATTAATGTTAACTTGAATTCATCCTTATGCAGTAATCTGCTGATAGTATTTAGAAATCTCCAAAAGTTGTATTAGGGCAGTTTTCATTCTCCATACCTTAATTTGCTGTTTTAACTTAACCGTTAAGGGAGGGGTAAGGGTTTCAGCGTAAAAAAACACACTTTTTTTGTGATTTTTTATCTCAAATATCGATTGAGCAATTTTATTCAAACCTTCTATACATTATTGAGCATAGTTTTGACTATGTTCTGTAAATTTTTCATGCAAAAATATTAAACCATTAGCCCGTGACAGAGCTTCCCCCAGGACGTCTTGAAAAAAAAACAATTTGCGGTGTTCACTGTAACTCGGCCGGAAATTATCTGAAAATGAAAAACCATAAAAATTTAGTTAAATTATAAACAAATCTTCCCCCAACGTTCTCTGATTATTATTTTTTTAATTTAAAAATTTTTGGCGGCCATCTAAAGTGTGAACCGTTATTTTCGACTAAAATTTCCGCCATTTTGTGGGTGGGAAACACCCTTAATGTTAAATTATTTTTTTTACTATACGTAGGGGGGAGGTATTTTATATGAAGAAAATGTGTACAAAGTTTGAAATGAATTGGTCGAGTAGTTTTCAAATGGCAGTGAACACGGACTTTGAAAAAGTAGTTTTGAGAAAAACGCGTTTAAAGTTTATGAAGCAAAAAAGTGAATTTTTTTTTTTTAAAAACTTACACAGAATCATCAATTCCAGCTCCATACAGCACACATCCTTCAGCATTGTCGATGTCTTCAGCCTGTTTTTTTTTTTTTAAGTCTTCGTTTTATTCTGGCTTCTTTGCTCTGCTGCACAGCTTGGAACTCGGCCCTATCAATGCGATTGCTGTCCGTAGATGATGCATACTCGTGAGCGCTTGGGCCGACACTGACGTCCATATCAGACAGAAAAGTTAGAAGAGCACCAGCACCTTCATTGAATGTGCATGCAGCTACATAAGATGCAAATTTAACAATTTGTCTGCTGCCAGATAATTTTTTCGGTGCAATTCTCCAAATCAGCTGGTTCAAACTTTCGTTGGCATTTTGAGTAAAACCTCCAAGACACCTTTCTAGAAGTTCGTCTTTACTCAAATCTTCATAAATCGGTTTGATTAGTTAGAGCGTTAAAGGCCCCGAGACTAATTAAACAATAACTTCAAGAATATTGCTTAGATCGGATTAAAATTTTGAGGACATATTCTTGAAATGTTAAACAATAAGATAAAACAAAAACAAAAAAAAATCGATTTTTCGAAAGTGAAAACCCTTACCCCGCCCTTAATCTTTTAAAACCTGTTTAATTTTTTCAATGCAACTTGGTCTACAGGGTATATGTAATATCTAATTATTACAATCTGGATAGAGCTTGCCTGAACAAAAGTATTTTTACGTATTACACTGAGGGTTAATATATCATCAAGTTTGTGGGTTTAGTATGGCATTTTTAGATAATTTTGATAAACTCCAAAAGTCTCTTTGTAAAAAGTCCCACGTGCAACATCAAGTAGGCAAGGCAGGAAATTGGTTAATCTTGCCAAATCTATGTGAAGTTGTACATCCAAACAACTTAATACTGAGTGGTCAAAATATTGAGTACAGGTATGTACACGTACAGTGCGAAATCATTTAAATGACAAAGGATATAACTTCTGCAAAGCCAAAACGAAACCATATATGACTGAAAAACATAAGAAAAGTCATTTTCAATGGTGCAAGAAAAATAAAAGCTGGTCTTTTGATGATTGGAAGAAGGTTATTTTTAGTGACGAATTTCGTATTTGCCTAAATACTGGGGATGGGACTAGAATCTTTGTGTGGAGAAGAGCTGATAAAAAGTTCAAAGAAGATTGCTTCAAAACTAAAACTAAATATCAGCATTCATTTATGGTATAGAGTTGCATGACATCTCAAGGAGTAGGTAAATTGTGTATAGTGTTGCGAACAATTAATTCTGAAGTATATATTGACATTTTAGAGCATTATTTGATTCCTAACATCGAAGAAGCGTTTGGTGACACCTCCGATTTCATTTTTTAAGATAACGCATCCTGTCATCGAAGTAAACAGGTCAAGAATTTTTTTAAATCAAAATGGAAATTCTCCAATAAAGACTATGAATTGGCCTGCAAATAGTGCGGATCTCAATCCAATTGAAAATGTTTGAAATGTTTTGAAAAGATACATTGACAAGAGAAGACCTATTAATATGGAAGAACTACGCCTAGCCATCAAAGAAAGCTGGGGTGAAATTCCATCTAATTTATATTGCGAGTTGGTCGAATCCATGCCTCGAGGCTTAAATGCAGTAATCAAGACAAAAGGAGAACTAACAAAATATTAAACTGAGTTGATCGAATACTTTTTTCTCACTAATATGATGATCGGAAACTTTTTTCTTTGAAGGCTCTATTTAATTTCCTCTTTGCATTGTTAAAGTTAACTGCAATTTATGGTATTATTATTGATTATATCACAAAATGAGCTAAATTTTATTATAAAATACTTTAATTTGAAAAATATAATGAATTTGTAGAAAAATAACCTTTTATGTTAACGTATCGTGGGCACTACTTTCGGTGATCGGATACTTTTTGCCAGGGGTTGTATACATGATTTAGAAGATTTTTTTAACATCCTATTCCATACCTTGATTACAAAACTTATTGACAAAATAATAGAAACAAGTATTTAAAAGATTATGAATAGGTTAAAAAATTAGTTTATTAAAATATTTTTAATTTAAAGCAATCAGTTAAAATGTTTCTAATGTTGGAGCTGATTATAAATGGCTACAATCTTTAATTTAAATTGTATATAAAATGTTTTTTTATGGTTAAAAGTGTTGGATTAACACTTAAATTGTGTTGGAATTCTGTCCTAGCCATCCAGCACTGGTTATCTGTTATTCATGAACGTCAGGTTTATCTGAAGGTTATACTTTGAAAAATATATAGTTCATTTTTAATAATAGTACATAGTTTTTTTTTATCATCAGGGATCATCTGCATATTAAAAGTAAACCAAAGTTTAAAAAGTTCAATTGAGACTCCATAATGATATGTCCCCATATTAGACACCATAATATATTTATATTTAGCATAAAAAACACCTAAATGCTAAATTTCATAATTTTCCAAGGAGTGGTTAGTAGTTTAAAGGATAACAAGGGAATGACAAACTAATGTTAAAAAATATTTTTTAGCCATAAATTGTAAATAACTATTATATTTATTAATTTTTGTTACAAACATTGGTTTGTTGAAGGTCAAACGTAAGCATAAACGTAAGCATGCAACATTTGGATTAAACAGTTTTTTACTAATCATTAATTGATAAAATAAATTTTCAAATATTTTGAATAGAAACACATACTTTTTTTGCTTTCATTGGATATTTTATGGTTGAAAAAACCCCAGCAATTTTTTTTCTTTTCATTTTGACGTTTGGTTTTCAATACTTTAGTAAAAGTGCAAACACGCTTACTTTTAGTGGTTATATACTAGATTTGAAATTAATTAAGGTTTAATGTTTCAAAGTAAAAATTTCAAGAATTTTTTTCATCTTTTTGAACTGTTAGAAACATAGGTGCTCTTTTTTTATATTTTTGACTAATAGAATCAGATACTAGTCACAAACGATTATTGAAATGTGCTGTACATTTTGCAACTCGAAAGTTTTGGGATGTGTGCATCAAATTCATTTTTTTGTAAGTTATATCCAGTGATAGAGTTAAACTCCTGGATGATAGGCAACACACGCACAGCATGCAAGATGACTCTGGTTTAATACACAGCATCAGCGCTACATAATTTATACTTTCAAATGTAAGTAGACACAACAAGAAATGTGTGTTCTAAGTAGGAGTTCTCAATTTGAAGCTTTTTCCATTCGATACTTAAAATGCAAAGAAAATCCCTTTCAAAGATAATTTTCTAAGGCATTCTCCCTTGAATTAAGGACTAGTATAATTTCTTAGATGTTAAAAAATTTTGCATTAGTATAACCTTCATTTATATATTTGCGCCATGAAACGTTGCCAACAAATTGTGTTTGAAACATACTAAGATTACAAAAAAAAAATTGGTATCCTAGGTCGCTGTTAAGTTTATGGACATTTCAGAAAGACACAAAAAGACACATATTAGGCAATTATTTAATAGATTATCTTAAGTAAAAAGTATAGCGAATGTCCATAACAATAGAATTTTATAGGAATAGGATTGTTTTTATAAAACGTCGCATCATTCTCGGATAATATAGTGGTATAGTTTTTATTCATATGAAATTTTCATTAGGTTAAAAATATATACCAAGTTAAAAAAAAAATTTATTGATTAAATTAAAAAATTTAATCTTTTTCTTTAGGTTTGTAAAACATATAAGAAATAAGTGTAATTAGTAGAATTAACATAAAATATTTTTTCAATGTCAGATAATATCATAACATAACAATTTTATGTGTGTCTATGCTAAAAATATATTCGTTAATTTTTTTTTCCGACTTTAATTACACTGCATATAAACTTGACCTATCTTCATCTTTGTTAGTTAAGTTATGTTACATTAAAATTCATATCTGATGGAGTTTCATTACTAATTTTGTATTAGCCTTTTGTTAATAATGATGCAATAAATCTAAGTAGTTATAAAGGAATTTTTGACTAATACCTGTAACTTCCTAAAACACATGCACGATTGAATTCGTTTTCCTTCAATGACCTTGAAATTACAAATTTTAATAAGATTTACCCTTTAGCTTATAAGTGGTGTATTTTTAAACATAATGAACTGAGATTGTGACTTAAGCATAATCAAAGCATTCTAAATTGATTAAAGTAAAAAGTTGGGGTTCATATTGAAATTTTCAGAGTTAGAGCTCAATTTACTTAGTAAACAGCCCCCAAGAAAAAATGTGCTCTAAGCATATAAAGAATCATTAACAAATCACTTTGATGCAAGCACAATATTCTACAACTTTTAGAACCAAAGATATAACCATTGTTCAGATTTTTTTTTTTGGAATACTACTTTAAAATA
Organism: Linyphia triangularis; assembly: GCA_963978545.1. Taxonomy (NCBI): domain Eukaryota; kingdom Metazoa; phylum Arthropoda; class Arachnida; order Araneae; family Linyphiidae; genus Linyphia; species Linyphia triangularis. Next base: position 55,058,450 of record OZ021721.1, read on the forward strand.
ATGTATAATATATCTGAATTTTTTCTTTCAGAGTATGCAGTGTTTTGTATTTTTATTATTGGCAGTGTTTGGAATGCGCTGTATACAAGTAAGTATGCATTATTTTCAACGTTAAAATTTTAGTTCTTTATTAGGGTTTCTTAAAAGTTATAAATTTTCATTTATACCATAAATCTCTTGCCATGCTTGCCTTTTTTGGTTGTTTAGTAAATATTCACCCTATATTTTGTGTGTTTGCATGGAATGTGTTAACATTTATGGCAATTGTATCTCTCCATAGCTACTGTAGGTGTTACGAAATAAGTTTGTAAGTGATATATATATGAAATATATGTTGATATAAATATATATATATATATATATAATATTCTGTTGTGAAAAAATTTAAGTTTAGAATTGTAGCAAGAAAATCTGGAGGAAATGAGTTTGTGATATTAATTCTTTTTAATTTTCATTTCAGAGGAGTGCAGATTGGAAAAGTGAAGAAACCCTTTTTCGATCTGGTTTGAAAGTTTGTCCATTGAATGCAAAGGTATTTTAACTTTTTGTGCTAAAATTTTTTTACTTTCTTTAGAGGAAAGATTAACTCCTCCCTCTCCCATTATTCATATTGGTGAACATTTTAGATTAAAATGTTGTTCAGCTGCTAAATGATAATTTACAAAATTTCATCTTAAGTATATGAAATCATATTAAGTCAGAGTTCCTAGCAAGAGGGAAACTGGCCATTTTGGAAATATCAGAGTTTTGAAAATTGAAATAAATCAGGAAGTATATACGCACGGAACATGTCCCATGGATCAGGTGGTTAAAAATATATATTTAACTTAGTTAAAATTACTATTTATCTATATAACTTTATCTCTAACTAAAATGTTAAAGAACTGAAACGTAACTACAGTAACAAGACCCTTTATCCAGAAAGCTCAGGGCCAACATTATTACGTGTTTCGGAATTTTCCGGATTTCGGGCCTGTTGCGTAAAAAATGCCAACTAATGACGCAGCTGTTTTGGTATAACGAAAGTATGTGACTCTCCCTCCCTACTGGCACTTCCTGTTCACGAAAGATGAATAATTATAAACGTTCCCTATTCCCAATCGTATTGAAAGAAAATGTTAACTTTGCTTGCTTCCTCTGCCATTGTCAAAACAATCATATTGCTGAAAATAAAAAATGCATTGAGAAAACGACATAAATTTAACTTGTCTAAGTGTTTTGACTTTTCTTTTAAAAAGAATCTTGAATTTTATAAACTGATATAATGCCAAAGAAAAGATATGCTCTTGCTCCCATTCTACGTAAAAGCTCCTCCGTTAACATTATAAAATGCTATTTTTTTCAGGTTCGTCAGGAGTAAAGACATTTGACGTCACAAAACCAGTTTATAATATTTGCGCCGAAATCAACTTGACTTTATTGCTATTTCCCTCAAATTTGGTCATTGTGAAACGTTAACAAATAAAGACTACAATATTAACTAAGCCAATATATATTTCACAATGTCTTGATATGTATTAGCGATTTGCATACAGAGCTAACTGCGATGTGTCACATAGTGGTGCAATCGCTCACTTCGAAACTGAATTCCGAAATTTTTTAATTTTTCTTTTGTTTCCTCACAATCCAGGTTGTAGATATTGACCATGAGTAAAAAACTACATTTAATTTGAATTGGGTTGATCCTGAAATTGACCCTCAGTGGAGTGGATGGCTGAGGAATGCAACTGACGTTTATCAAGCTTCATGCATCCTTTGTTCAAAGACTTTACACTGAGCAATAGATGGGGAAGCATGAAAGTAGTGTTAAGCACATGATAAATTTCAAAGCTTCAAAGACAAGAAATTTGATGTATTACCTTAAGAAACAGCCAACATAGTCTATTCCTGATAAAAGTGCAGAGCTGGGCATTTAAAAAGACTGTTAAGGTGCCTTAAAAAAAGTTGTTAAATCCCCTTAAGAATTAGCTACTGAAGCAACTCAATGGAAAATTAAGGATGTCTTGTCAAAGGATGAAGTATTAAAGGCAGAACTAATTTGGGCGATGAAATTGGTAATGTCGCACAGTTCATTCAATAGCTTTAGGGATGCCTCAGAAGTATTCAAAATGATGTTCCCTTATACCAAAATTGCACGAAGTACAGTAAAAGCCCGATTATCCGGTATTCAATCAACAGGAAAGCTCAATCAACCGGAATTTTTTGAAAATCAAATTTGGCGATAAAATTGCCGCTATTTTGCTAGAAAACAGCGATAAATCGCCAATTGATTTTTTTTACAAATTTCATTAGAGATTTAAAAGTTAAATGTTTTTTCCCCCTTTAATTTGATAGTTTTTAACTTGTAATATCAAAATAGCTGAATTTGCACTGAGTAGAAATAAATATATTATTATAAAAAGTTTTTTTTTATTCCTATTTATCCGGAAATGCTGAAGTTCTAATTGGAAATCGTGTGCTTAGTTTTTTCCAGAATATAACCGGAAAACATTCAAATATAAGTATGCTGTGGTTATTTGCCGAATCTATAAACACAGCATCCGAAAAACATTCTCCAGCAAATAATTTGGTTTATCCGGAATTCTAATAAAAAAAAGAACTATACACATCTTGCATTTATTTTTGCATTGTTAGTTTCATAAAAGATTTATATTCGTTTCCGGAATATGTGTAATTTGTATATGTGGAATCTATATAAATCTAAAAAATGCATTTATTATAATTTTAGCAAAAAAAGGTGATTTTCCATTTGAAATTACACTCTCAACCGCATCCGACAAAGAATAATTAGGAAATTCAAAATTTGTTAAGGGTTTGACCAAAATCCGGATAAAATCAATCATTCGGTATGTAGGCTTAGATATACATATGGAACATGCATTTCACAAAATTTAAAATCACGTTTAACGGATACATTCTATTCCATATAATATCGATGTATCCATAATTCACTTATTCCCCTTGATTTAATTTGTAAATTTTCAACCGTATCCGGAAAATGTGCAATTCTGCTGAATTCAACTATTCTTAACATTTTATTCTTTTATCAAAAAATATCAGTTTCTCACGATCATCAGAATAAATCCTAATTGCATCCATTTAAAAGCATTCCTCTCTATAATCCCAATCCAATTTTCTATTTGTAGGCTAGTCAACCATTTTGTGCACAAAACGGTAAATGTTTATTATTTTTTGGTGTGCAAATAGTATGGGTTTTATTGCATACTATTAACATATTTTGCAATCAATTAAAGAATAAATCTGTTTTGCTGTAATTTTATTTTAATAATATTTATTGTTTAGATTAGCCGACAACCAGACACTCAAATTCAAAACTGAATGTTTTGTAAATTATTCTGAATTCCGTGGCGATTTGCATTGCAATTCTTGTTTTCCTTTATCTATACAATATAATGGTCGATCTTTGAATGCGAAAGCCGTCTTTCTGAGCATATTTTATTTTAGGATACAAAGTATGTCATTTGTGAGGAGCAGGGTTCATACAGTTCTTGAAAGTCCTTAAGAACTCCTTATTTTTACTTAATGTCTCCAAGGGCCCTTGAAAAGTTCTTGAAAACTCCTTATTTTTAACCTGAAGGTCCTTGAAAGTTTTTTAATGTTTGAGGGCTCTTGAAAAGTTCTTGAAAATAACTGACATTTGTTATTCAATTTTCTTTCTTTTTTCTTTGCGTGTGTATTTCAGAAACTTCCATAGAAAAAAATCCCAATCCCCTAATCAAAAAAAAAAAAAACTTTCATATTTTATTTCTCTTTATTTTTTCTTTCCGTAGTTGAAAAGTACATATAATAAATAATGTAATTCTGAATTGCGAGGATCGTCAGAGTAATAAATTATTCATGATGAAATGAGCATCTATTAAACTGTTTTTCCTGGGCATGTCTATTTTGAATATTAAAATGTATGAGCCTTCTGCCCTTGTAAAGGATTTCATGACTGGTAAGTGAAGGTTACCGTTGTCAACTTAAATTTCGATTTGTTGAAACTTTTTTTCTTGTTGCAACCTAGTTCATTGTACAAAAATATAGATCTGCCAAAATTAAAACATTAAACTAATAATTCAAAATATTTCTGCAACATGAAACAGTAACACCGTTCCAATGCGGTTGTTCGGACAATACGAATTATAAAAGGTGAAGCGTTAAAACAATTGCATTAGGATCTTTTTTTGTAAGGACTCACTGATTTTGTATTTTTTAGTCTATTTATAATTTTTTGCGCTACTAACCATATCGGGATACTTGCTGCCAAATGCATCCAAATTTATGACTTTTAATTTTTATTTTTGAATCCTTTATGTTAACTTCAATTCTGTGGGTTTGTCGATGGAGGGCAAATCTGTGGATGCCTTATTAACCCCCTTGCTGTCATCCAATCGGACTGAAACTTAGCAGATGATGTCGATGATGATGCATTCTATCAAATTTTGAGGTTATAACTGTCATTAAAAGGTTGCTTTTACGGAATACTAATAAATCAACTTGTCATCCAATCGTATTAAAAAAAAAGCATTGAACCGACCATTGTTGAAACTCTTTCCTGTTGCCAATTTTTTTTAATAAATAAAAAATTACTTTAATAAGAATAAATAAGTGATATTTGGATACGAAAGCAAAAATGCACAATAAATGCACATTTTCATAAATAAATTTTGAAACTTAGTTTGCCGCACATTTTGTTGATAGAAGTGCTTTTGATATTTAAAATTAGATGCAAATACCAAGCACACGCTGTTTACAGAATCTACGCCTGTGTTAATGAATATAAATATTGGCAATGCATATAAAGGATTTATAATGCAAACTTTGTTTTTATAAGTTATTTTATTGCCATCTTATTTTAAACTTCAAATATGGTTTGAAAACTGAATTGGAGAAGTAAGGTGTTTGTTCCTGTCTTAACTAATGTGAACAGAAGTCATTTGATCGTATTGGTATTTCTGCTTTTGACATAAAATTGCACTTTTCGTACTGGGCATAAAGCCAGTGGATGGGGCTCAAATTCTGTTTTCAGATCAGTGAACCAATTATTCAAAGACAATCCAGCTATGCTGCTCTTACAGAATCATCCATCCTTTTTGTTAAGTTTTGTCAGCTTAGATGGATAGAAAGTGTAAAAGTTGCAGAGAGGGCATTGGAAATATGTCCACGGCTCTTAAGTATACATGGAAAAGTCATCATTGCCAAAAACCTTGACGACAGAAAATGTGGTGGCTGTAGTATAAGTTAAGCTTATGAAAGCAGAGATTGCTTTCTTTTCTATTGTTGTCTCACTTTTGCATCGATTTTTGACAGCGTTTCTGACAGCTGATCCAGTTGACGTTTTTTTATATGATGATACTGTTGATTTAGTCCAGCAACTGATGAAACACTGTTAAAGCCGATTTGGTAGAGGCTTCAACTCCTTACAGAAAGTTAATTGATTTGACAGAAAAGCAAAATTATGCAAGATTACTGATGTCAATATTGCCATTGCAGCAAGCCAATATTTGGGGAAAAGTGGTGCCGCAGATGTCGAAAAGAGACATTTTAGAAGAGTGTTAAGTGTTTCTTGTTGAAATTGTAAAAAAATTTTTTTAACGTTCACCTCTGAATTTTCCAATTGTAAAGGTCATTTCCTGCCTAAGTCCCAAGCTTATACTTGGCGACTCAATCTTGTAGAAGCTGTAACTGAGTAGTAGCTGTGTAAACTGTTAAAAATAGCTAATGAAAAATACTATTTAAATTTATTTTATGCTTATCGAGCCAAGCAGCAATTTTATACCATCTGCTACAAGGCTAAAAACAAATGGTGTGAGACATTTGAATCCTTCAGCCGTTCAACTCATCAGATGACTTTTTCACATCTCTGTTAGAAAAGGAAGATGCATTTAAAAACATATTTGATGTGATAAAGATTTTTTTGTTATTTTCTCATGGTAATGCCACAATTGGAACGGATTCTTAATTAACAAAGATCTGTTGGCTGAAAACCTTCTAGAAAAATCTCTTGTGGCATTGCGGACTATATATGATGCTGTTCAAGTTAAATGGGAATTTCTAATGCAGACATTTCTAAAAAAAATAATGAACCATGCAAAAATGTCTTGTTCAAGATATCACAATGCCTTGGGAAATTATAAAAGGTTAGCGAAAGAGGAAAGGAAATGAAAGAAGAAAGTTGCTACATGAAATCAATGGCCTTCAGAAATAAGCCTCACTTGTCTTTTATACAGAATCTGAAACCAAAAAAAATTGAATTTGAAATTGCTGAATTGTCCAAACATTTGTAAATATGTGTATATACAAGAATTTGTAAATGTGTATATTTGTAAGTATGTAATCTTCATGAAATATCACTTTAATTCTGTGAAACTGAATACTTCATGGTTTATACATTGCAGCCATTCCTTAATTGACCTGCATTTTTATTAGTATTATATGTAATCATTGTAATTATTTTCAAACAATATTTAATTAAAAAAAAGCCTGTTGAAAAAACTTTCTTTGTGTCAAATTAATGGTTTGATTTCACAAAAGGTGTATTCTTGTCTTGAAAATCATTCTAGTTACCAAGAATTTTCTGTTAAATTTACTTGTTGCATCCTTCAATTTAATGTTCTTTTGATATGATTATTGGCTTGTTCTAAAAATATCAGTCTTTAATCTATTGGGAAAGTCATTGTGCAGAAATGTTGTTAAACCTGGATTTTTAAAAAAAATTTTTTTTCCGGAAAACCTGAAAAAGTCGGAATTTTGTTTTGGATTTTAAGTGACAACCTTGAGTAGAGCAACAGAGGGGACAAGAGACTAATCACATGCGTTCTGCTACACTAACTACTCAAGTGAATTATCTTGAATTGTCAATTGGAACCCCTTTGTTCAAGATAATCATTTATCTCGGAGAAGAAGGAACAATTTTTGAAAAAAGAAAGAAAAATAACTCAATTTAAGATTCCAATTTCTGGTTGTGATCATTTGCTGGTAACTAATCTAGAATTACTTGATTACCATGTGTTAACCAAAGCATGTCAAGGTACATATTTGTTGGATCGATACTGCAGGTAGATATTTGTAAGTTGAATAGGGGGGCATATTTGAAATCCATTATTACTGTTGATGGAAATAATCTACATGACTTTGATTCTGAAAATAAGCAGGAATGTTCATTTCAAAATTTCGTATGTTATTGCAGCCATTTTCTGAAAACAAGCACAGAATTTCTAGGTTGCATATTGCTCATTAGGAACAGATTACCTTTTCTGTAGGCAAATATAATCTGAATGTATATTTGTGTTTTATTTCATCAAAATGCATTGCCAGAGATCTACTCTTAAATTTTTTTCCAAGGAGGCAATATACAAGCTCTTAGTTGGGCTTTTTATTGTTTATATATATAGCTTGATTTTTTATAAATAAATTCTTAATCTTCTTTTAGTAATCCTTGTATAATCAAGACTATTTTATTTTTATATTGTCGTATGACTACTATAGCATAAATACTATGAAACATTTGAAAATTTAGTTTAATATAATTGCATATATACTTCTCGGCAATTCATGTCTATCATTTTAGGTACATTATAACATTGCAAAGAATGCTGCGGACAATGGTGATAGAGAAACAGCAATTAATGGATACAAAGAAGCCATAAGGTTTGTTTTTGTACTATGCAAAATGCTGTAATTTTTGTTGTAGTTATTGTTTAAAGAAATTTTTGACTAAGCAAATGGAATAACATTTAAATTGATCAGGTGTAATTACTTATAGGTTGAACCCATTGTATGACCAAGCAATGAATAATTTAGCAAACATTTTAAAAGATCAGGGTAAGCTTTCAGAGGCTGAAGAATTGTTATTTTCTGCTATCAAAATAAGGTAAGGTTTATCAATTATTTTTAAAGTTTAAATGTTTGTTGCTGTCTGGGCATGTCTTCAAACTCCAGAAATGGCCCTTATTTGCCATTTTGTCTCAAAATAGATTGTCTTTTCCTTTTCCTAATCTTCAAAAGTCATTTTAAATTTTCCTTCTAAAAATAAGGCAGTGTTCTATAATTTCTAATTTTCAAGTTGGTTTCTGTTATGTTGTGTGTAATTAATTTTTACTACAACATGACCATTGATTGTATAGCTTTAACTCGCATAATATTTCTTCAAAGCATGAACAGAAAGCTAACCAAAACATTATACAGTTACACTTAATAAGTAAATAAATAAATACAGAAATCCAAATTGCTTAATAAAATGTTATTCTTGAATTAAATAAAATGTAAGAATCAATACTTAAATACATCTGCAGTAAGAAAATCTACTTAATAATTACTAACAAAAAAATAAATTGTACTTCTGCCAATTTAAGTAAACAGGAATGACTGAAACATCAGGAAACAACATAATTCTAATCAAAAGGGGACCTAAGTTTTGTTACCCCCAAAATTAAATTATTACGAAAGGGGTTGAGAACTCCAATACTTAAGAATAAAAAAAAAACCATTATAAACTAAATCATTTTGCTAAAAAAAGAAAAACCTGGAAATAGACATTTCCGTCTATAAATGGTATGAGATGACTTCTAGGTAACGGCAGGTGAGTGGAGAATGCTGAAGGTTGAAGAATAACAGTTCTTGTAAAAAAAAGCACGTTAATCCAGTGGTAGGAGGGGGAAGCACTTGAAGGAGATGGAATGTCCAAACGGTTGGGGAAAGTCCAAGATGCAGAATTACTGAAGGTTGGTGAACGTCTCAGGCAGGAACTCCAAAAGGACAGTAGCAGGGGCGGTCGAAGCAAATTTTTAAGTATAAGCGAAGACAATTTTGGCGCCCCCTCCTCCTTACTGATTCTTTTTAGGAAAAAAAAACAACTTTTATGCAAATGTTACCTCCTCTAATTTTTAGAGTTTGGAATCCAATCATTTTTAAAGATTAAATTTTAAAAGTTAAATACAAACATGCAAACCATTTTTTAGATATTAAAATTATTAAAAATATGTACTGAAAATTTAAGTACAATGAGATTATATAAGTAAGAAATATTTTGAATAGTTAAATAAGTTCCTGTCCCCTAAAATAAGATAAATGATTATTAGTCGGCAAAAATGGGACACAATTAATATTTTAACTTGCACTTAAAAATTGATTCGAAATTTTCCATTAAATTCTTAGACATAATTTCCACAATTACTAGTGTATATCCAACATTTTTTTTATTTGTCAATTAAGTAAATAAGAACATTTCCCATTTTGTTTTATTTCTTAATATATTCAATTATTCTTGATTTAGTGGGTAAAACTCCCACTTTACATTCCACATATCAAAAGTAAGTACTGCAGTTAATAACCGATTTAGTAATATGCACCACATTTATTTTATATCTTACCAAGCTTGTAAATTAAAAAGCAAGTGTTAACAACAGTTATAATAAAGGTGGATTAGGACCGTGTGCCATCACTATTCTATCCCCCCCCCTATCTTTAAATATACAAGATGTGGCAATAGAGGATATACGTTTTCCAAATAGTTCAAAATGATTTTTAATGAGCCTTTAATCAAATTGTATTCAATAAGATTTTAATAAAACATGTGAAAAAAATACTTATAATCATTTAGAAACATTGTAATTTACTTGAATTAATGTCTAACAGCCTAATTAAAATTAGTAAAATAAAATGTAAAAGACAAATTAAAACATTATATACATTATTACAAATAGATATACATTAATAAATATTTTGTTAAATACTATTTTTCAAACTTTATTGGTTTATGAAAAATTTAGCTAGTTCTAAATAAAACATACTTTATTCCATGAAACAGCTTAAAAATTGCATTAAAAATAAGTCCGTTTATAAAAAAAAAATAACGAAATAGCAAAAAATTGATTTACAATGATTAAAAAGTGAGCCATTTAATTTCAGAATCAACTATGTGCAACTAAAAATTAAAATTGAAAAAAGCCATAGTTTTATTTTAAAATTTACATAACCTAAACTTATTTTGATAAAAACAAATTAAATGCTCATACCTAGTATTTCAATTGGGCTACTCTCTCTCTCTCTGCTACTCAAGTTTTTTTAACATTTCGCTTGTAGAGAAGGTAGGGAAAATACCCCGATATCATGATTTTAGCTTACAGAAGAGAACTAAGATAAATTTGCTCAGTTCAGAGACAAGAACGACGTGGATCCGTGGAAGGAAAGAAGTTTCCAACATTTTGTAGTCCAGGGTCTTCCCAATAGATTTCCAGAGCCATTGGTATTCACCAATTACAAAGTGTCTAAATGTCCACTGATATTTCCCAAGTTTTAAAGAAGGAATGTCGTTGGCGATTGCCTCTAGGCAGAGGGGTACCCGTAACCGGGAGAAAATGACATAAGTCATTCTAGGAATTTTTCTCTCTATCGCAATTAACAACCCCCCTTCCCCTTGAGCGACGTACATGCTTTTTTGTTACAGACAGTGTCGCCAACTCACATTGTCAATCTGATGTATTGGTACAAATCTCGCACAAGAAGGCAACTTCAAAGCGCTGATGAATGGTTACACAATGGTTAGATGCTTTTTTTTCTATCCCGGTAAGCCAGTCCTTACAACCTCTGGAGGGCAGGGAGATAAGATCAGTATTTTTTGTGTTGGTTTCTCTTATCTTAGAAATGAAATGCGTTTTACAACTACCGACAATTTTGTGACTGAAAGGGGAATATAGTTGGAATATGGCAGCATTCTTTAAAATGGAATCAGCATGGGAGCATTAAGGATTTTCAATAAAGATACACATTTTAAACGGGATGAGAAAAGATTGATTGAGACAAAAGACAAAGGAAGTTTTTCTATTGTAATTTTATAACGATTCCTCTAATAAGCCTTTAGATTTTATGACATGTATTTTTAACAAGAGATGCGTGTTTGTATTTGATTGGTAGAAAGTGTACTTGTTACATTGAACCAAAAAAAAAAATGGTGCACGAACTCGTTATGGAACTTATTAAATCGTTCATTAAGAGTTTACCTGCCCCATTTTTACAAATTGTCAACAGATGACAAAAATATTCATTATTTCTTTTCATTGTATAATTATTTCAAAAATATCAGTCGTGAAATATTAAAGTGGTATAAAAAAGAAACTCATTTCCTGTGATACTTTTTAAAATTTTGATTGCTTTTGGTGGTTAGCAATATTAGTTAAAATAGTAGTAAGAATTTTTATTATATGAATTATAATAGAAATATGTATAAATAAATCAATTGTAATATATTTCTTTACACATCACCGCCAGGCCCGTGCTGGGCCGCCGGGACACCAGGACGTATCCCGGTGCGCCCTCCAGCCTGGACATTTTGGCTCTCTCCTATTTCAAAACTGACAAGTTTTAAGACGAGGCTTATCGTCGATATTGCCGAGCGGCCGGGTTGAGTGTTGCGACTGTAGGCTACTACTGAATGGACTATAAATATGATTCTTCCAGTACCTGCGCCCTGCGTGACGCGCTCTTGGCTAATGGGGGAGAGGAGGTGGAAGGGTGGAACAGGACGTCTGCCAAGGCCGCCTCAAAATCTGTTGTGGCAAATGAAATCAAATTAGCCGACAAATTCTCAGTTTTGATGGACACAACAATAGACATATGTAGCAACGATCAATGTGCAATAGTAGTCAGGTATGTTAAAGGACATAAAGTTTGCGAGAGACTACTGGCATTAAAAAGTGTGGTTTCTACTACAGGAGAATCACTATTTGACACTCTCTCTGGAGCATTGACAGACCTTGAAATACCTTTGAGTGATTGCGTCGCAAATGCGTTTGGCGCGTCTAACATGGGCGTCCAGTATAATGGTTTGACAGCACACATGGCCAGCAAAATATCAAATCTCATTCACACGCTGTGCTACGCGTACGTTTTGGATCTTGTAATATCTGATACAGCTCAGTACCTCACTGCATCAATCTCATTTTTCAGCATAATGCAAAAGACCCAGGTTTCTTTTGAAGAATTCATTTAAAAGATTGGACAGGTTCAGGGAGCAAATTCCTGAGTACAAGTTAGAAGCCATTGGGGCTACATGGCGAAGCCGCAGCAAAGAAAATATTTGGCAGAATAGATGAGTGGACCTCATCTGAAGAAAAGTTTTCAAACACAGCTAAACCTAAACACATTTGGTTGGTATTGGCTCTGTTAAAAATTTCACATTCAACTGATTTCAACGCCAAAGTGAGACATGAAGCAACTTCTTTACTTAAAAAGTATCTGGATTTCGAAACAATAGTTGTTCACATGGTATTCTTGCAAGTGTTCAAAATCACTACGCCACTATCGGATTATCTCCAAACAAAGAATCTAGACTATGCCCAAGCGTGGAGGAATATTGAGTCTTCACTTAGTAGACTAAAATGCCTACGAGACAAGTTTTCTGAAACTTTGAAAGCAGCACAACACTTTGTTCTAAAAATGATGCAGAAACTTGAAGAAAGAGGAAAGACCGATGAAACTCTTACTGAATTCGTTATTGGCAAAGCAATAACTGAGAAAAGAAAGAAGAAAGTAAAGAAAATGGCAGGAGAACTTGCTGAAGACGACAGTGCTGGAACTTCGCTCGAAGAAGAATTCAAATAAAGATATTCTTCGTGGATAGAGCTGTTCACCACACTGTTCAAACTATGGAAAGCCGTTTTGTGCAGCACAAATCGCTCTATTTGGATCTGGCCTGTTTCGACCCAAAAAGATTCAAATACCAAGAATCTCTTCCTCCTAAAGCCCTGAAGAAAATAGAATTACTTTTGAACGTGGATGAAGAAAAGCTTAAAGAAGAACTTATCGCGTTCATGAATGTATGGCCTCAGATTTCAAATGCTAGTATGAATGCTGACTATGAGTATGAAGATATCTCAGACGAGAAAATCGATGACCACAGTGATGATGACGATGATCAAGAAGAAGAAGATGATGATGAAGACCACGAGATCCAGTGCAAAGCGTCAGCATCATGCAACAGTTGTATCAAGTGTACATATAAAATTATATTGGAATATAACATGTACTGTTTACAAAACCCAGAACTTTCAAAAGTAAATAAATTTCTTCTAACCATCCCATTGACTCAAGTTTCTTGCGAACGAGCATTTTCTAAATTGAAACTTATTAAAACCAGATTGAGATCGTCTTTGACAAACGAAAATTTAGAATCTTTACTGTTAATGCACCCTGAAGCTGATATTTTGAACTCCATTGATCCAGACACCGTTATTTATTATCTTTGCTACTCCAGCTCCGAATTAAAAAGACTTCTTCAGGTTTAGTTTGTAAATTCAATCAAAGAACATTACATATGTGAACATATTTGTTTTAGTTACTTTCCTTAAGAAATTAAGTAGTAAATGCAGGTGACTTTTTTTAAAATGTATGTAATGTAAAATTGTCTCGTCTTAATTTTCTATGTGTGTTAGTTTACCAAAATTACACTAATTATGTTTCAACTACTACTTTGGCTTTTATTTTGCCCTAAGACATTGCAAATATTTGAAATGGATCAAATGAACATTAGAATTTATCAAACAATACATGGCCATTTTGTTTGACAAATGCCTGTACGATATGTGTAAGTGTGATGGTCCTTTCTTATCATTACCTGCTGCCAGAAAAGCATATTGAATCCAGCTTCATGAGCTATTAACGCTTTAGTTATTATATTCCATACACCCCGATAGTCCTCTCCCTGCATAGTGCTGGCTCCCTCTGGCCAAGGCTGTCCACCGCCCTAACAAGGGGTCCAGCATGGGCCTGATCACTGCTATTTATTGTCACCACACTATTTAATACACTTTTCTGTCGTCAAAAGTTTTCCTATGAAATTATTTTGTGTTTTATCAAATTCATTTATCTCTAATAGTTTACAATTTAATAGTCATTGTGTTTTTTAAAAAGTGACAGTACAAACATTCACACTGCAATTATAAAGCAAACCTTATTAATATTCATTTTGAGATTAAAGCTTGTTAGGTGTTTGTTTTGATTTTAAAAGGATGCAATTTTGCTTTATAGAAGAATAGTTGAGGATGTAAGTGAATGGTTTTGGAGAAGAGTAAAGCCTCGCTTTGTTTCGTAAAGAGCCTCGCAAGACAGTGCTGCTAAACATATCAACAATAAAAAATTAATTATTTACAATATAATTTTTTTTTATACATAACCATTAGCGTTTTTGTTAAAAAAAAAGGGTTTTTTATACCAATTTTTAAATCTATTTTTAAGTATTGACTTAAATTGCAAAATTGTTATATTTTAAAATATGCTTTAAAAACCTAGCATGACTTTTTAATATAACTATGTAATTTAGCAATTCTACAATGATTTAAACCCTATTAGGATTTTTGTTCTAATTTGACTGCTTGAGAAAAAAAAATCATTAAACTTTATTCACTAAACTTATAGATGGGAGAAGAGCATTCGAGGGACATATTTATTGAAATAAGACTGAAAGCATTAATTTTCAATTTGTTAAATGACTGAGTCACTGAGTTAAAATAAAATCATAAAAAACTTATAACGTTTCACCACACCCAAATTCACGAAATTTTCCCAGAATAAGTGCATTTCTGTTTTCTTTTCACGACACGACTCGATTTTAGAGACAGAGGTAGACCTGAGGTTGATGGATTTCAAAGATGTGACCTTCTGTTACCACCAGATCGCCAGCGAATTTTGAGGTGGTAAAGAAAATCAAATTTCTTACCAATATGTTACAGGGGCGCTTTTTTCGTATTGAAAAGGGAGGGGGGAGGGGACTTTTTTTTGGAGGGAGGGGCATGTTCATTCACAGGACACATTTAATGAATTAATCCTGAAAACGTTTATTTTTAATTTCAAAAGTGACTGAGTTAAAAAAAAAAATGTTGAACTGATTTTTTGTCGCCCTTCCCAAATTTACGAAATTTCTCCAGAATTTTTTTTCTTTTCACGACAGGACATGATAGTAGAGGCAAATATAGAACTGAAGTAGACAAATTTCAAAGATGTATCTTTCTGGTATCACCACATTGCCAGCGAATTTTGAGACGGTAAAGAAAAATCAAATTTCTTATCAATATCGTAAAGGGGCGCTTTTTTCGAATTGGAAGGGGAGGGGGGATTTTCTTTGGAGGGAGGGGCGTTTTCGTTCACTGACACTGGGCATATTTAATGAATTAATCCTGAAAACGTTTATTTTCAATTTCAAAAGTGACTGAGTTAAAAAATAGCGTTGAACTGATCTTTTGGTACCCATCCCAAATTTACAAAATTCCCCCAGAATCTTTTCCTTTTCACGACAATAGAAGACAAACATAGAACTGAGGTAGGCAAATTTCAAAGATGTATCTTTCTGGTATCACCACATCACCAGCTAATTTTGAGGTGGTAAACAAAAATCACATGTTTACAGTTATGGTACAAGGGCATTTTTTTTGTTTTGGGAGAGGGGAGGGGGTGCTTTTCTATGAAGGAAGGGGGCAGGGTGCTTTTTTTGAGGGGACACATTTATTGATTTCATCCTGAAAATGTTTATTTTCAATTTGAAAAATAATTGAGTTAAAAAAAAATCATACAGAACTTGTATTTTGGCGCTCTTCCCAAATTTGGTAAATTTGGCGCCCCAAGCGAAGGCTTGCTAGGATTGTACCTTTGACTGCCCCTGGACAGTAGAATTTCCCAGGGTGACGTTCATCATGACGGAAGGTACACTTGGGGTGAAGCAGCAGAAGTAGGCGTCTGATTATTGAAGAAGGATATCTAGTTGGCCCCAAAATCCTCAGGTACTGGCAGGCAGACAAGATGTTGAGCCCCTCTTAAAAATCCAAGGGTGCCGGAGGCGCACCATGAAGGACGGTCATCGTAATGAAAGGTTCTCCTGGACAGTGTAGCATATAATGAAAATATATTTAGCGCTGATACCAGATATTGTAGATATATTTCGCGTTGATAACAGATAATGATGTGACCACATCAACTCTGAACTATTTGATAAATATTTTGTGTTTTAAATTATACATGTTTTGCTTGCCGCGTGTGGCATCACTTGGAATTTTGTCGAGTTCTTTTCTGTCAGTCATGATGAAAAGTTGATAAATAAATAGTTTTAAGTTATTTAGGAGAAAGGAGAACTGGTTAAGTTCTTGCAAATCTCACAACATGGCGCCCAACGTGGGGCGTAGATTAATCGCAAAAAGAGGTCAAGGTTAGTTATTTTATTATTTTCGTAACGGTTGATATTTCAATCGTAGAACATTCTTATTCGTTTAAGCTTAAATTTGCTATTGAGTTCTATTTTATTGAAATGGAATCGTTAATTGAGAAACGAAAACCTGTCGGAGCTTCTTTTACAAGAACAATAAATATAATTTTGCAGGAATTAAATAAAGAAATTCCTGTTGAAGAAACTGTGAAAACAAAACTTGCTACTTTAGAACGATTATCTAATGAGCTTAATATTCTTGATACTCAAATATTGAATGCCGAATATTCTTCGAGTGATCAGTTTGAAAGTGAATGGGCAAAAGTTGAAGAGTACAAAGAAAATCTAGATATGATACAAGTGAAAACGGAATTATTTTTTAATCGCCAAACAACACAATCCATTGGAACTGTGTCGCCTAATATGAATAAGTGAAAACTAAAATTACCTGAAATTGAGTTAAAACAATTTGGTGGTGACATTAAGGATTGGTTGCTGTTTTGGGGACAATTTCGGCGAATACATGAAGATAAAGAAATTCAAAATGAAGACAAAATGCATTATCTCGTTCAAGCGACTATACCCGGTACTAGACCACGGAACATTGTAAACAGCGTCACTGATACTTCCGAAAATTATGAAAAGGTTATAGAAAGCTTAAGAAGTAGGTTCGGCAGGGAAGAATTATTGGTGGAATTCTATGTTCGGGAATTATTTCATCTAATTATTAGAAATGTTACAGATCAAAGGGGAAAAGGCAGTATGTCCGAATTATATGACAAATTGGAATCGTATTTACGTTTGTTGGATTCATTAGGGATGACCAGCGAGAAGTATGCGGCAATGCTGTTTCCGCTCGTTGAATCCTGTATTCCTGAGGAAATATTAAGAGTTTGGCTAAGAAATCGTGCCTCAATAATTCCAGGTGAAAATTCTCACTCTGAGAAATTGAAACAATTGTTGTTTTTAAGAAATGAAGTCGAAGGAAAGCAGAGAATTTCTTTGGCAAAATCCGGCTTTAAATTAAATGATTTTGGTGCAAAGAAAGAAGGTCAACGGGATAAAAGGTACCAGAGTGATCATTACGTGCCTACAGCGAATGATTTGTTCTCAGGCCATAGTAAAACCGCCAATTATAGTGAGAAGAACTCTTGCATATTTTGTGAAAAGCACCACAAAAAAAGTGCCGAGATTGCTTTGTTGCTCAGAAGATGACTTTAAGTCAAAAGAAGGGTTGTTTTTTCTGCCTTAAAATTGGACACAGGGCCAAACAGTGCAAGTCAAATGTACGATGCTTGATTTGCTCGAAAAGGCATTGGGGTGTCATGTGTTCGAATTTACAAACCAATCAGAAGGAAATTGACGTTGAAATTAAAGAAGAAGAAAGACCAAATGTATCACTTGCAAGCACTAGTTGCCTAGTTGAAGTCTTTCTTCAAACACTATTAATTCATATCGAAGCCAACAACAGGCAAAAGACAGTAAGGGCACTTATTGACACAGGGTCGCAGCGTTCGTACATTTTAAAGGAGACTGCCGTCGACATAGGGTGCCAATCTAAGGGATCTGAATCTTTGATTCATACGCTTTTTGGAGGAGCAACAACGAAAAGAGAAATTCCCAAACGCTACGAAGTAAGCGTTAAAAGCCTAAAGGGTAATTTTTCTAGACGACTAGTCCTGTTGGAACAGTCGAAGATTTGTGGATCAGTGGTCAGTTTACAGCCTGGATCATGGATCGAAGAACTAAAGCAGAAAAATATCCATGCATCTGATATAGGAAGAAGGGATTTGAAGATAGAAGTCCTTATTGGAGCTGACGTCGCAGGTACATTGTTAACAGGAAAAGTTCAGATATTAGAAAATGGACTGACTGCTGTTGAATCATTATTCAGATGGACAATCATGGGGAAGATGAATGGTTATACTTCAGAAAGGAATTTCTTGTCCATGTGGTCAATGATAATGTCCATGTTGACTCACAGTAATAACATAGAAAATTTGTGGAAGCTAGAAGCACTGGGAATTACAGATGTTAAAGAAAATAAATCTGATTCAGAATTAGAAGAAGCGGTGTGGGATCACTTTCACAAGACTCTAAAAAGAGTGGAAGATCGATATGAAGTCAGTTTGCCTTGGATAAACGAGAAAGGAACTTTGCCAAGTAATAGAGAGGTTGCTGAAAAACGATTGATTTCCACGACAAAGAAGCTGATGCTGAAAGATAAATTTGAAGCATATAATACAGTGTTTGAAGAATGGTTTGAATCTGGAATAATAGAAGAAGTACCAGAAGAGAAGAAACGAATTGACAATCATTATCTTCCCCACAGGCCGATCTTTAAAGATAACTCTACTACAGTAGTAAGACCAGTATTTGACACTTCATGCAAGCAAAAGGATTACCTGTCACTCAACGACTGTCTAGCAAAAGGACAAAATTTAATTGAAATGATTCCTGGATTGCTTCTTGATTTTAGACAAGGAAAGATAGGGATTATCGCAGATATCAGAAAAGCTTTCCTTCAAATATCTATTCAAAAAAGTGATCGGGATTACCTAAGATTCCTGTGGTGGAAGAACTCGGAACAAAAAGAATTAAAAGTATTTCACCATTGTAGAGTAGTTTTCGGACTAAAATGCAGTCCGTTTCTTTTAGCAGCAGTGATCGACACTCATTTAGACCTATGTGAACCTTCTTTAAAGGAAGTGGCTACAAAATTGAAAAATTCCTTCTATGTTGACAACTGTGTCACTTCGGTCAATTCGAATGAAGAAGCGGAATACTTTATTGGAAAATCAACTCAATTAATGGTAAGTGCTAACTTTGACTTGAGAGGGTGGGAGCAAACAGAGCTGAACAGTGTGGAAACTGCAATGGAGGAACCATTGAAAGTACTTGGTCTTCTATGGGACAAATTTGAAGATTCATTGTTTTGTGATATCCCAAATGTCGACTTAAGTGATTTCTCAGTTACAAGACGAAACGTTCTATCAATTGCACAGAGGATTTTTGACCCAATTGGTTTCACTTGTCCTTTTACCCTTCTCCAAAAGTTATACTTGCAAAAGAGTTGGGAAACAAAACTGAGCTGGGATGCAGAGCTACCTGAAGACATCAAGAGAAAATTTTTGAAGTGGGTAAAAGAACTGCAGTTGTTATCATCAATCAAGATTCCCAGACTAGCTACGCTTGCAGAAGGACAATCATTTAGTCTACATACGTTTACCGATGCTTCACAGGGATCGTATGCAAGTGCAGTATATTTGAGAAGTCAAAATGAAGAAGTCAAAGTAACTTTACTGCAAGCCAAAGCGCGAGTTGCTCCTTTGAGGAAAATAAGTATACCAAGACTCGAATTGCTTGCTTGCCTCATTGGAGTACGATTAGTCTCATTTATCAAGAACCTTAAGATCGAAATTTCAAAGGAATATTACTGGAGCGATTCTTCAACAGCCCTCTTCTGGATAAAGAACATAGAAGCTTGGGGCACTTTTGTAAATAACAGAGTTTTAGAAATTAGAAGCCTTACAGACCGTGAAAATTGGTATCATGTACCAGGTATGGAAATTACAGCCGACTTGCCCTCAAGAGGATGTTCTGCTAAGAAACTTATTGAATCCAGATGGTGGGAGGGTCCACCTTGGTTGGCATTGCTGGAAGAAGAATGGCCTCGTTCTGTCCAAATCGATAACAAAGAAGAGGTGGATACTGAAAGGCGTAAAGCAATAATAGTATCGTTAAGCAATGCCAATGATATCTCTTCTCAAATCTTTGGCTATTTTTCAAAGTACACGAAGATACTTAGAATGATCGGGTGGTTACATAGATTCATAGGTAATATCCGAAAGAGAAAAGAAGAAAGAGAAAAAGGAGAGTTAAAAGTTCATGAGTTGACAAGAGCTGAGAAATCTCTCGTGAAGATTATTCAACATGATTCCTTTTCATCTAAGGATATTAAGAAGCTGAAGTCAATTAGTGTTTTCCAAGATGACGAAGGCATTTTACGCATTAAGACTAGATTAACTGAGATAAAAGATGACAATTTTATTTATCTGATGTTACTTCCGAAGAATCATAAAATTGTGGAGAAATTAATAATTGATAAGCATCTATCTATGTCTCATGCCGGTATACACGTATTGATCTCAAAACTTAGAGAGACATTTTGGATCATCAAAAGCAGAGCTACAATTCGAAAAGCTTTATATGGATGCGTCATGTGCAGGAAACATGGAAGTAAAAGATTACAGACTGCGCCATCTACCCTACCAGAAAATAGAGTTAGAGATGCTCATGTTTTCGAAATTGTCGGAGTTGATTTAGCTGGCCCTCTGATTTTGAAGAATAAAAGGAAAGCCTGGATTATACTTTTCACCTGTGCTGTTTTCAGGGCGGTACATTTGGAACTGATTTTGACCCTTTCAACTCAGGGATTTTTACTTGGTCTTAGAAGATTCATTGCACGTAGAGGAAGGCCGTTGGTAATCTACAGCGAAAATGGCACTAATTTTGTCGGATCCAACAATCTCTTGAAGTCAATTGACTGGAATACAATTGAGGTCGAAGCTACCACAAAGAAGATTGAATGGAATTTCAGTCCACCCCCAGCACCATGGTGGGGTGGTTTTTGGGAACGTCTTGTTCAAATGATTAAGAAGCTTTTGCGTCGAGTCCTAGGCCAGTCGTCTCTAAATTATGAAGAATTAATGAGTGTGCTGTGTGACTGCGAAGCAACTGTGAATGCCAGACCACTCACCTATGTGTCTGAGGACTCTGATGATCTCATCCCTTTGATACCGTCCCTGTTCTTAGGTGAAATTCCAGTGTTTGGAGTCCCTGACTTGGACCACCTGGATAAAGTTGATTTCAACAAGAGGCTGAGACATCTACAGAACCTACGAGAACGCTTGAGAAGGAGGTTTAGAAGCGAGTATCTCGGTTTGCTAGTGCAACGTCCATATACAGTGCCGATTTCTCAACAGATAAAAGTTGGGGATATAGTTCTCGTTGAGTGTGACAACAAATGCAAAGTGCTGTGGCCAATGGCAAGAGTAGTCGATGTGTATCCTGGAAAAGATGGCAACATTCGGGTTGTACGTCTTAAAACGACTTCTGGTATGACAGTTCGACCTGTTCAAAGGATTTTTCCCCTTGAAATATCTTGTTCAGTCGAAGATACAAAAATGGATAAGCCAGATAAGTCTCCTAAGATGAACCGCTTAGTTTCTGACTTTCCAACTAAAACTGTTGTGATTAGGTTTGGCAGAACCATTAAGATTCCTTCAAGACTATTGGACTGAATTGTTTATATAGAACCTTGACATTAGAACTCATTCATTTGTAGTGAAATTATGTTTGTTTTGATTAACTTTGTTAGTTGTTAATCAAAAGGTGGGAGAATGTGACAACATCAACTCTGAACTATTTGATAAATATTTTGTGTTTTAAATTATACATGTTTTGCTTGCCGCGTGTGGCATCACTTGGAATATTGCCGAGTTCTTTTCTGTCGGTCATGATGAAAGGTTGATAAATAAATAGTTTTAAGTTATTTAGGAGAAAGGAGAACTGGTTAAGTTCTTGCAAATCTTACAACAAATGAAGATAGATGTAGCGTTGACCCAGATATTGAAGATATATTTCAGACTATACAAGACTCTTCAGCACTCAAATGAAGAATAACCGACAGCCACCTGAGGTATCGAGTTCTCTAACAGAGTTCGGCAGACATCATCTCAGGACAGGCAATATTTTTGATGAATGTCCAAAGAAACATAATTAGTGGCATCAACAAAATTTACGGGAATCCAGGTATTTGGAACAGCATTCACCCAGTATTTTTCTTTGCTTCTAGGGATGTACAAAACTCCTTAGCGAAAAGCACCGGCCTTTGCCATTTTGGTGATTCCAACGTTAGCCATTCTTGTTTTGCCCGAGCTGAAGCAACACAACTTTCTTCTTGGAAGCTGGAACCAGGAGAGTCCCGGAGAAAAGTGATTTCTACCAACCTGCTCTTCTATCTGCCAATCACAAGCCGTCATTTTGGGGGGAAACAAGAGGAGGTGGCTTGGCGTATGAATACTAAGAATACCTTTTCGAAGGTCGTACCAATCTCTTGACTGGTACGAGGGGGAATTCCATATCACGAAGGGAAAAAACGGGATATATACTAAAATACAATTGCTATTTCGTTTCCAGTAGAGTCAGCGATTCCTTTACAGTTGAATTTATCAGATTAAAATTGAATTTTAAAATTACTAACGTAATAGGGCAAGAAATACATTAAAAATAATTAATTTAAAACAGAAAATTACAAAAAGGCCTAATAAAAAGGAAAATGCACTTATAACAATGCCACAAAAACCATTGGAGAAAGCTTTGAATTATATTCACAATAATTATAAAAAATATAAATATAATCATATAGCAATTTTAATTATTTGTATGTTTAAACTTTAAAAGCCGGGTGGGCGATATATCGACCAGAACCCTGTTACTCTTAAAGGACGGGGCTGGTTGAAATATCCACCAGAGTTCTTTTCCTCCTTTCTTGCCTTCCTCTATCTTGAGGGGAGGTTTGGAACCAATTAGTATCCTTCACCTGACCCTCATTGACCAACCCCCAATTCTTCCCCTCATTTAAATGGAGTGCTCCTGTCAACAAATTTTCCCTATTCTTACTGAAGGAAGATTGCGTTTTGCTTAGCTGTGTTTTGATCTCTTTCTCACACATTTTAATTTGTTGGCAGCTAAATGTCAAAGAGAAAAAGGGGACTTTTGTTTAGTTAGAAGATGAGAATTTTGATGATTTTGATTGCGAAATAGAGGACGATGCTGATATAGACGTGTCAATAATGACAGAACTTACAAATGAAGACAAAGGGACAGAAGCAGATACTGGAGTAAACAGTGAAATTACCAGGATAAAACCTGTCATTCAGCATACTGTAAACTAAACAAATCTGTACATTTTTTTTACGGGAGATATATCTATGCGGCTATTACGATTAAGATTTTTTACAGTCATCATGATGAAAAAGGTATCTAATTGCTTAGAAGGCTGATGAAATAAAAGTTCTAGTTACTTATACATTTTTTTTTAATTTTATTTTATGCAATATCATAACAGTTCGATTAGTTTCGAGTGTGTCATTTTCGAAAAAAAAAGCAAGATTCAGTATTCCAGACCATAAGATTGACTATTATTTAAATGTTTATTTATTTTATAAAGTCAATCAAATGTTTGTTTATTCATGATGAACAAGTAACTACTGCTTTACTCATGCAAATCTTCAAAAGACGTGTTTAGTATGTGTATCTAAAATTCCTTGTTTTGTAAGATACGAAAAAACATATTTATTCAGACAACGTCCATACAAAAGTTAATTCCTTTTGTTTTAACTACTTTAAAAAAATAGATACAAATGTGCAAGCAAAAATGTGTAGTTCGAACGTGGGAATTTGGTGTAGTCACAAAAGTTGTGAAGATATATAAAGTCTTTCTTTTTCTCACATACAATTGAGTTAGATTGCTTGTATCAGATAAACCAGAAAAAGAACGGCAATGGGCGGTCTAAAATAAGGCTGAAGGAACTAGGGCTTTGTTTGGACACTAAAACCGTCACTTACTACTTGATATGTTATTCTAAATAGCCTGAGAACCGGTGTCACAATTGTTGGCGAACTCCGTTTTTCGGTTCCATGCATTCATTCGAATGCACTTCATCTAAACAATTTTAGCAAGCCGCATTCAACCCAGGGCGTTTTTTGCTTTTAGGGAAATGGAGATACCGCGTGTGACTAATGCTTTCACATGGACAATCATTTCACCGCTTGAATCCATTTATTACAAGTAATTTTCTATCAGTAGAACAAGCTTGCAAGGAACATTTAAAGAATGGTTTCGTTTAGAAAGCACATGTAATTTTCGCACATTATTCTACTCGATTAGTAAGTATTGATAAGTGAAAATTCATATAAAAAATCCCTTAACGTTTAATTTAAAACAATTATAGTATTGATTCTAAACAAATATGAATTAATTGAAATGTATTCGATTATAAAAATTTAGAATTCCCGGCACAATATGGCCTATTTTTTATCCAGAATGCCCCAACAGTTCTTTTATTAAATTGTATGAGTAATAATGTCAACATTTTGAAAAAGAAATGAAATTGATATTTCTTAAAAATTAAACTTTACAGATATTTTTATTATGAGCAATTGCAATTGCTTTCGTGTCTTTTCTGGGTGAAAATATTTACCTTATATTCCTGGAGTATTTAAAATTTTATAAAGGATTTTTTGTGCTCGGTAATCAATTTTCAAATTTGACAAAATTAATAATTTAATTTGTACCTTTTTGTTATTAGTTTTTAAAAATTGAATTTGCACAGTAATCTATATTTACAACAATGAGAAAATATTAATCTAGAAACCAATTAGAAACTGCGCTGCATTTAGCAAATATGTTTGAAATTTTTTTCCTTTTAAAAAAATGGTCTTAGAATACGAAGTTGTATCAGGAAATATTTATAAATAAAAATATAATCCATAAAAACAAAGTTTTTAATAAAAATCCTTTTTATGCATTGCCAGTTTTTGTATTCATTAACACAACGCCGATTCTATTTCAGAGTGTTCTTGGTGTTTGCATCTAATTTTAAATATTAAAAACATTTCTATCAGAAAAATATGCGGCAAACTAGGTTTCAAAATTTATTGATTAAAACTGATGAATGTGAATTTATACATTACATTCAAATATCTTTTGTTTATTCTGATTAAAATAATTTTGGTACCAGGAAAGAGTTTTTAAAAATTATTGGTTAAAATTCTTTTAATCTTAGCATTACTAAGCAACGCAATGTTGAGTTCATTGGACTTCACTCCATAGTAAATTTATGCATTCGTACCCAATTGCCTTTTATTTATTTTGAATAAAATTATTTTGGCAAAAGGAAAGAGTTTCAACAATGATAGGTTAAATAGGTTTTATTAATATTTCAAAATGGTTATAAAAACGTGTATAAAAGCAACCTTTTAGCAACATTGACAGCCGCCAAAACTTGGTAGAATGCGTTGTCATCGATATCGAATCTATCTGCCAAGTTTCAACCCCATTGGATGATGGCAAGTAGAATAATTAGGCCTACATAGATTTTCCCAGCAGCAACACACACGCAAGCAAAATTAATATAAAGCATTGAAAACCAATAAATCTACATAGGTACAAATCTACACATTAAATAATACATTCTTATACATTTTCTCTCTAATTCTTAAGGATCAAATAACTAGCTTTAGCAGCATTAATAAAAGGGGCAGTGGTATTTATATGTTTGCTTTTCTGCATAAAACGATAGATTGAACGTGTAAAAAAATTTACTTGTGCAAAAGGTACATTTTTAATTCTATACAAACCTCCACACCCAGAAAAAAACAAAAAGCATTCACCAATTTTTGTTGTGTTTCCTAAGTAATGAGAGGTTTAAAGAACTGAATTGAAGCGAATGGTGAATAGTTCATAACCCTATAAGACAACGTTAGCCACTACGCGGCCCATGGATCGGATTTGGCCAGCGACTGATTTTTATGCGGCCCGCCGGCAATACACAAGATTTTTAAAAAAAAATCAAATTTCATGATATGGACTTTTTTTGTTACATAATTGTAATTTATCCGAAATAGTAAGTGTTAACTATGTAGAACAAAATTCTACACTACATGCCTGAAAAAACTATATGAAGAAGCTTTCACCAAGATGGTTTTCATCAAGAATAATTTAACTAAATCTCATTTAGAGAATTTATTATGATTGGTTGCAACAAATATTGCGACAGACATAGACTATATCACAAAATAAACTGAACGATTTCGACCGTCATCGTTTCACAATTGACATTGACTAAAAAAAAAGTAATATAGAAGTACAGTCTTAATACTTATATTAAAAGTTAGTTCAAGTCGCACTGTCACGTTGAAACGAAAGATTCACTTCTTTTTTAGACTTTAATTTACTAATAATGAAAATAATTTTTTTTAATTATTTGAAGAAAAAAAAAAATAAGTATCATTGTAATTTTATTAAGATAAAAAAAAAATCAATATTTTTTTCAGTTTTCAGAAATGCTATGTATTGTTAAATCGATAATAAAGATACATATTTTGGTGTATTCGTCCCCTGAAAAGCTCGTACATAAGTCATACGGCCCACATCAATTCAAGGCATTGAAAATCTTTAGTTTATTCTTAAAAGTTATAGCATTATTATTGTGAAGTAAATAATTGTGAATTAATATGAATTTTTCAAATAGAATTCCAGTAACTTCAGCCAGAAATTCAATTGAAAGTAGTGTTAATTCGAACCCTATTTTTGTACTTGAATTTGATTAAAATTATTGTTTTTTGCATAGCAAGAGTTTATCAAGAGTTTTCCCCATAAAACAGGGAGCTAGGAGGGAATGGGGATTCTCAGAAACGCTATCTTCCCTTTACGCTCCATGGGGGGTTGAAAGCCCCACTCCCTTTGTTCCTTATCTGCCTTCCTACACAGTAGGTGGTACCAAAGGAGGGGACGACATTGTTGCTAAAAGTCCTGTCTTTTAAGGAATCTGTTGAAATAATTTTCAGTCTCCAAAAGGTTAATTTATATGTTTATGACAACATACAATTGTTTATTTGTATGTTGTCCAGTCACCCCCCCCCCCCCTTTCTCTACTGCCCTGTTACATGGTATTTAGTGTTAAACTGAAACACTATTCATGAAAATTGATGAAAAAAAAATTACAAACTATGTATACACAATAATATAGTTTTTATTTTATGTTGTTATAAAAAAATTATCAGATTTTTAAAAGGCTTTTGTCTAATGCTTTTGGAACTATAGCAAGTTAGGGATAAACAATATATTTTGATGGCATGTAATGGTTTTAATACCGGTGAAAATGTTTTTAAAATAAAATACTAAAGTGTATTTTATTTTTTATTAATTTTACATAGAAATAAAAGAATAAGAGTTGCTCAATTTTAAGTATATTGTCACATTACTGTTTGAAATTATAGCTTCTTATGTACAGTATGCAAAAAAAAAAAAAATCAAAAAAATCTGCACGATGGCTGTAACTTCGATTCTAATTATCGTAGAATCTTGCAGTTTGCACCAAAATGTTTTGTTTATGATTTTCTGTATATCTGGTGCAAAGTTTTTTTCTTTGGGGTCTGTATACTAAGTAAATTTAACTATCTTTAAAAATTTCAATGCAAACCCCTATTTTTTTATGTTTTGATTCGATTTAGAATACTTTGTTTACCCTAGATAATAAATATTAGTTCATTATGTTGAGAAACATGTCACTTATCAGCAAAAATGTTTTGACTGATCTTGAGGGCAAATATATTTATTGCGGGGAAGAAGCAAACGTTTTTCGTGCTTCAAGACATAATCTATTACACAGTCCCTTAAAGATAGCTTTTTTACATTTTTGCTAAAATATTGAGAACTAAAAGTCGAAATAGAATAAAAAAAAATTTGGAGGGTTTTTCGACCGTGATAATAGGGTATTTGACACCATCAACAAATAATTACCAAATGCGGCCTATGAATAGTATTTAACGAGGTAATAATAATGCAAGCATTTTTGACTCGAAATAATTGCTCAAATTTTTATAAATCGAATTCTAAAAAATGGTTTTCTGAGCTCTTCGTCATGTGACCAGAAACGATCGCTTAGGCTCCTCCCAGAATGTGACGTCAGTATTGTGGAGTGGAAGTTTGTGAACAAACAACTTCATACGTTTATTTTTAAGCTTGGTTCGTCTTTCTTCCTACTTTATGATTAATTATGACCATTAAAGGTGAATTTTAAGAAATATTTATTTAAAGAAGCTTTATTTTAAAAATGTATGACAGTTTCGTAAAGGCAGACAGTTTAAATTTACCCAAAATAGTCGCATTGATGATGGGTTCTTTTTCAAATCAAGCGCAGAGTTTTTTTTTTCTACAGTGTTTAGAAATGTTAAAACATCTGTGTAGATAAATA
Organism: Linyphia triangularis; assembly: GCA_963978545.1. Lineage (NCBI taxonomy): Eukaryota > Metazoa > Arthropoda > Arachnida > Araneae > Linyphiidae > Linyphia > Linyphia triangularis. The sequence continues at coordinate 55,086,686 of OZ021721.1, forward strand.
AATCGCCCTGTTATTATAATTTGTAGAACAAGAACTACACACTATCGCAGTTATAATAATTATAAAAACATAAGCAAAATTATTAGCGATTAAAATAATCGGCTGAACACTGAATCGGAAACCTTTTCAACTTTTAAAGTAAAAATCCGTTGTAATAATCTTGTTAACGAACTAATTTTTGACTTTGAAACTTGGATCATACCTTCTCCTATGATGATCAAACCCCAAAATGTTGAAAAAAAACATTACTTCAATTTATTTTGATTTTATTCATGGTGTACCACATCACCTAGCAGAAAGGGGTGAATAATAATTGGAACACTCGTTATAATTTATGTCTGATCTTATTTAAACATTTACAGGGTAAAAAACAAAACAAGTATTAATGCATTGAAGTGAATAGGAACACAAGATTACCATAAAAAAATGCTATAGTAAAAATCCGCCATAACTTGCAGACAATTCTTGGCGCAAAATCCTCTACATGTCAAAAATTGGAAGTTTTGCCCAAATTAGTGTTCAGCTGTTAATTGAAGTACTTGTACAATGGAGTACAACACAGTATCGGTAAGAAATTTCCTCGAACAAAATCAAAAGGAAAATAACCCATTACGGCTACACAATCTCGCTTGAAACTCATTCGCGATGCTGTTTATGCAATGTTGACGTCACACAATCAGATGGATTTTTGAGCAGCGTTTTAGGGGCGGGGCTTCTGCTTGCATTTTAAAATGCGTTTTTTGGCGCTTTGCGACATTATTTTGGAAAAAGAAAAAATACGTGTCTTTTATTTTGGGCATATGCTTTATTTAAAACATATTTTGAAAATTTGTCAAATACCCTATTCTAATGGAAGAAAAAAAAATATATGTTTTTATTTAAAAAAATATTAAAACTTGTTTTTATTAATTAATAATTATTAAAAACCGGTTTAAAACAAAAGTTGCATGTTATTTATGTTTGGCCTTTTATAAACTATCGTTTGAAACAAAATTTGCTGAAATATATTAACTATTTAAGAATTTATGGCTAAAAAAACAAATTTTCTTTTTACCATCAATTTGCCATTTTTTTACATCATTTAAATTACTAACCACTCATCTGAAAATTATAAAATTTGGTATTTAGGCATTTTTTTTTTTGTATTTTAAATCTAAATATTGTATAATATTATGTGGTTGCCATTGAACTTTTAAAAGTTTGGTTTAGTTTTAATATGCAGATGACCCCTTATGATAAAAAAAATTATAACCAATTAATAAAGACCTTCCACAATTTACAACGGTACTTGACTTTTGTTATTTCATCAATTTAAATACAAGATATAGCCATCCTTCGGATTTTTTTTTTGTGTACTGTACCTAATGTAAAAAGTAAAAAGTTTTTAAAGCATTTCTAATAAATTAATTAAATGAAAATTGTCAATTTATAATGTTAAATTGAATTTTTTTTAATTGTTTTAAGAATATTATTCTTAGGCCTGATTTTGCTGCTGCATGGATGAATCTGGGAATTGTTCAGTCAAGTCTGAAGAAGATGAGTGGAGCTGAAAGAAGTTATCAAATGGCTATACAATATCGCAAGCGTTATCCTGACTGTTACTATAACCTTGGAAATTTGGTTAGTCTACAGTATAAGTTTTTATTTAACTATTTACTCATTGTGGTATTTTTTTTTTTCTGCCAGAAATTGAGAATAAGTGCTACAAAATTTTTTTTAATGAATTTTCTTTATTCCCAATACCTGTAAAAAATATAGAATAAAATTTTATGATTAGGAGTCAAATCTCTTTGAGAATTTTATTAGAAAAAAAAATTAAGATACAATTGTAATTTGTAGATCAGAATGCAAATAACACCACTGAATTGGCAGGTATCATTGACTTTTACAGTAGTGGAAATCTTTTCATATATGTTGACTTTCTTCATGTGATAACTGCTACAGCTAAGATTTTACGCCATTGTGATAATGGTTGTATCAAGACTTTCCTCATCGTTATGAAAAAATGTATTAAGGATTTTGATATCAACTTGTCTTCAGCTAATATTAATTCCGAACTTACTTTTACTGCGAGCGAACAATAGTTATTTGAAGAAAAATATATTTGAGACTGCCACAAATAATTAACTATTTCATGATTTTGCCTTTTTTTACTGGTAGCTTGTGTTATTAAACAATGACTCAACTTTTATTCGAAATATAAATAAATTTTCCTTTTTTAGTAACACAATTAAACCTTGGCAAAAGTATTCTGAATTATTTATTACAATTAAAACTCAAAAAGCTGATTACAATTTTCCCCCACTAATTTTCTCTTTAAATAATTCAAATCAGCAAGAAAATGTGTCAAAATTATGCAGTTCTCTGAGAGTAGTTTACATAGAGGTTCTAACTTGAAAAACAAAATATGAAATCAAGTTACAATTTATTTACACTGTCCCCTTCTTAGTCAGCGTCACTAGTCTTAATACTGAGTGTCTATAAAATGTTGGACACATTTTGATGTTGAATAATTCATAAAATAATGAAGATAAAATATTTAAATTGATGAAACAAAAAAAAGTTCGAAATGAAAATATGAGTTATTCGCTGTATAAATGCCATTAGTTTGTTTATATCTTCATTATTTTATGAATTATTCAACATCGAAATGTGTCCAACATTTTATAGATACCCTGTATTTTTAGATTTTTTACCTCCATACAGCTTTTTGTACATCATCAAAAGGGAATTTGTTACTACTTACTTGTTGCATTATATTCTGCAATTATTGTTTGCAGTTTTGAATATTGCTAAGAGACAGGGCTCAGAAATTATATTACCAGATATGCCCTGGGCATGTGAAAATTCAGATTGGACATGTATTTTTTCCTCATACATGCCTGGCTGAGCATGTAAATATTTCAATAAAAATACCTTTCAAAAGATAAATATTTTGTATTTTCACTTGCACGCATGTAATTGCGACCAGTTCGTGACTAAGGTCACGACTCTGTGTTTCTCCCAGAATGCCTGCATGCGAGTGACGATACAGTGCCATTAATCATACAAAGAACCTATTGTGATGCAACTTGTCCACAGAAACTATAAAATAAATAATTTAATGCGAATAGGCATTTATGAAGTTTAGGCAGCAAACTTCGATCCATCACCAGCAATTGAAAATTGGTTATTTGCAACTACAGGAACAAAGCACGTGGAAGGGCATGCAGTTCAGATCACTACTAGATAAAAAAAATTTGATTTAGATCAGAACAAAAATCACAACAAAATCATTGATTTTGTTGTGTAATGTGAAAATATTTTTAATTAAAGTGTCTTTACTTATTTCATTTTAGTGTAAGTATAGAGCACTGTTAATGTATTGTTGTTAACGATAATTCTTTTTTTGACAGGTCATTACTAGATACATGATTTTAAATGAAATGTTCGGGCATGTAAATTTTTTTTTTCGGGCATGTATTTTCTTGACTAACATGTATAATTTTTGAGATTTTTTGGGCCTTGCTAAAGGATGCTACAAGGTGCTTTTGATTCTCTATAACTAGATTTGCTGTGTGGCTACTCATATATATACCAACGATAAATTTTTACTGTAATTTATTCTCATATCAGCAGTCAAATTTTGATTATTCATTTTGCTACACATTTACTTGTGTTACTTTAAAAATGTTTTAAAATGCAGTTTTTATTAAATATTTTTTTATATTGCAGTACTTGGAACAGAAAAAATATGATGATGCATATAAAGCCTGGCGTAATGCCACTGCTCTTCAACCAACACATTTGGTTGCATGGAATAATATGATAATCATGCTAGATAGTCTTGGTAAGTTAGATATTTTGTCATTAGTATTGAATTTACACTCTTTTTATTATTGTCTTAAAAGTGAAATTCTTCACATTTAATTTTATTTTGTAAACTAATTGGTGAGTTAAGAATCATTTGAGCCTTTACTTATGTAAATAGATAAAACTCGATTATTTGCCTTTTCAGGTATCATTTTAGGTAGTTCATAAAAAAAATTCATTGCTGTTATGCCTGAAATCATTTGGAGCTTATATTAGTATAGAAGTGGGATGAAATTGAAGTTCCTTTCGAATTTGAAGTTTAAAATTTAATACCATATCACAGAGAGACATTATCCTCAACTTTTAGGTATGCTCAAATCTGAACTTTATTTTTGAAGCCCATTTCCTGAGGCAAAACCTGTTCTTACAGTATCCTAGGTACCTTCATCCCAAACAAAGCAGTTAGGCATAGTTGAGGAAAATTTCGAACAACAAAGTTGGGAACAAATCAGATGGCTTCTGTTTTCGCCAGCGGTATAGAAGTGGAATGCAATGTATGGTTCTTTCTCTTCAAGCATGCCAGTGGAAATTTTAGCTAAAAGTACTGATAGAAAAATTAAAAGTTAAAATGTTTTCAAGGAAAGTGGGCATGTGATTAGTGAAATATCTAATAAGATAAGAGAGAAAATGATATTGTTGTAAGAAAGGCATCACAGTGTCTTCTGAACATCAGAATTGCCACTTGACTGCAAAGGATCACTGCTGCTTTCGATTAAAATCATCTTAATCTGTGATTCACTATAATTACGTCATATTCAATAATGTGAAAATATTATTACAAGATTTCCCATGTTATTTTTTGGTACATAACATTGGAAATCCAACTAGTAAAATTTTCATTTAATTACAATATGTATTTTACAAAAGCTGCCTGTCAGATTCAGTGCCACAGCAGAAAAAAAAAATTTAAAACTTCAATCAAATTAGCAAGAACACTCACAAAAATTGAAAAGGGAAAAAAAAGATGATTCTTCAAAACAAGTGATATTATTAAATATAGAGCTCATTAGATTAAATATTTACTTGCCAGGTTTTATTACAAATAATTTTGTGACTGCAGTTAAGCTCCTAGCAAAAAAGTCTCTAATCAGGAAAGTAGTCCAAAAAGATAAATATCCTCCGAGGATATAAGAAAAAAATTGAAAACTGCTACCAAATTGGCTAGAACATAAAAAAAAAAAAGATAATTAAAAAAAAGAATTTAACAGGTAGTAACAAAATGCATTTCCAAATACAAAAGCCACTTTTCCAGAATTTTCAGAATCTGACAATGAAAACGTACATAGGAAAACTTCCCTTCCGGAACGGAAGTAGCGATAGTCCACTTTGTCCGCCCTGTAACCCTAAAATATAGGTTCGGTTACAATCGGTACTATCAAGAGACTTAACTCTTAAATTTTTTTTTACACATTTTACAACGCTTTATCTTCTATTTTTTTACAGAATTTCAGATGCGAAAATCATTTAATTTTGGTAACATATTTCAAATTATTGCCGATTGCAAGGGTAAAATATAACATTATTGTAACTAAAAAAGCTATGTAGAATATTATTAAATATTCTGTTTGTGATGATTTTAATGTTAGGTACCATCACTAGCGTTATTTGAGTTTAAATTTGGCAATAAAAGTCGACATTCCATTAACCGGAAAATTTGGTTATCCGGAAATCTTAATTTCTCGGCGATGACGGATAATCAGGCTTTTACTGTAGTAAAGGAAAGTGATTTTCCACTTAAAATTATGTTCTCAACCGTATCAAGCAAAGATTGATAAGGTAATTCAAAATTGCAAATTTGATTTTAAATTTTATATTTTTAAAATCTATCTGGAATTCGGTTAGTAGGCTAGATCTCATATTAAGAAAGCATGCTTTTCACCAAATTTAAAGCTGTATATAACAAATGTGTTCCATCTTGTATAATATCGATACTTTTGTAATTCATTTCTATTATGATTTGATTTTTAAGTGTTCAGCAGTATCCAGAAAATTTGCAATATTGCTGAATTCAACTTACTTTATCCACCTGTTAACCCTAAAATGTGTAGTAAAATACGGTTGGAATCTGTACTAACAGGAGACTTCTCTCTCTTTTTTTTTTTACCTAATTTACGTGTTATATTTGTTTTTTTTCAGAGTTTAAGTTGTGAAAATGATTTAATTTATGTTATAGATTTCACATTATTAAAGATTGAAGACTACATTATTGCAACTAAAATACTACATAGTGTTTTTAATATTTTGATGATACCGATTTGAATGTTAGGTACTACCACTTGTGCTACTTGCAGTTTCACATGTTACTAAAATGGAAATTAGGTTAAAAAGCATCAACTTTCAATTAACTTAAAAATTCAGTTTTCATGAAATCCTAATTTCCTGGCAATTCCAGATAATAGGGCTCTTTTACTTCCAGATAGTAGGGCTTTTACTGTAATAATTTTTATAAATAATCATTCCCAAAATAATGTAATCTTTGCCTATCAAGAATAATCGTATTTTCCATATAAATGAACGTCTAAATTAAATGACCGAAATGTTTATTTGAAATAGTACATGGTTCGTACGTTTTTAAAAAACCTTGAATAGTGCTTGAAAAAAACCTTTCACTTTCAACTGCTAGAAAACCTTGAATTTTTTAAAAATGTGTTTATAGTGCTTGAATTTTATTTTCTAAAAATATAGCCTCTTTAAAAATGTTGGTTTTCTAAAAGAGCAAAATCCCTCGAATTTAGAAAAGCCGATCAGAAAACGAGAACATACAAGATTGTGCCAGATGCGTACAGCACGGTGCGTGCTGAGAAATATGACGTAACATATTTGAAAACTGGTTTACTCTGATCAAATCATGTGATCTTTTGTTTTGTTTTTGCACACACTTCAAAAATGCAGTAAAATGCATTTTCAATTCAAACTGATTCGAAAAGCAGGGATATAAATTCATGGGCGTGGTGGAAGCCTACGTGTTAGATCCGCATTTTGCAAGATGTACTTTGTGTGTAAAAAATTCCCATTTATCAATGGAAAAGAAAATGCTTTAAAAAGCCATGCGAAGAACAAAAAGCACATGGATTTAGTTAGTGTCGATAAGAAGTAGTTCGATGAGCTTGTTGGGGCTATTTCAATGATGAAAAATACCCCAAAAGCAAGTATTGTCCACAACAAACAAGTCGTTATCGATTTCATCTCAAGCAAGCATGGCGGAGGTGCATGTAGTTTAAAACGAAGTTTTAAATGCTGAAATATTATGGACATTGAAACCCATAAAAAAATCACAGCTTCTATAAATTCAAATTAAAACGCTGATAAATTATTTCAATGCATATTCGCCGATAGCGCGATTCCATTATTTTTATGTGATGAGAAAAAAAATTATGCAGTATTTGGAATCAAGCCTTATATTCAGAGTGTATTAGAAGACAGTTTAATCACTAAGAATGTTGTGTTATTATTTGATGAAAGTTTCGATATGACGGGGAAAAAAAGGAGAAAAAACCAGGATAGTCACTCAAACAGATGTTAACAAGTGAGTGCTATCTACTTTACTTGTGTTTCTAAGGTATAGTACTGCTTCTGATGAACTCGGAATGTTTTTTCTTCTATTGTAAACTAAAAATTTTATTCTATTGAAAATTTAAGCTTAAAAAACATTTTATTTTGTATTTACTTGATTTGAGCATTCCGTTTACCAATAAAAAAATTTGGAATTTTTTTTATTGGATATTTGTGTTGATAACACATCCTTGAAAAGTGCTTGAATTTTTTTCTCCTTCAAGTGCACAAACCATGTAGTACCAATACAAATATAGCAATGTTTATTTAGAAAAAAAGTGCTTATTGCTATATAACTTTGAATAACTGTATATTTTTCTATTGCTATATAATTTTAATACAAAAAGATTTTTTGAGTGGAACTTTTTTCAGCCATTTCTTTGTTTTTCTTTCTTTAGAAATAAAGATAACATGTTTGTGTGAGACTAAAAGTCATAGTATCAATATAAAATTGCAACTGATTACCTTTTGATTTAGAATATTTCTTTCAAGATTAGACACTTTACTGTATAATTAATAAAAGTACAATACATATTTAAATTGAATTTATTAAGTGTGAAACAATTTTAAATATCAAGTGCAAATTCTTCGATACCTGTGTGTATGCAATAATTCTAATTTTGTTCCCTCTATCGTACCACATCCACGTTATTTTATAGTTTCCCAAAAGTTTTCTATAGCATATTTCTCCCTATTGAGACACAAATGTGTGGCAGTTTCCCTTTGAAAGACCTTTGGAAAGGCATTCCTCCCTTCATACATACCATACTTTCAGTATCTGCTCAGATCTTGATCTAACTATGTTCCAGTGCAGTATAGCTCTCGGACCAAAATATCTATATTACAACTATGAAATAAAAATATCTATTGTGATTTCAGGAGACTTGGACAAAGCTGAGTCAGTTGCTCGTGAAGCCCTGCAATATTTACCTTCTGAAGCATCTTTGCATTTTAATTTAGCCAACACTTTAGGTAAAGCTGGAAGATATGCGGAATCGGAGAAGCATTTTTTACAAGCTATACATTTCAATAATGAGAACCCTACTTATCACACTAATTTAGGTAAATGAACACATTCCTTATTTCATCTTCTCTGGTATTATATTCAAGATTTAAGATGATGGCATAGATAATTTACATAATTTTTTAAGGTTTTAAAATTTTAATTGTTCCTCTTATTTCTTTTCTCTGCATCTCATATAAGCTAATTGTTCTGGTTTAGCATATATTCGGCACTCATATTGTATCAATAGTTTTAAAGATAGGTTGATGACACAAAATAATCGACTATATTATACATGTCATTTGGAACATGGTAAAAATTATTCAATGTATAAATTTTAGTGTATAATTGCTTTGTGTTGAAAAATACTTAAAACAAAATTCTGTTTCTAACTTTGTCCTGCCGTAGATAGATTCCCAGAAAGTTCACCTGGTTTTCTGTACATATTTTTAAAAGTATTCAAGGTACAAACTAAGGTCTGGAAACACTCAAATAACTTTTAAACGTAATGAGTATAACTGAGAGATTGACTTAGGCACAATAGTTGTGATTTACTTATGTTACTGATTCTAACTAAAAATCTATAAAAGGTAGCAAAAAATTAAATTACGAAAGTGTAGAATATCCTCCATTTACTATGAAATGATGCCTTTGGATGAAATGATGTTGCATACAAAGAACACTTAATTACTAGTCCTTTGATGTAAATGGATATTCAATCTGCAGTACAAATTTGTCATTAAACACATGATGGAAGTATGGCCATTATAAGGTTGCAGAAGTGTAAAATTACAAGGTAGATAAGCCATTATAATGTAAATTTTCTTAAAAAAATAATACATTTGAGCAATTTACAATTAATTTTAATAAGAAAATCAAATTAAGTATGTTTGATGTGTCCACTATGAGCAATAATACACTGCCTATGGTGAAGATTATGGCGCTGAATTTGAGTTACAACCTCTTATTTGACATAATTTTTGATTTCACATTGAATTTTACATGAATTCTCATGGACATTTCAGGCTTCTAATTAAGTTATAAGACTGTTGAATTAATAGGCTATCCTAGAGAAATCTTCAACAGAAAGTCTTGGCCTACCCTGGGCTTTCGTGCTAATTATGATGATGATGAATTAAGTTATTTTCACATGCATGATATCATTTCATACTTAAAAATGCTTAAAACTTATGTAAGCGACTTTTTTCTGTCATAGTTTTTGAGATATAGTCACTAATTTCTGTAAGTCACTATTAATAGTGTTGCTGTCATTCTCATATGATAGCACATACTTATTTTACAATAAGCAAACACTTGTTTCATAACTCTAGCTTTATATGTTTAAAATTATTTAAGCGTTTCTAGATTTTAGTCTGCATCTTGTATAGTGAAAAAATGCCTGTGTTTACATTTATCTTTTAATACACACAACATGCTTAATGTCCAAAAAGCGGAATCTAATAGTGCTTGTTTTTCACAGCCTGTTATTTCAACTCTGCCCCTAGTGCTGAATTGACCCCATTAGTAGTGCTGAAGCAAAGTTTATTTCATTGGCTTATAACGTTAAAAAATATGAGAATAAATTCAAAGTAATTTAACTTTTGATTTAATAAAATTTCAACTGGATTAAATGTATTTTTAAATTTGCTTTCTATTCTATTGCTAAAAGTTTCTATTATTTACCTCTCACATGGAGAAAGAATTTTCCAATTGCTGTTTTCTACAAAGCCCTGTCTATATTAAGTACATCAGATGTAAAAATAATCATTAACACTTTAATACCATATGTTTATCATTTATGGCCTGATGAAGTTACATGTTAGTTGTTTAATTTCAAATCTAGTGCTCATATTCAAAGTAATACTCATTGCGAAAAGATGAGCAATATTAATACTCTTAGTGTCTGACTTAAGTTTGACTCACTCATTTGAATGGTATTTTAAATTCTGTAAATCCTGTTATCTCTTCTGTTAATGAATTGTTGAAAAGCACATAATATTAAAGCAAACTGATTTTGCCAATTTATTGTGGAAGTTTTAGTCTTATATATTTAATGAAATAATTTTAGGTGTTCTGTATCATCGATGGAAGAAATATCATCTGGCAGAAGATTGTTATAAGCGAGCTTTAGAACTGAACCCAGACATGAAAAGTGCTAGTGACAATTTGCGTTTACTTCATAAAACTTTAGGTCGTGTTTGATTAATTTGTTTTGTTGAAGTAGTGCCCAAAACCACAAGGCATGAAATTTCTAATTTTTACAGATTTGAATAGAGCTTGATAATCGAGTATTTTCGCATATTACAGGTGAAATTTGTGAGCATATTATGGAATTTTAGTTTAGTTGTAGGTATTGGTTTGGCATGGTGTAGCTCACCATCCCAATATGCTCTGAAACCCTGTTTTACGTATTAAAATACTCTGTCTGACATGTTCTATCATCGGAACATGCTAAAAAATAGAAAAATACCATGTGGAACAAGCTGTATTTGACAATTGAAATGAGTATATAATGTTATTCACTTGCTCAAAATGTCTTTAAAAAGTTTGTAAAAAAACAGCTTATTGCTCATAGGTATTTTCTTTTAAAATCTTTGATTTGAAATATTTTTCAGTTAAACATGTTTTGATCTGTTGTTAGTTAATTTAACATGTTCCTTGTGAGAAATAATAATTTTCACTTAAGAAAAGCTTTAATCCTTTCAGTGATGCCAAAAGACATCATGCACATTTCCATCTTCATGTAATTTTTCTTTTTGTTTAACCATACATTTTGGTTTTAAGTTGTTTTAAAAATTAAAGTGAAACTGATCTTTTCTTTTAACTATCATGACCAATAATGCTTGTTGCATTTCTTAGCTTAGTTGATTATCCCTGCAATGATTTTGAAATAATTTAACACATTATACAGTTCTATACTCATGTATAAATCTAGAAATTTGAGTTAAAGTTACATTGTAAATAAAGAGATTAGTCTGATACAGGCATTAATAAAAATTAAAATAAAAGATTTCTTAAAAGAAGGCAAAAAAATTAAATGTTCATGTATTGGTACTGATCCCTCTGTCAGGTCATAACTTAAGGCAACCTATTCTGTAAAAAACAGATAGTACGTACATGCAAAATGATACGTTTTGATAAGTAATCACTTGATTTACCAAAATCTGTAAAGATAATAGGCAGAACTTTATCGGAATTTTAACATGAACCTAAAAGTGTAATGGAAAAGCAGCCTGTAACAAATGTCAAATGAAAAGTTGAAATGTCGATATTTTTCATTTAAATTCAATGAGAAAATAAAAATGGGGTGCATTTTATTTGGCTCTATGAATATATTTATACTAATTTTATTAGGATTTTCGTTGAAATAATAGGAATTATTGGGAACATGTTACTCCACTATATTTTTCCTAACAGTTGTTGTTGGCACAGTATGGCCCACATGTTGCCCTTGTGCCGTTAAACTCCAACCAACCAACCTGACAGATGTTGCTTATTGGTTATTAATTAGCATCTTAAATGGATATTTCAACAAATATTTTGTTCACTCAAATAATTCTCTTAATGTTTAGAATAGTTATTGTATTTCCCTCATTCGGATGAATCAATAATTTTTTTCCTCAAATCTATGTTATATTTTTTATAAAAAGAAGTCTACAGTTTGTTAACTAAAGTATATTTATCTTTACTTAACAAGATATAAGTTAATGACACATATATTTATATTATTTTTTTCATTGTTTCTGAATATTTTTTCTTCTTTTGAATTATGTACACTTTCAAATAATTGTAACAAAATAGTTTAAGTTTTTTTGCAAATTATCAAACATTTATTTGCACAAAAATTAAACGTGGTTTATACATGAGTTTTCATCTTTAGACTAAATAATGCTTCTTAAAAATGAGATTTAGATTAAACACAAATCAGACTATACTTGAATATGTATTGTGGTTTAGGTGAATTGTTTAGGATGAATAATAGTGGGTATATAGTAAATGATTTTTGAATTTCTATGCTTTCAATTTGACTTGATGATTTTTTTTTTATATCTTCATGATAGTCTTAATACATTCCAGTTTTTTTTGTTTTTTTTATATATTAGTTAGTTTTTCTGTTATAAGTAGTTTGAATGGCATATATTTTTTTAATTTTATGGATTGTTATTTGGTTTATAGATTGTAAGTATTGAAAATACGAAAAATATAAGCAAATGAAATTTTTTTTTCTCATCACAATGGAGAAGTTGCGTATTTTTTAAAAATGGTAAAAAGCAATAAATTTTAATAAAGAAGGCAAAGCTGAATCCAAATATGTAAGTTATATTGCAGTTAAAAGTTTATTTAATTAAATATCGAAAGAAAAAAAATTGTAAAAACAATGGAATCGTGACGTAACTGAAAAACGTTTCATCGTTAGCTGGTTAGATATGACGTCATAATCCAATGGAAAATTTTATCCTTCATTTTGTTTACCTATGACGACCTACGAATTTAATAGGAGCTGATATTCATTGTGTAAAATCTGAAATGTATGTATCCATTTTACAAACAGTTTTTCATTTGTCTTTAACTTGATTGAATATGACTTATTTTTATTGTAAGTTTTTATTTTCAATTATCTTTGCAGTCACCAATTTTTTTACAATATTTTCGGAGCTCAAAATTTTACATACTTTACTAATTATTCAAAACGAAACACATATTTACCAAGAAACTATATTTGATTAAAATTCACATTCAAGAATCTTCATTTTAATCTTGCACAAGTCATTCTCCTTGTTCATAAATTTTTTGATGCTATTTCGAAAACTTTAAGTCCGTTTTTCAACTACTCGTCACTCTTAAAAAAGTTATAAAAACACTAGTTTTCCATAGTACAGTTGTATCCAGTAGTATTTTTAAAATCAAATTTTCAAATTGATGGATTCAAATAGTAGAAGTTTCCAAATTTTTTACTAATAAGGGAAATGTCTGTAACTTGGCGTGCTATGTAAACAACTGCCATGAAAATCCAATAAAGTAAAAAAAAAGAAGTTTGCCATTATTTTCAATATTGCATTTTTTTTCAGTTCAGATTAATTTATATTCCGCTAGAAATTTTGCTTTCTTATTTTCAAGTACACTTGTTACCTCTTTGAACAACTTGTACACCTGTTATTCTCAAAGTTAGCGACATTTATTACTAAAGAAAATAAAATGAATCGTTTTAACAAATTCTTCCAAATTGTCAAAGCAGAATAGAAACCAAATAGAATCTAATTTTGTTTATACATTTAATTTAATTGTGTTTGTATATTCCTGTTCAATTAAAACGCTGATCCAATTTTCTTTGACCTACTTTTTAAAAAAATAATTTTTAGTTTAGTAAGAACAGTCTGGCAGCGATGTTCGCATACAGTCCGCTAAGACGAATTCTTATTAACTTGAAAGGCTTAAAAACTTTCTATTTTTTATTATTTTTTCTCATATTTATTTCATGCCCTGCTATAGATGTATTTTTATTTTGCATTCGTCTTTAACTAATTACATATACTCAAGCTCACAAGCATAGGCAATGCTTTAGTTTCTGGTGAAGTAAATATAGCTTCTGCCATTACATAGTTAATACAATATTTATATTTTATTCGGGATGATTTTAAATAACAAATGGATTATAAGAATTGTAGAATCAAATATTACAGACAATCAATTTTTTACATGTTGCCACAATGCAAAAATTAAAAAAAGAGCCAGAAAATAATTCTATTACTGTGAATTTATCAGAAAATGTTAAGTCGAACGAACACCATTGTGGTATTTTTTTTTTAGCTCTATCAATTTATATTTTCATAAAAATAAAACGATTCAATACTTTTTTTAAGTATTAGGTTTCATTCAGAATTAATATAAAAAAAAATATAGGATTTAATATTCAAATTCAATTCCAAACTTAAGAACTATTTTTTCTAAACATTTTTAAACTGTACAAACACTTTTGGGAACCACTGTATATCATAGAATTTCAAAATAATTAGGTCATTCTATAAAAACAAGAGTAATAGGTGTGCTATTATCACATCAAAATGATCTTCACAAACGTGTAGAGAACTTTTTGCAGAAACATTGTCTCGTTTCATGACTACACCACTTCTTGCGGATATCTGCGTGTTTAGCAACACTTATAAATAATTTAGCAGAGTTGGAAATTGAAGAATTCTTACAAATCGGGATGAGGCAATGTTTGTACGCTGAATTTGATGACATAATTTTAAATCGATTAAAAGAATACAAGATAAAAAAAAAAATAACACGCGCTATAGCAATGCGAATAAATTCATGATACTTTCAAAGACCGCACGAAGCCAAAGTTGAATTATGTCGTAGGGGGACATCACAGCTAAGCTAGTCTTGTTTTTGCTGCGCTTTTAAAAGTGGGAAATTGAAACGGGTATAACTTGAGAAATATTGAACGGATTTTAGTTTTGATTGTCTTTCGTCACTCTTAATAATAAATAAAAAAAAAAAAAAAAATGCTCAACTTGTCCATTATGTTAATATCTAAAGTTATTCTAATTTTGAACAATCAAAATCATAATTTGTTATTGCTAGCTGTTATATAAATTTGGTGAGACTATATATATTTCACAAAGTTTTTTTCAAAGTTTATTCACACATATTTAGTTTTTAAGTTTTTTAATGATTTATTCAAATTTTAAGTAACATCAATGATATTTTAATTTGAATATTTTTGTTTTTAAAGGATTTCTTGACAATGGGTTGATTTTCTAAGAAGTTTGTTAAGTTGTATTTAAAAAAAAAAAAAAAAAAATATCATTCTCATCAATCTTTGACGAGTTATATTCTGCCAACACTATATTTGATTTTCAACATTTAAAACTTCTTTAAATTTCTATTAATCAGAAATTGAAGACTATTTGGCATTCCCACTAAGCAGTGATTGCCATTTCAATCTATGATAGTCTTTTTGTAATGGATTATACAATGCTTAGGAATTGGTTTTAAATGTGTTGATGGGTATTAGTATTAAAAACAAATTATATGTTAAATTTAGTGAGGATTGGACAAGGGCTAGTTAATTGTTGTTTCTGTTATAACTAGTAGTTAGAAGGGAAGATTAACAAGTGCAAGATTTTCTGACGGTGAAAGTTGTGTTTAATTCAATTACTAATTTAAGTTTTTTTATCTATGATTAATGCCTTCTTGGTCACCCTATGAGGAGCTTCAGTTGTTTCTATTTTCTTTAAAGTCTTAATGTCTAACCTTGAAAGTATTATAGTTTTTTTCATGCTTTCATAGCAATTTTTATATTTGATTTTTTTTTTAAATAAGCACCGCTATGAATACTAGAAATATTTAATAATGACTCATATTAAGTTTGCAACGAGTTTTGTATTTGTTTTATGCCTTTTCCAAAATGTTTTATTTTTTACTTTATTTCTCAATTTTTGAATTTTGTTTTTGTGCCATTTGTTTTCTAAAGAAAATTTACCTGTATTGTTTGCCTAATATAATATTTGTTGTATATTTTTTGTTCATATTTTAATTTTAAATGATTTATTATTAAGTGTATATTTTTAAAAGCTTCTGTAGTATAATTGGTTATATTTTTGTTTGTTTCAAACATGTTTTTACAAAGTTCTATTTTAGAAATTTGTTTATTTTTCCTGACATTTTTGTTGTTGTAATCACTATTTTATGCGCGATATAAATCAATATATACTATTACTAGTTACTAATTTAAACAGGATCAGGAAAGATAAATTGGATAAGATTTGCTCTCTTTTTAAGAATTAATTAATAAGTAATCAACATTTTCCATTGTTTATTTGTATTTTGGTATGCATCTATTCTTTCATTGTTTCTATTTGAATTTGTGTTCACACTTGATCAAATTATGTGTTAAAATGGATACTGGAATAAAAAAAAGTGAGATACCCAATTAAAAATTATTTTTAAGCCTTTTTTAATGTTACAATTCAATTATTAATCATAACAAAAATTATGTAATTATGGGCTTTTGAAAAACTGTACTCTTTGATTTTGGAACAATGCCTGCTCAATCTGGAATATGTAGTAATCCCCAATTTCAGATTTTGTCGAAAGTTTTGATCACTCTAGGTTCGCAGAATATGTTATCAGTACCATATATTTAAAGTGAATTTCTCTTTTTATAATTAACAAGTAAAATACTCTGGTTATTACTAATCAGAAGATTCAGAAGAAAACATCAATATTGATTATTGAATTCTTATTGCAATTTCTGTCATTATTATTTTGTATCGTCTGTGTTATTTTTCATTTTTATTTGCTTATCGGGCTTCCATATATAAATTCTAGGTGGTGCATTTTCTAATACAAATTTTTCAATGGGATTTTTTCCGATTTGTATAAGTCTTTGTTGAGTAATATTTTAAACTTTTAAAAAAGCTGCTTAAGTAAATTGGCACTTGTAAATAGTCAAAGATAGTTGCATTTGTCTTTCTTTATATTAGACCTATGAAATAAAATACCCCATTTCATAGAGAATGTTCAAGATACTGGGTGGTCCAAAATTATTAAGCATTGGGATGTTTTCATGTCCATAAATAAAGGTAACAAATTTCGTAAATTAAAAAAATTAAGGGAACCAGATGAGTACATATCTACAGGGTATCTACTTATTTCAACTAGACATAATCAAGACAGTATTGTAAAATAAATGTTCTTAGTTAAACAACAGCATTTAAGTAAAATGTATTTTGTTAGTTACAATAACTGTATTTTGGCTTTTGTCCTTGGTATTTATCTTTTTATACTTTCTTCTTTAAAGGAGCTTATACTCGAAAGTATAAGTTCTATAAATTTTCATATTATCTTTAAAATCAAATAAAGTGTTAATATGCAAAACAAAGGTATTAAAGTTGGTCACTATCTTTCGATGGTATTCAATTCTTGACTAATTCCAGTCTATATTTCTTTTATTTGATGTGTTGATCATTATTTATAGTTCCTCTTGTTGTATGAGATAGTCTACTATCTTGTACAAAAGTTACTTTGCTTTTGCCAAGCAGTAAAGAATGATTTGTAACATTAATTGTTATTATTAAAACATGTACTGTTTGTTATTAATAGAACATTCAGTTGCAAGATATGTTTTTTAAATGCTTTTTGTGTACAATCCCAAATCTTAAAGCTAAATCTACCTGAAAAAAAAGTACCTGAATTTAGTACAAAGCATAGGCAGGGCTGCCACAGGCGACTAAAAAGGCTACTAAAGCGACTATTTTAGTGGCCAGGCGACTATGGCAACTATTTCAATGAAAAAAGGGCCCAAAACGACTATTTTGAACAAAACCTTCAACTATTTTTGGGCTCAGGCGACTATTTTTTTAAAAATTGGATACTGTCCGTTAAAAGACAGAATAAAAACGGCACTAAGGTACTAACAATTTTATCAAAATTGTGATTTTTTTTAAGGGGGGGCGGGAGAGCACTATTGAAATAGTTGTTCATATTCGCTGGTAGAGTGATCACTTTGTTAGTCCGACGATAGTAACTTCATGCAAGATGTTGTTTTTGACGGCAACCGCGGTCATTTTCGCCTACCTGTTAGGTTTCAATGTTTTATCTTTCGCCGTGCAAGGAAACAGCATACACAATTATATTCTCAAATATCAAATTATTTCGCTTTATTTACTCTAAACAAAAATAAATTTATGGAATTTGCTCCAAACGCCGGAAGAAAGTGCCATAGTATGGACAGTATTGATGATGTTTGACGTTTTTTCCGAGATTTGTGTCGGTGCGATGAACAATTTCGCCGTGTTGGTCAATGAATGCTGATTGATTAGAATTTCAATGTTGTAACTAAAGTTATAAATAATAAAATAATTTAAATTTTTAAGCAATTTATTTAATTACTCTGAATGTAGCTTAAACAGGGTGGCGTCAGAACCGGGAATTCAGAGAAATATCAAGGAATTTCGCAAAATTACTCTTTAATCAGGAAATTTTGAAATGTTCGAGTTTCTCTTCTTGCGTACCCCGTGTGGGTGCAGACATCTGTCCCGACTCGCATCACACGATATATATATAAATTTTATAGTTGGCCAATCGATTTGGGTGCACGAAGTTTCTGAACTTCTTCTACTATCAGCAGCTAAGCCAAACCGGCCAATCTCCCCTCCTTGGCCCACAACCACATGTTCATGTTCCGCTTTTTTTTTTTTTTTTACTTTCTGAAATCATTGTTATGCTTGGAACAATGATTTACACATTATTTCTGATAGATTTTTGGTTATCCTATAACTTCGTGTCTGCCGGTGTCTTATTGTTAAAAAAAAATCTTCAAACTTTAATCTGCCTGCATCCTTTATAGACATGATTTTTTTTCTTCTTGCCTTGCGTTTTTTCTCAACAGAATACATTAGAACCCTAATTATTTACGTATTATTTTTCTTAGATTTTTAGTAATTCTATTATTTAGAAACGCAACCGTAGATTTATTGTTTAAAAAAATCCTCCAACTTAAATCTGACTGCATCCTATACAGACAAGATTATTTTTCTTCTTGTCTTCTGTTTTTTGTCAATAGAATATATTGGAACCTTAAATTCCTTAATATTTCATATTGATTCCATCATATTTTTTCGTTTTTATTAACCTTTTACAGCATTGTGTTATAGATGTTCAACAAATCTATAGGCATTCATAAGCAAAATGGGTTAGATCCTGTACTTGATTTTTTTTTACTTTAATTTTGACATTTTATTTAACGTAATTAACTGAAAATGATATGTGTTTTTGATTTATATGTTTAATATAAATCAAACAAAGAATTGAAGTATCCTCCTCCCCCTCCAAAAAATAAAAAAAGAATCTGAATGCTATACTGCATACATTTAGACAAAGGGTTATGGAATTAAAAAAAAAAAGGTCCTTACATCCCCCCCCCTCTACACCAAATGCTGCGCTTGTCATGTTTTATGAAAACGATTTTTTGCCTCATTTAATATGTACTTTTGTGGTTTAAGATAGTATTTTGTTGTACAAAATTTTATTTCTGTATATCTATGAGTAATTAATTTTTTATAAGAAGATGTTAATTTCAAGACTTTCTTTAATGCATTATGTGTTATTTATCTTTTCTCCACTTCCAAATCTAAAACACATAATTTTTCATGAAATATATGTACCTAGTGAAATTTGTGATTGAGTAGCAAAATGCTGATTATTTAAGTTTCATGCTTATGCATGCCCAAGTTTAGTGAATATTTAGGACACTGTTAAAAATTTATGTTATTAACAGGATACAGTCTATAACATATATTAAAGAAAATAAGTTTTTTTTTTTTTTTTTTTTTTTTTAATTAAGAAGAAAAATATTGTACTAGTTTTGCTTTTCCTTGAAGTTAGCAAGTATGAGTGTAGTTTGTAAATTGGTTTATGCGAATTTTCCTTGATGTTTTCCGTTCTTTTTTATGCTCTAAAGATGCTTGTTTTGATTTTTAGCCTAAACTTATATTTAGTTGCAATTATACGTTGATAAGTAAATGTAATTCTATATAGTCAAATGTATATATTTTTAAATTGTCCATTATTTTCTTTGTTTTTTAAAATGTTGTTTCGCAAATTCTGTAGCCATTTTGTTAAAAATTTAAAAACTGGCCTTAATGAAATTCGATTGCCATTGCATAGTATAATTGTTTAAACATGATACTTGTTTTTCTGAAAAAAGTTGTTTGACTTTGGAAGTTGAAAAAAAGTTATCTTGTTTTGCCAATCGATTTTTATCCTCGCTTTTGCGTGAAGTTTAGCTTTTTTTCTTCTTTGCTTTGGTGCTGCCTGGGAGTAAGGTTGAGTTGCCAACTTCCATTGCAGTATATAAATATGGTAGCGCCTTCCCCAAGACACCTGCCTTTTACCGTATGGAATGTAATGTTTTAGACAATATTTTGAATTGAAAGAAGAGTGTTTCTGGGTTTTCGTGTTTTATGTAAATCAACAGTTTTATTTCGATCTTATGAGAAGTAAGGCTACCATTTTCAACGTCCGAGACTGCTATTTTTTATGTGTGAGGCTACTATTTTGGCTACTATTTTTAACATCTGAGGCTACTAAAGCAACTATTTTCAAAGCTTACGGTCAGTGGCAGCCCTGCATAGGTTCTTTGCAAAT
The DNA here is from genome assembly GCA_963978545.1 of Linyphia triangularis. Taxonomy (NCBI): domain Eukaryota; kingdom Metazoa; phylum Arthropoda; class Arachnida; order Araneae; family Linyphiidae; genus Linyphia; species Linyphia triangularis. The sequence continues at coordinate 55,107,249 of OZ021721.1, forward strand.
TTTTCTTAGAATGTATTTCAGTACAAGTATCTTTGATTGAGTGCAACTTTTCAATTCGATCAGTCGATCCAGTCATTCATCAGTGAAACACATTTGTCTCTGTATATCTTTCAAAATAAATATAAACCAATATACTTTTTTAAATAATTGTGGTTTTTTTTCCAATAAATTTGAAATTGCTTACTTTGTTGTATCGATTTTAAATAAGCTTGAACAGTTTTGTGGCTAATTGCTTTCATGATTAATAAATACCTTGCTTAGGATTTGAAAGATTTTCAAAACAGAGAACTGATAAAGTTTGTGCCCATACTTTTCTTGATTTGATTTATTATAAAAGTAGAAATTGTTGTTGGTGACACTTATTATTTTTCTGCAGTATTTTAATTTTTACTTTCAATTACCCATACGTATACATAGGGTAATGAAAGTATAGCATTCAGTAAAAAAAAGATTCTTTTTTTTTTTTTTTTTTTTTGCATTTCTCCACGTTTTAGAACATCCTGATTTCAAAAAGTGATCTAGAAAAATGTCTGTCTGTGCGTATGTGTGTCTGTGGTCAGCATAACTCCCGAACAAATTGACCTACGATGTTTCAAATTTCTTGTGCGGGTTGGTGATGGCCCAAGGACCTTCCATTACGGTTTTCATCAAAATCGTGCATGCTCATATGGTAGCTACCATTGAAATAATCGTGTTTTTCTGTAATTGCTAAAAAACGGCTGTAACGATTTTTTCAATGCCTTATAAAGATTTTCTAAAAATTCCCACTTCTGAAATTCTCATAAAAATTTGGTAAAAGTGACAAAAATTGAAAAACAAGTGCCTTTATCACAGAGCACTCTGCCCTTGAGTATCGTCCATCAACAATTGATTTTTTTTTTTGCGTTCCACGCTCAAGCAAAGACAATGTAATGTGTATCAAATAAAACCACCAATTTTGTCATTTTGGCATGTTTTCTTTTCTCATGTAAAAATTATTACCAAAAATATCGTCAAAATGGCCATTTTTATTTAAATGTGTGAAAATAAGGAAATGCTAAGTAACACCATGTTAAAATTTACTGCAATGACCAATATTATATAATGTAATTGAAAGTTGTGCAATGTTCCACACCCCTAGTTTATTGTTGTATTCTTATCCATTTTCAACTTCTTTAGCAATTTTTCTTAATGTTATTTTTATATTTGACAAAGCTGGGATTTTCGTTGGAATAGCAAATAGGCAAATATATATTAGACATCTTTTCAACAAATGTAAGTAAAAAATGTGTTAAATGGAATAGTAATTTTGAATATGATAGTAGATAAGAAATTTGTTACCTTTATGGCAAAATTAAATTGATATCCTGTTAAATGGTAAGTTATTTTAAAAGATTAACATATTTGATTTTGACATGAAGCTTTTTACTACTACAAAATTAGACTAAAATACAAGTTCACATTATTCCTTTTATAACTGAAATATTGTACTAATGCTTTCTAATTATTATTTTGAGGTTTTATTACTTGCTACGGGGTTACCTTAAGGTGTTACACAAAAAAAAAGTTTGATGCTAAAAAATATGTACACATAATTGTAATGAATTTTTTTGTTATAATATAATAATCTCTTTGAGACAATATGTTAGTAAGTTGGCTAGTTGAAATTTAACTGTTGGAAATAACTACGATTTGACTTGGTTTAGTTTTCTTCCTCTTTATGTTGGAATTTTGTTTAAACTAGTTAAAATAGCAATATCCATATTGCCCAGTTCCCTCTACAATAAAAATAAATACTTAATTATACCATATCTTCTTAAACACAGCAGCATGATACTTTAGAAATGTCTGTTGCTGAATAAATCTGAACTATTTTAAGCTTGAAGCCAGTATCTTTAATTTTTTGGGACTCGATATAATTTTTACTAATGTATATATTGACCACATCATGACCTTTTGCATGAAACTTATGCCAAAGGTGTATAGGCAGTTTTTTTTATGTATTCTCAGAAATATAATGGTCCTGTTAATCAGTGTATTTGTGTTAGTAGGCTCTTGCTTGTTACAAAATTATGCTTTTCAATTGTTCTCTTGTGTTTTGGTTTAAAAGCTTTGTGAAACAAAGACTGGTTGGAGTGCTATTAAATAATGACTTTTTCACCAGCAATTTTTGGTGCCATTTCTTAATTTTTTTTTGGTACATGCCTATCTACCTAGATTTTACTTAAGTGTGAAAATTCTATTGTGCTGTTAATGTTAACCTTTTATACATTGCATTTACTGTACTGCACATTTTGGGTGTTTAGAATGTTGACTAGCATTGTTGTTGTTATGCAATATCTCAAAGTGTTTTTTATTGACAATCATCTTAGTATTGATACCTTTATACTAATTGCTTGTGGATTTGGATATTCAAACAATTATGGTGCAGGTTGTATTGAGAGTATCTGTGAACAAATCCAAACAAAATATTTTTAATTACAAAAGCAATGGTCCTTTGGGCTAGTGTGACTGAATGTCATTTTTATTTGTTCCTTGCAACAACATTTAACTATAACTATTTAATTGCTGCTTTCAAAACTGTGAACAAAACTATGCTGCAAGAATAACATTGAACAAAATTTATATAAAACAGGGCTTTAATTTTTAATGTAACAAAGTTAAACGATAATTACAAAATATACTATAAAAAACAAAAGATGTTTTTTTTTAATTTTTCCCATATTTTTTTCCCAAAAGTTAAAAACAAAAAAATTGCTATTAGCTGAAAATCTTATATATATTTATGAAAGTACTAATAATTAAGCAATGTACAATTTTCTTCTCTAAAGTGCTCTTATCCTAAAGTTATATTTATGCAATGGGGTGAAGAATTGTGCAAACATAAAAAATTTGAGGATAATTGTCTCAGGAAATTTTGCTGTACTAAATATTTCATTGTTAAAATTATCGAAGTTTCCAGTCCTAGTAATAAAGCATTAAAGAATTATAAATTAATAAGTTTTGTAATAATTTTTACTTATATTTCTATACATTTGTATTTTTGGTTATGAAATATTGTTATTTAAAATGTTAGATTTCAAAGTTATTATATAATTGTTATACTAGAGTATGTGATGACGTTTTGTTTGCATTAATTTTTTCATGTGTGTTTACTTGTTTTAATTTTGTTGTTTTGGCATCTAAAAACAATCTTCCACTTGATTTTTTTTTAAATATTAAAACTATTTCAACAAAAAATTATGTAAAATGCATATTTGGACTAGTAGCTTTTCTACTTTTTTGTAAATGGAATTACATTTTATCATTCCTGAAATAAATTGTATTTTTCTACTTGTATATTAAGCACCATAGTTTATAAAATACAGTTTGCACGCTTCCATTATTAATAAATATAAATCTATGTATACACTTTAATGTTTCCTAATGCACAGTTCATATGAAAGTAACTGTATTTTTGTCTACTCTTTTGTAAAGCATACTAATTCTAATGTTATTTTTGAATTTGTAACTAGTGATATTTTTATAAAAGGTTTGAAACCCCTAACCTTTAATAAAGGTGTAAATAGCTATCTGAATTAATATTTATTCAATGAGTCTATACATTTAATACATTTGTTTTAAAAATTTGTGCTGAAACATAATTCATAATGGTAGGATTATTAAGTAACAATGTTGTTTCTTCTCTTCACTAATGAAGTATTATTTCCAGAAATACAATCTTTTCTATGGGTTTTTCATAGTTTTTTTTTAATTGTATCGATGTTCTTTGAAACCTACAGAAAAGACCTTCAGGAAATAGCTTTTCTCAATTTTTTGCCTATACTCTTGAAATTCACCAATAGTTTCACTACTGCTAAGATTTACATTGTTTTCATTGTGTTATGCTGATGTAATAATCCTAATTGTATCTCATTCATTCAGCATAATGCAAGAGTATTGGCTGATGGTGAACTATAAAAGTACAAAACCATGGAAAAATTGGAATCGCTGCATTTCCATGTTATTCTACATCTATTCTTATGGCAAAACCTGATTTAGGATCAACTAATTTATCCTAAGTATGTGAGGATAAACGAATTTGACCTAAGATTTTCCTTTGATAGTTTATTCTCCAATCAGCATATGCTTTCTTTGATAGAGCACCACATTGTAGGTTGAAGAAACATCCACAAAATGACTGTAGTAAATAAAGACTTTTTTTTGGCAATAACTGAATTTTGAGTAGTAAAATTTCAGTTTAATGTCCATTTGAATTTGGAAATCGATTTAAATGATGATTTCTGTTACCCTAGCTGCAAAAAGATTGTAAAATTTTGAAAATTTAGAAGTGTGAAATTTTCTATACAATTAACATGGGGAAAATTTTAAATGAAATTTTTTGAAAGTGCACTGTTTGGGACTTAATTTAGACCCACTTCTTATTTAGTGAGTGTTATAAAATTGGAATTGGAGATTCTCCTATATATAAGCTTCAATATCTCAAACAGGAAACAATTTTGAAAATTTTACTTTCTGAACAATAATTCACTGAATAGTCCGCCATGTGTTTTCAATAGGGGAATTGTATTTTGGAGAAAATGGGTCAAATGCTTTCAAATTGTGAATTTGAGTTGGATATCTAATTTATAGTCATTCTTGTACCAAATTTTAATTAAAAAAAGTATTCTAAAAATCAAAACCCAATTTTTCGAAAATCGTGATATATTTCAGTTTCGAGTGTATTTGAAAGGAAATTTTCATTTTTAACAAGTGGATCCAAATTGTGTTTTTTCATTCAAAACCACTTTATAAATCAAACTAAGTTCTAAATTTTGGCTAAAAGACTATTTTTGAATAGCTATATGAGAAGTTGAAATTATGAAATGAAAGCGCTCAGAAACTGTTTTAAAGCTGTTTTTTTCCTTTAATTTACTTCGATTTTGAGTGCTAAAATACCGTTTAATAAGCAAATTGATGATCAGAATGAAATCGGGTGATGACTTATTTGATCTTAGGCTACAAATTAAGGTTAAATTTCAAAAATTGAGAATTTGAAAATTGCCTAAGGATTGAAAAGTTTAATGTATTCTCAAACGGAAATAAAGACTTTTTTTTTGGCAATAACTGAATTTTGAGTAGTAAAATTTCAGTTTAATGTCTATTTGAATTTGGAAATCGATTTAAATGATGATTTCTGTTACCCTAGCTTTAAAAAGATTGTAAAATTTTGAAAATTTAGAAGTGTGAAATTTTCCATACGATTAACATGGGGAAAATTTAAAACGAAATTTTTTGAAAGTTGCTCTTTTTTGGACTTACTTTAGAACAACTTCTTATTTAGTGAGTGTTAAAAAATTGGAATTGGAGGTTCTCATATATATAAGCTTCAATATCTCAAACAGGAAACAATTTTGAAAATTTTATTTTCTGAACAATAATTCATTGAATAGTCCGCCATGTGTTTTCAATGGAGGAATTGTATTTTGGAGAAAATGGGTCAAATGTTTTCAAATTGTGAATTTGAGTTGGATATCTGTTTTATAGTCATTCTTGTACCAAATTTTAATTAAAAAAAGTATTCTAAAAATCAAAATTCTATTTTTCGAAAATCGTGGTATATTTCAGTTTCGAGTGTATTTGAATGGAAATTTTCATTTTTAGCAAATGGTTCCAAATTGTGTTTTTTTATTCAAAACCACTTTATAAATCAAACTAGGTTCAAGATTTTGTCCAAAAAACTATTTTTGAATAGCTATATGAGAAGTTGAAATTTTGAAACGAAAGCGTTCAGAAACTGTTTTAAAGCCAATTTTTAACTTCGCAGTGCTTTGATTTTGCGTGCTAAAGTGCCATTTTATAAGCAAATTGATGATCGGAATGAAATCGGGTGTTTACTGTTCTGATCCTAGGCAACAAATTAAGGTTAAATTCCAAAAATTGACAATTTGAAAATTGCCTAAGGATTGACAAGTTTAATGTATTCTCAATTGGAAATAAAGGCATTTTTTTGGCAATAACTGAATTTTGAGTAGTAAAATTTCAGTTTAATGTCCATTTGAATTTGGAAATCGATTTAAATGATGATTTATGTTACCCTAGCTGCAAAAAGATTGTAAAATTTTAAAAATTTAGAAGTGTGAAATTTTCCATACGATTAACATGGGGAAAATTTAAAACGAAATTTTTTGAAAGAGCCTTTTTGGGACTTACTTTAGACCCACTTCTTATTTAGTGAGTGTTATAAAATTGAAATTGGTGATTCTCCTATATATAAGCTTCAATATTTCAAACAGGAAACAATTTTGAAAATTTTACTTTCTGAACAATAATTCATTGAATAGTCCGCCATGTGTTTTCAATGGGGGAATTTTATTTTGGAGAAAATGGGTCAAATGTTTTCAAATTGTGAATTTGAGTTGGATATCTGTTTTATGATGTCCAAGGTAGTCAATTGATAGTCGTTTCAAAATTTCCCATTTTTTTTGCTTAATAGCAAATGCAAAATTCAGTTAGGTAAAGAATAATTTTATACTGTCTCTAAGATATACTGACAATTTTAGATACCTGCTGTTCTACTAAATTTTCAATTAGGGCATTTTCTATCAGAATTTGGACTGGTATAAATCTTAATCAAAAGGAATTTAAAATAAAACTTATTAAATATTTTTAGCTATCACAACTTCTGGGTAATAAAATTATATGAATTTTTTTACATATTCCCACAATTCTCTTTTCTCTTTCATTCATGTTTTTTTTTTTAAATATTAGTATTCACCATCCATAACCACTTTGTTGGTGCTGGCATAATTATCTATTTGATTCTATCTCATATAAATTATTTTTTGATTTGCGAATTTCCTTGTAAACAATTGAGGAGGTACTATGCAAAACCAAACATCTCTACTCTAAAAAATTGTTTAAAAAAATACGAAAATTTTTTGTTTAATTTATTTTACATCTCACATCTGTAAAAATATATTCTTTTTCCTTTTGTGTCTTAACATATAATTTGTGGGAAACGTTTGATAACAACACAGTATAATTAGTATTTATCCAATATGAATATATTTGATTTAGGGTGAACTATGTTGGGATATGCTTCCTTTTGCCTAGTCACTGTATTCTTTTCTATTTTGTTGTACTGGCTATTACTTTGACTTGCAAAAAAAACAAAAAAAAACATGGTATTTTGCAAAAGTAGGGATGAGCAATTAACTCTGGAAAACAAAAAAGAAAAATATAATATTTTAATTTTACAAGAATAGTAATTAACTCTGTATTGTTATCAAAGTTTTCTTAAGTTAGTAAGCTTATCAGATTTCATTTTTTTAAAAAACTATTAAGAGTATTAAATACAATTTTAGCACTTTCTATTCGTTTTAAAGTGGGAAAAAAACAAAACAAAAATACAACTCGCCTAGTATTTGAAGAAGGCCTACTTCAAAAAGTTCATTTTTCAAATCTATGTACTTAAAGAAGAGTGTCATGTGTGTATGCATGTTTTTTTTTATAAAGAAAGCTTCATTTTTATTTCGATTTTCAGCACATTTTACTCACTTGATCTTTGAAACAAGAATAATATTCCTCTCCCATCCATATAAGGGGTATGACAATAACTTGAGATGTACTGACTAATTTTGACCGGATTTTTTTTTTCTGTAGGTATCTAGATTATCAAACAAAACTTCATTTCAATGCTTTTACAAGTGATGTGGTGAAATTGAGAGTGAAAGGGGTATGATTAAATTTGTGATCTTCCTAACCAATTTGAACAGTGTTTCTATAGGTATCTGGCTGTTTCAGATTATCAGGAACGCAATTTCATTCCGATATTTTAGTGTTAAGGTGGTAAAATCGAGAGTTGGGGCTTAAGGGAGTGTGCTCATAACTTGCAATCGACTGAACCAATTTGAACTGGGCCACAGCTGTTGGAGACAGTACAACACCCAGCACTTCAGATTGTATTATATCAGAAAAAGACGAAGTCGGTTCCATTTCCGTACATGCAGGCAGCCGCTTTTAGAGATGTACGATACTTGTGGATCTTACAAAGACTGAAATAAATGTGATAAGAACAAAATCGAAAATATCCGGAAAGCATCTATTTTTTTAAAAATTTACATTTTTAAACCCTTTATTTTTAACATTAATAATCATAATCAGTAAAAAGGGAATAATTTATGAAATTTTGACATAAAAAGTAGTGAAATAAACGAGTTGGCTGACAATAGACATCATAAAGTTTGGGTTGACAAGGGATTTTTAATTGATAAAATTAAAATTTTGCGTTTATTCTTCGGTTATCAAACAATCGTTTCATTCATTATGCCTTTTCTCATAGGGCTCGTAAGTAACGTAACTGAAAGATTTAGCCATATTTTCTGTACAAATTTTCATATATTAAGGCCAGGTTTTGATTTCTGCCGTCATTAGTTAAAAGGCCCTAAATCCTAAAAAATTTGTAGGCATATTTTGTGACTTTCCGATTAGTCCTTAGAAAATAATTTACTTCATCGAATGGCTCAAATTTTTAGCTCATACAAATCTATACAAAAATAATAATAATAAAAAAAAAACGTACTTTAAATAGACGAACGCAAAAGGGTCAAAATATGCGTTTTCATTTTTTATTTTTTTTAGTTCTTTTTAACTTATGATTAGTCATAGTCATGACTTTAGTTATGACTCATAGTTAGACTTATGATTAAGTTACCAAGTTAAACCTTCTACAGCAAACTTGTAGGAAAACATATTTAATTTTCATATTTGACTACCGTTTGTGAAAAACCCACGAAATCGCCGACTAGATAGAAGGTAATTTTCCCTTGTAAAGGGAAATTGTTTCCTCCAAGAAGAGCAATTATTCGTAATGTTGCACCAATTTGTACAGATAAGGCATTGAACGAGATAAAATTGTTCAAGTTAACGAATATTTTTGTAGGATATGTCTTGAAATTTGAAATCAATCAAAGCAGAACTTTTTGAGTTAGATTTATATAACTACTTGATGAACTTCGGGAGCACTGTATTTTTTAAAGTCATCCTTAATGCGTTAAACATGAAACTTTTGGATCTGATCTATTGTGTTCTTGTGTTATTCGATTGTTTCTTTTCCAGGAACTCATCATCGTTATTCCTCAACCGCAGCTGGATATATTGGGGGTGTTGTATCCGGATTGAACAGTTTCAAAGAACTCTGGACCGTTAGTTTAAGTTTCGGACCACCTGTGTCTAGAATTGATCAGAACATCGTTTTCAGATGCTTTTCCCCATCAGATAGAATCTTCTATCGGCAGAAAATGACTCAATTCATGAATTGCTTTCTTTTGATGGCATTACAAATGTAATGCTTTGGCTATAAATTCCATTTCTGGGATATTTGGAGGGTAAAGTGATGTGTCTAGATATTCTTTTAACACTGCTTTTTAAGGTGAACCCCTTCTCGATCGATTTTTTTCGAATTTTTGATAAGAAGTATTGTTTTAATGCTGAAAATTTATATATGTTCTATCCTGGATTCGAAAATGCAAATTATTTTTTGTCAGTAAGCAGTTTTTTGCTTGAACTGATGCTTCTGACCGGATGCACTGAAAATTTCTGTGGTAGGGGTTTTCCGACAAGTTTGCTTCCGTATTCCTCTTTCATAAACAACTTCTACGCAAAAATTTCTCATCCCATATTTTTCATAATATCATAAAAATATTTTTAATTATATTTTGAAATATTTTTGCAGTTTCTTGATCTGTCACCTACATATACCAAAAAATATTATTTATTTTATCTAGTTTTGCATGTAATATCTCATTGGTGGTCAAACGTGTAATATCTCATTCACTGATCTCCAGTTTTTCCTGTAATGCACTAAAATTTTCCTCTATTTCTGTAAAATTAAAACACGAGGAGGGGCAGGGTGCAGTATTTTCCCCCTAATACCCGAGGGCGTAACAGAAAATTTATGTGTAAGGGGTTTTCTGTCAAGTTTGCTTAAGTATTTCTCTTTAAAAAAAAAAAAAAAAACTTCGACTCAAAAATTCCTTATCCCATATTTGTCTCATGTCATCAATATTTTTGCAGTTTCTTAATCTGTTGCCTATATATGCCAAAAAATATTAAAATGATTTGTATCTAGTTTTCAAGTTATACAAAACAATCCAAGATGGCACAACATTTTATCTAGACATTTTATCGAAACATTTTATCTAAATTATAAATTAATACAAAATGTGTCTTGTTTGTTTAAATTCAATTATAGAAGGAGCAATATTTTTAGGTAAAGGGACAAACATCAATATCAGAATCATTTTATTATATATTAATGGAGCCTAAAATATAGGGCATGTTGCACTGAAACACAATAACAACATTTGAAAAACAAACATCCAGATTTTTAACATTTTTTAAACAATACATTAGATTAGAACTAAGTACTCGAAAAGCAATCTATTACGCTTTACAAAAATGTCATTTATTTCAGTTTTGGGATCTAATAGCTACTTCAGTGCGATACAGTAACTTCCTCTGTCTGAATGATGGTAGATTAAAAACCTATTCTTTTGAAATTATTTTCTGTTGTCAAGTGCTTCTTATTCATTCATAACAAAACACTGGGATGTTAGGGATCCTAGGGGGGTTCTAACTCTAAAAAACTTTGGTGCTACCCCTTATTGCGCTCATATCATCGTCTTCTGATCATCGATATAGATAAACAACTGGATGATAGACTGCTTAACGCTCGGGAAACGAGCCGTTGCCACCGCGGAATCTAAATGCTTGGATGGAGGAATTTGTATTGCCGATGTGGATTTTCTTCGATCTTTATGGTATATTCTCTTTACTTTTGATACTCGGCAAGCCAAAAAAAAAAAAAAAAATATATATATAGGTATATATAAAGGTATATATATATATATATATATATATATATATATATATATATATATATATATATATATATATATATATATATATATATATATATATATATATATATATATAAATAATTCTAAATATAGGATTTGTATATTTGGAACAAACATTTGAGATTAGTTACTGTCCATATCTGTAAACGTGTTTTATCGTTATTGATTTGAATTTAATTCTCAAAATTTTAAGTTACATAAATTAAATGTTTTAAAAATAAGTTATTATCTACGAGTTATAAGAATACAGTAAACAAATGAAAATTGACTTTAAAAATAGATTTATTTTAGAAGTAGAGATTAAAGATAATTGAAGAAATACAGTCAACCAGTTGAAAATATATAATAATAAGATTGCAAAATACAAATTTATATATACTACAGTCAAACCCCGTTAACGCGAAATCGCTTAGCATGAAATCCCATTTAACGCGAAGTAAAAGCATCAGATCTCCGCACTTAAAACTTAACGTTAATTTATGCGTTTAACACGAAATTTGGTTAACGCGAACAATTTCAAGGGTCCCTTCGATTTCGCGTTAACGGGGTTTGACTGTATAACTAATGTAATACAAAGAACAATTTAAGTTTCAAAGGCAAACTATTATATTAATTTTTCATACTCAATATTTTTTTATAACGTATGAATTTAAATATACATGCTTTGAAACTTGTTTATTGCAAGTCAAAGACATATTTGATCCATTAATTATGAAGTGAGAAAAATGTGGAAAACTTTAACCGAGCCTAAATAATTTCAGGCATTAGTTTTTAAAATAAATACGTTGGAGTAATAAAGAGACTGATAAACTTTGCCATTTGCTGTCCGCAGTTTCATTAATAAATAAATTTACAACAGAACAATAGCATTTTGAGTTATTGTTTTTCTTTCCATTTCATCCTCTTTTTTAAAATACAATTACTAAATGTTCATGAAAACGTATAAAAACATAGATTAAATAAAACATATCTAAAACAAATTATCTAGTTATTTCATTTCCCATTCCTTTGCCAAGTGCCCTTAAAAACGCATAAAAACAAGGATTAAATAAATATAAATCAAGTGTTTTATTCTAGATCATAATACTATTTGTTCTGAATTTAAAATAGATTATTTATGACATCAATTGCCATATAAGAGATCAACCATTAACCACGAGCGATCAATGTTAAAAGGGTCATTTTAGATATTTTTCAAAAATAAATAATAAAAAAATATTTTAACATATTTGAATAACTATTTTTTACTTAAAGGTAAAAATTCTTTTTATATTTTCCCGATTTGCGCTGTTGTTGCAATTATGTGCAACACAGTAATTAACCATGCTTCAGGAAATTGTCCTACCATTCGCAGGAAAGCAAACATTCACGCAGCGCCGCACAGTGGGGCAGAATGGCGAAAAAGCTGGCCAAAGTCAAAAAAAATATTTTTTTAATTTGCCTATTTAAACCACAGGGTTTTGTTTATAAGGTTACGTGGCACTGGCGTACTTGGCTTTGGCGTAATTCTAAAAGATCATCGTGGCTTTAGGGTACAGATTCCCATTGCACCTGCTTTGACTCTCCCTTCCTTCTTGAGAGGGATAGGTTGAAATACTGAACCAGTCCATTTTCCAAATACTAGTGACCAAATATGGCTGCTCTTCTAAGTTTTGAATGTCACGTTGATGTGCCCGATAAGGGTCTTTGGGGGCTGAGAATGCCTCCTGGCAATAGAAAGGGGGCCACGTAAAAAAGAATACTGGCACTGACCAATATATTCAGTGTTCTCTTGTGGGTTTCACTGTGGTTTGGTTACATAAGTTTTGAAACACAGTTAGTACATTTCGCTGATAGAAATGTTTTTTTGATATCGGCGCTGTGTTAATGAATATAAAAATTGACAATGCATATAAAGGATTTTTTTTTTTTTAAACTGAAAATACATTAGACTTGAAGTTATATACTGAGAAATAAAATGGTCTCTTCACTGGTCGCAACTTTTATACTATACATTGAGACAAGCTTCGTCTGTGTTTAAGAACCAATAGTTAAATAATTAAAAATTAACAAATAATAAGTAAGCTAGTCTTTTATACCAATGAGCAAGGAATTAAACTGTTTCAAATAAAAAATTGTGGAGAAACTAACATTTTATCGCAATGCTTGCAGTAAAATATTTAATCACGCTAGTGCAATAAAATACTCTTTATAACAACTCGCAAAAAATTGAACTTAAGTTAATCAGAAATCGTGGTGAAAATAACACTTAAGTGCAGTAACGTATATCGCACACCTCGGTCTTAAGTTCTATATAATCTTGGTATACAGATGTTATATTTTCAGATGAGATTCATTGACTTGTGTTGCCAACATATTTATTATTTTTGTACTTGATTATAAGAAGTATTTTATTCAACATGTGCGAAATTATTTTATCAAATTCGATAAATTATTTGACTCGTACTCATTCGTCAAATAAGAATTTTTCCTCGTTTGAGAAAGTACTAGTACTTTCCCAACTAGTTGTATAAATAATTATTGTGTGTAAACAGGGGAGTACTGGGACATAAAATCGACCCGGTGATTTTAGATTTATACCGGCCAATATTTTCAATATCATCATTAATAAAAAAATAAAAAATATTTCCAATAATTATATAATTAATTTTAATAATTAATACACTTTATTATTTAAAATAATGCGTTTTAATATTCATACTTAATAATTAATTTAATTTATAAATTTTAATAATTGTATTGTTATCAAAACTAGTTTAATTAAATCAAATTTTCTCTGTTCTACTATTTATATCTTCTTGGAATGAACTTTGTTTTCATAAATCATCGATTGTTTTTTGCAAAGACTAAAATGAGAAATCTAAATTGTAAAATAAAAAAGGTCTAGGAACTTAACTAGTAGGTTTATTAGAAAATGGCATCCGAAATGATAATATATATTTAACCCTAAATATTATAAGTGTGAGCGTGTGTGTGTGGGGGGGGGGGGGGGGGAAGTGACCGGGATTTGTATGTATTGGGATTTGTATGTAAAAAAAAAAAACCTTAAGGAAAACAACTCTATTTATATTGAAAAATAATTGAAACATTAAAAAAAACTTCCTGCCAGATCGGCTTATTTTCTACACACACTGACCGGCCCGGTGATTACACCGGACAACCTTATGGCCAGTACGCCCCTGTGTGTAAATGGAAGAAATTTTCCACAATATTTCTATAATTTGTCTCCGTAGATAGTTTATTTTGTTTAATTTTAACTGCTGAATAACATTTTTAGGTAAGCCTAACACGTGTTTTAGACAATTTCGAAACAAAAATTCCAATTATTTTAATCAAAATTCCCAAAGACAGTTTTAAAGAATTTATCTTAATGCAATTTTTATTTTAACAGTTTAGAGTAGTTTAATTTAATAATAATGAAAGTAATTATATAAATGTGATATAATATCACTTTCAATTTTCAAGTCTTTCAAAATAGTTTTTAGTTCAAAATTGTAAAATATTTTTTTTAAAAAGACCCATGAAAACTGTAAAATTAGTCGGAAATCTGTTTTGTAAGGTTTTTAGGCAACTCATTTCGAATTTTTTTAAAGCTGTTCGTCTGCTTTTCAAGTGGTGTTTCTTCAAACTTGAATTTCAAAATTCCAGTAATTGAACTTTCTGGTTAATCATATATTGGATATCACCGGAATTTTACTGTCAGCTGCATCAGATCAAGAAGTTCTATATCTTACAGAAATAAAAAAAATAAAAAAATGTCACATATATATAGTTACGAATTTTTGTATATTTGTAAATATTTCGTAGTGTTAATTTTGTAAATAGGAAAATTTATGTACACTTTGCATAAGGCAGTGCAATAGTTCGTCTTAAGTTGGCTTCCCTGCAATATGGGTCTTAATGCTTGATAACAAGTTTTACAGAGATAACGCTGGGAAGCGAGTTTTACAAAGAGCAGGGCATTTAACATTATGGTAATGGCCAAATGTCTCCAAACTTGGCTACCATTTGGCGACATTTTCGGTCCCCAAGTACATGTATAGGACTTTTCGACTACGATCTGGAAAGTTCTCCAAATATCTACCTCTAGAAGTTTCAAGATGGTTTTCCGCCTCCCCTATATAAGCCCGAGTTAGTTGAGTGAGTGAGTTGACTGGAATTACCGAGTTGAGATACTGAGTCTCAGTGAGCATTCAGAGTAGTTCTAAAGCGAACTGTATTGCATTGTCTTTTGCGACGATTTAGCAGTTGTGTGTCAAGTTTAACTGCTGTTTGTGCTCTATTGTTGTGTATAGAGCTGTATTGGGTCTACTAGAATGAGAAGTTCTGGAGTTGTAAAGGAATCTGTGAAGAGTTATGTTGGAATAAATTTCTGCAAGTTTTGATCTGCTTTGGCTTCAAGTCTTTCGAACCCATCCACGCAATAATATATACATACACAGTGGGTGAAAATGATCTCTGTACGGAAGCCAAAGTTACAAATAACTTAGCATAATTTCTAATTTTTTGCGGTATATCTTCAGTAACTATTGAAATAAGTTTATAATAAATGTCTGTTTTTACAATACACAGCAAGTATTTAAATTGAAATATTTAGGAAATGTTGCTAAGTGCTATGCAAAAAAAGTTTCCGTACGCAATATGAAAAGTAATTCTGACGTCTTCCACAACAGACTTGCAGTCAATTTTGTAAGATGAAGTGTACGTAAGTGTCATGAAGACATGATAACAGCAATTATTTAATTTTAGCATATTAAAAGTAGCAGATTATCTTAAAATGGAGTTCCTAAATATATTCTTGAGTTGGTGATTCAGTTATGAAATATTGGATTATCTATGAAAAATTGGCGAAATCTTTAATATATTGAAATCTATTGTACATTATTGAAAGACACCGTGAGCTTCAAACTTTTACGAATAGAGATCGATCAGGAAAATTTTCAAAGCTAAAACGCTTGCATAAAAGAAATATCCTATAGTAAGGTTCAAGATAATCCACGAATAAAAAAGCACCTCAAGTCGCACATAGCTTAAGAATTGATAAAAACATTGAAGACAATTCCCAAGTGACAATTTATGTGCACTGGTTAAGACGTTTTGCATTGGAATTTAAAAATACACGTACCTTCATCGTGTTTGACGGTTCCACATAAATTATAAGTTAGCATTTATTGATTTCATTTTCTCCTGACCATAACTCGATAATCTGACCCTTGTATATTTAATTTTAATTTATCACTAAAAAGGACTTGGCAAGATCGATGAGCTTTTTTATGTTACAGGTACTTTATATAAGGCTTCTTACGGGCTGCAAGTCCATTGGGACCCGCTTTTTTTATATAACACTAGCTAAATACCCGTGCTTCGCTACGAAATTTTACCATGTGCAATATTTTAGCTAGCTGTGAGGCCTCGCTTTGCGGAAATCTGTCATTCGTGTATAGGACCCAATTTTTGGCGCAGGAAGGTTCATCGCTACGCAAAATCGAGCTCGCTTCGTTCGCTGAAAAGTTCATGGACAAATAAACACAGGCTTACTTCACTCGCTGAAAGGTTCATTGTTGCGTAAGCATAAGCTCACTTCACTCATTAAAATCTATAACTGCTACTTAAAGCCTTAAAATAAGAAGCTTCTCGCCTGTCGAGACACACAAAAAAATCCCCCGTTAAGACAATAATACAACACCCTTTAAAATTATTTTAACACGTGTTTGTGGAAAGCAAAATTAAAAAGCTAAAACTACATATGTTGAAACTTTCAGAGCTCTAGGCCTATTAGAAGTCGCTTTTTGTGAAAATATTAATTAAAAAAATTAATCAAAAATCAAATTAAAATTAATTTTTTTAATGGTCCAATTAGAATGCCAAAATTACTTGTGTTCAAAATTTCAGAACTGTAGCCCAAGTAGAAATCGTTTTGTAAAATATTTGTTAATTTATTAGAAAAATTTATTAAAAAAGAACTGAATAAAAAATTTAAATTCTGTTTTTCAAAAGTCCAATTAGAAGGCGAAAACTACTTATGTTGAAAGTTTCAGAGCTGTAGCGCTATTAAAAATCGTTCTGTAAAATATTTATTAATTAAAAACATTAATTAAAAAAGAACTAAATAAAAATTTAAAAATCGATATTTTAGAAGGCCAAAACTACTTATGTTGAAAATTTCAGAGCTTTTTTTTTTGTAAAATAGTTATTAAAAAAATTAATTAAAAAGAACTGAATAAAAATTTTAAATTCTGTTTCTTAAAATTCCAATTAGAAGGCTAAAACTACTAATGTTGAAAATATCATAGCTGTAGCTTTAGTAGAAACCATTTTGTCAAGTATTTATTATATAATTAAAAAAAACCTAACAAATTTAAAATTCTTTTTTTAATAGTTCGATAAGAAGGCCAAAATTACTTATGTTGAAAATTTCAGAGCTGTAAGCCTATCAGAAGTCGTTTTGTAAAAAAAATAAATTAATTAATAAAGAAAATTAATTAAAAGATAACTAATTAAAATTTTAACGTTCTGTTTTTCAAAAGTCCAATTAGAAGGCTAAAACTACTTTGTTGAAAATTTCAGAGCTGTATCTCTATTTAAAGCCATGTTGTAAAAAAAAATAAAAAAAAATAAAAAAAATTAAAATATTAATTAAAAAAGAACTAATTAAAATTTTAACAGTCGGTTTGACATACATAAAATTAGAAGGTCAAAACTTCTTGTGTTGAAAATTTCAGAGCTCTACTCCCAATTTTAAGTAGGTTTCTATAGATCCACAGAGCAGCAAACAGACAGACACACAGCTTGTTTTATAATTTTAGGTTTCTCACCGTTTGAGATGTCACTTCAATGTTTTTATAAATTTTTAAGCGATGTGTGATTTAAGGTGCACTTATTCGCGGATTATCTTGAACTTTACTATAGGATATTTCTTTTATGCAAGCGTTTTATCTTTGAAGATCTTCCGGATCTATATCTATCATAAAATTCTGAAGCACATAGTTCTTTCAATAATATAATGTACAAGACTTCCATAAATTAAAGATTTCGACGATTTTTTTCATAGATATTTTTTTTTTTCATAACTGAATCGCCAACTCACGAATAGATTTAAGAGCTCCATTTTAAGACGATCAGCTACAAGCTAAAATTAAACAATTGATGCTATCATGTCTTCATGACAACTGCGTACATTTCAGTTTTGAAAATTTACTGCAAGTTTGTTGTGGAAGACGTCAGAATTAATTTTCATATTGCGTACGGAAACTTTTTTTGCATGGCACTTAGCAATACGAACACTAAAATACGCGTTTGTGATATTTCATATATACTAGCTATATTTAATACTAATTTCTTACATTTCTAAGTAATGAAATTAGAACACTTTTTTGGTTCACATTATATATTGTTAACATTAACAAGAAATAAAATGTAAGTTTTCCAATACAAATAGAAAAGTTATAATTTATCAATATAACTTGCATTAAAATACAAATCGTATTTAAAAAATTAATTCAATACGAAATTATTCAAGACAAAAATCATGCGTTTATCAACTTCTTATAAATAATAATAGTCTTCTCGGAGTAACTGGATAGCTGTAGTGAAATAAAGTGCTGTAAAAAATTTACAATTTCATATAATAAAGTAAAATTCAAATAAAATATGATGTCTTCTACGATATCTCAAATAACTCGAAAATCTTCTCACAAAATCCAACTATAGCAAAAAAGGACATCATAGACAGAAAAAGGGGAAATGACGCCCCAAAGGTCGTCCCACGAGTAAAATTGACACGCCTCTTTCTCTTTCTCACTAGCAGGTGTTAAAGTACGCCAAAGCCACGCGATGTAACGGCATTGTACCCTAAAGCCACGATATTTTAGCTGTACGCCAAAGCCACGTACGCTAATGCCACGACACCGTTTATGGTTGTTTATAAGTATCTTGAGCATCTGGTTCCACCCTTTTCAGCTGCTTTGTGAGTTTTTCGGCGCAGCTGTTATGGGTGAAAGATGGAACTTAGAGAAACGTTTTCAGTAAAGCGCATATTTTCATCAAACCGACTGCTTTTTCCAGACCCATCTTCAGCACTTGTTTTTATCCAAGAAGTAAAACTTTATCATGGAGCCTATAGCAAGTGGTTAGTAGAACATAACATATTTTTTCTTAATTTTTGGATTAATTTTAATATTTTTTTTTATTTTTGAAAATGCACCTTAAAAAAATTACTGCATTTTTTATGACCTTATACCTATATTAGTAAAAAAGTTTGATAAGGTCATCTTGGGTCATCCAACTTTTTATACAGTTTGAAAGAGCATTTAATTGTGTATTAGAAACTGTTTACACATCTTGCCGCAACTTGCCGATTTGACAGTTAATCTATTCCAAATAAAACGCAAATAACTCCACTTATTAATAACTACATTAAAGATATAATTTAAATAACTAGTTAGGCGCGTTGTAACAAATTCCATGAACATAATATAATTATTTTATGTTAATAGTTATTGAAATATGTAAAGTTGAACTCCTATTTATTAATATTTAATTAAACTATTATTTCAATTCAATTTACTGTAAAATGTATTACGATTTTACATTTGAATAGTTGTGTGCACTGTGTACAAATCTATAACAAAAATTAGGCTTTTTAGCATACCAATAAGTTCAAAACATTAAATGCAATCAAGTTAAGAATATTATTTATAAAATTTTAAAAATCCTGTAGATTTATAAAGTAGTTTTTTTTTAAGGTTCAGAAGAAAATTATAAATTTATAAGAAGGAGGAAGTTGTTTGATATAATTTCCAACATGCCCGCTTCTATGTGCTTTAAAACTAAAGTAAAAAACCTGGAACTTGAAATACAAAAAAATACGATCTGTCCGCATGAATATTCATCTCAAATCCAAGATATTTCGAAATAATTTTTGAACCCTCTTATAAGAAAAAATGGAAAGCCAGCAATAGAACCAGAAGGACTTTTGAAAATAAAAATGAAGAATGGCTTAATGAAAGTATTTACTTTCCATCGTATTTAAATAAAAGATTAGGTCGACCATCTTCAGACTTTTTGGAAAGCAGCGAAAGATCGAAACGCTGAAAAACGGAACTTATACATTAAAAAACAACACCAGAAGCATTAGCCTATGCAGCACAGATGAATCTGAGAGCTAGTGGAAGAATAGATGCGTTCAAACTCGTCAAAGATGCCACATTTACTTCCCCATCAAGAGCATCAAAATATATTAAATCATTTTCAGAAAGTGAAAAATAAGTCGGTGATCGAGTTTCAGTGGACGTAGCATTGTCGGTGATTGTTGAAGCAAAATTATCCCGACATCAATATAATATAATTCGAAGTCCCTTTGAAAACACTTTTCCTTTTTACAAAACCATACAAAGAGCAAAGAAAAGCTGTTATCCAGAAAATAGTTAATTACAATGCGACGAGTTGAAAGTAGAAGTTGCTGTTCAATCTTTACTGGATCACACAGCTGGACGCATTATCGAAAGTAAACTATGTGATGTTCAAAAATATTCAAATGAGCAATTGCATAAAGTGAAACTTTTAACCAAATGGGGTTGTGACGGAAGTTCAGTCCAAAGTGAATATAAGCAGAGGTTTTTATCCAGTAGTTCATCGGACTCCCATATCTTTCTTGTGCCATGTGTTCCACTCCAAATGTTTTTTGAAAATGAGGACGATACAAAAACTGTCATACGGAAAAATCATAGACCAGCATCTCCTCGCTTCTGTTGCCCAATACTGTTGCAATTTGTTCCTGAATCGGAGGAAACAACGCAAAAATTTGTAGATCACATCGAAAACCAAATTAAAAACCTTGTTCTAACCGTAGTAATAGCTAACAATGCAAATATTAATATTTCTCATACAGTTTTATTCACAATGGTCAATGGAAAAGTTTGCAATGCTGTCACATCTGCTGCTTCACAACAGAGGTGCTATGTTTGTGGATTAACTTTAAAACAGTTTAATAAATATTCGAAAGTTATAAAGCAAGAAGTTGATTTAGACACATTCCGATTTGGTCTATCACCACTTTATGCTTGGATTAGATTTTTCGAATGCTTACTTCACATATCTTACAGATTGAATATCTGTAAATGGCAGGTTCGTCAGGGAGAGGACAAAAAGAAGTTTCATGAAAACAAGAAATCCATCAAAGAGAAGTTTAGAAATGACATGTGTGACACAGTAATATGCCTATATAAATGTGGACACAGTATGTCTATAACATCTAATTTACTTATTCATATAGTTTTACCAAGGTATAACTTCAAACACGATTTTGCCATTGAATAAAACAAATTGTCGTTTGTTTCCTAATTCGAAGTTTTGAGTTAAATGTATTACAATATCAATGTTATCTACAAATTTTATTGTTAAAAACTGTAACTGGAAATTTATAATTGATACCCTACGGTATAATATTTATATAAATCTTCTTGAAGGAAAATAACAAGGCACATTGAAATTGATTTTAATGTCTATATTTTAAATTTTTATAAGCAATTATGTTACGTTTTGTTTGTAAATTGCTGAAAAATGTAATAAAAATGCTATAAAATATAAAAATATTTTTAATGAATGCACATATTATATTTATTTTAACAGAAAACTTTAATTAAAAGTTAAATTTTGGTAAGTAAATTTAGGAGAAAAAAAAAATTCAGATATCGCAATGTAAATATCAATTTTTACCAAAAAATGGTTAAATTTTTTCAATAAAACCAAAATTTGGTAGTAGTATATTTTTATAAACTCATTAAAAATTTTACTATCGACATTTGGTTTTAATAAATACACTTGTGAATTTTGGCCAGGTTTTCACCCCTTCTGCCCCACTGTGCGCCTGCGCGTTTTTCGCCTTGCCTTGCCATCGGAGCAGTCTATCCAGTTGTTTATCTATATCGATGCTTCTGATTCCCTAGACTTCAGGGCCGACCAAACGGTATAGTGGTTAGCGTGCTAGCTTAGCTTCTAGACCGCGAGGTTGCGGGTTCGAGTCCCGTGTTGGCATGGGTGTTTGTAAATGTATGTTGGCTTGTTTAATGACGAAATGTTTCGGTGCATTATAGCCCTCGTGTTGCTGACGGCACCAGATAATCTGAATACAACCAACCTAGACTTCAGGGCGACCAAACGGTATCTTGGTTAGCGTGCTAGCTTCTAGACCGCAAGGTTGCGGGTTCGAGTCCCGTGTTAGGCATGGGTGTTTGTAAATGTATGTTGGCTTGTCTAATGATGAATGTTTCGGCGCATAATAGCCCTCGTGTTGCTGACGGTGCCAGATAATCTCAAAACAACCAACCCTAGACTTCAGGAGCGCAACATTATAATTAAATTAGAAGCACACGTATTACCTGTAAATTGTTTCAAAAGAATAAGTTTGTAATTTACCATTCAGACAGAGTAAGCTTACTGCATCGCATTATAGTGATCCATGAACTTCGAAATAAATAATAGATTTGTAAATCTTATACCATCAAAAATATCGTTCTATATAGTATATGTGTTACCTATTGGGTGGACTGCGCTAAAGACTAATTAAATTTTTAATACTAGTACCTTAACACTAGATTGCCCAAGGAAGTCATTTTGACTGCTTTTTAATTTCAGTTAGAAAAACAATTTTGTATATAATGACACAATTTCTTAGAATTTCGTGACTTTTTGTACAACAAATAAATGCGTTTATTAATAATTGTAGTTACCTCCCCCTCCTTCATTTCTGGTATATATATATATGTGTTATACAAATTTCTTTACATATTAGTTATTCTTTCACAATGCAGTCATTTTGACAGCTTTTGGGCAATATAGGTATATTATTAAGTTTCAGTCTTTCTAGTGTTAATAATTACAAAGACTATACCTAGCCTGTCGCTTTTGTTGGATTTTTGTTAGTGTTGCTATTTTCGGGTCCCCCCCCCCCCCTTTTTTTTTTCCCTTTTAAATTTCTGTTTTGTTACTTACTAAGATAAGGTGATGCAGCTACCTACCTGCAACCTGCAGGTAGCTATTATTAAGCCATATATATATAAGTTGCATACTTGAAAATATGTTAGCTGGGTTGGCCCATTTTCGTCGTAAGAGAAGTATTTTTTTATTTTAAATTTTCTATCAATTAATATTTCATGTATTTTATTTGCCCTACTATGTATATTTAGAAAAATTACATGGACAGATCTGTTCATTTCTTCCAAGTGCTATGAAAAAGGAAACATTTACTTAAAGTTTTTTTTTTTATTTTTTATTTTTATTTTTAAATTGATTTTTCGTAAGAGGAAATTGAATTTTTTGTACAGAAAATATGGAAAACACAATTTATATGTAGAAGATTAAGAACAAAAGGTTTGCTTTAGTGCAACTAAGCCTTAAAGTTGAAAAAGTATAAAATCTTAAAGTGGGGTGACGTGCCCTCGCCATCACCCTCTTCCCGCTTCCTACTTAACTCCACAACACAAAGAAAATACAGGAATAATAATAGCAAACAAGTTT
Organism: Linyphia triangularis; assembly: GCA_963978545.1. Taxonomy (NCBI): domain Eukaryota; kingdom Metazoa; phylum Arthropoda; class Arachnida; order Araneae; family Linyphiidae; genus Linyphia; species Linyphia triangularis. The sequence continues at coordinate 55,130,645 of OZ021721.1, forward strand.
AAATTAAAAAAAAAAGGGGGGAGGGGAAAAGGGGAAAAAAAAGATATGTTGTGGGAATCTTCCGTAATCATAAAGTATATTAATAATAGGAATATAATTTTAGCTACATCACTATATAAAAGTTTGTTATAGAATAGTGGCGTCA